>JAJTUV010000391.1:1922500-2522500 GCA_021653895.1 Mastomys natalensis
CACCCCCAAGTCAGGAACCATGAAACCCCCTTTCATTTCTCAACCTGTCTTTGCACACCGCTTTTGTACTGGATCCAGGAGCCAGCCAGAGAGCTACCAACACTCTGAGGACAGGCTACAGAGCAGCAGGGTGGTACAATCTCTCTCTCTTTCTCTCTTTCTCTCTGTCTCTCTCTCTCTCTATCTCCCCCTCTCTCTCAGAGGACTTAAGCTCAGGGCTGTAAATGATTTTCTCCTGCTGAGCTTTCTCAGAGGGCTTACATCTTCAGGAAAAGCCTGGCACCACACTCACCACCTCATCTTGTGGGGTAAGGTCTCTCACTGACCTTGGAGCTCCCTTAATGGCTAGACTGGCTGGCCATTAAGTTCCTGTCTCCATCAATCTCTTGCTTCCCGATCCTGGACTTCCAAACACTTGCTGCTGTGCCTGTTGTTGTTGTTGTCGTCGTCATCGTCATTATTGTTATTGTTGTTGTTTGGTTTTTTGTTTGTTTTTTGGTTTTTGTATTTTTAACACGGGTGCTGGAGATCCGAACTCAGGTTCTCATGAAGGCGTAGCAACAACTTTACCAGCGCAGCCATCTCCCCAGCAGCGTGAGTGAACATTGCTTAATCAAATCCTATCACCCAGCGTGCAAGGCCTGTTGTTCTTCAGCCTTGGCCACATGGGAACACTCAGAGTGAAGAGCTTGAAAGACGGCTGGCTCCTTCTGTGGCAGTTCCTACTGGCTCAAACGTCAGTCGGACAAACATACGGCTCCTGTTGGCCACCTCACATCACCAGCTTGCCACCTCTGTTCTCAATCTCAAACATGGAGGTCAGGTCTGTGTATCACTTGTCTTTACCTCTCCTATTCCAAGTTCAGAGGAAGTGACCGGGTGATCTGAACTGGGTAAAAATCATGTCCTGTCTCTATGCCAATGACACTACCTGAGAAAGCTCAAAGAGCCTGTGGTTCCCCCTAAGACCCATTCTCACAGTTTTCCCCTGTGAAAGATCTTGGATTTTTAGAAAGATATGTGGCTACCCAAAATATACAAAATATTCCCTAGCTTCTCTTACAGCCTGGTTGTTGCCATATAACTAAGTCCTTGGCCAAGGGGATGTACATAGAAGTAACAACTTTTAAAAGAGAACTTCTAATAGAGAGCTATGCCAATTTGCTCCCTCTTTCCTCCTCTCTGGAACCCAGACTTGATGGTAGGAGCTGGAGCAGTCAGATTGGGTCATGTGGCATATTAGCCATTTGCTGAGGACCACAGTATAGAGGGTTAAAGGGCTGATCTCTGGTGACTTAGGAGCTTCTTTAACAGATGTCTTTTTACTGGGGAAAGAGACATACTTCCACTTTGTTCCATCTGTTCTGTTGGAGGCATTCTAAAAGGAGTGACTTCTCATACTTTATCATCTCAGCCTGGTTTATATTTATTTAACACGTAATATAATAATAGCATGTGCATGTTAGTCAGGCTTCCGTCACCGTTACAAAACACTCAAGATGAATAACTCAAAAAAAGGAAGGGTTTACTCTGGGCTTCAGATTCAGAGGCTGTAGGCCATGGTCTCCTGTTGCCTTTGGGCCTACATAGCAAAGGAACATACTGTGGTGGGTAATGAATGCAGGAAACCTCCCATACATGGGACTCAAGAAATAGAGAAAGAAGGAAAGAAGGAGAGAAGGAGAGAGAAGGCAACGGGGCTCCACTGACTCTTCAGGGCACCGGCTCTGTGACCTAGCTTCCTCACACTAAGCCCATCCCATTGCTACAGTGCCATGAACTGTAGGTCCAGCCTTCGGCATCTGGCACTGGGGCTATAAAGGATATATTGATATGTTTTTCTTGTTATTTAGGTCCCTATTGGATTATAAGCTCCATGAAGGCAAGAACTCTGCTTGGCTTTTCTTTAAAGACATTTCTTTAGTATTTCGAAGACAACCTTGAACATGGAAGATGTTGGGAAAGTATTGGTTGGGCTGGAGAGATGGCTTAGTTGTAAAGAGGCCTTAACCATCTTCCAGGGGACCAGCATTTAGTTCTCAGCACCCACATCTAACAACTTACAACTGCCCATAATGTCTGCTCCAAGAGATCTGATACCCTCTCTTGGCTTCCATGGACTGACAGAGACATACAAATACATACACTTGCACATACATGCACACACACACACAAATAAAATTTAAAAATTATTTGTTGAATATAGGCTTCTGGAGCCAGGGAAGCCCAGAATAACGAGGAAGTTCAGATAAAAGTCTTCAAACAGAGTCCTCAAGGGCAAAAAACGAGACACAAAGTGTGGACTAAAGCCTAGATCTTTTCTGAAAGGTCACTCAGAACAGGGCAGGAGAGTACAGGAAAGAAAGGCTGAGTGTGCTAAAATACTCCTATTATGCACTCAAAATAAACACCTGGAGAATACCTCCACATCTGGAGCACGTCACAAGACTACAATTACAGTTGGCCAGGCGTTCGTGCCACAGCTGTTACAGAGTAAAGACGGGTGATTGAAAACAGCAGGTTGCCATGGTGCAAAATTGGTCACTGCTGAATAATTTGTGTGTTTGTGTGTTCAGATCCAAAGTGCCAAAAGAGAGTTATATCTCTGGTGGGGACAGGAAGGTGACTTCTTAAGACACCTAAATGAAAAAGCAAAAGAACAAACTTGCTACATACCTGTTCCCCAACCCCCCGGGCCAGGCGCCACACCTACACTTGTCCCTCTATGTGAGAACTATAATGCCCCTTCTCCAGACGCAGAGCGAGATGACCTGAGTCTGTCACTTTCCTGATGCTATCATAGGATACCTGGGATGATTAATACAGTTCTCGTGCAGTTCCAGGTGCTGAGAAGTCTATGGCGCCGGAATCTGCATGAAGCAAGAAGTCTCCTGGCTACAGCATCTGTGACAAGCGAGAGTGTCTGAGAGGACTAAAGAGACAGCTCAGCAGGTGAAGGCTCTTCAGACATTTTGTCTTCTAATACATGCACACGCGTGCGCATACACACACACACACACAGTAAATGGCAGAAGAGGAGAGAGCAGTGGAAGGCCATACTCGTTCTTTTATCAATACCCACATTAATCTACTGGTGACAGAGCCCTCGAGACCTAATAGACCTGATAGCTCACTGGAAGTAGAAAAAAAAAAAGAAAGAAACCAGCAAGCTCGTGGACTGGGGAAATGCCTGGCACCAGTCCTTTGCTGAAAGAAGACAGACACTAAACATATATATACATACACATATAAATTAGACATTCATTAGCAGAGGAAAAGAAGCCTTGAGCTACACAAAAAATCAGCCCGTGGATCTTTGATCAGAGGCCAGAGGAAGGCACTACAAGGAGAAATTTGTATGAAAGGGAAGTCACTGCAGAGACTGCATCGTGCAAGTTCCGATGGAAGAAAAGGAAGTGACTAAGTTCACACTCCTCAGCACAGTGAAAGGGCCACAGTCCCCAAGATTACTCTCTCGCTCTCTCTAATTCACCCCATTCACCCAGTCATTGGGCCTTGACTGGTGACTGGAAGGTGGCATGCCCAAAGATATGCCCACATAAAATTCTCAAAAATTGTATGTTTTATTTTATTGGGGGGTGGCGCTTTATAGATTTAATTAACTAAGACTCTTGAGATAAGGTCCCCCAGAACAACAATGATAAGCTCAAAATCCGAAGACATCTATGAAGTCTTCCCTAAAGACATAGAAATAGAATGGTGGGTACCAGGAGACAGGAAGAGCATATACATTTTCAGTCATACAAGATCCAGAGATCTGTTCTACAATGAATGTGGCTGACAATAGGATAGTGTGCGCTTAAAATGTTGTCAAGAAGATATGTCTCATGTAACTGCTCATAAGTGAGGCAGGAGGGAGGGGAGGGAGGGAGGGAGGGAGGGAGGGAGGGAGGGAAGGATAATTATGAAGAAAGAGACAGGGAGAAATTTGAAAAGCACAAGAAAGAAGACTGAATGAAGACTGAGGCTGAGATCCGAGTTAGGCAGCATCGGGGAGGTCAACAGCCACCAAAAAGAAGAAAAGACAAGAAACAATTCATCCCCCAGAGCCTTAGGAGGGAATGGAGTCTTGCCACCATGTTCACTTTGAGCTTCTGGCCTACAAGACCATAAGAGAACAAATCTCTTGTTTTCTTAAGCCACAGTTCATAGCCACTTGGTACATCAGCCCTAGGGAGTTACTAGATGTGCTTTTTCAAAGTTTCCACCCTGCCTCACAGGTGATGAGAGATAATTCATGCACACAGAAGTATATTTTACCCACCACCCCCACAGTGCCTCTGCTTTCCCCTCCCCCTGTGGCATTGTCCTTCGGGAGCTCTTGGGCCTCTGCTGAGTAGTAGGTCATGTGACCTTAGCCACCCAGCTGTCAGTACCCACCAACCAGGGCACAGTGAAGCATGATGAGGGGTCCTGTCCTCTCATTCTTCCCAAACTGCTAGTACTACCTGTCATTCATGCTGAGAACATTGCAACTGTCCTCCCCCATCAGAGTTCTAGAAGAGGTCTCCTAGTAAAAAGATGCTGGCATTTTCAGCCATGGGGCAACCTCAGGAAATTCCCCCCATGGGAGCTTACACACATAGAGCCAACCTAGCTAAGAGTCTTACTCTTCCAGGTCACAAAGAGAACTGATACATCCCAGTGACCTTTCCTCCAAGATCCTTGCACATCTGCATTAGCTGGGGATGCCACTCCCTAAGGCCCCACCTCCACTCCCTCTGCTTTCAGCCATGTCTCATTTGCTCTTCTGACAGTTCCTCTCTGTAAAGAGAGACTTACCAGTGAGTCCAAAAGAAACCTAAGTTTTACCTTGAGTCCATGATTTCAGCACCAAAGCAAACAATGACAAGAGTCCCCAGAAGTCCCTCTCTCTTCTAAATTATCTCTTAGGACAATCATTGTCTCAAGCCATCCCCATCAGCTCTAGAGGTTCAAGACCCTTGAGACTATTAAAGATAATTTCACTATCAAAAAGCTTTAGCCAAAGTACTGCACAGGATTGCATTTAGTAGTGAATAAAATTCTTTACCAATATCTAGCTTTTTATGACTCAAAATTATCTCACTAACAGTAGAAGAACACAGTGATCAGAGCAAACAGAAGACTCTGTACACACAATAGGCTCTGGGATGTCACCTTGATGCTCCAGGAGCAGGCTCTGCCTCTACCTCCTGTTCCTGTTGCCAGACAAAAGAAGCCTTCTGCAGTGCCTCAGGTCACACTCGGAGACAGTGACAGGATGACTTTAGAGCACTGAGAACTGCAGCTGTTCTGACACAGAGCACACTCTCTATCAGGACAAGGGACTTAAGTTCACAAGAGATAAAGCTAAGGAGAAATCTAAAAGAGAGAGAAGTCAGCAGTGGACGACTCTGTTATTAGGACCAAATGTGCATACCTAACCCCTTCTTGCTCAGGATGAATTTTTACATATATACACAGTGAGTAACAAAACAAATGCATGTTGGCACAGCCCATGGGCTTCCCTGATCAGATCAAAACACAATAAGGCCAGGTTCAAAGTGAGTGACTTGCTGTACATACTTGGGACAGCCCCATATGGTCTTTATATGAACATGGGAAATTTACCCCAGTTCTGAGCACCTTTCTTCTCAAAGGTAACAAGACATCTATTCACTAAGCACCTACAACCTGCCACTTGTGTCAGAGACATTACCTCATTGGTCATTACCAGTCCTATAGAAAAGGTTTCATTACTGTTGACTTACCCCCTTCCACTGTGACCCATCTGCCATTTGGGGACAAGAATTCAGGCAGCCCAAAACCAAACATAAAAAGTATTCTGGCCAATAAACATCATTGGCTAGAACAAATCCCAGGTAGGATGTGTCACAGACTATGAGTCTTTATTCTTTCTCAAAACATTAAGCCTCCAAATTAGAGGGCACTCAGTCCTCATAACGTCAGCATCCGCTTCTCTGGAATATTTTCTTTAATCATCAAGCTACTTTGCCCAAGTAGAAAAGGCTTTGATTCCAACACAAAATCTGAGTCTAGCCTAGTCTACCAGCGACTGGGTGGCTGATGGGGTGGGAAGAGAGGGGGAGGATGGGAAGTGAGAACCCACTGACGTCAAAAACAAGAACGCAACTGAGATAGTTCACAGGGTTCCAGGTATTTAGTGAAATGTGACAGGGAGACTAGAGAAATTCAGAAGAGACTCCAGTTCTCGTGGTAACAAGGAGACCAAGTCAGGTAAGCTACAGGGTCAGAGCTTTTTGGAATACTGTCGGAGAAGGGATGACATAAAGAAAGCTAAACAAATTAAATCCTAGAAGGTGGCAACTTTTCCTGGAGGAGAAAGAAAGGATCCAACATGGAGAGAAGTGAAGAAGAGATCAGCTGAGACTCCATGAACTGTTACAGCTAAGTATGGGGGCAGCAACACTAATTATGCCCTGACCTCCCCTCTGATCCCCACACTGACTCACCACTCATCTCCCACTGACTCCCCCCACTGATTTCCCACTGACTCCTCCCACTGACCCCCACTGCTTCCTACTGACCCCCAGTCATCTCCCACTGACTCTCTCCACTGGCCCACCACTGACCTCCCACTGACCCCACTGACCCCCACTGACCCCCACTGACCCTCACTGGCTGCCTTGTTGCACCATTCATCCCCTGACTCGACAGTGTCTTTGTCTTTGGAATGGCAACTTTGAAAACAGATATCATCATGTCCCTGCAAGCGGACACATAGTTTGGAGACAACCACTGGCTCAGGTGGAGCTGGTGGCATCTGAAAAATGCATAGGAACTATGTAGTCTGGCGTCTCTTCCTCTGAGGCGAGAGCCTGTGTTCCCTCCAATGCTTGGCTTTCAGAGCAAGTTAACATCTGTCCATGTTCCACATGCCTGGGATGCCATCAAGATGTGTCACAGGCAGAGCCTGAGGTTGGAAGGGCTCAGCGTCGTAATTACACTCACAGGCCAGGGGAATGAGATAGGATGGGATAGTCATTAAGCCAATCACACTGAAAGGACCCCCTGAACTTGCCACGAGGAGACTGACACCAAGGGTTACAGAAGCTTCTGCTCCCTGCTTTCATCAGGATTCAAAGGGCTGGGGCATCCACATCTCTGCCACGCTGGCCTTAAGGAAACAGGCATCTAAAGTCTCTGCTCATCAGCCACCCTGCTCAAACCACTTGTCGACTCCCCAAACTCCTGTCCATGACCTTC
Organism: Mastomys natalensis; assembly: GCA_021653895.1. Classification (NCBI taxonomy): domain Eukaryota; kingdom Metazoa; phylum Chordata; class Mammalia; order Rodentia; family Muridae; genus Mastomys; species Mastomys natalensis. The sequence goes on from JAJTUV010000391.1 coordinate 1,929,731, forward strand.
TCACGTCTTAGAGAAGCCACACTTCCCTTTTATCTTCCCTGAACCACAACAGCAGCCTTCTGAGGTCTCCCCAAAGCTCAGGTCTAAGACCTACAAATTGCATCCCACTTCATCTGCATAGCCCAGTTCAGTTCACATCTAAGCTGTTCCACATCTAAGCTGCTCATGTGTTCAAGGCATGGCTCCTAGCTAATGCTGTTCTATACGGAGGTGTCACAAACATTAAGAGACAGGGCTACCTAGAAGAAATAGGCCTCTAGGACATGTCTCTGAAGGTTGTATCTATTCCCAACTCCTTTCCTCCCCTCCTCCCTCTCCGCTCCCTGTCTACCTTGAGGTGAACAGCCCCTGACATGTCCTCTCTGCCCACCATGATAGTCTGCCTCCCCACTGACTCAAAGCAATGGACCAGCTAAGCATGAATTAATACATCTGAAACAGGAAGCCAGACTAAAACTTCCTTCCTTTTCAACTCTTTCTCTCGGGTGTCTCTCACAGAGACAAACAGTGTACACCTGCACTCACACACATAGATCATACACACACATTCACATGCGAATAATAAAGTTTAGAACACAGAACTCTGAGGGAGCTGTACATACATGAGTCACATACCTCCTACCATGCATAGAAGGCTGTCACGCCTTACACACTTTATCATATATACATTATTCTCCACATCCTAAAGGCTTTTTAATACCATCTAAGGGTATCTGTGTATACTTGTAAGGCAAACAAAAACATTTGAGAATAAAAGCTAGGACAGTGTAAAAATAATAATAGCCATGGGCCCTCCCTTGTATTTGACTTACATATTTGTAAGTTAAGGCCTGCCTGAGCTACATTAGTGAGTTCAAGCCCACCTTGAACACTTTATGGAAATTCTGTCTCAAAAATTAAGGGCTTGGCCTGGTGACAAGAGCTGAATACCGCCCTTCAAGTTGGTCAGGTGTCCCAGAGACCTCTCAAAATAATACAGCCTATCGACATTGCTCCTGCTTACCCACCAGACCTCAATGAGAAGACAGAATTGCTGAAGACACCAGACACTGTGATCACAAGACATGAGGAAATCAAGTTGCTACTGACCAGGAAGCTTCCCCCCTATATGCTGCATTTCACTTTCTGATGCTATGAAGGCTACAAAGAAAAAAGTTATCAAAAGTCCTCCTAAGTTATGAACCCTGTGAGCCCATGAATGATATCAGAGTAACCAACTGCTTCCTGATTGGGTTTAAGGCGGATTACACTGGAGGAAATTCTTGCCTGGTATCATGTATCCCTGGAAGAGAGCTTACTACTATTATGTTGCTAAACAGACTTAGTATCAAACTGTCTACTAAATACTTATGTCTATACTCATAGGGTAAGGCAGCTGTCAGACTTCATTAGAGAAGCTTCTTCTTTGTAGTAAAGATCTTTTGATATAGAGAATCACAACTAGTCAAAGTGCAGAGACTAAGTGTCTGTTGAGTGGTCAGCCATAAACAAGACATCAATACCACAATTCCTCATCTCCCCCAAAGTTCAGGAAACATCATGGAAGATGTAGCAGAAAGACTGTAAGAGCCATGGGTACCTGAGGCAAGGCAGTGTCTTCTGTACTCATGAATTTTCACAGCACCCGTGGTTGCCTGCACATGATCAAGTTGGTCAACATTCCAGATTGGATGGTGGAGGAGTCACAAGGCCCCACTCTTTGACCCTTTGGCGCTTTGAAGGCTGCCAGAGGAGGAAAGTTATCAACAGGCTTACTCGGCCATGAGCTATTAGCAGTGAATGATGGCTGAGAGAGTCAGAGTTCTTCCGATTTATACCCACAGTGCGCCAGTGAATGGTCCCACATCCATGCACATTTTGCTAATGCTTATTAGACTCAATGGGTTATTTGTTTTTTAAAGAACAAGATGTGGAGTTGGAAGAGGGACATAGGGTGTCTGAGAGGAGTTGGAGTGAGAAGAAAAGGTAGATATGATAAAGAAACATTATAAACATATATGAAGTTCTGGATGAAAGAATAAAATTGTATTTAAATATAATAAAATTAATATAAGTATAATATATATATACTATATAACTATATATAGTATATATATAGTTATATAGTATATATATAGTATATATATATATATATATATATAGTATATATAGAGAATGAAATTCAGGGCCTTGCATATGCTAGGTAGGCCTTATGCTGCTGACTATATAGTCATTCTCAGGACTGAAAAAAGAAAGAGAGAGAGAGAAAGGGGAAAATGAATTTAAAAATGAAAGGCAGTCCCTTGTCCTTTGCCTGGTCTCCCAGCTCCAAATGACAGAGAAGCAATAGCACCTGTCACAATGGGGCACTCTTCAAGTTTTCAAGTCTTCCGTACCTAAAACAGGCATGGAGGCTTGAGTCAAACACTTGCAAGGTATTTTGTCTGACTCCCGATTTAATTCACTGCCGTGAACAGTTCAGTCAACATCGTAAAGTGCTGAATTTCCCACTGTGGGAGGATAGGAAAGTCTCCTGGAATGCTACTGAGAAGGAGATCCCCCTCCTAGGAAGAATCTTGTTCTCCTCAGAGTTGGTGTTTTATGGCCTTATGATGCTGTTGGGGGAAGCTGCAAATTAAATCAGAACCACAACAGAGAGTCAGCCTGCTGTCACTCCGGAAAGTTCCTTCAGTGCCATAGTGACTAGCGTGAGGCAGGGTAGGTTGGTGGAAACAGTTCTTTAAAAATAAGCCTAAAGTCTCGAATGCTCAACTGTGTATAGGCAGGAAGGACTGAAATGCCAAGTTAGATCATGTGGCAGAAAGAACGCGAGCTGAGAGTTCTAACCTTGATCCCGACACCAGAGCTGTGCTACTGCAAACGCTGTCTAGACACTGGCTTCAGTCATAAAATAAGGCCAGGCAACTAAACTGTTTTCTTCCATCTTAGTCACATGGACATGTCTTCTCTATTGCCCACGGCCACCACAATGTGACTTTTACCCACATGCCCTTTGTACTTTTTGCACAATATTTTTTGGTAAAACTTGCCTCATTTCCTCACTCTTTTTCCTTGAAAGTGATTTTTAAGAGGAAACTCAGCAGAATTAGCATAAATGGAAACTGCTGTCCCTGGCCAGATCAGAAGTCAGCCATAAAATAAATACAATGAAAACTCAGGGATGCTTTCACTATGTGCAAGAGTGTGGGAAGTGCTGCCTGCAGGCCTAGGTGCCTGGAATACCTCTCTGCATCTCTCTCCTGCTCCCCTCACCCATTCCCACCCCTTCTTCTTTCTTCTCCCCTCTTCTTTCCCCTCCCTCCCTCCCGTCCTATGAAGCAGAAGGAAGGGTACACAGTAGGAAGATGCTAAGAACTGTCCAGAATATGCTTGAGACTTCTCCTTGACTAATCAGAAAGAGAACCTAACAGACAATAACTTCTCATGGTGCCCCTAAATATCAGTGTCCTGACTTTGCCATCAAGATCGTTCCAAATTCCCATTGGTTGGGAAATCATTGGTAGGATTTTTCTCTGCATTGATATTCTACAGGGGTCCTACTAAAGCAGAAGAATGACATCAACAAATGAAAAAAAGCTGAGAGACAGACTATGCTGAGGGTAATGGCCTTCAATGATCAAATAGACTGGGCTGACAATGCTCCCTCAAGAGCCATAGACTAGAAACAAAAACTACAATACCAGACATGAGAAGCCCTTTTGAATTGTTGGTCAAGGTTGTCTAAGACTCTCTCCAAATCGAGTCTATTGCTATTGCCATTGGTTGCATCCCAGAAGTTGAAGCTAAGTCTCTACTGCTGGATACACCAGATGCTTTGGAAACAGGACCCAGAAGATGCAAGCTGGTTGTGAATTGAAAGCCTCTTCTCTGAGGACCAGCTTTAATCGATACCAGAATGTGTCATATAAGCCTCCAAAAAAGAGACAATCATTCTACCAAGATGTGATTCCTATGAACTAAAACAAGGACCAATGAGACGCAATATAGTTCTCCTTGCAAAAGACAGAAACCATTACCATTACTGAAAACCACAACCCATCAGAATGCACAGAGTGATCATGTGGTGCCAAGCCCTAACTGATACATCTACAGCACAACTCGTGCACCTAAGGCTAAAAGAGCATAGCAGAAGACGGCGTAAAAAGACTGTAAGAGCCAGAGGAACAGGAAGTTTGCTTGTGACAATTTGTCTCCTAGAAATGTCAGAAGATACACCCATGAAGTCTCATCAGCATGGCTGCCTAAACAAGACCTGAACAGGAATGATACTAATAAATATGCCAACATGGAATCGGGGAAACTCAAGGGAACTCAACCCTAGACAAAGAACAGCAATAAGGAATTCCGAAAGCGGAAATAGTATTCCATAGGAAGAGCCTCTCCCGCCCCACCCTACCCCCAAAAAATGGTTATCTAATACCAAGTGGTCACCTCTGAAGTCATATATTTCAGCCCTTAATAACATTATATTAACTAAGGAAGTTTTGTACATACACACAGGCACACATATAAACAATTAAAGAAATAAAGACTATGAACTGTACATAGGAAGGATTCGATGAAGGAAAGAGAAGAGGGAGAGTGTTATGTTTTAATTTCAAAGTTAAAAAAATTGACATATCTCAATAGAAATAGTATCAACCTAGAGAGATGGCTCAGTCAGTAAATGTGCTTGCCACTGAGCTAGACAACCTGAGTTCATTCTCAGGACCTTCACGGTAGAAGGAAAAACCAATAGCCACAAGTTATCCCCTGACCTTCACATGTGAGTCATGGCTCACATGCACGCATGCATACATGCACACACACACACACACACACACACACACACACACACATACATGTAATTAAAAAGAAAATAAAGACAATGTTAGGGCATTTTCATGCTCAGAGGGACCTTGGACACATATTAATAAGCAATGTATGATTTGTGAAGACAGTGCTGAGTTTCAGATAAACTCTTCTAAGTCTAAAACATGCATCCTTTTAAAGACCACTCCTCTGAAATGTTGTTTCTACCATCCATTTGCTGAATGACACATTGTGGCAGTAATGGAAGTTTATATTACCAAATGAGCACAGCTTCCAAGATGGTGAAGTACAGATGAATCATGACTTCTGACAAATAACTTCAAAACCGAAGCACAATTCGGTGCCGTGGGTGCCGTGGGTGCCGTGGGTGCTGTGGGTGCTCATCTTGATGGCTTTATGGGGTTCCCACAAGTCCCCCTACAGTACAGCTCCCCCAAGGGATTCGCATCCTTGCAACTATTTAAATATGATAGCCCGTGTCACATTTGGGCCTCTCTCAGAGAGTGGACGGTCCTTTCAACAGTGGGTAAGCTCAAGCAAGCATCTAGACTGTTGAAGAATAGTTCTCAATCTTCATCTCTTCTTTCCTAAGGTTTTACCATTTTGTCTTGTTTTTAATCTTCTATGTGGTGTTTTATTTCTCTTTCCAGAATTAATTCACTACATCCAAAAGGAGACCAGCCAGCAATGTGGTACTCAGCTGTAATCTCAGCTCTGAGTTTGAAGCCAGCCTGGGCTACATTGCAAGCCCTTGACTAACAAAAACAAAAGGGTCACTGCAATAGAAGCTTGTTTCTATACAAAGCCAGGTAGTGAGTATAGTCCCCATGGCCTCTGATACAGCTCACTGCAGCATGTCAACAAACACAAAAGATGTGCTGTGAAACTGAATGAACGTGGTTATGCCTAGATAAACCTTTATTTATAAATACAGATCCTGCACCAGGTTTGGTAGTTTACCTTTCCTTATCAGACAATCTCTGCTTCCAGCTCTAACATCACATGTGCTGAAAATGAGACTCAGACAAGTTGTGGATAGCCCCGACCTTGTATTTTGATGCTAATTCCACTTTCCTAGGAGGGGCTGCAGAGGAGGAGTGAATCTGTACACAGGTGACTTGTTGTGAATCTTCTGTCCACCTTAATTTGTAAAATAAAGGCTAGAGCCAGTGATTGGGCAGTAGAAGGGGCGATGGAGAAAAGGGCTTGGGGGAGGAGAGAGGGGGAGGAAGGCGACAGAGAAGGAAGGCGACTAAGGAGCAGGAGGTGGAAGGAAAATGGAGAAGCATGTGGCCTGGAAAAACCGCAAGTTATAAGGGATCTCATAGCTGGGGAATAGAGTGTAGTGGTAAATCTGCCCAATATAGGCATGCAGTTTATATCCATAATTATTGAGTTGAGTTTTCCTTGACCAGTCTTATTTGGGTTGGAGATTTACCACTACACAGACAGAGCACGCCATTTGACGGACAGAGGTCTGAAACCAGGTGTCTGGATTCCAAGTCAGGGATCTCCCCTCCTCTGCAGACTGCTGAATCAACCAAGAAATCTGCAGTCACAAGAGCATCAGGTTCCCCCATAGAGAACAGGAATGATTTGTTAGGTTTCAGGCATAATGACTTTCTGTGGCACTGAGTCACTAGATTCCATGATTAAGGTGGCCTGAAGGTTTTCCTGAATTACCAAGGGATGTATCATCAAAGCAAATAGAAAGATTTAAGCAAGTGGGAATCTGCAGACCTGGAAATTTATCAAAGTTCCCTGTTCCCCCCACATGTGTGATAAATATGGTTAATCACAAACAAATGTCTTTCTTAAGACAGTCTCACTATGTAACCCAGGCTATCTTTGAGCTCTTGTCTTGGCCTACGGATGCTGGGATTATAGCATAGATCACCATGGCCAACCACAAAGTACATCCCTGTGGTTGTTTGATAGGTCCTCACATATCTGTGAAATTGAATTTGTTTTTGTTTTTGTTTTTGACACAGCCCAGGCTGCCCTGGAACCCACTATGCAAACCAGGTTGTCCTTGAACTCACAAAGCTCTCTGCATACCTCTGCCTCCCAAGTGCTGGGATCAAAGGTGCATAGCACCATGCCTAGCCATGGAACTGGTGTTGATGGGTAAAGAAATAGAGGCTTTGAGTAACTCCAGCAACTTGATGACAACAGCATCTACAGTTACAATTCATTCATTCTTCTATCTTTTCACCTGTGAGCAAACACTCACTAGGCAATTGACAAAGGACTTGAGGACAGGCAGTTAAAATTAGACCTCTTTCCCCTGACTGCATGGAGCTTATGGCCCAATAGTGGTGTCAGGGTGAGAGACAAACAGAAAAATAAATAAGGGCATCAGGATGGATCTTAACAGGCACTGGGGAAAAAATAAGCATGGTAAACGTGAGACAGCCAGAGGATGGGGGCCTTCAGGAGAATAAAGGCCAAGAAAGACATCTAAAACGAGGGTGTGTGGCTGAGCCTAGAGGGATAAGAAGGATCCAAGAAAAGAGAGAAGCATGAAGAGCTCAAAGAAATAAAAATACAGAGCCTGGAGCTGGGCATCAAAGAGCTATGAGCTCTGGGTCATCACCAGCAGAAGGAAGTGCCAACGCCTGGGGAGGCAGCTAGACTGTGGGAAGCCAGGTCTCTTCACTCTTCATCAGCCTAACACTTCCAGGGTGATTATATTGGCACCCATCTTGTAGGAAGGGCTCAGAGGTTTAACACGATTTTCTCTTAAAGCAGTAGATGCAGGGCCTGCTTCCCCAGAAGTGCTAAATAAATGTAAACCATGAGAATTATGATGGATAACAGGTAGCAAGGAAACATTTCTTCAAACTCTACTTGATATCTATTCTGTATTGAGTGATTTCACTGTCCTGGAAGTCCTACTTAACAAGGAGGTCTGCAGTGATTATATGCACCATAATTTTCCAAAGAAATATCAGACGCCCAGTTCTGCCCGCTAGAGAAGGTCTTGCAACTCACACTTCTCCCTCAAGAGTCAAGATCCCTGTAGATGTGTTATGGTAAAAACAAATGTGACAATCAAGAGGAATGTTAGAATGAAAATGGTGAAGTAAGAAACACTGAGGAAGGTAAATATGGGAGCCCAAATTGGACAACCACCATTGCTCTTGGTTGCCTACCAGAACTTGATGTAAGACCCTACTGCCAAAGACATCACATACTTTGATCACAGGACAAGGAGAAATCAATGACCTAGAAGCTACCTCTTTGGTGACAAGCTTTCTGAGTACCAGAAGGTTCTATGCAGGCTGCTCGGAAGAAAAGCCATCAATAGTCTTACCCAGGGGGAATCCTGTGAGCTATATAATAACAACTAGCGTGGGCAAATATGCCCACCAGTGCCATCATGGCACAAATGTTATGGGGACAACAAACTGCTTTCTAATTGTATTTAAAGTCTACTCCATAGGCGAAGACTCATGCCTGATACTGTAAATCTGGCTAAGCATGTATAGTTAGAAAGCTCATAGACTCCCAAGAGTAAACTTACTGCTTTTGTTGTTGTTAAACGGATATAATATCAAAGTACCCTCTATATTCATATCTCTATTCCAGACTGGGAGTAGTCACCTGTGATGTCACTGAGGAAAACTGCAGTTGCATCATATAGCTCTGTTGCATGAAGGTCAGGTGCCCCTTTGTGGTTAGATATCCTTGAAGCTGCAGTTACGCTGTTTCCGCTACACCAGAAACTAGGCCACCTGGGCATTTGCCTACACATGTATACTAACAAAGGATCCTTGGTCTCAAAAGAGATGATGTCATCCAAAGATCACCTGCATTGCTGTTTTGACACTCCTCCACTTTTGTGGAGATCATGGGAGGAAATTCCCTAAAAGGGAAATCCAGTCCACTATGATTTGGAACAAAGAATCTTATGCCATGAATATGCCACTCATTTCTTAAATATTCATAAAAGTGCCTAAAATCTACTAGACAGCTGGTCATGGTACTGTATAACTGTATTCCCAGCACCTGGGAGACAGAAACAAGTGTGTTTCTGTGAGTTAAAAGCCAGCATGATCTACATAGTGAGTTCCAGTCCAGCCAAGGCTACATGGAGAAACTCTGTCTCCACAAAACAAACAGAAATTCACCACACAGAACCCACTAGGTTCTACTAGGGTGCTACTCCATTCCACTCAGGGCAGCCTACTCCAGTCTCTTTAGAGTGTTCTGCTCAGTGTCACTAACTTAACTGCTGCTTTGCTAAATAAGTGTGTGTGTGCAAATTGTTTGTGTCTCTTGACTGAAGTCATTACTACAAGAACTGAGAGACCCCTACAATGTCTGCCACAGAGGGACCACAGTTCTCTTCAAAGTAAATTTGACCTTTGTCTAACTTCACATCCCAAAAAGGTCATAACAGTCTCGAATCTACGATAACCCCATCTACCTAGGACGGCTTCAATCGCCATCAAAGTCTCACCCACTACTACTTCCATCTGCCATAGTCTCCATCTTCATCAGTCTTCCTTCATCCCTCACAACCTCCATCCAGCTATCAGAGCATCCATCCAATATAGTTATGGATTGTCCATCACGGTCCTCACCCCATCAAAGTCTTCATCCATCACAGCCTCTATTTATCATGGTCTCCATCCATAGCAACCTATATCAGTCTGTTTATAAGGTTCCATCCATCCTCACAGGCTCCATCGTGAATCCATCCATCACAGTTGCCATCTGTCCATCACAGTCTCCACTCCCCCATCAGAGCCTCCTTCCAGGTTCCACAGTCACAATTCCCATCACAATCACTATCTACCACAGTCTGTATCTGTCTATTGTTCCATCCATCACAATCCCAATCTCTATACAGTCTCCATCTATACATTACAAGTTCTGTATATTCACCATAGTTGTAATTGCCATCATCGCCCCTTCCTATCCTTCACGCTCACCATCCACCCATCTCCTTCCATCCGTCATTCTCTATCCATTCATTAGAGTCTACATCTGCTCACTAGTCTAGCTGTTTATCGGTGGCTGTTTCTATCCATCAACCAGGTGTCCACCCACGTACCTCAATGTACATATATCACAGTCTCTGTCAGATATTCCCACTGTGTCAAGGAAGTCAAGTACCTCCCTTTCTGTGTTTCTTGCATTATTCCCCTTACTCTGCAAACAGGGATTCTAAGGCTCAGAGAGCTGAACTAGCTAGCTTAGAAGTCACATGAATGAGAGACAACAGAGTTCAGATTGGCAGGCTGCTTCTTTTCCATCATAAAGAAAGCACTTCACATAATATACAGCAACTTAGAAACTTCACATTTAATTACTGACAGACCAGAACAGAAAGTTATTTTCTTTCACAACACAAAAATTCGACTAATAGGGAAGTTCTAAACTAATGACTTTCATGAGATTTTCCCTTTTCCCATTTCTAATCCTACTTCTATCTACCCACTTCCTTCAAGACTATCTAGTGGGGTTGTCTTAGGCCATTTGATTACATTTCCCCCTTTCTGGTTTCTGTCTACCTTCAGCCAGCACTGCCTTGTCTTGCCCACACTCTCCAATTATTCTCATTTCTATTTACTTCCCCTCTTCCATTTTTTTTTAACCACAAAACTAATCACTATGCTTACTCTGTTTATTTCTATCCCACTCATACCCTCAATAACTAATATCTGTGCCAGGGCACAGATCTGGAAATCATGGGACAGCTTATACAAGTCAGGTCTCTTCACCACTAAGGACTTAAGCTGGCAGCAGGCTTGGCAGCAAATGTATTTACCCACCAAGCCATCATTCCAGGCAGATTCACTTCTTTAAATGATTGGAGTCAAAGAGATAGTTGCTATTTAACTGATCTTTATTGTATTATCATAGTAGTTCTTGTGCTCATCAACATCATGCTAATGGTGATTGCTTCCATGAACAGTACTCTACTTTCCATCTCTAGAGTAATACTACGGAATTGAACCTAAGGCCCCAAGTGCTAGGCTATGAGTCTAACTACCTAGCTAGACTCCCCAGTTCAATGGAGAGAAAAGACAACTTAACTCTACTTCAAACTAGTCTTTCTTGAATGTTGGAGGCACTTTGACTAAAAGAATAAGGATTATGTTTTAATTCAGTAAGTTACCTAATCTCAAATGCATAAATCTCAATGAAAAAACATAAAAAGTATGAAAAGTCAAGGAAACATGACTCTACCAAAAAAAAAAAAAAAAAATGACTAGCTCCACAGTAATACCCTGCAACAAGAAGGAATTAAATGAAATCCCAGGCCAGAAAAAAAATCAAAAGAATTATTACAAATATGTAATCCAAATATGATATCCAAAGAAATCAAAGAGTGTACAGATAAACTCTTCAACAGATTGAAAGGAATGAAAATATCTGAATAAAATAAGGAAGTCAACACAAGATATAAAAAAAGGAATTCATTAAGGAGATAGAAATACTCGGGGAAAGGTCTTCTAAAAAGACCATAGAAGGTACATATCTCAACATGATTACAGCTATAAACAATGAACCTATAGCCATCATATGTCAAACTGGCCAAAGCTAAAATCATGACCAAGACAAAGGTGTCTAGTTTTATTAAAAATAGTGCTTGAAGCTACAGCTAGAACAGTAAGACAGGAGAAGAAAATAAAATGGATACAAAAAGAAATGGAAGACATCAAAATGTCCTTATTTGAAAATGATATGATCCTACATAAAAGAGACCCTAATGACTATATCAACAAACTCTTAAGTCTGATTAATACTTTTGGCAAAGTGGCAGAATACAGAAAAATAAATATACAAAAATCAGTGCTCTTGCTATATACCAATAACAAACATGTTGATAAATAAATCAGAAAAACAGTCCCACTCATATCTTAAAATATAGCTAGCCAAGAAAATAGAAGATCTTTACAAAGAAAACTTTAAAACATCTAAGTAAGAAACTTTAAAAGACACTGGAAGATCAAAAGAACTTCCATGTTCACAGATTGGAATCCATAATGTTGTCGAGAGGGCTAAAATGCCATAAGTAGTCTCATTCAATCCTCATCAAAATTCCAATGTTATTTTTTTAACTTTTAATTGGTTCTTTGTGAATTTCATATCATGCACCCCAATCCCACTTATCTCTCCTTGTACCCACCCTCCACCCTTGCAACCTCCACTACAAGAGAGGGAAAAAATGTCACTGTAGAAGCTGCAGTATGTCACAGGGTGTCCCACAGTACACCCTTTCATTCACATATCTTTGCTTGCAAATGTCCATTGCAGTGACTCATTGGTCTGATTCAAGCCAGCTTCTGCTACACTATCAATACTGGAACTTCATTGGGACTCCTCTCAGATATCCTGTAGTTGTCCTGTGTCATGGAGATCCTATAGTTTTGGATCTGTAGGACCAACCCCTTCATGAATTCCAGTAGTTGACCTATGGAGTTGATGTTGTGGTGGTCCAATTCAAAACTCTGGATCTGGGCCTGAGAGGTATCTGAGATGGTCAGCCTACTGGCTCCCCCAGTCTCACACCCTTGGTCCCTGCTCATCAGCAACCCCTGCAACTAGAGCCAGCTCTAGCCTGCTGTCCAGGTGAAATGTGCTACTCGCTCTCCAAAGTGTTGCAGCTGGTGAGGACCATGACCAGTTCTCCCACTCTCATCACCCTGAGGCCAGCTCTCCCGCCTGCCATAGGTCTTGAGGGATGAGAGAGGGGAGAAGGGCATCTCTCCATCCATGCCACTGCCCAGCAAAAAAGAGGCAGGGACAGCTCTCCTATACTTACACCCTCAGGGATGGCTCACCTGCAACCCCCACATCCAGGGCTAACTCTACTATGCTGCCCAGGATAGGTACAGGGCTTGCTCTCCCAACTGCTGCAGCAGGTAAGAGACAGGGACAGTTCTTCTACTCTCATGACCCCAGGGCCAGCTCTTCCCCCATCATAGGTAGCAAGGGATAAAGGGGGAGGCATTTCTCTCTCACCCACACTGATGTCAAGTTGCAGAGCCAGCTCTCCCATATCCACACCCTCAGGGATAGTTCACCCACACCCCTGCCATCAGGGTCAACTCTACTATGCTGCAACAGGTGGGGGGCAGACACAGCTCTCCTACTCTCATGTCCCCGTCAAGGCCAACTCAAGGCCAAGGTGGTGTCTATGGCAATAGAGATGGCATACAAGAGGTAGAGCCAGCTCTCCCACACCCATGCCCCCAGGGCTGGCTAACCCATAACCCCCACACCCAGGGCCAGCTCTACAGTGCTGCCCAGGTGAGACTCAAGGCCTGCCCTCCTACTCATCTCCTGCAGCAGATGAGGGGCAGGGCTAGCTCACCCACCCTGATGACTTTGAGGCCAGCTCTCTTGCCTGCCATAGGGGGAAGGGGCAAGGGGTTGGCATCTCTCCCTTGCTCGTGTCATCTCATAACAGACAAGTGGCAGGGCCAGTTCTCCCAAGCTCATGCCCTCAGAGCCAGCTCACCTGTACTCCTGCCACCATGGTCAGCTCTACTGTGCTGCCCAAGCAAGGTGCAGGACCTTCTCTCCCAAGTGCTACAGCTGGTGAGATGTGGGGTCAGCTCTCCTGCTTTCATGATCCCAGGGCCAGCTTTCCCACAATTCCCAGGAGAGGGGTGGAGCCAGTTCTGCATAACCTCAGGCATCAAAATGCCCCTGCCCTGCAACCCAGACCAGGGACATCTGCTTAGCCTTTGATTGTAACAGACACTACACTGCAGGGCCACAGACCCAGATGTGGCCCCCTACTGGTAGCACAGGTCATCACAGGCTGCTCACATCAGGGCAGACTGCTCCTCGCTGCCCTCAAGTCTCCAGCTCTGCCTCTCTTCGTTGTGCACTTACCCTTCTGCTTCTCTTTCTCTGCCATTTCTCCACCACTTTCTTGCTCCTCTTAGTGGCATCCGGGGTCTCTGAGTGTCTGGGATCATCTCAGGAGTGGTCTCAGGAGTGCTATGCCCTGCTTGGGTGCCAGGTAGGAGTCATCTCGACCATGGTCTGTCCCGTATCCCCCACCAGGTCTGCATGGCACAGGACTAGTGGGCATCTCAGGCTAACTCCCTGTCTGGGCCCCATGACACCCAGACATGGTAATAATCTCCGGTTCACTCCTGGTCTGGCTTAGCCCACAAAAGTGGCACCTTGCAAGTTATTTGTCTCAGGCTCACACACATCCAGGGTCCACCGTCCCAGGCAGGATTCTTCTAGTATCCAGCTTGCTCCCCACTCTGGGCCTGCTTGGCACCAGACTGGTGGTCATCTCAGGCTAACTCCTTATCTGGGCTCTCTGACTCCAAACTCGTGATCATCTCAGGCTCTCTGTTTTCAGGGATACTAGGCTACTAATCATTCAAAAGTTCACAGGTCAGAACGCTGATTGTAGACACAGCCTCTCTCCTCTCTGTCACACATGTGACACAGCAGCCACACCTGCAATGCCTCTAGGGACAGCCAAATTAATATGGAGGGGCTGGAAAGATGTTCCAGCAGTTAAAAAAGAGCTCTTGTTGCTCTTCCAGAGGACCCAGGTTTGGTTCCCAGCACCCACACGTTGGTTCACAACCACCTGTAACTCCACTTCCAGGAATCTGATCCCTCTTCTGGCCTCTACCAACACTGCATGCATGTGGTATTCTTAGATACATATAGGCAAATCATACATAAAATAAAATAAAAAGTAAAATCCTTCAAAAAAAATAATAAGGAAGCACAGAAGAGACCAGACAGCCAGAGCAAAACTGAACACACAGACGGATGCTGGAGCAATTGCCACCCCTGACCCCAGGTTATACTGCAGAGCAATAATAATCAAAGCAGCATGGAACTGGCACAGAAGATGACACATGGATCAATGGATAGAACAGAGAGCGCATTCTGAACCCACAGAGATGGAGCCACTTGATTTTTTTTTTTTTTTTTTTGGTAAAGATGCCAAAATATAAAATATACATTGGAAAAAAGATAGCCTCTTTAACAAACAATGCTGGTAAATCCGAATGCCTGCCCTTACTCGGCTATAGTCATAGCAGCTTCACTCACAGAATCCAGGAACTGGAGATAGCCGAATGTGAAGAAAATGTGGTACGTGTATGCGATAGGGTATTACTCAGCTGTTTAAAAAAAAAAAAATGACATCACGAAATTGGCAGGCAAATGGCTGGAACTAGAAAAACATCATCCAAAGTGAGGTAAACCCAGACCCAGAAAGACAAACGTGGTATGTACTCACTTATAAGTAGATATTAGCCGTAAAGTAAAAGACAATCATGCTACTGTCCACAAACCCAGAGAGGCTAAGTAACAAGGAGGACTTAAGGGAGAATGAAACAGCTTCCCTGGGAAAGGGGGAGAATAGATTTTGTGGGTGGACTGGGGGTGGGTGGGATTAGGAACAGGGGGATCAGGTGAAGGAGAGAGAAAATACTAGAGAAAATTTCAGGGGTGCGAGGTGGAAACCTAGCACAATGGAAACTCCATGGAATCTACAAGAGTAACTCTAGCAAAGACTCCTGGGAGTGGGAGACAGAGAGCCTGAACCAGTCATCTTCTGCAACCAGGCAAGGCCTCAGTGTTGGGGTTGGTTTACCAATCCAGTCACAAACCTTTCACCTACAGTTTGGCCTCCCTGCAGAAAGTTCTGAGACCAGAGCCTAGCAGAATCATCATCAGAGAGACCAAAGAGACTTCATCCAGCAACTGACGGGATCAGATGCAGATTCCACAGCCAAATATTAGACAAAGCTCAGGGAATCCTGTGAGGAGGAGGAGGAGGAGGAGGAGGAGGAGGAGGAGGAGGAGGAGGGGAGGAGGAGAGGAAGAAAAAAAGAGGAGGAGGAGGAGGAGGAGGAGGAGGAGGAGGAGGAGGAGGAGGAGGGAGGATCAGAGGTACCAGAGGGGTGAGGGACACCACAAGAACACAGCCCACAGAGTCAACTGACTGGGAGTCGTGGGGACTCACAGAGACCTGGGGTCTGACCTAGGTCCTCTGCATTTATGTTATGGCTGGGTAGCTTGGTGTTCTTGTAGGACTCAGGGAGAACAGGTGCTGTCTCTGATGCTTTTGCCTGCCTGCAGGACCCCTCTCCTACTGGTTGCCTTGTCGAGCCTTGGTGTGGTGGTATGTTCCTGGTCTTATTGTAGTTTGTTATGTCATGTTTAGTTGATGTCCTTGGGAGGCCTGCTCTTTTCTGAGGGGAGGGACAGTTGGGGTACACCAGGGTGGAGGAAAGTGGATTCAGGCAGGGAAGGGAGAGAAAATTACAATCCGGATGTAATATATTTGAGAATTAAAAAAAAAAGGACTGAATATCAGCACATAGAAAGTGAACTAGATCATAACCTCTCACCTGGACAAAGTCAGCCCCAGATGAATCAAAGACCTAATGTGAGACCCGAAATACTCCAGAAAGGAGAAAAGTGTAGGGGAAATGCTTCAAAATGCAGGCACAGACAAGGACACTCTTTTTTTTTTTTTTTTCTTTTCTTTTTTTTTTTTTTTTAATTTATTTGATTATTTAAATCAAATCATGATTTACTTATTCACACAGGGGTTATAAACACAAAAAGGCAGGATGTGGGGAAGGGAATGACACGGAGCATAGGTGTTCAGGGGGAGTACAGATATCTTTCAGAACAGGGTATTGGCTGGGTGAAGGTTCAGGGGACAGGTCACTATGGCTCTGCCTATGATTCACTTGTCCTTATCTAAGTTGGTACTGTCCACTGAGGCTGCCTATTTATAAGACCTATGACTACTCAGGCTGTAAATTTCCACTGAAGCTGCCTGTTTATAATAGCTTATAGCCTTCTGTTTCAGTGTTTTTCCACAGAGACCCAAGACTTTGTGTTAGCATGTATGTATGTCAGTCCTATTGCTGACTTTAGGCCTATGGCTGATTTTAGGCCTTTAGTGTATATGCAGGGCTCTCCTGACATCTCCTCCCTTCTCTAAGTATAGAAGGGCCTTGGCGATTCTATTCTTGCGAAGGCGGGGATAGAGGCCTGACCTCCAATAATTGAAGGGGACCTTGTAATGGCTCCGGTCCTCCTGTTGTTGTCCAGTGAGCATGAGGGCCATACCCATCCCGATATCTTTTTCCTGGAGAGATGGATACTTTTGACATCAATCCCTATGCAGTCAGGGACAAGGACACTCTTAACGGAATTTCAGTCACTCAGAAAAGTATGGTACCAACTGACAGACAGAACCTCATAAGATCAAAATGCAGAGCAAAGGAGGCAGTCAGGTGAAAAGACAACGACAGAATCATCAAAGAAACCTTTGTTAATGAGCAGGAGCCTGCATGTGCCCACTTCCCTGTCCCCAGTTCACAAGCCCCACTGCTCAGAAGGATGGCAAGCCCTGCCTTTGGTCCGAGGGCAAATATGTGCAGAAGCCAGTAACTGCAGCTTCCTCCTGGATGTTTACATCATTGGACTGTTCACCTACAGAGACCACCTATAGGCCAGCTAACCCCACCCACTGTGCTGGGCTTAAGAAAAGTGCTGAGGTCCCAGATTGTGTTACTGGCACAGTTCCACTAAGGTTCACATAGTCCACCTGATAGTAGCTTTTCAGTGTCTGTGTGTCTGTCCTTCCTCCATTCCCTAACTGACTCATTCACCTTTCAATACCAGGCCATGTTAGACATGGCAGATTATTAACTCTGAAGGAGACAAGTGGTTACTGACATACAGTTGTGTGGCTGGCCATGTAGCTCAGTGGAAGAGCAAACGGTTAGCATGCACAATGCACTGGGCTCAATGCCCATGATTGCTAAAGAGAAAAATCCAATGCTACCATGAAAACATCTTGTGTTGTTTTGCTGAAACCTGTGGTCAAACCCAGCTGTACACTGGGGACACTGTCTTGCTGCAAGGATGCTGCCCTGTTTCTAGGACATCTCTGCCCACTCAGGCCTTGTTTTATACTCACGGACAGGTTTGCCTGGCTGTTCATCACACCACAGAAGTGACGGTTACACCTTGCCCCACATACACACCCCAAACCCCACTCACCCCCACCCCAATAAAGGCTGAGCCTAGCGGTGGCTTACAGAACTATGAATCTGTCCACCCATCTGAGTCCTAACTCAGAAAAGCATAACTTTTTCCTTTTTCTTTCTTTCTTTTTTCTTTTCTCTTTCTTTACGATACAGGCATGTTCTCTCTAACACTTGTGGCTTCCCTTCCTCCTGAAAGCACCCTACTCTTTCCCTATACAGATACTTGTCTTACCGCCATTTTGCTAACGTTCATGCCTAACCCAAAAGCATGCCTTTCTCTCTTCCTCCCCCTTGTCTCTATGCTGGCAGCTGCTGAGACTTAAAGCATGCCTGCCCTGTTGTTGTTTTTCTCCGAGACTCTAATAAAATTGTCCATGAGCTTCCAAAAACAAAATTGAGCCTAAGTGAATTTGTGTGTTATTTTCTTAAGAATCCTTTGAAATTTCTGGGCTATGAACATGCGAGCTGGCCGTCCATTCTTGGTAGGGATAAGAAAACAGACACTTTGCACTTGTCATGGATGGCTTAGTGCATACACACTGCTGATGGCTTTCTTGTTCTGAGTGGACTCTCCACCCCAGGTAGCCCTGGAGAAGAACAAAGGTGATAGCAGCAAACACTGACAAGACTTGTGTTTAAGAAGTGTCTTAGCAGGGCTGGAGAGATGTGATGGCTCAAGTGGTTAAGAGTACTGACTGCTCTCTCAGAGGTCCTGAGTTCAATTCCCAGCGATCACATGGTGGCTCACAACCATCTGTAATGGGATCTGATGCCCTCTTCCGGTGTGTCTGAAGACAGCTACAGTGTACTCATATACATAAATAAATCTTTTAAAAAAAAAAAAGTATTCTAGCCCAGGTGTCCCAAGAAGAAGGAAGAGAGAGGAATGGAGATGAGAGAGGCAAAGACATGGCTGACCATGTGACCCAAAGGACAAGACTAAGCTTAAGGTGACTGCCTTGGTTCCTTCACACCACAAACACATCATGGCTGGAGGGACGAAGCAACCAAGTTTTGGGGGTGTCTCCTGTCTTCCCAGACCACCAGCACAGCTCATCCTGTCTCTACTCCCAGTTGTTTGGAGTTCCAGGCACATAAGCTCCAGGACTCCAGTTACACTTCAGGATGCCACAGTGTGCTAGGAAGCAATTACTGAGCTCCTACTGTATGCCAACTGCACCTCTAAGCCCCAGAAACCCTACTTTTACAAAACTACAGGTGGGTACACCTCCCTGTCATCCATGCCCTGCCTACAAGGTTGGCAGCCCCAGCCTGCATGACTCCAACTGAAGATGGCATCTTTTAGGACAGGTTCCTATGTTCCATTGTCTTATAAATGGAAGCAAAAGCCAGAGCCAAGCCTAGCGACTCATGCTGGGTCACCATGCTACTAAAATTGCTGTTTGGCATTGTGCCAATCTTTACTGCCAGCAGAGATGGTCCCATAAAGATGTCCACTAGAGTAACTCATCTGTGTTGTGTGTTAACCGTGTTTTCAAGGACTCACCCACTCACAGTCCTCCCCAAAGACAGGCAGTACTTAAAGACAGGTACCTGGTGCGTTCCAATCCTTCCCTCACATGCCTCCGTGAGTTTCTAAAATTCATTGTTCACAGACTTGATGTTTGTGTCCCTGCCTTTCTCTTGTCCCTGAGCCATCTCCCTGCAGTCAATACCAAGTGGTCCTCAAACGTCAGAAGCCTGAGTGCTTATCCTAGCGCCTGGACTGCTGGTTTCCACAATTATACTCCTACCCATTGCCTTCTTACAGAGTGCTCTCATCTCTCCTAGCAAATGAAGTAAATTCCCAGAACACCAAACTGTGCAGGAGACCCACAGACCCAAAGCCGAGGACTACCAGAGCGTTTGGTGTGCCCATGCCTTGCTGAGCTAAGTTTGTTCCAAGGCTAAACATCTCCGAGAAAGCCTCTTCCAGGGCTACACTGCCACACACTCATAAATCACAGTGACACGTCGTCCAATGCACCTCTTCACAACTGGAATTTGTGCGACTCATGTGAGCCAGAAAACTGGGCTTGTGGGCGTGGCCTTCTGTTGGTAAATGGGAAGATGTCAGTGCTAGAACTGTGTTAGAAAATGCCAAGGACTGAAGGAGCTGAGGGGTTTGCAACCCCATAGGAAGAACAACAAAATCAACCAACCAGACCCCCCAGAGCTCCCAGGACTAAACCAACAACCAAACAGTATATATGGGAGACCCATGGCTCCAGCTGCATATGTAGCAGAGGATTGCCTTATTGGGCATCACTGGGAGGAGAGTCCCTTGGTCCTGTGAAGGCTTGATGGCCCAGGGTAGGGGAATGCTAGGGCACTGAGGCAGGAATGGGTAGGCAGGTATGAGAGCACCCTCATAGAGGCAGGGAGGGGGAGGGGAATATGGGGTTTGTGGGGAGGAAACTGGGAAGGAGCAATAAATAAGATAACCAATAAAAAATGGAAAAGAAAAAGAAACAAAAAGAAAATGCCCAGCCTGGTTACCTTGTTTTCCCTGATGAAAAATTGAAACCCAAAATCCTAGCACCAACGCAGACCAACAGTCTAGTCATCTCAGGGCAAACTGGGCTACACTTAACAGTTCTCAGTCAGCCCCATGAACTGGATATATTATCACTAGAGCTCACGGAACATTTCAGAAACGGCAGGGGGAAGAAAAAGCGATAAGAACCAAGAATGTGTCTTCTGAGACAGGAAAGAAGTAATCCAGTACACTTGGGAGCACAAATGTCTTCCCTGATTGCTAATGAACCCTGGCCTGCTTCACTTTTCCCATAGCTAAGGACAGAAGCCTTCTTACCAAGACATGCATTGGCCGTCAGTCAAATGTATGCCATGTGCACAGATATGAAGCCAACAAGACTTAGGTGCCCGAAAAGGAACTAGGTAGGAAAAAAATAAAAAGAATGCCGGGGCAGGGCAAGGCAGGCCAGGCCAGGCACTGACTCTTAAGTAATAAATTCAGTGTTGCAGGGGTTGAATGCATCAGCCAAGCTTGGGAAAGGGCCGTGAAAACAATCAATCATGGAGCTGGAGCTCCTCCTAGTGACCGATCTTAATTACTGCCAGGAAGTATCCTCTCCACCCACCCAGCGGCGTCAGCCCCACCCAGGGAGTCACTAGGTCAAGTCTTCAGTCCCCAGCCGGTGAGAGACTCCTATGGGCCAGGCTCTGGGCTAGCTCTGTCACGTCCTTAGTCTTATTAAAGATCACATTGGCTGAGTGTCATTAGACACATTTTATAGATGATGAAAGAAAGTTTTAAAAAAGCTTAAAAGCCTTGCCCAGAGTTACACAGGAGATTCCAGAAAGACCTGGGGAATCCCCAAGTCAAAGCTCCTTCCCCAACACCACTCAGAGTACAAAGTGCTGCGGATGAGGAGATGAAACCTTGATGTGTCCTTCATGTATATTAACTGGGCAGACTGACTCCTATTAAATAATCAGAACACAAAGCCGCAAGTGCTACTCACACGGGGGTAGGAACAGTTTAATGCGCTGGGACCCTGGTACAGTCATTCTCCAGCACCTCCGGCCTTCCAGCACCTCTTCACCCTTCAGAGTGGCCTGCCATCCAGTGTCCACCACTCTCTTGCATCCCCTCTGCCTCAGCATCCGTTCTGCTTGCAGCATCCCCCTATAGCATCCCTCAACCTCCAGCATCCCCTAACCTCCTGGGACCCCAGACACTGAAAAGGAGCTCATGTGTGGACCACGGCATCCATCACTAATGAAGACAGCTGAGAGAATGGCTTCCCTCCAGCCCTGCAACCAGATAAGAAATAAGGTCCTCATTCTAATAGCTTTAAAAAAAAAAAAAAAAAAGACTTCAAAAAAGAGTTTAAAAGGCTTCTTTTACATGGTTTGACCACTCACATCGAGGAAGATCCAGAATCCTGTGGGAGTTTGGCACAGACAAAGTTGGGCTGTCGTTTGGGCTGGTTGATGACAGTGACAGGTTAAGCACCGCTTGTGGCAGGAAGACCTTGGCATCTCTCCATACAAAGAATCGGGATGCCATTTCTGTCTGCTACTGGTGACAGGCTATCTCACAACAGTGAACATCAGTATCTGCATTCATCACTGGAAGCCTGCTTTGCATGCATATGACACAATGGCAGGGTTTTTTTTCTTCTAGGATCCAGATGCATATAAAAACATTTTATAGACACGGTATCACATTATGCATGCCGCTTTGCAAACAGCTCTTTTCACCCACTAAAAATACTTTTTTCATATTACTTAAATAGCCTACCCCGTATTTTTGTGGGGCTTGGGGATTACAGTTTGTAATTTGAGGGTATTTTGTTTGGTTTGGGGTTTGGTTTTGTTTTGGGTTGCGTTTGTTTTGTGAAGCAGGGTCTCACACGTCCCAAGCTGACCTGGAATTCATTGCATAGCTGGTGATGACCTTGAATTTCTAATCATCCTTCATCCACCTCTGAAGGTGTTAAGATGAATGACATTCACCATCTCACCTGGCTAAGGAGAGATGTTAAGGAGAAACCTCGTGGTTTTGTATGTCCTAGGCAAGCACTCTTCCAACAGAGCTCCACCCCCAGCCCAGCTCAGCTTGTCTGTCTGAGTGGTCAAGTTCTCACTGTTTCATCCAAGCTGGCCTGGGACTTACTGTGTAGCTTGGCTGGCCCCAGACTATCAATCGTCCTGCCTCAGCCTCCCAAAACAGTGAGATTACAGGAGTGAACCACCATACCCTGTGCTCACCTCGCTTGTATTTTAGCATTGGCTAGCTCTCCAATTTGTAGATTGATCTAACTTTAAGGCATATACATATAGACACTTGAAAATGGAAAGTGACCTTCATGTGGCTTTTGGATTTTGTTATAAAAGACTTTGAGGGGAGGGGAAACAAAGTGTTTGCTGTGTCTTCACCTTTCACAATTAAATCATTATTAGACTGTTTTCCAAATATCTACAAGGGAGCTGTTCATCTTTTCTTCAAATGGTGTGAAAGGTATGAGTCTGATCATTGGTGCTGGGTCTGGGTTCGGATTCTGGGGCTACTGTGTGCTTGCTGTCTGGGCAGTTTTGAGCTGGGTGGGTAGAGACTGTCACAACCTTGTTCCTTTGTCTATAATAGACGAGTCCTGAGGTCATGATGATCCAGCATTCCCAGTGACACTGCAAGAAGCAAGAAAGCAACGTGTGGCAGACCCTTCCCACAGACCAACCCGTGATGCTGTCAGTTAACTCTTTGTATCCCTTCCCTAGCTCCTTGCTTCAGACCACTCTGGCACAAGGAGGACATGTTTTTCATTAGTTTAGCTTTATAATCAGTGTCACTAAAACTGGGATGAGCCTCTTCAACGTTCCTCTTTTTATAAATCCCTTGGTTTCTGTCACATTTGTTCTTTCAAAGAACTTGAGAGTCACTTTTGTTAAGTTTAAGAAAGACGATCTGTGACTGGGAAGGTGGCTCGATGTGTAAGGATGCTTGCTGAAAGCAAAAGGACCCGAGTTCAAATCCCCAGCACTCACAAAAGAGACTCTCAAAAAGTTGATAAGGTGAAGAGTGAAAGAGGAAGCTACACAAAGTCGCTGACCTCTGCATGCATATGCCCATGTATATGTATTACAATATACACACCTATATATTTCTCAAGTTCATCCCTTTAAAAACACAGTCTTTGTTGAGGCCAAGATGGCTCAATGGGAAAGAATGCTTGCCACCAAGCTGATGTCCTTATGACCTCTGGATCCCATGTGATGGAAAGAGAAAACTGACTCCCAAAGGTTGTCCTCTGACCTTCACACATGCACCACAGCATGTTCACACACACACACACACACACACACACACACACACATGTATGCCTGTGTGCCACATGCATGCCTGGTGTCCAGAGGCCAGAAGAAAGTAATGGATTCCCTAGAACTAGAACTATCATGTGTGTGCTGGAAACCAAACCTAGGTCTTCTGCAAGAGCATCCAGTGCTCCTAACGACTGAGTCATGTCTCCAGCCTTTTGCTATTGCTATTGCAGTACTTCAGAGCTCCAGGTCTCGCTACATTTTCTGGTTGTTTTTGTGTTTGCTCATTTATAATACCTTTATTTATTCTCTCAGTCAACAGCTCTAATCCATGAAGCACCTATTGTACATTAATTAATATCTCTCTCCCCTTCTTCCCCTCCCTCCTTCCCTCCTTTGTCCCTTCCCTCCTCTCTCTCTCATCTATCTTTCCTACCTTTTCCTCCCTCCCTCACAAATAACTTGTAGACCTTACATCCTAGTGGGAGAAGAAAAAACTAATTCACATAAATACAGTAGTTCACAAAATATTAAGTAGTATAGCTACAGAAGATGTCTGGTAGGAATCAAGAACATGGAAGAATAGTTAAAATTTTCCAAGAGGCGATTGCATAGATGATGTCTTGTGCAAAGGGATGTGAAAAGATGAGGAAGAGCTATCCAGGAGAACTGTTAGCAGAGGTTGCAGCCAGGGTGCAGGGCCTCAGGATGCAGGGCCTCCTTTACCTGCATGATAAAGGAGGCACAAGAGGATGTGCTTGTAGAACAACAGCGACTGTTGTCAGACAGTATAGGCAAAGGCTGCACAAATGAGAAGGTCTTGGAGAAAGTGGTACCCACAAGGATGTCCTTTAACAAGCAGACAACCCAGCAGCCTTGGTGTCTTGGGAGCGGTACCAGCATCCACACTTTAATTAAGTCTCATGACTCCAAACCAAAGACCCTCCTTCAATCCTGTATTCCCCAGTGTGGAGTCTGTTCAATTTGGTACAAGAAAACTTTCTGTGTGTAAGACTGTAGGTGTGTGCTCTGAGATCATGGGAAGCCCTGCCTCACCCACCTCTTCAGCTGTGTCATTGTGACAGTCATGGCAAATCCTGCCAATCCCAAGCATCCCCTTGCTGGAAGCTCTGCATTCAGACCTGCTGTCTGGATGCACTTTGCTATCAGACACTTGTTCTTCATTGTGCAGGAATCCATGGGATTTCCACAGCAGACATGTGGGCAGAAAGATCCACATTGTGCAATTTTAAATTTATATATTTTGGTTTATGTTTGTGTGTTTGCTTACATGTATGTCTGTGCACCATGTATGTATGTGTGTGTGCGTGTGTGTGTGTGCATGCATGCGTGCATGCATGTGTGTGTGTGTGTGCCTGATGCCCTTAGAGCCCAGAAAGGGTGTTGGATTCTAGGAATTGGAGTTACAGGTAGCTGTGAGCCGCCATGTAACTGCTGGGAATGGAACCAGGGTCCTCTGTAAGAGTAGCAAATGGTCTTAGCCATTGAGCTATCTCTGTAGCCCAGCAACATGTATTTTAAAAATAACAATAAAGTTCCAGAATCATGAAGAAATTTGTCAGGATAGTAAATCTGAGCATGAAGTAACTGAGACCTCCAAGACCAGACTTCTGGTTTCTTCCACACCTCCACACACATCAGACTTTGGTGGACAGCAATTAAACTGCAGGAATTCTAAGCTCACGTACCTCATTTTGATCTCAGTAAAAGTTTTCCATAGAGAAGAAACAAAGCAGAAAATGGACTCTGTAACTTGACATGAACAGCAGTACGCAATAGCTGGAGATTATTAAGTGTGTGCTAAGTGCCAGGTTCTCTGAAAACCAGCTTTCCCCTTGACTACACTTCTTCGGGGTAGGTCTAATAATTTGTGTGTGTGTGTGTGAGAGAGAGAGAGAGAGAGTAACTAGGGAAACAAAAGGCCAGCAAGGTGGATCAGTGAGTAAAGTTATCTGTCACCAAACTCGTGACTCAAATTCAATTCCTGTACTACATGGCAGAAGAAAGACCCAACTCCCATAAACTGCCCTCTGGCCTCCACATATGTAATAAATAAATAAATAAGCAGCCTATTAAAATGTCGAAGGGACCAAAGTCTTAGAGGAATAACAGGATTAGGAAGAGACAGAGAGGAGTGGGCTTGGTACCCACCACAAATCCCTTAGTCCAGCAGTGTCATCTCTACAGCAACAAATAGTGAATTGTATAGAAATGAGTCCCTAAGGTGTCTATATTTTGCAGCAGGTTTTCATATTCAGTTCTCACCCCAAGTCTTTTTTAAGTTTTCTTTATAATGAATCAGCCAATCTAAAGCAGCAGAATGTCAAATCCGTCCTTACTTTAGATTCATTCTACTGCTGTGAAGAGACACCATGACCACGGAAACTCTTATAAAGGAAAACATTTCATTGAGGCTGGCTTACAGAGGTTTAGCCCATTATCATCATGGCAGGAAGCATGGAGGCATGGAGGCAGACATGGTGAAAGGGAGGAAGTTAAAGGTTCTACATCCAGATTCAAAGGCAGCAGAAAGAGACCGATACTGGACCTAGCTTGAGCTTCTGAAACCTCAAAGCTGAGGGAGAAGAGTGGATAACATACTTCCTCCAACAAGGCCACGCCTCCTAATAGTGCTGCCCTGCGGGCCAACGGGGGCTGTTTTCATTCAAACGACTATAGTATCTAAAAGCTGAAGACTGTGATCACCATCAAGACCCAGTTTGGCTAAAGTTAAGAATGATAGAGAGGCCATGGTAGCTATTGGCATCTAAGTTACTTTAGAAATAAATCAAGACTAGAGCTTCTTATAAATCAACCCATAAAGGTTGTCTGTCTTTCACATGGTGTCACATGGGTACTATGATTCACACCATGAGGGAATCCCACTGAAGAACAGACAGCACGTGTTTTAGGTTCTGGAAACACTGGGCACCTGGGTTTCAGAGACATGACACAAACTCCCACCAAACCCACGACATTTGAGAAAATCTACATCCACATTGAATTGAACCTGAATTGTCACTTTCTATAGTAAACCATTCAGATAGTAAATAAGCTGGAATAACTCAGAGCATAAAATGTGTAAATGAGAGAAGAAGAGAGATGAACGTCACCAAATGCGAGGGACTTTAAAGATCAATGAGCAAAACCAGTGTGCACCTGGAGTCCAAGCACTGGGGGCCAGAAGCAGGAGCATTACCCAAGTTCAAGATCAACCCTAGCTGCAAGGTAAATTCCAAGGCAGCTGAGCCTGGGTCAAAACAAGCGTCACCGAGAGCACTGCCTCCGCCTATCCGCTGTGCAGGGAATGCAGAAGCGACTGCTCACAAGCAGAATTCAGCCAATGTGAATTTGTGTTCTTATTACCTCAACCCCCAACACTTGCCAAAAGTGAAAATCATATAAACAGGGGAAAAAAAAAGACATTCAAGAGAGGAAAGGAGAGGAGGGGAGGGGAGGGGACAGGAGAGGACAGGAGATGATAGGACAGGAGAGAGAGAATACTGTAACAGGTTTAAGAATTCCTAGCACTTGGGAGGCAGAGGCAGTAGACCTTTGTGAGTTTCAAGAACAGCCTAGAGTACACATTGAGTTGCAGGATAGACAAAACTACATACTAAATTTTACTTTTTTTTTTTACCTCTGGCATTCAACTCCTCCTCTCAAACAGAAAGAACGAGTGACAGATCTACTTCTTGTTGCTTAGGTAGAAAAACAGGTTACCATTTATCAAGTAAGAAAAGAATTCTTCTGATAGTCACTTCTAGAAGGAATCGATCACTTAGCAGTTAATGTGTAGTGCAAAACATTGAACAATTACCCCACAGCGTCCTCCATTTTGACTTATTAAAAGAAGACAAGTTTCTTTCCATGGCTATTGCTCACACTGATCACAAATTAAAATCAAGACAATAAAGACTACAGCCACGTAATACACTTTGATCAATGAAATTTCCCTTCTTGTTATGTCATGTGCAGGAGCCCAGGCTAGCTTCCTGGGATCTGAAAGGCCACACAAAGTTAACAATTCTCTTAGCTGGTGCCCCGTAGAACAACCAGCATGACAAACACCAGATCTGTGAGGGAGGCCACCATAGACCAGTCAGGCTCCCCAGCTGCCTGCACAACTGTCAGTCAACCACCCACTCATGAGCAATAATTGTACAATTACTACTTTTCACGACATTAAATCTTGGATTGATTTATGCACCAAGTCTAACTGAAACAGAAACTGTGCAAACAGCCGAAGTGAGGAAGAGACCGACCACAAGAAATTCTAACATGAGAAAGATTGAAATTGCATCTTTTTCTCAATTAACTAAGCTTCGGGCTTCTGTAGCAAACAATTTGATATAGCTCCTCGTGATGCCCGCTCCTGTTATTCACAACACTCAGGTATTTCTCCTTGGGTATCAGCTAGACTTAGCATTTTGCTTCTAATGAATAGTATTTGGCAAAGCTAAAGGAAGTCATGTCCGAGGTGAGGTTACCATTCACTGGGGCTTCTATCTTGTGGGTGTTCTCTTTCTCTCTCTCTCTCTCTCTCTCTCTCTCTCTCTCTCTCTCTCTCTCTCTCTAGTTCTAGTGTATGTGCTTCAGTGAAGCCAGTGCCTTATTAGAAATGTTTACACAGTGAGGAACTGTGGATCTCCAGTCAATAGCCATTAAGAAACAGAGGGTCTCAATTTAATAGCCTATGAAGGACAACCCCCCCCTGCCAACAACTGTGTACAGAACCTTAGAAGCAGAACTTTCTCCAGTCTAGACTCAAAATTATACAACCATCCAAGCTAAACACTTGGTTGCAGCCTCTTGATAAATTCTAAAGCTGAGGACATAGGCAAGACTGGTCTGTATGTCTGACCCACACACAGTGCAGCAGACAGAATGGGTGCTGCTTGGAGCTATCAAACTGTGAAGTCATTTGTTTATACGACAGTATCTATCACTATTATCTCCAAGCATCTGTGGTCATCAAAAATCGTATTGATAGTGTTTGGGTTTTAAGCAAAATTCAGTTTTAAAATAGTTTTATTTAATTTACTAAGAGCCAAGCACGGTAACTTTCATCTATACCCTCAGAACCAAGGAGGGAGATGCAGGGGATTGCTGAGAGCTCAAAGATAGCCTAAGGTATATAGTGAGTTCCAAAACAGGCTGGGTGACGATGTGAGACTCTGTCTCAAAAAAATAAGAATTAATTAGTTAAGTAATTACGTAAATAAAGAATCCTAGTTATTAGACAAGTTTCTAAAGAAAAACTCCACTCTGCTTTCCCACAGTAATCACAGTGTCCATTGGGAGTGTCTACATATGTTTGAGCAATTATATATTCCATAATGCATCTTTTAAAAATTCCTGAAAAGCTAAATAAAAGCAGGAAAGTTCTATTTAGTTCATGGTTTCAGAGGTTCATCCCATGGTCCCCAGACAAAGCCAGACACCATGGAATAAAAAACAAGGTGGGAGCCAAGAGAGAAAAGGAGTCCAGGGACTAAATGTACCTTCAGTGTCACGCACCAGTGACCTGTTCCCTTCAACTGGGCCAGCTCCCCCTGACACCCTCATCAGTGGATTCATTCACCCATAAGTTAGCACCCTTATGACCTAGTGCCTTCTCTGTAATGCCACCAACAGGGGAACAAACCATCAGTGCATGAGGTATTAGGAACGGTTGGATTCAACAATAGCATGTGGTATCAAACTTTATGTCATGCTCAGTAGTGTGCTCTTCTGACATAGCTATGTCTTACAGACCTTTCCTGGGCAAATACGGAGGAATTATATTATTTTCATCAGCTTCAGAGCATTTTGTGAAATGAATGAGCCACTCATTAATCAGTTCCCATTAATCATTGCTGCAGTTTCTAGATTATAAACAGTGCTTCAGTGAACGTTCTTAGACATGTCTTATTGTTCATGTATACAAATAAAGGCTGAATACAAGCTTAAGTTAATAAATACAACAAGATGGCTCCAACAAGGCTCTGCCCATGGTCACTTTCACCAAAGAAATTGTGAAACAGAATAGAAAGAAGGCATTGTCATTCTTGCCAGTCTAATGGATGAAAATGTCATTTTTCTTGTAATTGATTTATTATACACTAAAATTAAAAACCTGTTTCTTGGTCTAGCAAGATGGTTCAGTGGGTAACATTTACTGCCAAGCCTGATGACTGGAGTTTGATCCCCAGAACTCACATAAAGAAGAGAACTGACATCACACGGTTGTCCTCTGACCTCACATGCATTCCATGGAGTATACACATATGGGCACCCACATATACTAAATGTATAAAAATTAACGTCCACACAAGTGAATTGTTTATGGATAAAATAAAAACAAGACCTAGGCACAGTAGTGCATGCTCTTAATCTCAGCACTCGGGAGGCAGAAGCAGACAGGCCTCTAAGTTTGAGGCCGACCTGACCTATATAGGGGATTCCTGGCCACCAGGACTATGTGGGGATATACTGTCTCAAAAATAAATAAATAAATAAATAAATAAATAAGATTTCCTAAGGTAATTTACAAGTGTCAGAGAAAGTTTTTAACAGTGAACTAATTTTTAAAATAAGCTCAGAAGCAAAATTAATTTATAGACAATGTAATAGAAAATAGGGCTGTTGAGCCTAAGACCTAGAAATGTTCAAGGGAAAATACAGTCATCCTGCACAGACTGGAGGGAGGGACTGTTGACTGGGGAAGATATTCAGTTGACTTACATGTTCACAGCTGTGGCCCTGGGAAGGACCTATATTAGTTTCTAGAGTGTTCAATAATCTACATTATGGATCAGTTCCTTAAGAAATTATGTGATCAGGGACTAGAGAGATGGCTCTGTGATTATAAAGACTGGCTGTTCATCTGGAAGACCCAGGTTCCATTCCAGAACGTTATGGCATCTCACAACCAACTGTGATTCCAGTTCCAGGGGATCTGATACTCTCTCCTGTATTCTATAGGATCCAGGCATGCATGTGATGCACATACATACATACATACATACATATATACATACATAGCAAAATATCCACATATGTAAAATAAGAAAGAAAGAGAGAGGAGGAGGAGGATGGGAGAGAGAAGAGAAGACAAGAGAAGAGAAAGGAAAAGAAATTATATCTTCAAATAAAACCAGCAATAACAACGTTCACCTTAGTTATCTACAAAGAAGATGAAAAATAATATTTCCAATACAATTTTATAGGTAAGGAAACTGCATCTGGACAAGATAAAATAAATTTACTCATGAGTTGGTAGAGCAGACTCTTGAGCTCAAGAGTGTCTGATGCCACTCTTCCTAGCAAGCTCTGCTACCTCAAAACAAACAGAAAGACCTGGGCCCCTGAACTAGTTTCTAATTCTTGCTTAGAGTCCCAGGAATTCACTTAACTTCCTGCATCTTGAAATTAAACAGTCTGTTGAATTTCTCCCAACTCTGACATTCCTGAATGTCCTTATCTTCTGGAATATGAAAAAGAGAAGAGGGAAGGAGGAGAGGGAGAGCAAGTATGGATCTCATGTGGGGGCTGCTTTTGAACAGCATAGGTGATGTTCAGAGACACAATTCCAGAAAGATGTTTCCTGCTCTTAAGAGACCAAAATGTCCTAAGTTTTGTGAATGGAAGCCAGAACAAGACCAGGAGGAAACTCTGGGAGATTGTTCCAGAAAGCACCGAGTTTCAGTTGTCAGCAGGAGGAAATAAGGTTGAGGGTCACACTTACATAAGTGGAGAAGAAAGTGAGCTGATCGGGCTCCTGAGAGCCTGACCAGAACCTGTTTGTTCCAGTTAGCTCTGATACAGCCAACTTTCCAGTTACCACCGTCTATCTGTAGCTGCTTCCTGGAATGAAGACGAACTCTCTCCTTAACAGATGAGAAGCACACACACACACACACACACACACACACACACACACACACACCAGCAAGAAATGAAAGAAGGGATTGTTATTCTCAGATGTTATCCTTTATTTCTAACTATACAAATATCATATAATCACTATAGAAATTTTGGAATGGAAAATAATTACTTAAAATTACCTCTAATCCTATTACATCATCACACAGCTATGTTTCCTGCTGGCTATTCTCCTGTGCTCAAGTTTTTAAAGCAAAATGGAGATTCTGTTAGATGTGCGGTTTTGTCTTATTGTTTAAACATTATCACTATAAAACATGCCCTCAAGTTACCATAGATTTCTTTAAGATTTATTTATTAATTATGTATACAGCATTCTACCAATAAGTATGCCTGCAGGCCAGAAGAAGGCATCAGATCTCATTATACATGGCTATGAACCACCATGTGGTTGCTGGAAATTGAACTCAGGGCCTCTGGAAAGGCACACAGTGCTCTTAACCTCTGAGCCATCTCTCCAGCCCCTATAGGTTCTTCAAAAACAATGTCTTTGAATGTCTGCATGATAGTCTGCATTTAACATATATCATGATTTACTGCACATGACTTCTCCTTGCACCTGGGCTTCCTAACAACCTGGAAGCCTAGATTCTGAGGTAAAGACTCCCAAGAAAGAAAATGATATGTTCTCCTTGCAAGCACCCTCATGAGGCTCAATTCCTATAAATAAACAAACACTCTGGTGGATGCATAAATTAACTCCCTAATTTGAAGTAGTTAAACTCTTTCTGCCCTGGCTGCTTAAGCAAAAAAATAATAATAATAAAAATAAGAAAAGATCATCAGTCAAGCAACCAGCTGCACGTCCTTTATAACAGAAGCAGCCATCCTGAGTACTCCATGGCCACCTTCAGAAACTTATGTGAAGCTCTTACATTGCCATAGTCCTCAAAGATGCAGGCTCAGGCTAGAGCTGCATCTAGAATGCTTCGTAGGGGACTTAAACTATCACAAACCCTAGTGAACTCTAGATAGCCCTGCAACCGTGTCCACCTAGTCCAGAGAGGGAGCACCTCCCCTTGTGGCCTAGTAAGAGGGCTGCTGGAATTGTTTAGTAATGAAGCAAGCAATGACTGATCCAAAATCTAACCTCAATAGCTGTGATTGGTGCTAAGAGGTGAGGTTGTGATTGGTCCAAAGCAAATAGCTGTGGTTGGTCCGATGCTCCTTTAAGCTCTATAAGCTGGCCACTCAGGCTCAGTGAGCCCCTGGCTGCATCCTTAAGTTTTGCAACACTGGACGATGTAAAGGCCTTTTCTCAGGTAATCTTTTGACTGCTTTTGTAATGAGGACTGTGATAACTAACTACATGAAGAGACAGAAAATAACAGAAGGACAGTGATAGTGGCAGGCAGCAGGGCAGCTGGCTGCCTGACAGATGAAGTGGTAACTGCTCAGTTCAAAAGCCACCAGGGCAGAGGACAAACCAAAGAGGGGCCAAGAGCTGAGACTGAAGGACAACATCTATAAGGAGCCTGAGAGGTAGGGGTGGGGTGGGACATACAGGTCATGGTCACCACAGGAGCTCCAGAGATATTTCATATCTTAGAGACAAGGGTCTCTACCCCAGACTGAGAGTTGTAATGCTTCCTAAAGAGCTGCCTTCCCCAAACTGTGACACTGGCTATGAACAAGGTCTGAAGAATACCCATGCTTAACATATGGCTGGGATGGCTGGAAGCTGCAATGCCAGTTGCAGCTAAGAACTAAGGAATCCAGCCTTCCCAAGCCCATAGAAGAGCTGTAACAATTCTGGGTCTAAAGGACCCAATACCCAGGACTGCATGTGGACTGCAACAGAGAGGGCGCACTTGCGTGCACTTACTGTCCACTAGTGCTACCAAGACCAAGGAGCGTGAGAGGCTTGGACTTAGTCACTAACTGCTGAATATACAAGCATACCAAGAAGAAGAATGTGTGTGTGTGTGTGTGTGTGTGTGTGTGTGTGTGTGTGTGTGTGTACAGTGCAATTGAAGAAGACCTCTAGCTTCCACATGCAATAAACATGAGTGCACACACATGAACACATGGGAGAGAGGGTGGAGGGGTGGAGGAAGATAAGTTATGTGTATGTTTTACAAAAGGACTGAAATCTGAAGAATCATAAGAAAACATTATTATATTGTTATTCATTATCAATATTACGCCAGTGTCACATCATAACGCAAGGTTTTTATGGTCCCTAAATCTGCTTCAAGCTATATGACCAGTTTTGTCATAATTCCTCTTTACGTTTGGATTGCATCATTTTGAAATCTATCTTTAAAATGTAAATAGTTTAACTTGGAGCTCAAGCTTCTGAATCCATTAGATTTTTTTTTGTTAGGGTTTCTATTCCTGTGATGAATTCCTCCTCAGGGAGGAAAGGGTTTATTTGACTTACACTTTTATATCACTGTTCATCACTGAAGGAAGTCAGAACAGGAACTCAGACAAGGAACCTGGAGGCAGGAGCTGATCCAGAGGCCGTGGAGGAGTGTTGCTTTCTGGCTTGCTCCCCATGGCTTGCTCAACCTGCTTTCTTATAGAACCCAGGACCATCTGCTTAGGGATGGCCCCACCCAGTGCTGGGCCTGATTCCATCATCAATCCCAAGGGTGTGAGCATAGGAGAACTGACCCCACCCCTCATCTGCCCTTTGGTGTGTGGGCTTGGGAGATATGCAACTCCTCCCTACTCCTGCCCCCACCACCTTAGCAGGCAGGTGAGCTGGCCCTAAGGATGGGAGAGCTGGAGAGCTGGCCCCACCCCTCGCCTGAGTAAAGGAAGAGAACTGGCCCCGGTGATTCAGAAGGCTGACCACCTCAGCGTTGACCCAGGCACAGATCTAGGGCTCTGAGTTGTCCCACCCAAAATATCAAAAACTGCTGGAGCACGTGAAGGGACTGATCCTGCAGAATCAAAGCTGCAGGATCTTCATGACACAGGGCAACAACAGGGTATCGGTGAGGATCCAATATTGGTAGTGTATCAGACCAGAGGCCTCTAACCAGACCTATCACTCACTGCAGTGAACACTCGCAAGTAAAGCTGTTTGGGCAAAGGGTATACTGTGTGACACACTGCAGCTTCCACAGTGAGATGTTTTGGGGGTTTAGGGCTTTTTTCCATTTTTATTGCTTTTCTTTTGTGGGGAGGGGCAGGGGGAGGTTAAAAGGGCAGAAGGCAGATATGAAGGGACAGGGAGATGAGTGGGATTGGGGTGCATGATGTGAAATTCACAAAGAATGGATAAAAAGTTGAAAAAAAAAAAAGAAGAGAAAAGAACATGCCCCACAGGCTTGCCAGTCTAATGGAGGCATATTCTCAGTTGAGGCTCCCCCTCTCCAGTAACTCTAGCTTGTGTCCAGTTGACATAAAACTAGCCAGCACAATTAGCCATAGACCTTTCCCAATATAAAAAATAAAAACAAAAACAAAAGGCAAAAAAGAAAAAAAAAACCCACACCAGCATTTCGTATTCTCTGAGCGGTTGACAGCACAAAACCGCCACTACTCCACGCTGCACCTTTACCCTTCTGTGGGTGACAAAGTTTCACCCACAGGCATATCATTTCTCTAAAGGAAATCTGAGGACATTATGGGGGGTAATCTTATTTTGAACAAACCTCTTCATCTGAAAGCACAGTGAAAGATTTTTTTTTCCTTTGAACCTGGAATTGACTCTTTTTTTTTTTTTTTTTTTCCTTTCAGTTTCGACAGTTTGAGACCTCATGGCTTGGGTTTCACTGCACACTCAGTGTGTGGAGGGTCCGAAGAGGTCACAGCTCAGAAAATTATACCTTGGCTCCTAAAATGAAACAATGATTCCAACAGCTGAGCTTCCAGCTGCTGCGGCTGGAAGGGCATTTCCATATCAGGATGGGAGCCTGTCTTGCTGGGCGAGAGGGTCGACTCCGAGAGGCAGATCTTTTTCATCCTCCTGGTCCTTTGTGCCACACTTCCCTCCCCCACATCCCAGATTTGCTGGGCTGCCCTTGAGGCCAAGTCATACAGACAGACTCAAAGTTCACTCCAGGACATGAACAAGAAAAGACAACAAAACGCACATGCTTCCCCCCAAAATCTTCTCCCAACTGTGGGATATGGCCTGACACACAGTAGGCACCAAATAAGAGTTGAATAAATGCTATTTTTTAAAAGTAGGGGAGAAGAAAAGGGTGATATGAGAGAGTGAAAAGAGAGAGAGAGAGACAGAAGACAGTAAGGAAGAGGAAAAAGAGAGAGAAAAAAAGATTCAGGAGTGATTTTTGTGAATTAATTTTGTTGAGGGAATAGATTGAGACAGGACCTTGTTATATTGCCCAGGCTAACCTCAATTCACTATGTAATCCAGGTTGGCCCTGAGATCATTAAGTGATCTGAGTAATTTAAAATAAATGCTCGTGTATATATATATTTTTACATAATCTCTGTTATAAAAAACAAAAAGAAAAATAATAAAAATTTTAAATAATTTTATAATAAAATACTACATGGCAGGCACCGTGCTGAGGCTCATTACAGACACTAAGTCAAACCTCATTCATAACGACAGCAAGAGGTAAGATGCACTATCAACCATCAACCCTATCTTCCAGATAAGGGAGCAGGTGAGAGACTCACCTCATCTCCCTCCCAGCTCCATCTCCTCTTTTTATGTCTTCATTTATATTTGTTATTAATAATCCCCAGAGTGCTAACTTGTGCTGCCCATATGCACATGAGTGTGTAGCCATTCACTGAGACAGGAGCAACTTACTAGCAGTCACACCCCCAAAGGGGAGAGACTCAGCCCCTCCCTCCCCCCAGCAGCCATTAGCTAACTGCCAATAGCTCCTCTGCTGGGAGTAAGACCTCATGAGCTCCTTTCCCGTCCACATTGGGATTCTGACTGACTTGATCTTGTATAGGTCTTGTACATTAACCCCAGTGGCCATAAGTTGATGTGTGAAACAGCTATGTCATGTTCAGAAGTCACAAGTCACAGTCCTCCCTCCCCATCCGCTGCCTCTTGCACGATTTCTTCCCTTCTTCCCTTCTTCCCTGAGCCTC
Source organism: Mastomys natalensis (assembly GCA_021653895.1). NCBI lineage: Eukaryota > Metazoa > Chordata > Mammalia > Rodentia > Muridae > Mastomys > Mastomys natalensis. Next base: position 1,966,330 of record JAJTUV010000391.1, read on the forward strand.
TGCTGGAGAGACAATGATCTCTATCACCTGTCCCCAGGTGAACACTCAGTGTCATTTATATCAGCACAAAGTTCTTGTATTTGATTTGAAGTCAAACACACAGAGACAGTAGTTGTCCTGGTATACAGCGTGGGTGTTTAAGGACTGTTGTAGAGACCGTGGAAGTTCCCAGAAGAGCATTTCTGGAGCTAAAGGACACTGTAGTTTCATGGAAAGTGCTGAGGCCCGCGTCCCTTCAACGTCTCTAGTGCCAAGGACTCAGCTGTGTGAAGAGAGTCCTGCTTCCCAAAGGCCGCTCTACAGAGGAAGGTGGGCAAACCCCTCAGAGAGGGAAACAGCTGGACATTGTTTGCCCTCAGCATGGAGACATTGGCAGCAGAGCAGGGCAGACCTGTAGGTTAAGGGGAGTGGAGCATTCCTGGGACAGTGGAATTTACAAGGGGGTATTGTTCACTCTCTGCAGCTACACCTGTCCCCTCAAGGAGAGAGGACTTAGTTAAGTCAGAGAGTCCCTGCAGGGGACGGAGGAAAAAGCCAGGAGCTGGCAGCTGGGAAAAAGGAAGCCTAAGGTCCTGTGGGGCCCACCCTCAGCCAGCCAGGCAGAGACTAAAGGTGTAAGGAAAGCCCAGTTTTTTACCCTTGACCTCATCCCTCTCCAAGCCAGGGGCTTTGATTCTTTCTCTTATTTCAGCCTCCTTTGTTGCATGCTGTGCTTTGGGCTGCTTTTGTTTAAATTGTTTTCTTCTTTGTAAGCATGTATTTTGTACACTTCCAATTTCCCTTAAGTATCTTTTTGTAACCCAGTACGCCTGCCATGTTGACTCTTAAAATCATAAAGCCTGACGTGTTCAGCTCGCATCCACCTAAGTCGCTGGTGGGGCTATTCTTCACAAAGGAGCCGGATGACAGGTAAGGATGCTGTAGACCTGTTCCCTTCCTGCTGAGACTAGCTCATCTGAGTATGCAGGAGGGTCAGCGGCCACAGAGACTGAGAAACTCTAGAACCCAGGCTTCCAACGCTGCTCACGGTCTCTCTACCTCTCTTCTACCCCCTCTCTCTGTCTCTCTGTCTGTCTCTGTCTCTGTCTCTGTGTGTGTGTGTATGTTTCTGTGCCTGTTCTCTCTGTGTATTTCTCCTATGACTCTGTCTCTTCTCCCCCCATACTCATGCATAAGCATGCTCAAACACACACACACACACACACCACTCGCCCATGCACACGCGCACACACGCTGTATCAACTTCTCACAGGCCCACCCAGCCCTTCCCCAACACCCCGGCAGCAACATGTTCCCGGGAACCCAGGCCAGCTTCCCCTGCTCTCTCCCTTCCTCTCAGGAAACATCAACTTCCTATCATGAGAAACTAGACCTGAGTCTGAGGGAAGCAAACCCTGGAGAGAGCTTAGGGCAGGAGGATGACTCAAGGAAGCCACTCTAGAACACAGATCTGTAAAAGAAGCCAAGGTGACAACTGGTAAAAAGTCAGGAGCTGACCAAAGTTTTTGGACAAAGCTCTGGGGAGCAGAGATGAACACATAGCCTCAAATTTAACAGTGTTGGGGAAGTCCATAAACGGGATAGGAGGAGCCTCCCTTTTCCTCCATGTGCTGCCCTGAGACCACACCACCTCATCGAAGCATCAGCTTGCCTTGCACTGAAGCCAACCTGGCTGACTTAGACATCCATGGGGATCCTGGAGGAAGCAGGGAGCTGCAATGGATGAGGAACCAGCCATGAGTATTGCAAAGCACAGAATGTGCAAGGTCAGGGTTACAGACTCAGAGACCCGGCTCTGCAAGGGACTTGCCAACCACTGTGGAATCCTCCTCCCCTTTGAATCTCAGTTTCTCCACTTACAATGTGAAGAGCTAGGAGCCCTCAAAGCACCTGAAATAACAACAGTCTCTGGGGCAGTATGAGCTTCTGTGGGCCAGTTGACAAATTTCGGGAAGACTTGGGAGATGGTCCAGCAGTAAAGTTATTCAATTCCAGACCTAACACCTGAGTTCTATCTCCATGATCCACAGTGGAAGAAGACCGGCTTAAAATCAAAAGATTTTAAGATTTTTTTTTCTTTAAGGTAAAAAGGCCAATCTCAGCCCACAGGCTCTGGGTCAATTTTAGCCTCAGTCTGCAAGCAGCTGACACGACTCTTACCTATAAGGTAGAAACCCTATAAAGCTGAGGGACCATGCATGTCCACTCACCTCTGGCTGCTAGATGATGCAAATACTTGGAATAATAACAGCCTAGAAGCTGACGCTATGGAAATGAGCAAACAAGCAAACTGCACGTTTTTTCCTGGATAGCCAGTTGTTAGGCAACACCACTGTCCCAAGGGAGACAGTGACAGACAAAAAGGCTTCCAACGCCTCCAGGAAATGCAGGCAGGAAAGCCTGTGGAGTCTGAGGAAAGGAAGCCTGGGGACCCCAGCCCTCTGTGACGACCCTCAGGTCTCAGGTTTTCTTTTCTGTGCTATTTTTCTCCTCTCTCACTTTGAACATGCTATTTCTGTCTTCGCTGTCATCCCTGGCAAGACCAGAGCAACAGAGGTCTTTTCAGAAACCACCCAGAGACATGCTACGCAAAGCTGGCATGGCTGAGAGAGGGTGCCAGGAGAGGCAAGCCTTGTAGAACTACGATCTCCGCTGTGCTGTGTGATCTTGGGGTTCCTCTCAAAATAGAAGAATGAGAATTCAGGTCTAGACGAAGCAGCAATTTTGGTTTTTATGGAAAGATGATACCCAGCAGGATGCGAACAACCCTGAGAACGTTTGTTTTCAGCAATTTGGACTCCAATTAGGTAGGAAAAGTGACTGAGAAGGATCAAAGAAAGGGACAGAGCCAGGAGTGGTCTGATGGCATTTGGGAGCCAGGTCTCCTACCAATGCCCAGACTGAACACACTGACAGCCTGGTCCCTGGGGAGCTCACAGGCCACCTTCACTCCCTTCTAAGAGGCCAACTCTGTGTCCTACACGGTGCTCAACCCAGGGGAACCCACCCGTGCCTGCAGGCTCCCTCTTGGAATTTGAAGCTACTCTGCCCACTTATCAGGAAAGCTTATGGAAGGCAGAAGGCAGTTCCACTTCCCCCAGCACCATATTGCCTTTTCCAAAGAGCACTAAATGCTGGTGACTGAGAAAGAAAACTGAGACAGTTAGAGGCAGCTGGGCTGATGAACCCTAGAGGAAATAAGCAGAGACTAGAAAAGAGACATACAGCACGCTGCAAGGCATGATGGTTACTGTTTGTACTTACAGGCATGTGTGCCCACTTATGGGAGAAACTCAAGTAAAAACTGCAAGAGAAGTGCCAGGGAGTTGGCCTCACTCAGTCAAGGGCTTCCTGCACAAGCATAAAGACCTAAGTTCAATTCTCCAGCACCCAGTACATGCCAGTCAGCCCTGGGAAGTGGGGGAAGAGGCAGGGGGATCCCTGGAGCTCACAGGTCAGCCAGCCTAGCTGAAGGTAAAGTGCTTCAGAACAAGCATGATGAGTTAGGATCCCTAGAACCCATGTAAAAGCCAGATAGGTGTGACAGCTGGCCTGTAATCCCAGCAGCACCTGGGAGGTGGAGACAGGGTTCCCTAAAGCAGGCTAGCTAGCAAGGCTAGCTGAAACAGCCAGCTCTAGACTCAGCAACAGACACACCTCTTAGCAAAGAATATAAAGTGTGATAGAAGAAGACATCTAACATCCATCAACCTCGGCCTTCCATGCCCTCCCACACAAGCATACACACACACATACAAGCATACAACACCACAACACACCATACAAGCATACACACACACATACATACAAGCATACACACACACACATTCAAGCATACACACACACATACACATACATACAAGCATATACACACACATACAAGCATACACACATACACAAACATAATCATACACACACACATAATCATACACACACAAGCATATATACACATACAAGCATGCACACACATACACATATAAGCATACACACACAATCATACACACACATACACATATAAGCATTACACACACATACAAGCATATACACACACATAAGCATACACACATAGAAACATACACATAAGCATACACACACAAGCATACACACAAAAAATACACACACAAGCATACACACATACACATATAAGCATACACACACATACAAGCATATATACACACAAGCATACACACACATAAGCATACACACATAGAAACACTACACATACACATAAGCATACACACACAAGCATGCACACAAAAAATACACACACAAGCATACACACAGATACACACACATGCAAACAGACATACACACAAAAAATCTATATATTAAAATATATACATTAAGGCTTAAAGAACACAGGTTTAAAAGAAAAAAAAACATGATATGATGAAACATTGCTCCAATGAGAGTAAGGAGAGAGAAGGTTAGTGGTGGGTGGGATGGTCCCAAACATGTGGACGGGCCTCCTTCCCCCAGAGCCATCAGAGTCCTCATTCCAGTCAAAAATGTTCCCCAAGTACTCTTTATAAGGTATAATTATAGACTGACAGGCAGTCATAATCAACATTACAGAAGGGACTGTGCTGTAGTAAGGCCCTATGGTCATGCTCTAGCATAGAAGGAGGAAAAATACATAGCACCAGAAATAAAGAAGAGTCCTTTATCCAGTTACCCCTAATGTTGTCATCTTTACATGGCTCATAAAACAGACACTGACATAGCTCCCACCTTATTCAGTACCTTATATGTCCTCACTTGCATAGGTATGCATTCAGTCCTATGCCCTTTAGCAAAAAAAACTATGTTTTCCATGAGCAAGATGTATGTGTTAGCTAGTTTTCTATTACTGTAACAAATATATGATACAAATAAACTTAAAAGAGAAAAGGTTCAGAAATCATTGGCTGGGGTTTGGAGTTTCCTGTCCATGACCATTTGGTCCACTTATTTGTGTTAGGGCACAAGAACAACAGCAGGAGTTGGTAGGCCTATCAATTCATATTGCAAAATGGAGAAAAAGGTCCCACAATCTCAATTCCACAATCCCCTCAACCAGCTTTTAGGATTTAAAAGTTTGAACTTCTAATACATTGTAAGAGAGGTGAGGCTTAGGAGAGTAGACCCAGTTCAAGACGCACCTGCATGAGTGAGGCATCCCTAGAGTGGCGCTGAGTGCTGCTGGGATCAGGCTGGGCATCATGTGCTTGGACAGAGTATTGGACAGGGAAGTGACAGGGTACGTGAAAGTGTCTGAACCTGGACGAAAAAGTCCTATGGGAAAAGCAGGCCTCGGAAAAACACCTAGAGGAAAGAATCTTTTTCAAACCTCTGGACCAGAGTTCATATGCCAGCCTCGGCAGAGGTTTCATGGCCAGCCAGTGCAAGTAGAAAGACCATGCCACTGACCAACAATTACCATCACTAGAGCTACCACTTGCCAACTAGAGTAGTCGTCACTTAAAGTAAACCTATTTTGTGAGTAAGATACTTAAAGATACCTAAATTTGTGTACACTTGATAAATTTTACAATCAAATAAAAACCCACTAACATAGCAGTGCTCCAACTTTATTAATGTTACACATAATATAAACAGTCCTGGCATGAGTGATGCTAATCTTTTTAATGTTTCTTAAAAAAGTATCTTTTAAAAAGAAAAATAACAAAAGGAGACGGGACCAGAGCACAGGTTAGTCCATCCAGGCCTTCAGCGTCCTGGTAGTGATCTTGTCTTTTCAATGATGTGGACAACGATGCCCATGCCCGAGACGGCGTCCCGGTCCACAGCGTTCGGCATGGCCTGGGAAATGGTTTCAAAAAAGGTGCTCTGGATCCATGTTGGGCTCCCAGAAAGACTCACACATCCCATACGTTTGTTCAGAGCAGGTGCCACTGACCACAAAGTCATCCGTCACCATGGGGCAGCCAATGAGGTCCAGAGAGCAAATGAAGGGCTTACAGGTCTTCGGGTCCAGGCCAGCAATGACAGCTCTGTGTAGTAGGGACCAAACAGTTTCTCATACAGGAGGTTGGCCACCATGCTCATGAGGGTGGAAGGCTTCATCTGCCGGCCTTCCTTCAGCTCATACAGGTTCAGTCGGAACTTGAGACGCTGGGCAACTGTCTGGACGTCAGTGGCCAAGCCGGCCAGGCCTATGTAGAGCCTGTCACCCATGGGAAAGATCTTCTGGAAGTCCATGGTCACCATCTGGGCCTGGATCCTGAAACGCCTGTCTGCAGCGATGGCCACACAGTTCTTTCCCTTCATGGCCATGACGGCCCCTCCATTATAGGACATATTAGACATGATTGCGTTGTATTGGGAGCACGACCACTACTGAGTTGCCTGCAAACCGGCTCTGGCTTTCTCTCATAAGATCATTTTTGTTGCTACTTCGTAACTGTGCTTTAGCTACTGTTATGAACCGTAATGTAAATATGTTTTGGAGCTAGAGGTTACCAAAGGGGTTGCCACCTACAGATTGAGAACCTCTGCCCTAAAGCCACTTCCGTGCCCTGAGGAAGTGATGTTTGAGCTGCAACTTGAAGGTGAAATTTAAAACTTCTTGAAAGCCTAGATTTGGAGAGTTTCAGCAGAGGACAAAAATGACTGAGGAGGCTAAGGGAAGACTTAGCATATAGAGGAGAGGAAGGGAGACTGGCTCATACCAGTCTCCTGACTCAGCACAGCAAGATTTGAGGTCTGTGCTTGTGACACAATCACAACCCAAAGCATCAGGCCTGGGTCTGGAAGGAAAACATCACCATGCTTATAACTGCTAAGCCAGGACCGAGGAGATGGCTCCGTGGGTAAGTGCCTGCTGGGTAAACAGGAAGACTTGAATACCCACATAGAAGCTAGGCACTGCACACATCTGTAGCCCCAGAAATGGTGACTGGGAGACAGAGACCAGTGGATCCTTGGGACTTCCTGGCCAACTTGCCCAGCTGAAATAGACATTATCTCAAAATAATAATAATAAACAACAACAACGCAAGCGCTTGACCCATTGCTGACGAACCGGCTTTCATGGTAAGTATACCACTCACCCTTCTTTTGCAAGAGGCAATTACAGAAAACCACTGTCTTAGTTACTTTTCTATGGCTGTGAAGAGACACTGTACCAAGGCAACTTATAAAAGAAAACATTTAATTGGGGCCTTGCTAATCTGCCGACCTGCCTGCCACATGTCTCCCACACAACACAGAACGGTCAGAAGTTTGTAATGTTTCTTGCAGTGCTTCAAACATGATCCTGGAACAGGGGAGGTTGGATCTGTTGGTAAAGCATTGCATGAGGACATGAGTTTGCGCCCTAGAGCTCACATAAAAGCAGTGCTGAAATGGGTAATATTTAGAAATGCCGCTGATCAGGCCGGTTATCTAGTCGGCAGGGCGGCTCTGCTTAGTTCTCGAAGCCATGTTCCGCACTAGAAGTGGCCAAAAGCCGTACACGCCACAGCTAGAAGCGGCCAGAGGCCAAGTATGCCACAACTAGACCCACAAGATGCCAATGTGGCGGCTGGCTCTGCCTATCTACCACGCTGTCCCCACAAAGCTTGGCTGGGCCCCTGATAATACCTTCCATACTTGCAGTATCCAGTAGAAATAAGACCTTAATACTTAAAGATTATCCAATAGATTTATATATTTGGAAATGCTCAATTAACAAGATGCCCACATAATTAGAATAGTTACCCAATCTCTAACCTTAGATCTAAGTTGCTACCCAGGACTGCTCTGGACCCACCCTCCTCCATGGTCGCTAGCCTCTCTCCTCTCTCCTCCTGACTCCTCCCTCCGCCCACCTCTCATACTGCCCAGTCACCGAGCTTTATTGCAAATGTAGCGGGGGGGGGGGGGAAATATCCCCTACACAGTGTGGTCACACATGCTTGTGATTCAGGCTGGCAACGTGGGGACAGACAAGACCCTGGAGCTCAGTAGCCTAATTTGTGAGCAGCAGATCAATGAGCGACTCTGCCTCGAAGGAAGCAGATGATGTTCCTAAGAATGACTCATGAGATTATTCTCTGCCTCCATTTTCATATACATGCATGCGCATATACACACGTACATTCACATCCACTAAAAATGCATGTGTGCTGCTCTAGCAAGCACACACACATACACACACACACACACACACACAAACACATGCACGCACGCACCATTTTAAAAGTAATTAACCCATTAGATTCAGTGAATGGAATTTTCTTTCTTCTGTTGGTGTGTCACTCAACTCAGTGCCCCCATACTGGGGTCCAGGTAGAATTTGTCTCTGACCCTACAATTCAGACTCACAAGCAATACTGCCCTCCAAAGACATCTGAACTTCAAATAACAGTGGCCACAACTAGTATTAACTGGTCCCAGTAAAATCACAAGAAATTACTTCTTTCCTGATTTTTTTTAAAGTTATTGTATTTATCTATTCTTACCTATTTCCACAGTAGATCTGTTTCCCTGAAATGTTTCAAAATGAGCTAAGATTAAATGTGTGCTTTTACATTTCCTGGGGGGGGGGGGGAACTACAGAAATATTTGGAAAGTGCCCAAATTTCCAGTTCCTTAAAAACAAAAGGCCATTGGCAAAATACATACATACATACATACATACATACATACATACATACATACATACATACAGTGGGCAAAACATAAAGACATATATTTGAGTTTACATGGGAAATGATTTTTCTCTCACCTCACTCTCAGGTCTATGCAGCACCTCTCTAAATGGGCCCATCATGTCACTGATAACCCTGCACTAAGTGCCGAGGGTCATCTCTGAACCTTTGATGCTCTGTCCTGATGTGGTAAGAAGAACACTGCTCCCGGGAGACATGGGTTATTAAATAAAAATTCTAATATCAGGCATGGGTTACCTCTCTATGAATTACTAGTGAGGGAGCCCCAGGGACATGAAAAACAACTCAAACTAGTGCATTGCTCTAGGTTTCCCTCCATAATAGATGGTAAAACAGTACTGCTAAAGTCACTGGGACATGGAGAGATCAACCCTGAATTGAACAAGAATCTCACTCCCTGCTGCCTAGCTGATGTAATGTAGTGCTTCACAAGCTGCTGGAGGCAAAATAGACATCAGTGGTCTTACCTAGCATTTGATTCTTCGTGTTACAATACTGACCTGCTTGCAAGATCTGCCCACCAGTGCAGAAGTCGTGCGTGGCTATAGGAGTAACCAACTGCTTTCTTTCTTTTCTTAAAAAGATTTATTTATTTTATGCACACAAGTACACTATCGCTGTCTTTAGCACACACCGGAAAAGGGCATCAGATCTCATTATAGATGGTTGTGAGCCACCATGTGGTTGCTGGGAATTGAACTCAGGACCTCTTGAAGGGCAGTCAGTGCTCTTAACTGCTGAGCCATCTCTCCAGTCCGACCAACTGCTTTCTGCTTGGATATGAGACCTGCTCCAAAGGAAGGGTTTCATGCCTGATTCTGTAAACTAGATTAAAAGTCCTTGACTAGGGAGATCTTAGGCCCTGGGAGGATCCTACTATTGTTTTGCTAAGTGGTTGTCTTAATTAGGGCTTCTATTGCTGTGAACAGACTCCATGACCACAGCAGTTCTTATAAAGGAAAACATTTAATTGGGCTGGCTTACAATTCATAGGTTTAGTCCATACAGTTCATAGGTTCAGTCCATTGTCATCCTAGCAGGGAGCATGGCAGCATGCTGGCAGACACGGTGCTGGAAAAGGAGCTGAGAGTTCTACATCTGGATCAGCAGCAGCAGAAAGAATGACACTGAACCTCGCTTGAGCTTCTTAAACCTCAAAGCCCACCTCCAGTGACACACTCCCTCCAACAAGACCATCCCACTCCAACAGGCCACATCTTCTAATAGTGCCACTACCTATGGACCTATGTGGGCCATTTTCTTTCAAACCCCCGTAATAGTTATGCTGTCAAACTGCAGTCTACATGTTTATGTTTATAGCCGTAGATCTAGGCTGTTCTCACCTTGCTCAGAAACGCTTCTTTCTACAGTGGGCTCTAGTTAATACAGAGATTCAGATTCGTAACTGGGCAAAGTGGTAAGTGTTAACTCTGAATGTGCATTGTGGATGTGTTGTCTATATCACGCTCTCACTACCCATGGTTCAAAGAACTTCATATAATATGGTGATTAAGGCTGGAGAGATGGCTCAGAGGTTAAGAGCGCTGACTGCTCTTTCAGAGGTCCTGAGTTCGATTCCCAGCAGCCACATGGTGGCTCATGACCATCTGTAATGAGATCTGGTGCCCTCTAATGGTGTGTCTGAAGACAACTACAGTGTTCTTATATAAATAAAATAAATCTCTTTTTAAAAAAAAAATATAGTGATTAAAGCATGTGAGAGCCAGAGAGGGAGGGGATAGATCTGTATAACTCTGAGTCTGGGACATAATATGGCTCTTGAACACAGCTAGCAGTAGCTGTAGTTACCAGAGATCTAGCCAGTTAAAATTTTAGCATGAATTGGGGAGGAAACCCAAGACTGCACCGCTATTAGAGGAGCTATTGGCAGTTGATGGCAGCTGAGGGAAGGAGAATCACTCTCCTTTGGAGAGTTGACTTCTAGAAGGTTGTTCACGCCCTAATGGATGGCCACACACCCATGCACCTATGAGCAGTACTAACTGGACTCAAGGGGTTATTAATAACAAACAAACAAAAACAAAGGACATGACATTAGGAGAGAGATGGGTCGGAGGGGACAAGGAGAGGTTGGAGGTCATAATCAATGTACATTGAGTAAATATATAGCTCTTTCAAAGAATAAAAAAATATTTTGTATTTGGATTATCTTTTCCATCACAATACATCCAGACCACACTGACCCTCCGCCACTCTCCCAGCTCCCCCTCCCACTCCTCTTCTTTATCACTTTGAAAAGCAGGCCTCCCATGTTATTCATAAGCTGGGCAATCAATAACGAATTTGCAGTAAGCTAGGGCAAACCCTCATATCAAGGTGGACATATTTCCTTAGCTCAGTAGGCAGTAACATCAGTCTATAAATGGAAAAATATTTGTAAGTGGGCATTAGCCCATTTATCAAGAAATCAGTGTCCTTGATCAATAATGTGCCCAATGTGACTATGTTCTGGGCAAGTACGATGCCTTGTTATCAAGGGAAGGAGATGGATGGTGGCAAAAGAATCAAACTAATGCCAACATACCAAGTAACCCCATTTAAAAATGGGTACAGAGCTAAACAAAAATTCTCAACAGAGGAGTCTCGAATGGTGAATGGCTGAGAGTACTTAGAACATTAGAGAAATGTTCAACATTCTTAGTCATCAGGGAAATGCAAATCAAGAAGACAGAGTTCCATCATATACCCATCAGAATGACTAAGATTAAAACTTCAAGTGACAGCACATGCTGATGAGGATGTGGAGCTAGGGAACATTTCCGTTGCTGTAGGAGTGCAAACTTGTACAACCACTTTGGAAATTAATCCGGTGGTTTCTTAGAAAATTGGGAATAGTTCTACCTCAAGACCAGGCTATATCACTCCTGGACATATACCCAAAAGATGCCCTACTATACCACAGGGACACTTGCTCAACCATGTTAATAGCAGCTTTATTCATAATAGCCAGAAACTGGAAACAACCTAGATGTCCCCAAACTGAAGAATGGATAAAGAAAATGTGGTACATGGAATACTATTCAGCTATTAAAAACAAAGACATCATAAAATTTGCAGGCAAATGGACGGAACTTCAGACTATCATCCTGAGGTTATCCAGACACAGAAAGACATGTATGATATTTACTCACATATAATTGGACATTAGTCATAAAGTGCAGGATAACCATGCTACAATCCACAGACCCAAAGAAAGTGGGTAATAAAGAGGGCCCAAGGGAAAATGTGTGCATCTCACTCAGAAAGGAAAACAAATAGTCATCAGAAGTAGATGAAGAGAGGGAACTGGATGGGAGAGGGGGGTAAGGAGAGGTATGAGGATGTGGATCAGGTATGGGAGAGAGGGCAGAAGAGGGCTAGGAATGAGAATGGAAATCAGTTGGGGGCATCTCTGGGATCAGCTGGGATGGAGACAGCTACAGAGAATCTTTGGGGATGGCTCTAGGTGAGATTCCTAGCAGCAGGGAATATAGAGATTGCAGGACTTTCAGTGGAAGGAGGGGAACATTAACCTACCCACCAAACCCTCAAACCAAATTTCTCCTGCCTACAAGATGTGCAGGAATAAAGATGGAACCGAGACTGAGGGAACAACCAACCAATGATTGGCCCAACTTGAGACGCATCCTCTAAGAGAAAGTCAACCCCTGACACTATTATTGATACCCTACTATGCCTGCACAATCTAGCATAACCATCTACCAAGAGGCTTCATTCACCTACAATGGAAACACATGCAGAGACCCACAGCCAAATAGTACTTGGAGACTCGTGTAGAAGAGTGGGGGATAAAATTGAGCTAGCTGGAGGGGTCAAGGACACCACAAAAAGATCTACAGAGTCAACTAACCTGGGCCATGGGGGCTAACAGAGACTGAACCACCACCAAAGAGCATGTGGAGGCTGGACCTAGGCCACCACACATAGTAGATATGCAGCTTGGTCTTCATATTGGCCCCCTAGCAATTAGAGGGGGGAGGACTGTCTCTGAATCTGTTGCCTGTCATTGGATCCCCTTCCCCACCTGGACTGCCTGGTTGAGCCTCAGTGAGAATGTACTTAATCCTGCTGAGACTAGTTGCAGGGTAGTACCCATGAGGGAGCTTCCCCTTCTCTAAGGAAGAGAGGAGAGGAAAATGGGGGAAGGGATTTGCAAGGGTAGAACTGGGAGGAGAGGAAAGAAGGGTGCTGTGATTGGTATGTAACGTGAATAAAAAATAAATTATGAGGGGAAAAGTCTGTTAAGCTCCTGTGTCTTTTTCTATACTTACTTACATGAATTTGCTTACCATTATTCTACTTCCTTGTAAACTATTATTCTACTTCCTTGTACACATGGTTTAATTATTGTAAAGTATCTTTGCATGCCATTTCTTCTAATAAAAAAATCTGAGGGGGGAAAAGTATCTATACCACATACTCATGAACTCACATCAGCTGAGATTACCTGTATAAGACTTGTACAAGATTGAGTCCATCAATAATCAATCCTGGAGGGAGTAGGAGCCACAAGGAACCAGCTTTTCCTCAAGATTTGTAGGCAGCTAAGGGTTTCTAGGGTAAATACTGGTAGGCTACCCATGCTCCAAGAATTAACCCCTCATTATGCTCCTTATTATGACTCCTAATTTGAGTCATTGGGTCACATGTAAAAAAAGAAGAATAGATAAGAAGAGAAAGAAAGGGAGGGAAGGAGGGAGGGAGGGAGGGGGGAGGGAGGGAGGGAGGGAGGGAGGGAGGGAGGGAGGGAGGAAAGAAGGAACTGAAACCAGACTGGAGACTATTTGGGAAGTGGAAAGAGATCAGTGGGAGTGGATAGAAGACCAGAGACAGTCACAGGGCAAATATGGTCAGAATACATTATGTAAGCGCATCTATGGAATTGTTATAATGCAACTCATTATTTGATATAATTAATATACTTAATTTTAAAAGAAGCAAAAGAAAACTTCTCTGCTCTGGACTCTAGTAGCAGGAAGCCTACACATAGCAAGGGCAAAACAGGCACATGACAATTGCAGTAGGTGTTGCATTCTATCCTGAACACAAGGAAGAGGAAATTGTTTATTCTAATGTTGAATAAATGATCCCAAGGTACCCAGGATACCTTCAGAATCAGGTATCCTGATCCAAATCAGGCTTCAGAATGTTCAGTAAAGTACCCCTGTGTGACTGAGTTTCCTCATACTTGGGCCATATGTCAACCCTGTGCTACAGAAATGGGGTTTCAAGAAAACTATTCAAATCAGCCTCAGGCTAAGCAGAAGGCATAGACTCTAACCTTGGTATCCCCTCCTCATCTTTTTCCTGAGTTGTTCAAGAACTAAATCCATGATGCAAAAAGCAAAGATGCTGGATGTTGAGCAGTGCTGGGGCAGGTGAGCTGTGGAACTGTCTTGATTCACAGGAAAAAACCGATAAACCACTGATAGGTACAGGAACTTCACTGTCACTGAAACCAGACCTTGCTTAGAAAGCTTGTGATTAGTGTATTGGCCTAGAACTCACTGTCGTTGACAAGACCTTGAATTCTTGATCCTCCTGCTGAGTCTGCCAGGAGCTAGTATTACAGGAATGTACCACTATGCCTGGCTAAAATCGGGGATTTCTTTCAGGTCATTAACAAAGCATCAGTCATGCCCATCTGTAATGTCAGAGTTATGCCTGCAGTCACCATCCAAGAGATGCCATGTTGGACCAGGAAATAGGAAGCAGGGCAAGAAGGCTCTCAGGAGGCTCCACCCCAGTTCTTTGTGCTTAGTAAGTATTCTATCTTCTTCATTGTCTTGATTTATGGGATGAACTTGGCCAAGTGCTCTTCAAGGGAATAAACAAAAATAAATCACTGAGAAAGGACTGAAATATTGTAGCTCTGTCTTCTTCCCCAAAATTATGGGAATGTGCTCATAAGAAAGATATACATCAAGGGCAGCCTCCCCAGATGGGATTCAAGAATCTATCAAGGACCAATGGAGCTTCAAGTGTGTACTCCAGAACACGAGCCCCAAGGCAGCTTTCCATAACCAGTTTCAGGTTCTTGTACATCCACTCAAAAGCGTCAAAGTGGCATCCCCTGACAGTGAGCAGACATTCCATGAGCCTTTCCTTCTTTGTCCCAAGAAAGGACAATTGCTAATAGCATGTAGTGGCTTAGGTTTCTAAGTGGTAAGGTGACTGAGCTCTGTTGCTCACAGCGCCTGTGAAGGTGATACGGAGGTTGTCTATTCTCTGGTAAGATGCTTGTCTTGCCCTCCCTCCAAGAATGCTGTGGGTAGACAGAAGGAAAAACAAGTCAGGGAGAACTGTTTGCAGCCAGGAACAATTGAAGCAGGAGAGGAAACTTAAATGGGGAAAGAAGACACATGATGCCAACCAATCCTGAAAGCCAGGGTGTTCCAGCTAAACGTTCCCCGCAGGCTTTGGGGTTCCTAGCCAAGAAACTCTGAAGTCTTCATTCTTTTTACAAGAATGCTGGGGACCCGGCCCCTAGCCTCATCATGGGGACTCTAACTGGGAGCTGGTCTGATGAAAATTTGCTCTCGATATACATATGCAAATGAAGTATAGACCAAGGACCAGTCAGAAGATAGCTGTCAAGTGCAGGTGGGGAAAGCAAAAGGCTGCCCAAACCTGAGTGAGTGAGTATGTTCTTCTGGTGACTCGGTTCTTCTTCCAGTCAAGTGGTAGGGAAGGCATCAGAAAGGGGTCATAAGAGTGCTCAGGAATTGGAACCAGATTCCAGTTGCCACATTGACCTTTGTGCCTGGACCGACTACCTGGAGCTGTCCTGCTGCCAGCATGCCTGGCTCATTCATCCTTGGAGCCATCAGATCCTTGCCTATCACTGCAAGCTGTTCTCAGCTCCAACTGCGCCAAGAACTTTTGAATCACTTCTGTACTTCATCCCCATCTTCAGCTGAGATAACAATGAGAAGCCCTCCTACCATTATCAGTATCATGGGTTCCTCATTAGCATAGCCAAAGACAGTCTGGATGAGCATCCCCAAGACCTACTCCTTCCACAAGGACAGGCTAAAATCCTTGTTGCTGTCCTTGCATCTTTTCCTTCTGTTCCTCCACCAAACCATCAGTCAATCCCTGCTTTTAAGTCTCGCCACAGGAATGGCTCTGCTTAATTGATACTTCATCTATAGATAGCTCTCCTACTCCATTCTGGGCCCTCACATCACTCTCAACATCACACCCTAAATGACGTTTGAAAGTCATAGCATATCTTCCTAAACCTCTCAGGGTTTCGTTTCTTAACTGAGATAAAATGCCAAGATCCTCAGAATGTCAGATGACTGAGTCCCCATCTCTTTTCAATTTCATTGCCTACCCACCCCCACTCCATGCTTGCCCTGATCTGTCCCCTCTAAACCGCTTGCTTTCCCTTAGGCATGCTAAGCACTTCTGCAACTCTTCACACTGGCTGGAATTCTCTTCCCTGCTTAGGTTTCTGTTCAATTATCACCTTGTCAGAGACGCTTCCCTTCAGTGTCCAAAATAAACAGCAACTCCAGATCTAGGGAGATGGCTCAGTCAGTAAGGGGCTTGCAGTGCAATCATGAGGATCTGAGGTCAGTCTCTCAGGACTCACATTTAAATAAAATGCCAGGCGTGGCAGTGACTGCCTATAAATACATCACTGAGGAGGCAGATCACAGAAGGATCCCTGGGACTTGCTGACCAGCCAGTCTAGCCAAATCAGTGAGCTTCACATTGACTGGAGAGTGAGTGAAGGAAGTATCCAACATTGATGCTATCGTGAATATGCATGTATACACATGTATATGTGCACATACTGTGTACACACATAGCAACTGCAATTTCCTCTTCTACAAATCCCCCCCAAATTGTTGCATCTTCCTGTTTTCACAGAAGTTATGTTCATGATGACCACATTCATCTGGAGGATTATGTATTTATTAATTTCCTGCGTCTGCCTTTCACCACCAGCATGTGACTCTCTAAGGACTTTGCTTTGGCAACTTTTGCAGGCATTCAGTATTTTAGAGATGAATAGATAATAATTTATATCAGAATACTTACAAGGGCTCCTAAGTACCAATTAGTCTATACAAAGAAAGTCTTCCATGGCCCTTTATAGAATCTAGAAACAGACTCTGAAGAGGAGAAGATCCAGTCCCCACCCTGACTCCTTTCAGACTTACCTTCTTCCTCATCTTTAATCTGGGTCTTTCTTCCACCACTTAGAGCAGAGGTTCTCAACTGTGGGTCTTGACTCCTTTGGGGGTCACATAGGATCAGATATCCTAAGTATCAGATATTTATATTATAATTCATAACCATAGCAAAATTACAGTTATGGAAGTAGTAATACAAATAATTTTATGGTTGGGGGTCACCACAATATGAGAAACTGTGTCTGAGGAACTGCATTAAAGGATAATAGCATTAGGAAGATTGAGAACCACTGCCTTGGAGTCTTTCCAGAAGGACAGATGGGGGTAGAGGGATATGACAACCATAGTCATATATCAAGACTCAAGTCTGACACACACAGGCACCAGGGCTGGATCCAGGGCTCCCAAGGTCTCTGTTGTGACTGTGACTGCCAGACAAGAATGTCTGTCTCTGTTAATTTGACTTAAGCCCATTTAATTACTAACTTGGTGGTTTCTGCTCTCTGCTTAGCTACCCATCAAGTATGTGGCACTTTTGATAATTTAAGGGTTGGAATTTAGTCTATTTTTGCCACTGAAAGTTCAGCCCAGAGCCAGAGTTTCCCTTTTATTTGGGAAGACGAAATAGACGGGACATCAAAGGCAGTCATGCTGTAATTTCATCTTTTCTGATCATTTCAAAGCAGGCCTTTACACATTGACTGCTTGTGCCACTGGCAGTCTTCCTGGGCTGTAAATATGAAGTCTGGTTCATTCATAGGAATTGCTTCTGTCTCTTTGTGTCCAGCTTTGTCTAAAAGATCACCCAGCAATGTTTGGTGGGCCTCATTGGAGGTAGCTTGGCTCTGGAGTTCCCAGAGAATGTGGGGAGCGGGTGTGGAAACCTGGGCTTCTCACAGCCTCTGAGATCAATCGCTAAATGCTTGTTTGTGTTGATTTTCGCTGCACTTACAGATTCTACAACATTCACTCACTCAGACCAGCACTTACACAGTACCCCACAAATGGATGTGGCACCTCATAGATATGCAGTCTCTGTCATCAGGGAATATTCATTCTGATGGGAAGACCAAGAGGGAAAGATACCACCTTGGTCCACAAAACCACTGGAATCGGAGTGTGAACAACGTGAACCAGGAGCGTGGAGACAAGCAAGCATGGGTCAACTGAAAAGAAATTGAAGAATTACTAGGGCATAGGAGGTGGTGAGTATTCAAAGGCCCAAGACGACTTTAAGGAACTGGAAAATGAGAGTCCACCGTAGGGTTTGAATAAGAGAGTGGCTGAGGACAGCATGAAGCCAGGAGCTGCAAGGGCAGATGAGAGGGTAAGGCTAAGCCAGCTATTCTGGGAACAGTTGAAGTCATTTGATGAAATAAACATGATAAAAATGATAGCATGAAGGTTAGCGTTGTGGCTCAGTGCTAGAGAGCTCGGCTAACAGGAAGAAATCTCCAGGTTTGATTTAGCACAAAAGGAAAATAGAAAATGAAGTAATAGCATTACCTAACGAAGCATTGGTTAACTATTTCTGCAGAGTGAGTACTTGTGACTTGAGTCTGTTATTTGCAGAGATGGGACATCATTTGTCAAAGACAATTTGTCTAAGTGAAGGTGGAATTTTGAAAATGAGCCATGGACTCCAGTACCCGGCCCTTCACAACACGCTGCTTTTCCAGGGCAAAACAGTTATCAAATCAGCTATCAGACAAGGACATACCCTGCAAACTGTAAAGCACTGTGTAAACGTAGTCACTGGTATCAGTTTTTGGCCAGGCCTCCCAAACAGGAGGTCATTCTTCGTTGAGTCTTGACAGTTCAACCATAATTCTTTCTTCCTAGGCTCAGAGTCACAAACCAAATCAAACAAACAAACAAACAAACAAACAAAAAGACCTGTGGGAGACAGAAATCACTCTCAGGATGAAAGAAAAGGAAGTCTGGGCTTTCATGAGTCATACCAAGGGGCAGAAGGATGTAAAATCAAACCAGACACCCCTTCTGAATGCTTAGCCTGTGCTGGCACCTGCTGGTGCTCAGGGTTTATATGCCAGCTTTACTTCATCCAGGAATTTTTCCCTTGTAGAACAAATGCCCTAGGATAGTCTTGTGTGGAGACAGACTGGATTAGGGTTGGGGAGTTTGCATCTGGAAGTCTTCTCTTATCTGAGATGCTGTTGTGTCTTTAGAAAATCCTCCAACCTAGAATCTGATCAGAGTAACCACCACTGAGACCTTCTTGTGGATGTGTGACACTCTTAGGGTCTCCTACACCTTCCTCGGAAGCAGTACCTCACACACTCCTGCAAGATAACAAACTCCTTATCTTAGAGGTTGCAGACAGATGGAGGATATGTGACCAGACCAGATCATGCATCTGAATTATTAAATAACAACTCTAATTAAGGACCAAAATTTAGTCTGATGTATAGTCTCTCTTACAGTACCAAGTTGTTTTCAAGTCCTGTGATCCACTCTGAGTTTTCTTCTCATTGATTGATGGGTTGACGGCTGCCGTTCTTTGTGTACAATTGGAAAACTGGTCTCCAGGAAGATAGTATTGGAAGTTAAATCTTTCAGAGGCGAGTTGGTCCATAGAAAGACTTAATGTGCTTCTCAAAAGATCAGGTTAATTACTGAAGAGGTAGGTTGTTAAATGTTACACAAGCCCCACCCCTTATGCTCTCTCTCTACCACAACTCCACCGACTCAACAGTTCTCCTCCATGTTTGACACAGCACTAGCCCCTTACCAGAAGTTGAGCAGATGTTCGTACCAGGCTCTTGGAACTTTTGCAATTTCCCATCTCAAATACTCTGTTACGCAGCAGAAAATAAAAGCAATGCTGTTACCTTATTTTATTAAAGGTTTACTACGGCTGCCTTAAAACTCTTTTGACAGCTATGGTGGTGCATGCCTCTAATCTCAGCACTCAGGAGGCAGAGGCAGGCAGATCTCTATGCGTGTGAGGCCAGCCTGGTCTTGCAAGCCAAGGCTACACATAGAGACTCTTTCTCAAGACAACAACAACATCCTTTTTCCAGTCGAGGAAGAAACCTCTCCCACGGTTGTCTGTGGAGACAATGTCCCTGGGGATGGGGAATGTTACTCTGAAGACATAAAAAACAAAACTACCTCTAAGGCCTGAAGAACTTGCCTCCTCATAAATGATGTCTGAGAATTCTTAAGTGGGGGCTGGAAAGATGGTTCAGCACTGAAAGCTCCCCCGAGGACTGGAATTTGGTTCCAGCTCCAAATTCTAACTCACACCAGACCTGACTCCCTCTTGTGGCCAGCATATGCACCAGTATCTCTTTTTAAAAAGGAATAATTCTAAAGTTTCTAAACTTACAGGCATGGAAACCTCTATCCTAGGTTAGTTACTATTCACACCTGGGAGACTTCTCTTTGCTCTGTGTGTATCCACTCAAAGATCTCTGTAACTCATTGTGTAGATCTCGGTTAAACGAAAGGAAGAAAAGAAAGAAAGAAGAAAGAAGAAAGAAAGAAAGAAAGAAAGAAAAAAAGAAGAAAGAAAGAAAACAAAGAAAGAACAAAGAAACAAAAGAAACAAAGAAACAAAGAAACAAAGAAAAACAAAGAAACAAAGAAAGAACAAAAAACAAAGAAACAAAGAAACAAAGAAAGAAACAAAAAGAAAGAAAACAAAGAAAGAAACAAACAAAGAAAGAAACAAAAAAGAAAAAACAAAGAAACAAAGAAAAAAAGAAAAAACAAAGAAAGAAAAACAAACAAGAAACAAAGACAAATAGAACAAGTGAAGATACAAAACATTGCCAATATTTGACTTGCAAAAATGTGAAAGGATTCCATAGAATTTATGGAATACTTTCAGTAAGATGTGTCATGATCATTTCAGAGTGATGGACAACCCCAAGGTGGGGGTAGGAGGAGGGTTAGACACCAGCAAGCATCTGAGCTTCTTTGAGTCATTTCAATGATGTCGACTGTTCTCCTGACTCCACACTAGACTTGGGGTACCATTCTTCACGATTTAAGAGGCATAGCAAATATTTCACTGCGAGAGATTGTGGAGTCAAGGGAACCCTCTAGGCTGAGGCATTTTCTGCTTCCAAGTCCTCAAAAGACAATTCAGACGTGCCACACTCTCATAGTGTCTGCCCGTGAGGTCACTGAGACGACCCTATCGTGACAGTCAGCAAGTACTTACAGGGGCCCCACTTCAAATCTCGCCTTTCTCATTTTCTGGCCCTAAGAAATCCTTCCAGAACCAGCTTTCTGTGTGGATGACCTGTATTCACTCTGTTATGTTTTGTTTTCATCTGCTTGTTTTGTTTTCTTGCCTGAAGTTAATGATTATGGAGGGGACCTGGCTGGTGTTCTGAACAGCTTCATGCGGGTAGTGTGCCAGCCCCATCCTCTGCAGGCACAGAGAGGTAAGAGGCTCCACTTGGTGGTCAAGAGACTATTTATAAGCATGGCAGTCTTCCACATCTCAGACCCAAACCAAAGCCTCCTGGCTTCCTCAGTGCTTGGTTCAGGCTAGTAACCGTCTGTAGACTGGTAACATTTACATGGAAATGGGTCTTCTTCTCTAGCCTGTAATTTGGATTGTTTGCTTTTCCCTTTTGGACTTCTTTGATGCCCCTGAAGAAAGAAGTCCACAGGAAGCTGGAAAGAAGAAGAGAGTGGGCTGCAGAGGGGGTGGAGCCATGTGGTCCACTCCTCTGCCTCCTAGCCTCCACTGCAGCTTCCTTAAAGTTCTGAGTTCAAATCCCAACATCACATAAACAGGTCTGAGGCCCTGGACACACATATGGCAGAGGATTGAATGGTCTGGCCTCAGTGGGAGAAGATGCACTGAATCCTCGAGAGACTTGAGGTCCCAGGGAGGGGGGAGCCTGGTGGAAGGGGAGCACCCTCTTGGGGACAGAGTGGGGAGGAGGAATGGAACAAGGAACCATGGGAGGGTCAAAGGCTGGATTTAATTAAAATTTACACATATATATATATGACTTGAATATTAAATATGCACAGCAAAGTCTGAGGGAAAATACATAAAGACATTAGCATTAAGTATTTTTGAAGTTTTCAATCTGTAGACCACCTCTATCTACTAAAGGAATTCTTTCTTGTGATAGTAATTTGCAAGATAACCCTTATAAAATTGCTATATATCCAAAGGGAAGAAAATATTTCAGATAAAAGAAAAGAAAAAAAAAATCCCCTTCTATCTCTGGTGAACACTGTTGTAATTAGAATTCCTAATGCAAAACCTGAATAAGTGCATTGCTGTGCCAACCAGCACATGAGTTTCTATGGAAATAGCTGAGACACCAGGTCCTGCAGCTCCTTGCTGTCTGCTGGAGACCTCACCTCCAGAACTTCACAATAGCGCCACCTGCTGGGTATCAAGTGTCCAAACACATGAGGTATGGGGGACACTTCACATTCAAAACCATCTCCTTTATTGTCCTAAAGTGAAAACTCGACTTTAAATACGACAACACTGTCGGTATTTGGAAACCTCGGCTTTCCTAGACTTGGCAAGCAGAAGTTCAGAGTACAGTCATGCTTTCCTTCACATCTCTCCTGCACCGACGAGTAGCAAAGCTGCACTCAGCAGCTCGTCAGGACCAGAGCAGAAACAAGAGAGTCTGGGTCACCCTTTACCATTGGCACACACCTTCATGACACTGTCCTTGCTCACCCCAGGTTCCTCCCATCCAGACCCTTATTGGCCTCTCCTTTGCCCACAAGTACAGGCTGCACTGCAGCCCTCAGATGGCAAGAGGAGGAACACGGAAGAACGGAGAGTCACTACTTCCAAAGTCCCACACCACTGCAGTTTCTCTTTGGCTAGAGCCACGGGCAGGACACAGGGGCTAGAGAACAAAAGGATTTGTTGGACTTGGGAAACGAAGCCATGCAATGCCATTGACCAGGCTGGGTAATGAGAAGATCACAGAGCCAGCTGCAAAGGCAGCAGGAAAAGGACGTTTTTCCAAGGAAGCCCTGCGGCTGCCCAGCCTCCTGCCAAATTGTGTGTAGGAGACTGCTACCTGGGTCCTGAGAAATCAGTTGTCTGAAATTGTGCTGATCAGGAATATAGAGCTATGGCTTTCTTTAGGGTGTGTGTGTGTGCACGCGCGCACACGCGTGCATGCGTGCGCACCCCAGGATCCTCTCTCTGCCTCCTTGGTGCTAGATCCACAAGGGTACCACCACATCCAACTCTTTTGTGGGTTCTGAGGTGATCTCCATGCTTGTGTAGCAAGCACTTTACCAACTTAGCCATCTCCCGGTTCCAGGATCGTCAGGAATGCGATGAGATCGAGCAGGATAGGTGCAGGGATGCAGGGATGCGGGATGCAGGGTGTTTCTGTTTGTTTTGGTTTTTGAGACATGGTTTCTCCATTTAACCTTGGCTATCCTGGAACTCACTTTGCAGACCAGGCTGGCCTCAAACTCAGAGATTTTTTCTACCTCTGGGATTAAAGGTGTGTGCCACCACACCAAGCTAGAAAGGAAAGTTTGTTATTTTGTTCTGTTTTCATTGTCCTAGTGAAGTACAGGGTTGTCTGTTGTTTATTTGCTTGACAAATAAAATATAACAAGATGAAGCAAAAGCCATCATATGAAAGTTGGACATGGCAACCCAACAGGAGGGAAAGAGTCCCAAGAGCAGGCACAAGAGTCGGAGACCCACTTGTTCTCCCAGTCAGGAGTCCCATAAAATACTAAGCTGAAAGCTATAATGTACACACAGAGGACCTGGTGCAGACCCACATAGGCCCTGTGCTTGCTGCTTCAGTCTTTGTGAGCTCATCTGTGAGGTTCCTTGCTCAGTTGGTCCCGTTCTCCTAGTGTCCTCCATCCCCTCTGGCTCCTACATGCTTTCTTCCTCCTCTTCCAGGAATTCAGGCTTAAAGCATCTCAGTAAGAACTAGCTCTTGCCTGCAAGGTTTAATTCACCTACACAAAGAGAAGTGTCCTGGGTTTGCACCCTGGACACAGGTGCTATTAAGGGACCTAACAATCCATGTCTTCATGTGGAGCTTTTAAGAGGTGAGACCCCACCTCTACCTTGCCATAATATCTAATACCTGACACACAAGCTTGCTTCACCTCCAACCTATCAAAATACCACCACTCCATCTAAATTTCACCAAAACATCTCCCTTCTCCAAATCATGCCATAACCTCCCCTTGCCTGTGGTCACATCCAGCATCCCTCTGCCTGGTAGATGCTCTTACTTTGATGACCAGCGAACCAAACTTCACTGGGCTAAGTATTTGTTCCTGGTAGATGGAGGCTGGTTCTGAGGCAGGCAAGCATAAAAGACTGTAGTGTAGCTGAGGACCCCCATTTGGTTTGGATAATGCACACCATCCTCTTATAACAATGCACATGCCAGCCTACCTGCTTCACCCCCATGTACTGTGCAAACATACCCTTCTCCACACCACCCACCTAACAACTCAGAAACCCCCAAGCCTGTACCTGCAACTAGTTCAGTGGTTCTCAGCCTTCCTAATGCTGTGACCCTTTAATACAGTTCCTCATGTTGTGGTGACCCCCAACCATAATATTATTTTGTTGCTACCTCATAACTTTACATTTGCTACTGTTATGAATAGTAATATAAATATCTGTTATGCAAGATATCTAATATGTGACCCCAAAGAGGGTTGCGACCCACAAGTTAAGAACCATTGAACTAGATTCCTCAGGAAACTGCCATTTATAAAAATAAAATAAAATAAAAAATAAAAAATATAAGGCCTTTTCAACTGGCCTAGGGTCTTTGGTGCTGTGCTAAAATATCACTCAAATCCTATGGTACTCTCTGGTGATAAGTTAAATGATTCGTTTCTATATCCCAAAGATCCCCCATGATCAAGTGGTTTAAAGAAGATGAAAGGAGGTTGGAGAGACGGCTCAGCCATTAACAGCACTGGCAAGCTCTTCAGAGGACCAGTACTCACAAGGCAGCTCACATGCCCTCTTCTGCTCCCTACAGGAACTGTACTCATATGTTACACATACATATGCTGGCAAATTATCCATACGCATAAAGATAAGTAACAATTTTTGAAAAAGCAGATGGAGGTCTGTCACTAGTCGTCTTAAGGTTTGGATTGGTATTTTTGCCTCCACACAGTAACTGAGGCACCTGGTTTCATTCTGTCCCGATGCCATCACCAAGGACAGTATCCTTATCTACTCAGACACCATGAAACAAATTTACATACACTCAGAAGGCTGAGATGTTGCTGGGTGATATATCACAGGGCCACTGCTGAGATTGCAGTCCATCACAGGCTGAAATGCTATTTAAAATATACAATGTCTTCTTCTATCGTCTTTTCCTCTCCGTCCCGCCTATGAGTTTTATAATTTTAAGAATTTGGTCTCATTTATGTTTTTCTTTATATCAGTTTGTACAGTTTTCTTAGCCATTTCTTTGGGTGGTTAACAGAATCCTATGTAACAGACCACAGTGGAAACACAACCCCCAAATCTCTAGACCTCATGTTCACTTGGGGACCTCACTCTTTCAACATTCCAGATATCATTTTCTTAAGTGACAATTCGGATAAATTATAAATGTTTGCTTCAACTGTAAAATATGATTTTAAAATCATATTTACTACTGTGGCCCCAACTCCCTCCCCTAAATAGTAATATTGATCTTTCTGGCATAGTCAGTCATGGCCCTGAGACTTTTAGATGTGGCCAGCCCAACCCTAAGGAAAGGTATTACGTTGAGGTAAGACATAGATTACCTTCCAGATGCTAAGAGCAAAAGGCAGATCTTCCTTTGAGCAAAGCCAAATTCCTTTTCACATCAAATTTTGCTTAACATTTGATTGAGTTCTAGATGTTTTGATATTATAAGACTGTCCTAGGGTTTTACTGGTGTGAACAAACACCATGTCTAAGGACAACATTTAACTGGGGCTGGCTTACAGGGTCAGAGGTTCAGTCCATTATCATCAAGGTGGGAACATGGCAGCATCCAGGCAGGCATGGTGCAGGAGGAACTGAGAGTTCTACCTCTTCATCTGAAGGCAGCTAGTAGAAGATTGACTTCCAGGCAGCTATGACTAGGGTCTTAAAGCCCACACCCACAATGACACACCTACTCCTACAAGGCCACACCTACTCCAACAGGCACACCACTCCAACAGGCCACACCTCCTAATAGTGCCACTCCCTGAATCAAGCCTATATAACCATCACAAAGACTCCCAGTCTCATTTAATTTTTTTCAATTGGACAGCTCCCTATGGAGGTGAAGCTCAGGAACCACTTGGGCTGGAAGTTCAGCTCCCCACCGTGCCTCATAGGCACTTCCATGGCTACGGTGAGGTGATGACCTACGCTAGTCACACACCAGCTAGGAAGAAGTTCAGCTTCAGTAAAAGCTGTCATTCTCTCAGTGTTCCACTCTCTGAGGACTGAGGATAAGATCAGCTCTCCACTGAACCCCACTGTACCGGAGGACTGGGGTAGGGGGATGGGGAGATGGCAGGCTGAATGCCAAGCAGACTCACATCTCACCCCTTGTTTGTAACTGAACAGTGATGGAGACTCAGCTCTGTGTAGAACCACTAATAGCTTGCAGGAGTAGTATGAACAGGACGCCTACTTTTGTGGAATAAAAGAGTTAAAAGTACAAATCTTGCACAGAGTTCTTTCCTGAAGAAACCACAGTTCCAGGGGCTTAGGCATGGCTTTTTCCATTGGCGTTTGACTAGAGTCAAGTGGGTATTATCAAAAGAACATTTTGTTACTAGGCCTTGTTTGTTCTGTTTCTGAGGTAACTCAAGGGTTTTTCTAGCTTGACTCTGCCAGAACTCTGACTTGCAATGACTCATTTGATTTCTGTTCATTTACATACTTACATAAGTGCAGCAACTTGGAGGACTGGATCCTTTTCAGACCCCTCTAGAATGCTGAAGGAGCAGATTGACGTCTCAGGAGACATATTTTCAGGGTGAGATATGATGATTTAGATATGCTAGATGCTAGATATGATGGCATTTCTAACTGTGGAAATAGAAAAGACTGGCCTTTGAGGCTTCCCTAGAATAGTAGTTCTCAACTGGACTACACATCAGAATTAGTTGGGGACTTCTGCTATCATGCCAGGGCAACTGCCCCACCCCAGACATTCTGATTTTATTCAGGGTAAACTCGGGCACTCCCCAGGTGACTGTAACATGCCGGCAGGTTTGAGACTCTTAACAAATACTTATAAGATCTACCAGAAACATAGTGAGCACCTGCTTCAGGCCAAGATCAATGGCCCATGATGCTGAGATTGGACAAGTGAGATGGACAAGTGTCCTTTCTGCAGAGTCTCTGCAGATGACAGAAGCCAAGGCAGACATACCCATGGTCACAGTAGTGTAGAGAGGTAGGTGGCAAAAGCTTCTTGTTTGGTTTCCTAGTTAGGAGTACTATACTATGACCAAAGCAACTTGGGGAAGAAACGGTTTATTTGGCTTACACGTCTTCATTACTGTTTAATCGTTGAAGGAAGTCAGGACAGGATCTCAAACGAGGCAGGAACCTGGTGGCAGAACCTGATGCAGAGGCCATGGAGGGGTGCTGCTTACTGGCTTGCTCCCATGACTTTCCCAGCCTGCTTTCTTGAAGACGCCAGGACCACCAGCTTAGGGTGGTACTATCCCCAATGGACTGGACTCTACTACATCATTTACTGATTAAGAGACTGGTCTACAGGCTTGCCTCAGCTTGATCTTATGGAGGCATATTCTGGGATCCTACCAGCTTCAATTTTCTGAGCTCCTCCAAAGGGCCCAGGTCACTTCTCCAGCTCCACCCTCTGTGACACACACAGATTATCTCCTACTCTTAGGCCAGCTCCCCTCTACCACCGCTGCTGTTCTTGGTGGTCTACCCATGGTAATGGTATCTCTAAAATTCTGGGATCTCTTGCTGCAGCTGGGCTGCACTTTTACCAATCGGCTCTTCTGGGCCTTCTTCATGGTGCCAAGACTCAACTTCTCTGCAATGACCTCTTCACCTCCACCAATGGTCTTCCCTGAGCTCTCAGAGTGGCAAGCCTCAGCTGCTCTCCATGACCCTTCATGTTTTCAAAACCAGTACCTTCTGGGTGACTCTTACACATTACCAAGATAAGCTGCCAACACAAGTTACAACATTGGATATCTCTGCATCATAGCCTCTATGAACTGACCCTAAGGAAATACTTCCTAGATTTCAGCAATTCTGGTCTCTTCTTGATCACTACTAATTCCTCAGTTCTGTCTGACCAGCATCAAGTATCCTAGCAAATCAAAGGTTTCACTTTAGCAGTTCTGGTATCTTGTTAGTTGCTGATTCTTCAGCCCCAGCTCACCAGACCACAGAATCTTAATTCAAATAGTGAATGGCCCCATAGAGTCTTTAAACTTCCCTCTGAAATTTCACAAGACAGGCCCTCACCATCTGCATGTCTCTCAACACTCCTTTCTTCCAAGCTCCCACAGAACAGCTCACAAGCTTAGAACACTCAATGGCTTCTCTTGCCCAAAGTTCCTTTCATAATCCTTCCCAAAACAATATGATCACGTCTGTCATGGTAATACCCTACTATCCTGGTAAGAAATCTCTGTCCTAATTTAGGTTACTGTCACTGTGATGAAACACTGTAACTGAAGCAACTCAGGGAGGAAAGTTTATTCAGCTTACACTTCCACATCACTGTTCATCACTGAAAGAAGTCAGGAAAAGAACTCCAGGAAGGAACCTGGAAGCAGGAGTTGATGCAAGGCCATGGAAGAGTATTACCTACTGGCTTGTTCCTCCTACTTTCTTTTTCACTCAATTTTCTTATCGAACTCAGGACCATCAGCCCAGGGATGGCACCACCTATAAGAGAGCTGTGCCTACCCACACCAATCACTAATTAAGAAAATGCTGGCCTGCCTACAAGCCCACTCTTATGGAGGCATTTTTTGACACGCCATTAGATGATTTTAGCTTGTGTCAAGTTTACATAAAACTAACCAGCACACCAGGCACATCCACAAGCATAGCCCGGGGAGTAGACAGACAAATGGATGAGGGGTTGAGGGAGAGTGGACCTGCTTATAGAGAAAGCTGTCCTGACTCCAAGGAGTGGCATCTGGCCACCAGCACTGTTGGCTTGTCCCACTAATGTCAAATGAACTTATGGTCTGCTTGAAATATGGTCAGTATGTGCCACACCTTCTTTTTTTTGGGGGGGGGGGCGGTTTCGGCCACACCTTCTTCTGAACAATTTAATAGAGTGTCTACTAGAACTGCTCGAGAACTTTTCAAATATGGGTTCCTTGTTTCTTTCCCAGGTCTACTGAACCACCGGAGAGGAGGTCCATTCAGGTTTGTTTCTGGTGGTGGTGGTGATTTTTTTGTTTTGGTTTGTTTTGTTGTTGTTGTTGGGATTTTTTTGTTTTTGTTTTGGGGGTTTTTGTTTTTGGGGTTTTGGTTTGGTTTGGTTTTTAGGGGAAATGCCTTCACAGGTGGTGATCTACTCTCTCCCATCTCCCAATTTAAACAAGCTGAAGAAGACAGATTTGCTCTGTAGGCATAAATAGTCCCATTAGGGCATGTTTCAAGTTACTCCTGAATAATTATCAAGTCTTAGCAGCGATTAGAAGCAGCCCCAGCATACAAACCAAACGGGCCACATCTTTACGTTAACTTCCCACTGGTTGGTCAGAAAAATGTAATAGCCAAACAGAAAACTGTTTTTCATAGATTTTTAAGTCTATGTATATGTGTGTATATGTGCATAGATGTGGCTGCTCATCAGAGGTACTGGATCCCCTTGGGGCTCTTAGTTACATGGTTGGGAATCACCCAACAGAGATGTTATTAGGAACCAAACTCAGGACTTCGAGAGAAATACCTTTTGCTAACCATTGAGCCATCTCTCCAGTCTGCAGACAGAAAACTCTTAATGACTTATATCAAAATCAAGTTGATTTTTTATTTTTATTTTACTTATATGAGGACACTGTTGCTATCTTCAAACACACCAGAAGATGTGGTTGCTGGGAACTGAACCCAAGACCTCTGGAAGGACAGTCAGTGTTCTTAACCACTGAGCCATCTCTCTAGCCCTCAGGTTGATTTCTTAAAACACTCTTCACAAGCTGAGCATGGTTGTCACACTAATCCCCGCACTTGAGAGGTAGAGGCAGGTGGATCTTTGTGAGCTCAAGGCCAGCCTGGGTCTACATATGAGTTCCAGGTCATCCATCACTACATAGTGAGACAGTTTAAATAAAATAAACTAAAACTGACCACATTTTTTAAAAGTATACAAATAACACTTGGTGCATACTTGGTAATATTTAGTGAGGAGAGATCAGGCAACCTGGACAGACACTGCAGGTGTCATGCCATGTCCAAGTGGTAGGACTTAAATATTTTGTGTCACTCATGACTCTGGAAACCTCAGGTAAGACAAGATTTTCCTTTGCTAAAATATTGGCCTTAATTTTAAAGCCTAAAGTCGACTATGAAATTTCAACCCATTTCTCTCATGTGAAAGGGATATTTTATAATACTTTAAAAAGAGAGGGATTGGTAATTTGCCAAAAGGTAGAAGAAAATCAAGAGGGCACTTTGGACACAAATTAACAGGAGACTCTGGTTTACAAGGCAGGTGAAGTGAGACAAGTATCTTCAAGCCTCCTTGCATATCTGTCATGTGAAGGGAGATACTTGTACCATTTATCTCACAACTTGGAGTAAGGATTCTGTTCCCCTGAGTTCTGGGAAAACTCACACCCTGGGATACAGGCCATGTGGGAGGGCTTGAAAAGCATTTGGTGCTTGTTAACAGGAGCCTGAATAGCTGTCTCCTGAGAAGCTCTGCCAGAGCCTGACAAATACCGAGGCAGATGCTCACAGCCAACCATTGGACTGAGCACAGGGTCCCCAATGGAGAAATTAGAGAAAGGAGTGAAGAGGTTTGCAACCCCATAGGAAAAACAATATCAACCAAACAGACCCCCACCTGAGCTCCCAGAGACTAGACCACCAACTAAAGAGTACATGGCTCCAGCCACATATGTAGCAGACGATGGCCTTGTAGGGCATCAATGGGAGGAGAAGCCCTTGGCTCTGTGGAGGCTCAATGCCCTAGTGTAGGGGAATGCCAGGGCAGGAGTGTGTGGGGGAGCACCTTAGTAGAAGCAGGGGGAGGAGGGAAGGGATAGGGGGTTTCTGGAGGGAAAACCAGGAAAGGGGATAACATTTGAAATGTAAATAAAGAAAATACTCAATAAAAAAAAAAAAGAGCTTCTGAGAGGTACAATTTCTGCTTTCAAGACTCTCTGGGTCTAACCTCAGGGACGAATCAGAAGAGAATAAACAAGACAGTGATTGGGATGCCTAATGGTCTTTGCATCTGTGTATCAGACATTCTCTAAAACTTTGAACAAAATTCTTAAGTGGTCGTTCTTTTGTGAAGGGAAAAGTGGGGTGTTGCTTTTAATGTTTCAGTAAGAGGCCTCCTAATCTTGGCCCCTCCATGTACCATTGCTCCAGAGGAAGGCCATTGTGAAGGACAGATGGAGGACAGACAGACACGCAACTGGAGCTGGCACAGGAGGTGGGATGTATTGGCTTAGAGACCTAAAGGATCAGGGAGTAGCTCACTCTGGTTTGACTCAGGCATCAGCCATTTTAACGAGACTCTCTACTTGGCAGAAGGCCACCTCAAGCTGCCTTCCTTTCTGGAAACACTGCCACAGCAGTTCCCGCATTCACCTTGCCTCCCAAGAAGAAGGTATGTCTCACATCTGGTGACTAGGCTGAGTCATATTCACTCGAGCTAAGGAGAGGGTTATCATTTCTAAACTCAACTTCTTTCCATCCGTTATCAGATTCGACCAAGAACTCCAGACCAGACATGACCGTTACAGGTTAAACTTTTATGCGAAATTCTGTAAAGGTATAGAGAGGCCCAAGGAAGGAGGGGCCTCTGCTCTCCAGCTCTTGCCTATGGGGCCTGCCCCTTACTTAGCACTTGCTGTAGATGGCTGCACAGCCCCGCTCCTCAAACTCTTCTTTGCTGACCCAAAGCTGCTGGAAGGCTTGCAACGAGGCCAGGATGGAGCCGCCGGTCCACACTGACGTCTTCCTCTCCGGAGCAGCGGCCACCGTGGGGCTGTCATCTGGGCAGAGGAGACTCAGCTCCTTCTGGAAACGCTCAGGGAAGCCATCCAGCATGGTGCAGCCACCACACAGCAGCACGTTGGCAGCCATCTCCTCCTTGAAGCCAGTACCCTGGCAGCGGTACAAGCAGGTCGCGGTGAGCTCGGGGAGGCCAGGCTGGGTGCAGCCCACCAGGAGGGCTTGAAGAGCATCTCGGAGCAGCGGAAGCGCTCCTGGCCGATGGTGATGATTTTCCCATCCGGGAGCTCGTAGTCGACATGCAGCTCCTCCAGGCCCAGGCTCATCTCCTCCTCTGGCAGCAGCGCGGCATAGCAGCACTTCTTCTTGATGTGTTCTATGATGTGAAGGTGGTCGTCTGAAAATTTGTGGCCTGCTTCATTGAGTAACTGCATGAGGTAGTTGGTGAGGTCGCAGCCGGCATAGTCTACACGGCTGGGCAGGCCCGGCAGCAGGTCCCCTTCAGAGATCGGCACCACATGCGACACACCATGTCCGCTCTCCACCACCAACCCGGAGGTCTTGCCATATGAGTAGATGGACAGCAGCGCCTGGGAGGTCACATGCATGGCAGGGATGCCGAAGGTCTCGAACATGAGCTCAGCGTACTTCTCCCGGTTGCTGGTGGGACTGAGCGGAGGGTCGGACACCAGCACCGCGTGCTCTTCGGGGAGGATCTTCATGGCGGTGTGGAAGATGTACTCCCAGATGTTCTGGATACAATCCCAGTCCACCACAACTCCGTGCTTCAGTGGGTTAACCAGCTTCAGAGATGCCTCCACGTTGAGCAGCTCATGGCCCACGTACGTCTCCTTGAAGGTGTCTCCAGCATCCGCAGCCATCTCGGTGCTGCGCTTGCCCACAGTAGAGGAGATGAAATAGGTGGGCCTCGGCTCTCCTGCATAGCCACACTTACAGTACTGGGAGCCCAGGTCAATGACCAGCGCCTTGATCTTCCGTATCTTCTTGGGTTTTGTCTTCAGTTGAGTGGAACCTGTGTCCCGGATGCCAGCCTCGG
The DNA here is from genome assembly GCA_021653895.1 of Mastomys natalensis. Taxonomy (NCBI): domain Eukaryota; kingdom Metazoa; phylum Chordata; class Mammalia; order Rodentia; family Muridae; genus Mastomys; species Mastomys natalensis. The sequence goes on from JAJTUV010000391.1 coordinate 1,999,357, forward strand.
GAGCTGGCAGTGTTCCTGCCTCTCCAGGGTCGCCCTGGGCTGTGCCCATGGGCTTAGGGCTAGGGTTGTTCTTTGTGGCCATCTGCCTCCCTTCCTCACCTTCCTACATCCACACCCTAGAGCTCCTGGGGAGAAATGAGAGCCCACCTCCAGCAGTGCCTTGGCAACCACTTGGGTTGTGATGTCACCAGGAATGGTCCATTTAGAAGGGGGTTGGGGGTGGAGCTTGCTCTTCTTGCCCTCCACATATCTGTGACTGGTTTGCTCCAGGACACGGCTAACGACCACCAGCTTTAGAAACCAAACACACCGAACCAAGGGGCTTTCCGTTTCCTCTCACATGTCCATGCCTGACCATTCAGTGTTTCTTTTACTTCCTCCTCTGCTCCTTGACATTGATAATTTGAGCCCCTATAGAAAATCAGGCAGAACACTAGGTACTTATTGTATGTTATTTTTGCAGAATCCTGGGGCTGGGCAGAGCCTTAAAGAGGTTCAGAATTCAAGAGCAAACTGTTTTGTAAGAGTGATAATAACTTTAACTTTAGTACACCCAACACCAATTAACCAAGTCTCCTGAAGACCTTGAAGGTTGCTTCCATTTTAGTCTCAAAGCTCAGAGCCTGTGCCGGCCCCTCTTTCATTCCACAAGGCCAGGTGCATTCCATAATAAGATTGGCAGCCTTTTGCCTTTTTCATCTCACATCTAAGGCCATGGAGATCTGCCACCACCTTCTGAAAGGAAAGAACCCATCACCATAGCGTCTCACATCTAGCACAGAGCTGAGGGTAAGATCTAAGATGAAGTGTAAGGTTAGATTCTGGGTTCTGCACTTAGTGTAGAGGTTCAAAGAGTGATAATTCTTTAACTGAAGTTCATCCAACAGCAATTAACCAGGTCTAAAGACCTCTGCACTAAGTGTGGTGGGTATGGGATCGGTGTGTCCAGCTGGAGTTAGCTGCTCAAGCAGTCTCAGACACGCATGTTAGCTGCCAACATGTATGTGAAGCACATGTTGAGGAAGAAGGCTGTCTACCCCTTCTGGATGTTGTCTGTACACCTGAGCCTTAAGTGTTCCCACTGGTAGGACTCAGCAGGGTCTGACCTCAATGCACACTCTATGACCCTAATGAAGGAGTGTAAGCCTGTGTTCAAAAATAACTCTTCTTAAGGTTATGTTCTCATCACCTTAGTGCCCAAAGTGCAGTCAGGGCTTGCCAGTTACTATGGCAACAGTAGACCCTGGTAAAACTAACTCAGATGTTGTCAACCTGTTCTATTTTCTCTAGTGCTTTCTAACCCTGCCCACCTAGAGTGAAGTCCTTACAATAGCCCACAGTCTGATAGGACCTGTTTTTCCTTCACACCAGACTTAGTTCTCCCACTCACTCCATCTAAACTTCCATGTTCTTTCCCCTGGTCACATTGGTCTTCTCGAAGATTCTCTGTTGGGGTCAGCAAACGCATTCTCTGAGAGACAGTCACGTTTATTTTCATTCAGCTTTTGGGCCAGTCTTTGTGATGTTGATTCAGCTGTTTCTCAGACTCGCAGGCAATCCATAAGGGAATGTGTATGGCTACTCTGATCAGTTTATACAACCACCATGGGCTGGAGCTGGCTGTGTCTTGCTTGCCCCTGTACAAACTCACCAGCCATGTGACTTAGTCCTCTGCATCTACTGCATCCCTAACACATGCATCACCTGGTCACCTCCTTCAGCTCTTTACACTAGTCTCTACCACATCAGCCTGGCCAATCTCCTCTATCTCTTCTCTGATTTTTCTCTAAAAGCTTCTAAATTCTATTTTTGTTCAACAAATAAATATATTGTGTTCCCTCTTTCCCACATGCCCTTCCCCCCACTCCCCACCCCACCCCACCCCACCCCCCACCATGCAACCAACTAGAATGTAGACCAGATAAGGGCAGGGTTCTGTTGCTCCTTTTTCACTGTGATATTCCTGGAAGCCTTGCATGGCACAGGCACTTAACTACTAACTGAATGAATAAATCAAACTTTACTACAAAACTGGGGAGGGGGCATTGAAAGTATTTCTAATGTATCCCAACACCAGTCTCCAGTGTCTAGAAAGCCTTCGGTTGCTAAATTATGTCACAATCAGTGATGTCACTGTTGGGCAGATTCTCAAGCTGTCCTCTGATTTAAGCCTTTCAGGCCTTGTAGCCAGCAGGATCGAGAGCTTTCTGAGAGCAGTATGTCTCTGGATGGTGTGTGGGCTCCACAGACAGCAGACATAGGGGACGGGCCTGCCAAGAAAGCTAGTGACCAGGCCTCCATGCAGACACAGGTCCTCCAGACTGCCTCCCTAAAAGATGGCCCAGCAAAGAGGGCAGTATGGGTCCGTCGGGACAATGCTGAGACAGAAGACCCTGTTAAGTCAACTATGTCCAAGGACAGGCCAAGGCTAGAGGTGACCAAAGCAGTGGTTGTGGACCTGGGCACTGGCTTCTGTAAATGTGGCTTTGCTGGCCTGCCAAAACCCACTCATAAGATCTCAACAACAGTGGGCAAGCCCTATATGGAGACAGCCAAGACTGGGGATAATCGCAAAGAGACCTTTGTGGGGCATGAGCTCCTTAACCCAGATATACATCTCAAGCTGGTCAACCCCCTGCATCATGGCATCATTGTGGACTGGGACACAGTACAGGACATCTGGGAATACCTCTTCCGACAGGAGATGAAGATCGCCCCAGAGGAACATGCAGTCCTGGTTTCAGATCCACCCCTGAGTCCTCACACCAACAGAGAGAAGTATGCTGAGATGCTGTTTGAGACCTTCAACACACCTGCAATGCACATTGCCTACCAATCCCGTCTGTCCATGTACTCCTATGGACGCACCTCTGGCCTGGTGGTGGAGGTTGGACATGGTGTGTCCTATGTGGTCCCCATCTATGAGGGTTATCCTTTGCCCAGCATCACAGGAGGCTAGACTATGCAGGATCTGACCTAACGACCTACCTGATGAACCTGATGAGCAACTCTGGAAAATACTTCTCTGAGGACCATCTCAGCATTGTGGAGGACATCAAGACAAAATGCTGCTTCGTGGCCCTGGACCCCATTGAAGAGAAGAAAATCCCTCCACTGAACATGAGATCCATTATACTCTGCCTGATGGGAAAGAGATCTGTCTGGTCAGGAGAGGTTCCTCTGCTCAAGATGTTCTTCAAGCCATCTTAATCAAGTCCATGCAGCTGGGCCTCCACACCCAGACAGTGTCCGCCTTAACAATGTGACATTGCACTCAAACGAGACCTCATGGGAACATCCTGCTCTGTGGGGCAGCACTATGCTTAGGGTTTCCCTAACCGTCTGCAGAAGGAACTGAGCAGCATGTGTCTAATGACACCCCACAGGTTAATGTGCTGCCTGAGAGAGACACTGCAGTCTGGACTGGTGGTTCTATCCTGGCCTCACTCCAGGGTTTTCAACCACTGTGGGTCCACGCCTGGAGTACGAGGAACATGGGCCTTTCTTCTCTACAGAAGGTGCTTCTGAACAGATGCAGCATGTTCACTGTGCTGACAACGTGTCAGCTTCATGTATGAAGGCTGAACCTTTTACACATGGCATTGACTGGCATGTTCATTTCTGTAGCATTAAAAACCCTGTGTCTGTCCCCTTCCCTTCAGAGTGTGTCTAATTTCTGACATAGTAAGAGCCACATGGATGTAACAATCACTTTAAAAAAAATACAAAAAGCCTGGATGTGGAAGGGGCAGATGAGAGAATCACATGCACTATGTTAACTGCTCAGAAAGTTTCTCTTGGGAGAAACTTGCTCTAACATTATCCTGCCCTTTGTGCTTCCCACTGTAGGGATACTTTCTTGTTAAAATATACTTAAGGAAAAATGTGATAAAAAAACAAATTAAGAGTAAATGATGTTAGAGGATAAAGAGGCTGTCCACCCAGTCCCCTACAGAATGCAATATTTCAGTTTATTCTCCCACAAAGCAGCACTGTGTCTCAGCTAAGTATTCTTGCTAATTGAGGTGTCAACACAGGATGTGATTTTTGTACTTAAAAAAGCTCACTCTGAAAACTTGGGACTACACTCAGGTCCTGAACACCCAGTTTAGTTGACAGTTTAGATTTTTATGGCTTAAATCCATGCCCAAGTGACCTTATCTGGTGGGCACCTCACATTATTTCTGGAGGTCCTAATGAGATCCTCAGAGACCAGACCTTAAGACATTGGGAGTTTCAGAGCCTCTTAGAGCAGGGAAGGGTGCAGTGGTCAAGGGACTTCTAGACATCCCATGGTCCCAGAACTCCCTCTGATCAATTGCTGCCCAATGGCTCAAAGGAATTTGCTACCCTAGTCTGTTCAGGTGTATAAATGTTCCCAAGATATGGGCTGAAGCAGCAGCTGCTGCTGTTGACTCCAACAGTGGTCTGGAAGGTGACTGGAGACCCCAGCCATCTCAATCAGTTTCCCTATATTGACCAGTGGCTTTTTCTTACCAATGATGGAAAGTAGATACAAGCTTCAGGATCTGTCCCCCAGAAAGTGATCCTAATAGTTAAAACTGTGACTTCTAACTCTTAAACATGAGCCTTCAAATCTTACTGAGGGTCTTAGTCACAAGTGCACACTGAGCATCTGGAAAGCGGGCTTCTCTTTCTTGCGCTCCGAGAGCCACTCACTCAACTCCACGTCTGCCTAGGTGCCTAGCATGTCAGAGCCTGGACCCAGACCAGGAGGGTCAGGGTATTTGTATGACACCAGAGAGCTGAAGCTGGGAGCATGAAGAGCAATGGAAAGGCATCTGAGGGTCCCATGATTTGGCAAGATGACCAAGCTCTGCCCAGGAGAATCAGATCAGAGAAGAACTGGGAGCCTCCATACATCTTACCTCAGCTTCTTCCTAGACTATTCTACTGGCAACACTGTGTGAGCACTCACTAGAGGCACGTTCAGGTCGATCAGATCTCCATCTCTCCATACCTTCACACAGCATTGGTAAACCCTAGAAATTCTTATAAACTTCATTAAAATGGAAAACAGTCATAAATCACTTCTATCTTCAGATAGATGTTGATGAGCCCATGGAAATGAGCCCCAGAGGGTGAAGGGTCTTGATGAGGGAAGGATGAGAGGTGTTTTCTAAAGGGAGACTCTGGCCTAAACACTTAGAAAAACTGAAATACTGAAAGCTGATACATGTGCATTCTCAGAGCACTTTCAATCCTTCACCGGATCCAGCTGTCCCAGCAGAAAAGACAGCCTTCACACAAACACAGAAGTTTAGTACTTCTGGCATCATCTAAGATTAACAGCTAACTAAGGGTAACATGAAAGGTCTGTTCCAACAGGGATGGAAATATGTACTACTACCTAGAACCAGGGAACTTGTAAATAACCTACCTATAATGCCATTCCTGGCAAAGAATGATTACCACTAAAAATACCAACAGAGAGCACTGAGAAATGCTTACTGGCAACAAGGAACAAGCTTGGAGAAGTGTTTCCTCTGTCCAAGGACTCTAAAATATGTGGATTCAGAACCCAAACCCTCATCTTTATATCAAGATGTGTGCTGAAGTCTTGGGACTTCAGCACCAAAAGAGTAAAGACGGGCACAGGAAAGAGCTTATGAGCACAGAGAACACAGAAGGCTCAGGACTCAAGAGCACCATGTAGTGTTGCCAAACAGCACCAAGGGCTCTTGAGCAGAGGTTCTCAACCTGTGGGTGGCCTCTTTGAGGGTCACACATCAGATATTCTGCACATCAGATATTTACATTATGATTCATAACAATAGCAAGATTAGTTATAAAGTAGCAATAAAATAATTGTATGGTTGGGGTCACCACAACATGAGGAACTGTATTAAAGGGTCCCAGCATCAGAAAGTTGAGAACCACTGATCTTGAGCATTTAGTTAGCTACCTGTGGAGAATTCCATCCTCACGCCAGGGACAGCAGCTGAAGACTCCCGTGAGCTTCTACAATATGGACTAGCAAAACAGGAGCAGTGATTTCAAGGAAAATGGCTCATATGTTCAAAGGCTTAGTCACCAGGGAATGGAACTGTTTCAGGATTAACAGTGTGGTCTTGTGGGAGGTGTGTCACTGAGAGCGAACTTAGAGGTTTCAAAAGCCCATGCCAGGCCCAGCGTCTCCTCTGCCTATGGAACAGGATGTAAAGCCCACAACCACTTCTCCAGCACCATGCCTGCCTGCCTACACCCATGCTACCTACCATGATGATCACAGTGACTGACAATCCTCTGAATGTAAACAGCCCCCAGTTAAATGCTTTCTTCTCTAAGCGCTGTTGTGGTCACAGAGTCTTCACAGCAGTAGAACTCTCACTAAGACAAGGAGGAAAAAAATCTGACTTTGCTTTCAAACTTACAGTCACTCTGAATTATAAGAACTGCCAGGATTTTTTGTTTGTTTGTTTCTAAATGCCCTTTGACTGGGGTAAAGCCTGCAAGTTCAAGACCAGCGTGACTGCATGTCAAGTTTCATATTCTTCAGTTACAACAACGACACGTTTTTTAAGTGTATGTGTACATAAACAGACAAATGTATTTAAGATGTGTACAAGTGCTAAGCTATATACCAAGCTATATTCATAAAGATATAGTGAAAACATTAGGTCTGAGAGTGTAGCTCACTTGATTTGCATGTGCAGGGCCCTGAAGGGTTCGATGTCCAGCACCACAAAATAACAATGAAAATTCCTCAACACCTCTGAATGTTAGTTTCTGCTTCAGCTTTTAGAATGTGAATGTGAAGTCCACAAATTTAGGAAGATGGCTCTCTGCAAGTTCCCTGTTGATGTCTGCAGCAATGAACAAAGCTACATGATCCAACACAAGCCAAGAGCAAACCTTACTCAACATAAGCCAGAGAAACCAAGACCCTTTCTTATTGTGATAAGAATTTGCTAAGACAGAACCTAAACCTAGGGGCAACTCTGTATTTTCTAAAGCTCAACAGCTTTCCTCAAAGCTAGCTCTCATTTACCTTGTCCCATGCCCTATAAGTCCCTCCTTGTCTCAGCCTTCAATACAGAAGGCCTGCTCTTCCTACTTAATCTCAAAAGGAGCAAAATTTAATCCTGCATATTTAAGAGGGTCGACAATTGGTACATATTAATTCTTATTGCTGTACCATTGCAGTTTTTGTTTGTTTGAGATAGGGTCTCTCTATGTAACCATGGCTGTCTGTCTTGGAACTCACTCTGTAGACCAAGCTGGTCTTGAACTCAAAGATCCACATCCCCCTGCCTCCTGAATGCTGGGATTAAAGAAGGGTGTGCACTACTACTCTGGGCTGCTAGAACATTAAAGAAATCGAGCACCTGTGAAAGTCCACACCATTGTCAGCAGGCACATTTGCCTCCATTTCCAGGCTGTTAGCACAGATTCTTCCGCATTCTCCACAGCTTTTCACTACAATAAACATCACATAAGTTACAGGGTTCCCTGGTGCCTGTCAAAGAGTCATCACAAAGTACTCACAGCCTCTCAAAACTGCCATCTAGTTGGAGTAAACCCATTATAGGGTGAGCCAAGTAGTAGAGCTCTCAAATGTATAATATATTGTTTCTCTTTTTCTATTTTGTGAAAAATTTAAAATATCCAGAAAAGTTGAATTATATAGCAAATGCTTAGGTAAGTTTTCTTAAATAACAATTTTGAGTAGATCTATATGCTGAGGGCCAAACAGCATTTTCTGTTAGTTTACATAAAGTAATGAAAGGCCAGTTCTGGTATTAAAACCATACAAGAGATTTTAACTTACTCAAAGATTAACCATGAAACTCTTATTAGGGAGGGACATTATTTTTCCAGGTGGTATACCCACAAAAAAATTCTTCATGTTCCAGTAACTAGCCTTCCACATCTACTCAAACAATCAACCCTAAGTAAAGTTAAAAAGACATGAAAATAGAAGAGGGGGTTTTTGGGAAGAAAAAGGATTTCAGCAGAAGAGAGGCAAATGAGAACAATCAAATATGTTATGTGAAAATGTGAAATTGTCAAAGAATAATTTTTAAAAACCTCTTATTAAAATAAACTGACCAATTTCTAGACTTGACAAAAGAGAAAAAGTAATCTCATCCTTCCAAAGATCTTTTGGAAACAGAATGAAACACAGGTCAGTTTCATTAGTCAGGGTTTCATTGCTGTGAAGAGACACCATGACCACGGCAACTATCATGAAGGAACATTCACTGGGGCTGGCTGACAGTCTCAGAGGTTTAGTCCATTATTGTCATAGCAGGAAGAATGGCAGCCTGCAGGCAGACTCGGTGCTGGACAAGGCAAGAGTTCGACATCTTGATTCAAAGTCAGCAGGAGACTGTGCTACACTGGGTGTAGCCTGAGCACAGAAGACCTCAAAGCCCACCTCCACAGTGACAGACTTCTTCCAACAAGGCCATATCTACACCAACAAGGTCACACCTCCTAATAGTGCCACGCCCCATGGACCAAGGGTTCAAACACATGAGTCTTTGGGGCCACACTTATTCAAACCACCACATTCCACTCCTGGCCCACATATACTTGTAGCCATAACATAATGCAAAATGCATTTAGTCCAACTTCAAAAGTCCCTATAGACTAACACACTCTCAACAATGTTTAAAAGTCCAAAGTTTCTTCTGAGATTTATATAATCTCTTATTATTTATGCAATCTCCTAATCCAAACCAAAAAATCAAAACCAAAAAGCAAATAACATACTTCCAACATATAATATAATAGCATAGGGTATACATTATAGTTCCAAAATTGAGAAGGAAGCACAGTAAGGAAATATTGGACTAAAGCAAGGCCAAAACAGCTAGGCAAACTCCAAACTCTGCATCTCCACATCCGATGTCAACATGCCAAACAAAAAGTTAAATGAGTGTGCCTGGATACAGACAAAATGCTTAAGTCCAAAGAGGCAGTGTCTGGGGAACAAAGAGTAATCTCCAACCCTGCTACCATACATGCCTGCTGTCTACCCATTACTGAAGTCCACCCTACTGTTGATGACTCTCTAACAGCTACTCAGGCAATAGAACAGTCCCTGTAACAGTGCCAGCTAGAGAAGGCTTAGCCCAATTAAAGCTAGTAGCACATAAATGGTAGGATAACACATTTAATTAAAACAAATTTTTTTAAAGATTTATTTGTGTGTATGAGTATTTTGCCTGCACATAAGTTTGTGTACCACATGCTTACTTGGTACTGAGATCAGAAGAGGACGTTAGATGTTCTAGAACTGGAGAAAACAGATGTTTGTGAGGTGTCATGTGGGTGCTGAGAATCAAACCCAGGTCCCTCTGCAAAACAACTGCTCTTTACCACTGAGTCAACTCTCCAGTCTCCAAACACATTTAGCTTTTTATTCTGCTTTGAGTTAGATGAAAAGATGGCAGCTATGCAGTCACATCTTACTGAATGCTCGCAGCACTAACTGCCTACATGCATACCATATGCTATGTCAACAACATGCTCAGAACAACTTGGAAATGTGGTTCCACTTGTCTTCACTTTCTGAGGTAGAAGCCAGGAAACATCACTCCCTACGAACAACAGGAACTGAGGATTAAATCAAGAGGAGCTGTCCAAGGCTGCAACAGAAACCAGGCCTGGATCTGGAATAAGACTCCAGTTCATGATTTGCCAAAGAACCCTGCTTTCAAACACTACTAACTATAAGAACAGCAGGCTGGGCTGTTTTGAGATAAAGCCTTGCTGTAGCCCACATTGGTCTTAAACTTGCATCAGTCTTTCTGCCTCAGCTTCCTGGGTGGCTGGGATTATAGGTATATCCTACTATGACCAGCTAAACAGCAATTTTTAAAAAGACTGTAATATGCTGGCTAAAACAAAGTTCTGATAAAGTACCTAAGATGTATACCCAAAAGAAAGTCGGGACTTCCTAGTGCTAGCTGAGGCCTGGTGCTCACTGCAGCTGTAGGCAGTTCAAGGACAGACTCCCACATCCCAGTTCTCCACAGCTAGGTCTCTGAGGAGCAAGAGCTAGAAGAACCACAATGAGGAGTGAGTGGACAAATGGTCTTCCCGGCAATGCCTTCCTAACAGGGCAGTCATTCCAGCAGGTTCAGCTTCCACTGGTTTCTCTGGTCGATCTTCGGTGGCATACAAACCCCAGCATCTGAAAGCAAGAATGGAAGGCAAGTGAAAATGGGCCTGCCACCCTGTAACCTGGTGGGGTCAGAGCAAGCGCAGCCTAGAGGCCCTGCCCTGAAAAGAGAGAGAGGGCGTCAGGTATCAGGCATGTTCACTGGTGATTCAGAGCACAAGAAGGTTGAATAGGGAAGGCTAGTGTTCATTTTTTTGGTTTAGTTTTTAAAATGTTTAGATGTTTTGACTGCATGCATATATATATATATATATATATCAGTACCATAAAACAGTACCCTTGGAGGCCAGAGAGGGCATTGAGTCCCAGAGAACTGTTTTGGACAGCTGCGAGGCACTATGGGTGAACCAACCCTGGTCCTCTACAAGAGCAATGAGTGCTCTTAACCAGCAACTCATCTCTCCAGTCCTGCACCGTATGGTTTCTTTTAATTGTTAAATTATACATCTAAGATCTACATTTTACAATGTGTGAATTTTCCTGTTTTAAACATAAAATAAAATGTGGCAGTGGTAAGAGCATCGAGTGATGACAGAAGTGTGGTAGAACTGAGCTGGATCCAGCAAAGCTGTGACTTTAAAGTGAAGCAGGAAGTAGTGTCAGGTGGGCCTCTGTCATCACAACTGAAAACTGAGGTATTTCTTCCTTTAGACTTTAGGAGTCTCCTGTGTAACTAGGAGTCATACATAGGAAGCACAGGCATGAAAAGAGCTGTCTCCTCATTATTATTCGTTAGTAATTTAATTTCTAGTAGTATGTTTGCATATATATACTACTAAATGATTTTAATAATGTAAGAATAATCCAAGAGAATTTTTAAAACATAATCTTGCATTTTACACAAACACATGCTTATACACACACATAAATTAAGAATTGCCAGACTTTAATTCCTTTCCCTTTTTTTCTGGGAAGGGTCTTGCTATTCTGTAGTGCAGGCCTTACACTTACTCTTCCGGCTTCTCCGTCAGAGAGCTGAGATAGCAGGCCTGTGTAGCCACGCCGGGATCAAATTTGAATTTTCTTCAATACACTTTGTAATCCAAATTCTTCTACTGACCATAACAGTTTATAATTAGCCCTGTTTATCATCCACCCAGCCATTTACCATCCATCACCCACCAAGCGAAGCTATGTATATAAAGCCTACCAGAAGTTTTGATTACATAAAAATACCATTATTAAAACAGAGATTAACAAGGTCCATAATTTCATGGTGGCTAAAGCTTGAATAAGATTTTATCTTTAAAAAAGTAAAAGTCATAAAGTAATCTATTGTCTTTTAAAATCGAAACATAATTGTATTTGATTCTAGACTTAACCAACAATAAATATAACATGTCAAATGTGCACAGGAGACTGACAACCTGGGTTGGCTGACAGCAGAAAGGGACATGTTTTACATTTTCATGTTTAATTTCATTTTAATAAAAATACTCTGAGGATTCTTCAGTGAGGCTTGAGTAGTCAGATCCCTGCAGAAGCACCCAAGGCTATAACATTTACCTCCAAGTCTAGCTCTTTCCCAACATCACTTCAAGCGATGGCCAGGAATCCTCCACTTCTGCAGGGCCTACAATCAGTCTGTACTGCTGTATAGGACCGAACATGAAACCAGTACAGAGAACAACCTGCAGGCACTGCCAATGTCTCCGTGAGCATATTCACACCAGAGTTAGCTTGGGAAGGGCTATGGGATATCTGGGACTAACTTTGAGAGTAGTTTTTGCTATTTTGAACTACAAGACTTTCTCTTTTTCTACCTGTTAGGATTTGGTAAAATACACTACTACTCACACACATAACTTCTGTATCTAAACAGTCCATCCCAAGCTGGTGGCAGCATTTTGGGAGGCTGTAGGACCTTTTGGCCATGGGGCATAGCTGGCAGGCACAGGAGCTGAGGTGAAGTGGGGTTTATGGTTTGAACCTGACCTCTCTGGTTCCTGGTTGGTGCCACGTTACAATAAGTTGCCGTGCAATCCTGCCACCATAGCTGCAAGCTGCTTCTACAAACATGCTCTTGGTGTCATGATGGGGTTATTCTGTCAGTGACAAGATATGAAATTAAATATCACCCAGCCTTGGAACCATGGGACACTGACATGATAATCTCAGACAAGGAATCTTCAAATGTTACAGTCTTTACAGAGAGATCAGATGTGCTCTTTGATGCTGGCAAGTCATTAGAAAAACTTAGAGAAAGGAGAAACTGAAGCTGTCCTGAAGGTCATAACCAGGCCAGCAGCAAGAATGGACATAGGGACTAGACAACAGAACAGAACAGCAAAATGGCTCCAGGTCTAAAATGATTTTTTTTGCTTCACATGGTAAGTGTGTGAAGGTGTTGGCAAAGATGGCCGGGCAGCCTCAGAGGCAAGGAATGAGCACACAGGTCCTGGGTAGACGAACTTGCTCAGATGAGACGGACACCATAAGGTGGTAGGGGAACAGGCAAGGCCCACTCCAAATGTCATCAAAATACTATTGCAGCACAGCTTTTACATGAAAAACATTCCAGACCACTGCCTATCATGCTAGAAGGAGCCAGTAACCGCAACTTTAAAGGCAGTTAGCTTAGAGCTTATCACTGACTTTCCAAAGCACAGAGGCTGGTATGGTGGAGTGTCCACCTGAAGTTCAAATACTTAGGTGGCAAATACATGCACACAAATTTCAAGACAGCTTTCAAGATGAAGCCTTGATGGTTTCTAACTTGTAGGAGTAAGTCATGTAACTAAGAACCATCTCCCACAAGGGGAAGGAAAAAAAAAAACATTTTAGGCAGATATACATAGGAAATATAAAGAACTGATAATATTTAGATATGCCATCAATTTCTAACATCAGTTGTAAAGTAATACAAATACCTATCTCCTAAAAATGTTCTGAAGATGGGAAGGGAAAATGCAAGAGCCAAAATCACAACTCAGAAATCCCCCACATGTGCAGGTGTGGACTGTCAGGGCTCAAGTTGCAGCTGTGATGATGTGCATGTGTGCATGAACACTGCATGCAATTGTCACTGCATGTTTTTTGAAAGCAAAGTTTTCTTCAGAAAAAATTTTAATTCAGACTGAAGCACAGGCATTATGAAAGGCAGAGAGAGAAATAATAGAGACACCGTAGGACATGCCCTAGACAGGGCACAGGCTTCTCTGGAGTTAGTTTAAAAATAAACAGAGGTCGCATTATGCTGGCCATGGTGGTTCATGTCTTTAATTGCAACATTTGGGAGGCAGAGGCAGGATCTCTGTAAATTCAAGGTCAGCTTGGTCTACACAGTGAGCTCTAGGCTAGCCAGAGCTACATAGTAAGACCCTGTCTTGAAATATACAGACAAAATCATAGTGTACCCTTCCTCCAAGCCACCACCACTACAGTAATGGAGCCACATAAGTGTGGCCTTGGAATTGAGAGGCTCCCTTCCATAGCTGACCTCCCAGCACCGACACCCAGTCCTGCACAGCACTGGGATAATCTGGAGATAAGAGATACTAACCGAGAACAGGGACACCAGTCTTCTTCTGCTGCAAAGAGACTGTGATGCTGTTCACAGTGGAACTGGGACCTAGGGCCTAAGCAGAAAACAGTAATGTCAAGAGAGATTACACCATATGGTGGCAGACCAAAAGCCTCTACTAGCAGCATCTGAACCTGCTGCTTTTCTTAGTTATGGTACTGACAAGGTAACTGTCCTTTCCCTTATCATTTCAACATATTATCTTCTCTTGTCTCATCTCAGACCTCTATCTCCTGACTCTCAGAAACAAAAAAACAGAGGAGAAAGCTCTACGATAATATCTGCCTGGCCTTTTCCAAATGAGCATAACCCATGGGAGGGGAAAATCCAAAAGTCTATGACACACAAAAGATCCATTCTACTCAAAGAACTGTGGGAAATAGTAATTTTTATATTAAAAAAAAAAACGTATGCATCATCTTATGAGTGGAACATCAACCCTACATAGATTTCACTGGGGTCCACGCCTGCAGAAAGCCTCTGGGAGATACCATCTGTAATCCATGAGTATTTGCAAGTGACTCATGGTACCCTGAACATGGTCCATTCCTACATTTCCAAAGAAAACAAATCCATTCACGTTATCTACAAGATTTACATAGTTGATGACTTAGAAGCTAACGTTTTCTGAGCAGAAGTGGAGAGACATTCTAAATTGTTGACTTCAAAATACTATAGTTTTGAAGATGATCATATTTCTAAGCAACACCCATTATAATAAATTCAAGCATTTGTAGCACCTGATTTTTAGCTGCCTTTTCCTTGTAGTTTGTGAAGTGCTCTTTACAAATATCCAGCCTCTTATCGAACCTTCAAACCACTCTAGTCAAACACACAGGAGAAGTATCCCCAGTAATGGAGGAAATCAAGACCCAGAATCCAATGTTTCTAGCCAATGAACTGATTGCAAGCTCCCGTCGCTAAGTACCAAATCCAGCCTTCTGTCCATTGCCAGTGAAGGCAGGGCTGGGCATGAAGCACACTTCTCTTCAGCTGATTCCCTGGTACACTCCACCAATAAGGGCGACTACAAAGTTGAAAGGAAAGTGAGACTTCTGCTTGGAAGAGCTGTTCATTCCAGTTTCTATCCATCTCTCACTTAGAACTAGATTCCTCAGGACTGCCACCCTCAAATCTCAGGTCCCATTAACTAGCACCCTCTCCAGAGGTTGCAGACCATGGGCCTCTGACCTGTCAGCATTCCTAGCTCTGTCTGTTCTTCCTTAGCAGGGGACAGAAGATGCCTCACTAGTTCTCTGTGTCTCTCATTCTCCTGGGTTTCTCATTTGCCTTTTCAGCCCCCGCCCCAGTGCTTATTTAACCAACCAGGCATTAAACTCTCTGTGTGGAAATAACAGGTGGGAACTTTTCCCTTTCTGGACTCTCACTGACACACCAGCCTTCCTAAAGCCTAATCAAAATTCTCAACAAGTGACTTGAGGGTTCAGGAATCCAGCCAAGGTCTAAAAAGCACAGGGATAATACATGAGAATGCTTCATCGACACAAAGCTCCTCGGTCCCCTGTGACTTCAGACCTGAGAAGGAAAGGTCCACTCTAATCCTAGCTTCCCCTCCCTACTCTACTGGCACTGAAGATTTTTCAGATCACCCCGAGACAGCCGCATTACGTGAAAAGGAAAACTAAACAGACACTAGCACGAGCACAAAGCTGAGGGAGTTTAACCCTGGCTCTATAAGGTTCTCTTTGACGCTGGGTTATGTGTCTACAACTGTGAGGGGAAGAGAATGCACATGGTTTCTGAGGAAGCTTACTGTGGTGACTGAACTCTGTTGGCCGGCAAGAGTCCAGATTTCTGGAAGTGCCCTCTGCATCAGCTGCAGAGTACTCTCAAAGGCCCTCTGTAACTCCTTTGCTTGCTCTTCAAACTCAAAAAGAAAGAGCACCTTTAAAATAGCGTGCACTTCATCTAGAAAAGAAATGGGAAATGGTAAGTTGTGTCCCAGCTCCATTGCCAGAATCATACAGTAATCTCTTTCCCAAGTTGCCAGTTCTAATAGCACCTTAGAGATGCACCCTCCCACACCTTCCTCCAGACTGCTGGAGTAATTCAGCACAACAGAAGAAAGAGACCCAGTGGGAGAGCTGTGCTGTGCAGCCTGTCCCTGGCTTAAGCACTACTCCTCACAGGGAGGCTTCTCCTCTAGGGCTTGGAAGGGGCTGTCTCAGGACTGTGTACAGAAATGAGCGTTCCATACACAGTGCTACTCAACCTTCCTACTCTGTGACTCTTTAATACAGTTCCTCACGCTGTGGTGACCCCCAACCATAAATTATCTCATTGCTACCTCATAACTCTAACTTTGCTACTGTTATGAATCATAATGTAAATATTTTTGTTTTCTGATAGTTTTAGGTGACCCCTGTGAAAGGGTCATCGATCCAAGAGGAGTTGTAACCCACAGGTTATGAATTGCTGCTCTAACCGGAAAACAGTATCTTCTTAAAAAACATTTTATTTGTAGGTCTCTTGGTAGAAATCAGAGAACAACGTGTGAAACATGGATCTTTCCTTCTACAATGTGGGTCCCAGAGACAGACCTCAGACTGTCAGGCTCTACCCTGAGTCATTTCAACAGCCCCATAAGCATCTTAACTTCGTGCTATCCATCTGTGGTACCCATTGCTACTTGCTGTGGTCAAGAATCAGTGAGCACTGAGACCATACCTTTCAGCTTCTCAATGCTTTGTACCACTTCACTCAGCGCCTCCAGAAGTGCCAGGCCCTCCAGGGGACTCCCTTCTTTGAGGCTATACTTCTTCCGCTCTGCCTTGCGGCGGTTTTTAGATGACCTCCTGTCAGAAATTACAGACATTGAAAAGGAGGTTCCTCCTGAATAGAATCTGATAAGCCAACTGTACCTATTGGCCACTGTTTGCTAAGAAACCAGAGCATCTACAGATGGCCGTCATATCTTGGGAGACGTTAGCAATGAGATAGTAAACCCACATAAAAGTAGTGGAGTCTAGAAAGAAGCAAATACCTGAAGAGTTCTGTTTTTCTCTTAAGTTAGGGGTAAAAATGCAGGATAAGATCAGGGGTGGTGGTACAAGCCTTTAGTTTCAGTACTCAGGAGGCAGAGGCACGTGGACTGCTGTGAGTTAGAGGCCAACCTTTGTCTACATAGCAAGTACCAGACCAGCCAGGGTTACATATTGAGACCCTGTCTTAAGAAATAAGGGCAAGGTAAAATGAGCTTCACCTGACAGCACACTGGAACAACGAAGAAAAGAAAAAAACAACTTGAATTCTACAGTAAGACGTGAACTTTAAAAAGCAGCCTCATCTTATGGATGTGCTGGGAGGACCTTGCACAGCATACACTGAAACTGAGGGACATCTTTCCACTCCCCCACCCCACACTCTCCTTGTAGAAAGCCAATCTGTTATTCTGTTACTGCCTAGGTCTCGTACGTACGCAGATATCCTGGAGTTACTGTGGGAGTATCTGCCACTCAGCTCACTGCCAGTTTCCGAGAAAAGGTCCGTCTCTGGGCCATGGGCCACCTCGTTATCTAGAAGATGAACCAGATGCAGACATAAATGACTATACACTTGACCGGCACATACTGGAGAATGGATGGATATTACAAAGTTGATCTCAAAGTAAATAAGGTAACATTACAGTTTACCTTATTTACTCTTTTCCATTTTGGAAGTAGGTGGGAAGAGACTAGAAACTCATTGTATAAAACATTGAAGACATCACTGGTCTGGTTGGATGGGAAAAGAGGGACTACTTGGTAGAGATCTTCTGATTTCTGCCTGGCTCAGATCTTAAGCACTTCTCCAACATACATAACTCCTATGAACTTTCAGACAGCTACAATATAGCAGTAAACAGTAGTCATGTCCTGACTCAACAATCCTGTAAGTTTAGGTCTCAATGGGACAGTGATGAAAGCAAGGGGTTGATGGTTGTTCTCACAGCTATTGAGTCCTGGTTCTGTGGGACTCCTTCATTGTGTCTGGTGTTGCCCCTCACTTCCTTACACACGTACCTCTTGGATTTATCAACCTGATTTTCTGTTACAATGCTCTCCCCAAAAGCCAAGCACAAGTTGGCACCGAAGTGTTGATGCCAAGACCACGTGCCCAAACAAACCCTGTCTCTTCATAAACTGACTGTCTCAGAAAACTGTCACCAGGTGAGCAGCACAGACAACACACACTGGAGCGGTCTTCCAGACACCACAGTATCAGCAGGATACTTTTTGGAGGCACTCACCCACATGGATCTGTGGTGCTCGGTTCTGAGCTCTCGAACCACCTGCAAGCGGTTTTTATGGCGAATGAATGTGGCTGTCTGAGAGTCTAGAAAGTCCATGTGATTTTTTTGGGCTGAGGATGCAGAATGAAAAATACCTTGAGCATGATTATTTAAGCAAAGAGATAAAACTTAAGTGAGTGGGGTGTAATGAAGCAAAGCTAAAATTCAATAATAAAAGATGTGTCCAGGTCTACCAACCAAGATTTTTTTTATTCCTCCATTAATGAGCTGGAGATCCCAGATCTCAGAGTTCATCAATTCTGTTGGGAGCATGAAAATTCTTGTGTCCACATATCTCAGGGAAACCAGGAATGTTAAACATGCAAGATTCTTTGCAATGGAAAAATATAAAACTTGTGCTTCCATCCAGAAAGCTGGGAGCTGGAGGTGATTAATAGCCTGGTAATCTGCATTATCTATTGGGCCAGGCCATATCAATTTCCTACAACCAGGTCCAGAAAGGTGGCTAGTAATCTAATGACCTTTACATTACCTGCATAGCCAGTGGCTGCCCCAAACTCCCACAACCAGAACTGGAGAAACATAATAGCCTAAATAATCCTTACATTATCTGTATAGCCAGAGGCTCTCGAAGCTGCTCCAATCATGACTATAGATGGCTAATAGCCCAAAAGAGCTCTATATTATCTATATGATAGAGACCAGGTCAGATCCTTCCTTAGGTCCTTAAGCTAATACAGGTAGCCTATCTCCAGAACCCATCTTCTTGGAAGAAATCACATGTACTCTGAGTTGACTTTCAATGTAATCAGGTTTCTTTGTGCATTGGAGACTGTATTATACAAGGAACTTTTTTTCTAAATTATATTGTGTTTAAATATACTGGCAATAAACCTCCTGGCATCAGACTTCCCAAGGTTTGATCAAAGTTGATGAGATCAATCTGAACTGAGTAATTAAATTCTTGGCAATTGCTGCCTGCCTTGACACCTGCAAAGACACCCTCAAGATACTATGCCAGTGACACTCGCACAATACTATGCTAGTATACTCTCTACCACTAAACTTACAAAATCCTATCAGTGAAGACTTGATACCTAATCTAAATCTGAGACTCTATATGTGAAACTGATGTTCTTTTCCAAGTTGCTCCTAAGTGGCCCAGAGACCAGACATTCTGCAGCTGTTAGTTAATAGTCTTCTCTTCTCTGGAGCCACATACTTTATTCGCAAATATGTTTTAGCTTATCTTGAAAATTTTCAAGCCTACTCAAGAGTTCTAATGGCCCCAAACAAACATAAATCCTTCTCCTAGATTTACCCATAAGTAGCATTTTACTGTACTTTTTACTTCCCATTTCTCTATAAAAATGTTTTATGATTGTACACACACACACACACACACACACACACACACACCTGCAACTTTTGTAGATTCTGAAGTGAAATTGCAGGTAGGCGCTTATAATAATAAAGGGATAAAAACAGAAAAGTTACCACTGATAAAATACTACTATCTAATATACTGCATACCAAGGCCTATGGACTATCCCAAACACAAAGATTTCCCCCCAACAACCACCACCACCATATAACCCATCTCAGTGCCAGTACCCTAATAGGTAGAGGCAGGCTACTGAGGACAGAGTCTACTCTAGAAAGGGGATACTAAAGCTGAAAGAGTCAGGCCTGCCATAAGTCCAAATGGCTTTCAACATTCAAATACTGTCAATGTCATCATTTCACAGCTTACTACATTCTTAAAGACTCTGATGAAGTCAGCAGAACATATTAAAATGCAATAATATAAGGAGCCCTGCCCTATCTATCTCTTCTCCCTTTCTCCATAATTCTAAAAGGGAACACTGCTTAAATGTAATCCTCACCTTCTAAAATGGAAGGCTTTACGCTGGTTTCTATAATATCCACTCTGTCATACTTGTATACCTAAGAGGAAAAAAAAAATTCAGCCTGTTAGGGCAGGAACACTTCTACCCAACAGAGAATTAAGACAGAGACTATTAGAGAAGTCCTGGACGTTTTCCTGAGAACAAGCTTTTAAGTTGAATTCCAAGGCAACTCAACTCATTTTAGCAAGAATCAGCAGTATGTTGCATATAAAGGCCCAGTTCCTAGGGATAGATTTGTATTTGTTGTTGCTGCTGTTTGTTGCTGTCGTATTATTATTTTGCTTTTTCAAGACAGGCGTTCTCTATATTGTCCTGGCTGCCCTGGAAGTGATTCTGCAGACCAAGCTGGCCTCAAAAATCACAGAGATCTACCTGTTTCTGCCTCGAGAGTGCTGGGATTAAAGGCATGTGCCAATTACTCCTGGTTTTCAAATGGCTTTGTAGACAGCCATTGCTAATGCTTGTCCTTAGGACTGGGAACCCAGCCGTTTCTATTTAACTTCACTTACTAAGAAGACAAGGAACTCTAACCACCCGTGGGTGCCCTCTCCCAGCACAGAGCAGCTTTCAGAAGCTTCCCTTACCAGTCTCAGGGCTTCTTCCCAGGCAGATCCTTCTAGCAACAGGAGCACAGCTTCTTCATAATCCTGGCAAGTGAAAAGCAGGGAACAGTACTGGTGAACACAGCACTGCCAGAAGCCGCCACACAGAGCCCCTCCGCCTCCCCGGGCAGCCCAGCCTTCATAGCTCTAGTTCTCAGCACCTTGTCTGGCCAGGGATCTACTAGATATTAATCTCTGTAAACACTGGTGTGAAAGACAAAGAGGGAGGAGTTAATCCTCTGAGTGACCTCATGCATGTTTTTGTTGTATTATTGGATATCAAAGCCACAAACAAGCTTGTCAAAATGGCGTTTTCCCAAATTCACTGCCAAACTTGACTGGAAATACCACCTAAAAAGTATAGTGAACTAAACAATAATTTCCTGGTTGGCTTACTTGTTTCTTGTTGAATTACAGTTCTTCATATATTCTAAGATATTAAACCACTACCAGATAAATGCTTTGAAAACATTTTCTTCTATTTTATAAGCTATCTTTGTACATTCTTGATGATTCTTAGTTTCTATGAAGCCCAGTTTACAGATCTGATTTTTAGCAGCTGACCTCGGTGTGGGGTCTAAGCATACCGCCACAGTTATCAATAAGCTTAGCCTGGTTTCCCTAAGTGCTGTCTTTCAGCTCTTAGGATTAGGTTGTAGGTATATTTTGAGTGCCTTCAAGTTTCTTAAAGCTCAGACAATATCAAATTAAAGTCCACATTTCTAGTTCCTCTTGAAAGGGAAAAAAAAAAAAAGAGACATACATATTTGTGTCATCTGAAATTTTTCTAATAACTAAAAGCAAAAGTAGTAACAAATTACAGAATTTGTAATCTACGTAGTTAAAACGTTGTTATGCTAAGGAGAGGCAAGAGAAATGGAAGGTGCCCTTGTTGGGATCCTTACCCTGCATTGGAATGGTATGATAGTTTCTGACTGGTATTTATTGTAAATCACAGAGCAAGCATGAGGGGCACTTGATTACCAAAAGTGGAATATGATGATAATTCCTGAGAAGAGCTGAGCCTAGATTGGGGTCATAGCTTAATAGACAAAATCTAAACCTAAACATGAACATGTAGAGATGGATCAAAACAACAGAAAAGCATGTCATAATTTTTAAAAAACTGGAATAACTGGATTTCCAGTATACGAAGTCAATTTCTGAATGAGGAATGTAAGGAATACTAACCAGTAAAGAGGGATGATATCTGGCATGACCATGGGCAGGCATCTACCTATACCAGAGCAGGAAAGTGCAGGAAGCAAACACTTGCAGAAAGGTAAAAACATGGGAAATCTAAACAGACTTTTTTCTCCCAGCAACTCAGAGCATTAAGAGAATCAATTAGAACAGAAAAAGCTGTACTACATAAACGACTAACCACCCCAATGTAACCAAAACACCACTCTGTCATACCATGCAAACAACTTTCTCTAAATGTGACCATATTTTGGTCCATCCAGTATTTTTTTAAGTATATAATCACAATAGAAAGTAAAAATTAATAAGAGATGGCTGGAAATTTTCAAAATACCTGCAAGTTAAATAACATATTTTGAAACAATCCATAGGTCAATGAAGAAATCACAAGGGAAATTAAAGAAAAGAGGCATAACACACAAGAAGCAGCAAAATGTACCAAAAATAGTGTGAGAAAAATACACATTAATATTTGCTTAAGCTAGAAATGAAACCATTGGAGAGACAGATCAGTGGTTATGGGGTCTTGCTCCACAATTGTGAGGACTCACAAGCTATATATTCCCACAAACATGTATAAAATCTAGCCCTGAGTGGGCAGAGATGGGAGGCTCATCAAGGCATGCTGGCTTCCAGCTTAGCTAAGGTGTGAACTCCAGTTCAGATATAGATCCTGCCTCAAAAGAAAAGCAGAGTAACAAAGGATCCCTAACACCCTCCTCTGGCCTGGCCAAGCACGCAAGCATACAAACAGGTATATAAACTCACACAGAAACATACACACCTACATAAATTAAAACAAACAAAATCCCCAAAAAACCAGAAAGCGAACTAAGTTTGAAATTGGTGATTTTAAGCTGCAAGTTAAGTGCCACTCAGATTTTTGCTCAGATGGTGAAGCAATAGGTATCTGTTGTGAGCGGCTGCCTTGTATCCACAGTAAACAGTTATGGAGCCACAGATAGCACAGCTGGTACAGGCAGGTCCAGGGTAAGTGAGGTTTATCTCAGTGGGAACACAACTTTGTTCTAGATCTTCCTCTAATCTTTCTAGCCTCTTAGGTAAGGTTTTGAGTTGATGTTTTAGCTCAATCACCCAACATACTTTCTTCTCTTAAAAATGTTATTACTTATTCTCATCTGTATGGATGTTTTGCCTGCATATATATCTGTGTACTGTGTGCATGCCTAGAGCCCATGGAGGCCAGAGAAGGGTATAGAAGTCCTAGAATTGGAGCTGTGAACTGCCATGGGGGTGAGCCATCTCTCCAGTTCCCCCAACAACTTAGTTTCTTAAGTATCTACTAAAATACTAATTATCATCTTTTAGTCTTAACCCATGACAGACCCTGAAATGTACTAAAGTACAATTTTTTGTCTTAAGTATGTCTACCAGTGTGAAAGTTAACCTTAATTACCAGCTTGACTGAATCTGGACTCAACTAAGAGATAAGCAGCTGGCACAGCTATGAGAATTTTGTAGATCTGGTCATCTAAAGTAGGAAGCCCAATCCTAAACATGGACAGCACCTTCTGGTGGCAACCAGACTGAGACGCTGTTTCAAGAAGAATGAATGAATGAATGAATGAATGAATGAATGATAATGCTACTTTCCTCATAAGCCTGACTATCCTATTTTGTTCCCCCAGGACCCATGGTGGAAAGAGAGAAGAACCCCCTGAAAGCTGTCCTCTGATTGCCAAATAAGTGCACACACATGTAAAAACAAACAAAACAAGAAAAGCCTTCTCATTCAAAAGGCCAAAACCGAGTTGGTGATGGAGGTTTAACACCTTTAATCCCAACACTCAAGAGGCAGAGGCAGGTAGATCTTTGTGAGTTCAAGGCCAACTGTTCTACATGAGTTCTAGACAGCAAGGCTACACAGGGAAACTGTCTCAAAAACAACAAGAACAAAAACAGCAAAACAAAACAAAAAGCCAAAATGGAACACAGCAGCAATCCTTGGTGCCTACCCACTGTGTGCCTCTGTCCCAGTGACCTATGGTCAGTGTCAGTGCAGCCTTAATATTTTCATAATATATTTTGCAATTCTACCAAAATTTCACGTACAATCCACCAAAACATTGGAAACCTCCAAGCTGCCTTGGTTAAAAAAAAATTTCATATACAGAAGGGTAATAAAAGACAAGACAGTGTCTACTCCTTAGTGGACTGTCTTCTAATTGTTAGGTTTCAAATGGTACAAATGGCAGAGGTGCCTACTTAATATCAAAAGCAGACCTGTATGCCAGGTTCTCCCTACAATCCCTGTCTGTACCTGTTACAGGGCTCTCCTGGCTGCCATACTCTGCCTCCTACCCTAAACTCTTCAGCTTCAGGGCCTGGGCTGCTCTTCCCTATAGAATCCAACCACTTTGGTTACAGGCTCCCTTTGTACCATTGGGCTTCCAGCACCTGGTTCCCCTCTTGTTCCCCCACCACTCTCCTCACACAGCACAACTCATCTTCTGTCATGTCCACTCTGGTCTGTGCCAGATGTTCCTGCCTCTGGCTATGCTCTCCCACATATCTACAATAAACCTTTTCCTCCATCATACCTAGGAGCAGTCATGGCCCTTCCTTTCCTTTCTTTATTTCTTTTTTTTTTTTTTTTTTTTATTAATTTAGGGCTGAAACCTGATATACAAAGAGAGTGGATAACCAAAACAGTTGGACTCTATAGGGCAGTCCTGGGCTGGAGAGTTTAGGGCGAGGACGCCACCCAGGAGGACCCTGTAACAGGTAGGGACTGAGGGACTGCAGGGAGAACCTGGCACCTCAGCCACCTGTTCTCCTTTGAAACCTAAGGCCCTGGCTCACTACTTGCTTGCCAAAGCTACTCGGGAAGCTGAGTCTGATTTCTCCTGAGTCAGGTCACTAGCACACACTCCAGCAGAGAATGTATGAGCTTAGGACCTCGAGTACTTGGGGTTGTTCTTTTCAGATTTCAGAATATTTGCACATACACAATGCATTTTCTTAGGGAACAAAAGGGAAGTTTAAACAAGAAACTCATTTGTATTTCCTACACACACCCCACATCCAAATGATTCTAACTTTAAATACAACCTGTCACGTGGACAGGAACAGAATTTCACATCTGTGGCATCCCTATCAGTTCTCAAACACTGCAGACTTTGAGGCTTTCAGATTTGGATGCAGGGTAAGCAGTCTGTACCTAAGAGACACACCAGACTGAGATTTTTAAGGCAAGTCAGCAAATGGATCCTTTAGAGTCAGCTCTGCCTCGAGAGCTAACCATTAGCACGATTCCTTCAGCTTTGACCATCAGTAGGTAGAGGAGCGTCTCTTGGTGATGTGGTGTCCGGGGAGGAGCTCACCTGGGCGTACTGTTCCAAGACTGTTGCTGCCTCACTGTGTTTCCTCTGCTCGACCAGCTTTCCTGCAAAGACAGCAACAAGGACTTGGCAGCAAAAAGAAACTGGCTTTCACTTCTGTCCCTACAGTGCACCAGACTAAAAGCTTCTGCGTCTTTGTGAGGACACAGGTGTCTTACACATGAAGCACACCCCTCCTACCCACAGTCTAACTATGTACTCTAGGTGGCCAGCCTGAAGCATAAAATGTTCAGCTGTGGGGCCCCTGGGATTACAGGAGTGTGCTAGCCTGCCTAGTAAAGGAATCTAAATTAATCACTAGCACTTCTGACCTCTGGGAATAGAACAGTGTTACAGGTCCCTAACCCCTTCTTGCCTTAGGATAGATTTATATATATATATATTTTATAATTTTTATAAATTTTATAAATAATTATAAATTAAATTATTTATATATAATATATTTTTTATAATCTGTCTCAGGAATGTTGCCCTAAACATATTTACAAAATTACCAAACAAAGCAATAAACACAAACCTTTTGAAGAATAAACAGAAAATGGCCTTGCTTACCTGCCAGAGTTCTAGCAAGGCCTAGCAATCTTGTCTTTGGTCATTTGAAGCTGGGCAGCCACACAGAGGGCTTGCTGCCAGCTGCCACAAGCCAAAAACGCTTCAAGTGCCTTCTCCTGGGCCCCACAGCGGGCAAACACAAGCCCTGCTGGTTCATATAGGTGCTCCTTCATCAGGTGCTCGCCATAAGCAATGCTGACCGCCTGTGACAAATACAGAGATTCGGTAAAGAAATGTGTTAAAAGTTTCTTTATATTTCCAGTGTAGGCTACTTTAGTCATCACTCTTGAGCTTCTTCCTTTATCTACTCAAACCCTTTCTGAAGATATAGTATTTATTCACTCAACATATACTGAGTACCTATATATGCATTATTCTAGGTGGTAGGAGTAACAGCCACCTAGAATCACAGAGAGACATGTTTGAGAGCCACCCTTGGTTGTCAAAGCACCTGGAAGAGAAAACCTCAATTGAGGAACTGACTCCATCAGAGTGCCCTGAGACTGTCAGTGTGGCGTTTTCTTGATTGCTAAGAGCTGTAGAAGGAACCACTGGGTCAGCACTGGCTATGTCAGCATGGGCTATGTAAGGCAGGAGCTGGACATGAGCCACAGAGCAAGCCAGTAAGCAGCATTCCTCCATGGTCCTTGCTTCACTTCCTGCTTCCAAGTTCCTCCCCTTCCTCCTCAGGCTGCTTTTGGCCACAGCGTTTTATCATTGCACTAGGAAGCAAACTAGAAGAATGTGTGTGCAATTTGCAGACAAATGAGAATGGTAACGAGGGTAGCATGCAAAAGACTGATGAATGGATGGCCGCGGTGGTTAGAGCCCGGGCTCAGCACACCAGGCATGCCACTGTGCAGCTCTGGGCATTTATTCAAGTCATGAACTCATCTGTAACCTGGGAACAGCACCCTATCAGGTCAAAGGAGGATCAGATAATACACTGACTTAGAAGCAAAATACATGGTACATAAGAAAACCTAAAGAGCTGTTTACACAAACCGACCAACCTCTGGAACTCCTGAAACACTGCTGCCCTGGCTAATTTTCTCCTAACAAGATTAAGAAGAGGCTGACGGGACAATCCTAGACGCCAAAGGACAGTGTTTGGACTCAAGATGTCCTCACTTCCTGACTAATGCTCAAAAGCAAAATTGAAGGCCTCATTTAACCCACCACATACCTGGTATTGTTGTGAGTCTGGCCGATATAACTTCAGAGCTTCTTTATACAAGTTTTTATCTTTTATCAAATTTAAGCATTCTGTGAAATACTCAGGTCCTGAAAAAAAAATCAGATTTTGGAAGTATAATGGCTTTCACTTACACCTATGTTTCCCAAGCAACATTAATGTAGAACTTCTTGTATCTTATAGTCTAGTTTCAAAGAACACTTGAAGCAGTAATGAACACTAAAAGTAGTAATAAAAATTACCACAAGCCAGGTGGTGGCACAAGCCTTTAATTCCAGCACTTAGGATGCAGACGCAGGCGCACTTCTGAGGACAGCCAATGCTATACACACACACACACACACACACACACACACACACACACACACACCCTGTCTCAAAAAAACAAAAAAGAAAGAAAAAAAGAAAATGCAAACTAAATAGCAACAACAACAAAACCCTTACCACACTTGCTGAGGTGTCCAATAGCCTTTTCATATCGTTTCAAGTACTTGTCTATGGTGAACCTCTGGTAATTAGTTTCCATTTTCTTAAGTGTATTAAGAAATGGAAGATATTCCTTAGGATCCTAGGAAAAAAGTTATTACTTGTAGTATTTACATAATATAAATTATAATTGAGGCAATAAGCATAGAGGAGCATAATTTTAAATGTGTATTATACATCAATTATATATTATATAATACATCAAATCAAAGTTTTGGGATAAAAGACCTCATATTTGGTGTTATCAGTTTAAACTTGGAATAATGACTAACCTCTACATTTCATAACAGCCTCAGCTCCTTGCACAGGCTGACAAGAAAAACAACACCTGTAGTCTAAGTGACAGTCAACAGTGAACCTAAGTCTCCCCTAAGAGAGCCAAGCCTAACTCTCCATGTCCTTGATGATATGGTTTACATGCCAGTGATGTAGAGCACACATCAAAACAAAGGTAAAAATGTACTGAGTTGGATACAAGCCTACGAGGCCCTATCACCTCCTGCTCTGTCTGTACCATGCCCAGCAAGCTGGTCCTTCTTCCTAAAGAGCAGCTTTCTGGGGCAGGGATACAGCTTACTGAAAGCACAAGAACCTTCAGTTAGATCCTCAGAACCACATAAAAAGCCAGGTATGGTGACATGGGATTTATTCTGGCACTAGGGAAATGGATATTCAGATCCCTGAGGCCTGCTGGCCAGCTAGTCAACCTAAGTCTACTTAGTGAGTTCCAGGTCAGCGAGAAATATTGTCTCAAAAACAAGTGGATACATATAAAACTATATAGACAATGAGGACTAGCAATACCTGCCCTGGAGACTCAGATCTGCATCCACTTGTAGCATTAGATAAAGTACCACTGGAAAAAGCAGGGTCCCACACTAGTATGATTAAATAAAATTTCAAAATGGTGCAAAAAAGTCTCAACTCCACATACCTTTTGTGACTTCTCAGCTACCATGAGGACTAAATCAAAGTCATAGGTCCCAAGAGAATGATTAAATAATTCATTAACATCTACCAGGAGCAGCAGGTATTTCAAAGCCTCCTCTGCAGTCACGTTCTCAGGGTTATAGATAACATTTCCTGTTGGTGTTTAAGAAAGAGCAGGGAAGAGCTCAGTCAGTCAAGTGTTTGTCTAGCACACATGAAGCTGTGGGTTTGATTTCCACAGCCATACAAAACCGCTGTGGTGGTGTGTTCCTGTAATTCCAGCACTCAAGCGGAGGAAGGAAGATCAGAAGTTTAAGGTCATTTATAGCTACATAGTGAGTTTGAGCCACAGTGGGCTACAGGAAACTTTGCCAAAAACAAAACCAAAGGGGCGGGGCAGAGAAGAAAAGAATACAGAACAGAGTCACTTGGGGGAAACTCCACAGACCAGAAACTAAGTAGTAAGATTTCTGACAGACTAGGATACAAGATGAACATAGTCTTTGATTCATTCATAATGCTTAGCACTCAAAATCTTCACATTTGGAAATGGGGAGCAAAGAGGGCTACATTCATTTCATGACGTGGCAATGACATAATGGTCATCAGCTGACAACAAAGGCTGAGTCAAGCAAGTGTCTTGTGCAGGTCTCTACCTTGAAGTTCGTGTACCTTCTGCAGCACAATCTCCAGTTCCGGAGTCGTTTTCTTCACATGAGACGTGAGTATTGACAGGCAGAACCTGAGGTAGTAAGTGAAAACCAGAATGACAAGACTAATACACAGGACGGACCTCTGCACATCCTGGGATGTGCATGCCAACAACACACAGCACCCACTTTCGAGGATTGACGGTTTCCATGGCTGCTCTCAGAGCATCACAGATGAGGTCAATTTTCTTCCCATCAGGATGTGTGGACATCTGGACACTCTTTGTAACCGAGGGAGGGTACATGGTCTTTGTGACATCTTCTTCCCTAAGAACCAAAGTATATGAACAGATCACTTTACCAAATAGTGTGGGGATCCAACTACTAATATTTATTGGGCAGGTTTGTGAGACCATAAATAAAAAAGGATCTGGAAAATTAAGTTATTCAAGTAGTGAGGAATCAAACATAGCCACCAAAGGCTTACTGAATAACGTTCATAACTTTGCTCACATTAGCTTAAAGCAGGGTACAACCAAGGTGTCCAAGTAATCAGAGAATGAACAAAGGATGGTGTATTTATGCAGCAGTATACACAGCAAGTAAAAGCAGCTGTATTCACATCACAATCAATGCGTCCTGGCTGAGTTATGTGGTGACTTAGGACAGGAGGCTGTCCTGTCATGGAACACTGAACACTAGCTGCACCAGCACTAACAGAGAGCGGACGTGAGGGGCCTCTCACTGCATAACATGATAGGGTTTGGATTATACGATGTGTGAACAGCTGCTGAAACTCACTGGACGGAGTACTAGACATTCTGCAGCAGTTAACTACCTCATACTAAGAGAGTGCTCTAGCCAATGCCACACAAGGGGACCTTCTAGAGCAAAAGGACTGCTGTCTCCAACTTTAACATCTGTCTAAAACAGGAAGAGGATGGGTCATGGTTAGGAATAAAAGCACATACAGGACAACAGAAACTACAGAACCTCAGTGTCACTAGAAGTTTCCAACAGCCAATGTTTTCCTATCTTTTAAAAACTGCATTAAAAAGTTGAAGAAAAATCATCAGAGAAAGGACCATATTTGATGCCAATCTTGTGAGAAGAACAGCTTACAGGCAAATCTAAAAAGCAAGTCAAATAACAATTCAGGATCAGAGCTTTAAAACTCAGTTTTAAGACTGATGCTCAAAAAAAAAAAAAGAGACTGATGCTCTAGCTGGGTGTAGTGGCTTTAATCCCAGCACTTGAGAGGCAGAGGCAGGGCAATGTCTAAGTTTGAGGACAGCCTTCAGAGTGAGTTCCAGGACAGCCAGGGCTACACAGAGAAACCTTGACTTGAAAAAGAACAAAAAGAAACCAAAACCAAAAATCTGATATTAAAGAACTAAGCAAAAACCCTCCTGGGCCCTCAGTGCTACAATGATTTTATTCAAAGAGATGTTTGTTCTTTAGCTATATATGTTTGATTTATCAAGAGACAATACTTTAAAATATGAAAATCATGAGTTATCAAAATATTTACCTTAGTTCTGTGAGAAACAAGTTGATATGATTTGCAGAATCGATCTGTTTTATGAAGGTTTCCACATTTTCAAGAAACACCTATCAAAGAAAGTGTACAAGCATTTTAGTTTAGATGACGTTCACGCAGGAAAGAAGTTAGGGACTGGTCAGATGCAAAGTGTACCTTAGGGTTATGATCATGAATCAGATTAAGGTTAATTCTCAGTTTTCTCATGCATTCAAATGCTTCTTTAAACATAAGTCTGTGAGGACAGGAAAAACGGATAAAAAACATATTTCATTAAAAACTAAGTTCCCTATAATGAAATATTTTCATTACAACATAATTACAGCCCAAATAACAAACAAGTTCTGACTTTCACTCTGGAATTACAGAAAGAATAAAAATAACAGGTGACACATTATTTTCCTGTTAAAATGTATAGTTATATGTCCTTACATGCACACAGTTATAGTCACACAGAGAATAAATACTTACTTGTCCAGCCACTTCCGAACCTGAGCCAAGACCAAGGCCCGATGATGAACAACCTCCAAGTTTCCCCTTGGCATCTCAATATAAAACAAAGAATCTTTAATCAACTGGCAATCATTTAAACAGCAGGATGCACAGTTCTACTTAACTCTTCTTGAGCCACCAAAATGGTATAAAATAAACAATCAGTAGAATCTATTTGTGCTCAATATTTATCTTGATTTTCAAGCAAGTTTCCCTTTAAACCTTATTGGTCAGAGTCTGTGTCAATCAATACTCCTTTGCATAAAGCCAACAGATAGTCAAGAAAGGAGGATTATACTAAATGGCCAAAAAGTAGAAAAGAGCCTAAAATGCAGCCTGCACGTAGTCTGTCTGGAGGTGAACTGAAAGTCTGAAGAGTTGGCTTACCTGCAGTATAAGTTTTGTGTCCTGGGGAACGACTGTAACGATCCGTGAACCCCTTTCCACTTTCCGCAGAACTTCTCCACTGACCTCATGACTGCCACTCAGACTTGCCTGTAGCACTAAAAATATCAGTGGCTAAGGCTGGAGAATGACCACAGAGAACCATGCTCCACTAACTGCTGCTGAAGCTGCCCAGTATCTGAAACTCAGTTAATGTAAAGTTCCTTTGCTTTCTCAATCAGCCTCAAGATCCCTGGCTTTTCCAGTAATCTCAGTCCTGGAAGGGACCCTCTCTTTACAGAGCACTCACACATATTCACACACACAATTTCTTAAGTAATTGGGGAATAGAGGGATTGGAGAACCTTTTCTATTTTTTTTTCTTTCTTTCCATTTTTAAAAAAAGATTTATTTATTTATTTCATGTATGTGAGTACACTGTCGCTGTCTTCAGACACACCAGAAGAGGGCATTGGATGTCCATTACAGATGGTTGTGAGCCACCATGTGGTTGCTGGGAATTGAACTCAGGACCTCTGGAAGAGCAGTCAGTGCTTTAAACGGCTGAGCCATCTCTCCAGCCCTGGAGAACCTTTTCTATTCTTAGCTCATTACTTCACATTATGGCCATACTAATGGCAGAAAGAGTTCCTGTTTCCAAGTCAGCAGCAAAGAAAATAAACTGGCCTTTTAGAATAAAGTTCATGGGGGTGGGTGGGACGGATGAGAGTGGTAATATAAAGAAAAGTCAGTGCTAATATACTACAAGCAACAAGATGGCCTCCAGAAGTACAATGACAGCTGAGCAACGAGAAAAATCATTTCAAAGAAGTCAGAGTGCATGAGCTGCATAATAAAATTTCCTGAAGAATGTTTTAGAGTATGCTACTTATGCTAGAATTTCCTTTGTGGGATGTCTGCTAACTGAGACAGAATGATTTAGAAAAAATTCTATATTGAGAGAGATAAAGAGGTGGTGACTCCAGGATTAGCGGTGTGTTAATGGGTCCTTCCAGAGGACCCAAGTTCAGTTCCTAATACCGACATTGGGCAACTCTCAACTGCCTGTAATCCCAGCTTCCAAGGATACCTGCACCCAGACGCACATACCCACCAACAGTGCAGGTACACCTGTGCACATGCACATCCACTCTACAGAAAAATAAAAATATTCTCTATCAAAGAAAGATGCTAATAAATGAGCCTAGGACTCTGTGATAAACAGCCAAAGTAGGTAAACAATTTAAAAATCATTAACATTTCAAGACACTGGAGAAGGAGATACCTCCATTTGTAAAGGAGAGCTTACTTTTAAGTGAGGCACCACTTAGGGAGAAACACTGGCAGGTGTGGGAATGGGTTGTCACCAGTAGAAAGTCATCACACACTGCAAATGACGTGATATTTGATGCGACCTGCAACAGGCAAGAGGCCCACAGGAAGTTAGCTATCCTACTCAGAAGCATTACTGCGAGAAAGATAAACCCAAACCAAGCCTACGTACCTCAGTGTCATTGATGAAAAAGCGACATCTGTCAGTCAGACCAAGGACACATTCCTGCAAAGAAATGAACCTGAAAGTATAAGCAACTCAATTTACAGAGTCTTAGACCTATGGTCTTTACTGTATAATTGTAGTGCTGATTTCCTAAGCCTCTGTAATAAAGACTGGATGTAGACAGCTAAGACAAGGCTGGCGCCTCATACAGTGAATGCATCACCATTCAAACAAGCAAGCCACTCTATCTTATCTTGTCTATTTCATTCCCTCCTCTGACTTTACCCTAAAAGTCTGTTGATCTTCCATCCTATGCCCATTCAGCTCTGGCCTACTCCTCTGGGTAGCAAGAATCACATATTAAACATGATGAACACATCTCTCTGGTGATTAAGAAACATCAATAGATCTACCTGTTTTGAGAGGCGATAAGGAAGTTCTCTTTTAATTATCAGATTAAAAAGAAAAGGTAGTGGCAACATGTTTTTTTTGCTCTACTTTATTGGGTTCAATTTATCTACCACTATTCCAACCCTTATTCCACCCTAATCCCTTCCAACCCCAATACCAGGTTAGAAGAGAAAGAAGGTTAGAGAGAAAATGGATAAAGACCTGCTGATTAGGGCATTGGGTGCCTAGGGCAAGTCCAATCTTTGTTGTTAGAATATCCAGCAACCCAGCAATAACAATCCAACAAATGCTCAGCAGCAACAACAGAAAGAGCAACAACATCCTCAGTTCCTCTGGGGGGCTCCCCCATGTATATGTTCTCCAGAGTTCCCAGAATTAAGCAATCTGCAGCTGGCAAAAAATGCACTCCCACCCAGAGCACAAGACAATCATAGTTGGCTGCTAGCAGCCCCATATCCCACATCTGGGATCAAATCAAACTCAGACTCACATAACTGGGTTTTTAAAGAAATCAAAACTCTCACTACAAAGCAGTGCTTATTTCTTGTCACACCCAACATTTGTGTTCACCTACGCAAAGTGAAGAGTCTTACTACACAGTATAAATACATTCCTGGTCAAGACAAAGTCAGCCGTCTGTTCTGTGCCACCTCAAGTGGGAAGGACAGCACAGACCACAGCTCAAGGCAGAGAACCTGAGCCACAATGTACAACAGAAGGCCATAGCCTGCAGCATGTTCTGTGTGCTGCCCCAAGCCTACTCTGCCCATCTTTCTAAACTCAGGGTGTTTCTAGTACCTTCTCCCAGGGCCACTCTTCCTTTCTAGGAACAGCTTTCCTCTCCATGTCTCAGCACACAGACCACTGCCTCAGAGCAGCTTTCTGGAACAATTGCTATCATAGCTATCATACTCTAGTCATCCCAAACACTGCACTGATTGCTACCATCATATATTGCTCCTTGCCTTAACTCTCCTATCAGAAGAAAGGAGTCTATCTATATTAAAAGAAGGTATGGTGGGTTGAATGACCAGGGTTCTCAGGTGATGAAGGATTAGGAGGTGTGACCTTGTTTGACAAGCTGTGTCAGTGGGGGCAGGTTTTGCAGTTTCCAAAGCCCAGGCCATTCCAGTCAGTACTCTCTGCCTTTTGGTGGTTGTCTCAGCATATAAGCTTTTGGCTACTGTCCAGCACCATGCCTGCCAGCCTGCTGCCATACCCCTTCCATGATAGTCATGGATCCTACTACCCCCTGGAATTGTGAGCTTCTGAATTAACTATTTTCTTTTTAAGTTTCTTTGGTCATGGTGTCTTACCATAGTAACTGAAAAGTAACTAAGACAGAGTTGTTTTCTGACTATTGTATCCCACAACTCGTCTCAAATATAAACTCTAATATTAGTGATGACAACCTGTCAAATATTACTCTTCAGATTGCATGCTTTCATCATGAGGTATTTCATAAGGTTTTGAATATTCTATAAATGAGAGGTGAAATTTGCCAATTACATGTATTATCTCCCTTAATTCTCTCCTGAACTCTGGAAGACTGATTTTCTCCTTTTTAGATGAAGAAGTTGGGGGTCTTGAGAAGTAACTTCCTGTTACTGCCCTGGAATTTAGTGGAGAACGAGGCCCAGTTACAAGACCCATACTTTTCTATCCAGTGCCCTCAGTCACTAACTGTTTTCCAAGATGCGTTTCCCTGCCCTGTGCTTACTCACCTCTCCCGAAATCGTGGCTACTTCCATCTGTGTGCATGGATGAGCAAATCGAACAGGAAATCCTTCAGCATTCTTCCAGGGCTCCGCAGCCAGAGACGGTGACTCTGTTGTAAGATTGGCAAATTTAGTTTACAAATAGTTCATAAGCTCTTTCCTGTGAGGCACTGAAAAAAAAACAACATCCCCACCACACCCACCAAAAGAATATTCCACACCAGAATGCACTGTAACACCCTGAGTGAGATTTGGATTACTCTCCACTCATTAGGATGATCCAAACACGAGCAGACTACATCTGCCAATCTATTCTATGGCATAGCATGCTAGAGTAGTGAGAAGGCTTAGCCATTGGGTTGAGATGTAACTCAATTATACAGTGCTTGTCGAGTGTGCATGAAGCACTGGGCTGTGACCCTGACATAACAAGCAACAATAAAGTGAAGTAACTCAGATTTGTGAAAACAAGCACTGCACATTTTCTCTTATACAAAGTTAATGGACTCAAAATAATAATAATAATAATAATAATAATAAAAAGAAGAAGAAGATCAATAATAACTTTTAAAAAGTTGAGAATAAGAAATCCCTAATAATCAAGTCATGTTGACAAGATATTCACAAGTACACAGTCTCAAGAACCATTAAGTCTCCTTTCCTAAAATTCTGATACTCACCCCAAAGGTATTTGAGCACCTGGCCATCAGCCAGTTGTACTGCTGATGACTTGGTCTTAGAACAGCAACATAAGCCAATGATGACTCCATCCACTGTCACAGATGAACTAAAGCAAACAAGAAAATAAAATAGCGGGGAGGTAAGTGTAAGAGATAATCTTTCGGGCTAGAGACATGGCTCAGCGATTAAGAGCACTGACTGCTCTTCCAGAGGTCCTGAGTTCAATTCCCAGCAACCACATGGTGGCTCACAACCATCTGTAATAGAATCCAACACCTTCAACTTTCTTAAAGGTCAGGGGCGTTATCTATGAAAAAGTAGTAAATAGCTATTTATAACTCCTATGAAGAAGCAGCCCGCCTTACAGTACCCTCTCCTGGATAATGTAGGGCAGTGAATGTGCTCGTTCAGGCTGCTGTTAGTGTATCCTAACCCAAACCACTGGATGCGAGGACTCAGCTTGTTACATGTTATTGGTGTGCTTGTAATCATTTCAAAGTAAAACTTTGTCTTGCCTTTCAAAAAAAAATGTACTATGTAGATGAACTTAATTGGCCATGAGACGTGACCACTGTGATTACCTATTAAATCGATTATAATACTTATCACAGCTTACACTGCTTTGCTTACCTGACAGTATTTACACTCCTTTTCACTACTTGTGGAACACAGTTTCATCTATCGTTTAAACGTGACTCAAAACTACATCTAGGCCTTTTGCTGTGTCTAATGAGGAAGCTGCTCCTCCTCCCTAATCCTGCCCTGTGTTCATACACACAATGTGTAACTGCATTTCCAATTTAACATACTGAACACATGGATGAACCATACCTGACATCCAGCTGTCCTTGCTCCTTATCCACCTCAGAACGGGCCACAGTCAAATGGTGAATGGTGGACTGCGGGCCAGTGTGACTGTGGCTTACAGCCAGGAAAGCGTCATCTTCAATCCAGGTGAGAAAGCTCAACTGCAGTGCATTTACTTCTTCATTTTCTTCCTTGTTCCCAAACTGAATCCTGTTTCAAATATTAAAGAGCATCTAAGCAGAGAATAAAGCTTCAAATCATGAAACTTTTAAGACCTTTCCATATAAAGGAAGATATAGACAAGTCCTTATTATTTGCAGAAAACAAACCTGAGCTTCAGCCCTGAACATCTATATCACCTACCACCCATAATTCCCTAATATTTAAGGACAGTGGACAAGGAGACAGAAAGAATGGAACCGGCGGGTGGGAAGAGTGCTGTAGAATGCTGTCCTCTAGATGAGACATGGCTGATGCAATCTAAGTTCACAGCAGCAGCGGGGACCTGTATAGACATCTATTCCCTAGTCTCACTGTGGAGCCACTGGCAGTTGATAGTGGCTGCAGCAGGGAGTTACTCTCTTTTCAGGATGTACCAATAGGAAGGAATTCCACGTTCTAGTAAATGGTTCCATACTCATACACATTTGGACAGCGCTAACTGGACTTAGTAAGTTATTTACAAAAAAAGAGATAGGAGGATTAAGGGATTGGGGAGGGAAAGGCAAGGCAGGAGTTGGAGGACGAAAATGGGGACAGATATGATTATATATCATGCATGATTGGATATATGCATGAAAGGCTTAAGAATAAAGAAAAAAAAAAACATGTTAAAACCAAGTACCAGAATGTTTGTCTGACTGAAGAACAACAGATAATTTTAAATCAACCTTCTCATATCCTAAGATCTTTAGATTTGAAGAGCATCTTTCTGAAAATCATTATGTAAGAAAACTCCCCACTATTGTACCTAAGATAATGAACCATAGAGCCATTCCAAGACACCAACAACCAACACTCAAACCAGATGGCAGCAGAGGTCAGTCTCAAGAGATGGGGCACCTCTCATAAAAACAACTAATAAGGTGGGGACAGGCTCCTTGCTTCTAACACTTGCCTGATCTAGGCATCGTTTTGTCACCTAATGAAGCAAAATCCTATCCTCGGGGTCCAGTGGCAAATCAGCAGTAGCCACTTAAGAAACTGGTCCAGAGCATGATCTACCTGCTCAGCCAGCTCTTCCTCAACTGTCTCCACTTCATACAGCTTGGCCAGAGTCCTCACCACACAGGCATCCTGGGGCTTTGGTTTTCACCAGTTTTCTCCAAATATTTTTTCCAATCCCAATCAATTCTTTCCTAAGGATCAAAATGAAGGCTGTGTACTTAGGATATCTTCTCTGAATAAGTAGGATTTTTCTACTCTTGATTTTTAAAAATATATTCTAACCCATTACTGTGTAAACTGTGGGCTAGGATCACATGGGGGTCACATTACTGTATGTGAGACCCACAAAATGAAGGAAGGAAGGAAGGAAGGAAGGAAGCAAGGAAGGAAGGAAGGAAGGAAGGAAGGAAGGAAGGAAGGAAGGAAGGAAGGAAGGAAAGAAGGAAGGAAGGAAGGAAGGAAGGAAGGAAGGAAGGAGTGATAAGATAGAAAAAAGAAGGAAGAAAGAAAGAAAAGAAAAGAAGTGTTAAGATTCTATGTATACCAAGGAACTGGGGCTGCTATTTTTATGTGTCCATCTGTTCCGTGTGTTCACATGCAAGCTAGAGGACAACTTTGGTGTCATCCTCTACGATATCATTCATCTCCTTTGAGTCAGGGCCTCTCCCTAGCGTCAAGCTCACCAATTAGAATAGGCCCTCTTGCCTTCCCACCTGCACAGCACTAGGATAAGTGCATATGCTCCCAAGCCTGGCACTTTGTATGTAGTTCCTGGGAACCAAACTCAGGTCCTCATGCTTGCAAGCCAATACAAGGCTAGCTAAGCTATCTCACCAACCCCAAGAAACTGTTTTAAAATAAGTTTACAATTATCAGTTAATCTTTGATTTGTACACTATTTTATCTATCTATACACCCATAGTCACATAAAACCTACTTAGTAGAAAAGGGGTCAAGAATTGAAGATGGCACCCTGTTCTAAACTGCCTCACTCTTAATCTGAATTGTATCTCTGTCTAGTGGTTTCAAACTGGTAAATTTGGATCTGAAGTACTCCTCCCAAGGCCCCCAGGTCAGGGTTTCATCTCTAACCTCTGTACTACTGTAATGAGTGGAGCAATAAGGAAATGGAGGTTTAGATCACTAGAATAACCTCACTTCACAGAGATGAGGAACCTAGTTAGTTCTTTACCCACAGCAAGCATGTGGCAAGTGGGACTCTACAATCCTAAAGCCTGTGCCAAAGTAATGGGGCCAACAGGTTATTAAAACCTCAAAAACTGGAGACAAAATACTTTCCCTTCGTAAGTTCACAGAAGTTATTACAGTAATTTGAAAACTGCCTAATGTGGCATAAAAATGAAGGAATATAAACACTTTGCCTTTAATCCTAGCACTCAGGAGGCAGAGGCAGGCGGGATTTCTCTGAGTTTGAGGACAGCTTGGTCTACAAAGTGAGTACCAGGACAGCCAGAGCTACACAGAAGAGAAACATTGTCTTGAAAAAACAAAAAACAAAAACAAACCAACAAATAACCTTAATTAGCATCCTATATGCAGGTACCAAGGCATATACTTGTTTGAAAAGTATGTATTTATTAAATATATGACACATATCTCAGAAACCATTTCTACATTCTATTACTTGTACTTATTTCTATTAATTTCGTAACAGGTGTCCCAAATAACTAAGAACAGGAACACACCAAATTCAATAGACTCAAACTCTGGGTTCTGCAGTTAGCAGGTCCAGGGTCCTGGACAAGCTGATCCTCTAATTCTGGCCTCTTATTTGCTGGTGTTCTGAAGCTAATACTTATGACTTGGCGTCCATGTCCTTTTGCAAACACATCCAATGACATTAATTACACCCAGCCATTTGCAATGCTGTTTCCAAGACAGAGTACACTCTGACTTCAACCCTGAGTCTAAAATTAAAACACTCAGGAATTCTGTAATCTGAAATGAGAACAATATAAAACTGACTTGGGGTCATTCACATACTATCAACATGAATATACCCCATGTATGTAAGGGAATGTCCTGTGCCTATTGTCTTTATATCCGTCTTCCCATGGGAGTCTTCCTAGATAACAAGGCCACTGTGGGAATAAGAGTCTAGGATGAGACATGACTCTATCTTCCTTGCCACTGGAATATATGGTACACAGTAAACAAAGCCTCCTTATCCAGGCTCAGCTGGTGTACCTACTTCACATTTCCCAGAATAAAGGCTGGATGAATCCAGGACAAAATGATTCCTGGTTCCATTCCCAGACACTCAAAATATCTAGGAACCTACGAGTATCTCTTTTCCAGATGCGGTATTGTAAGAGGAACTTTAAATCCATTTCCACCCACGGCTCCCAGTTTCACTGTGGAATCCATGTTTGGCTTATCACCTAGAAAACAAAAAATGCAAATATTATCACTGCAAGCTATTTCTTCTAATGCCAATGTAGGGTCTTGCAACAAGTGGATTTTAGAAGACAAATGAAGGAATCTAAACTATAATGACATTTCAACCTCATCCTTGAATCTCCACATACCTTTCAGGCTCAATCAAAATCTGCTTCCCATTAATACCATGTCAACTCAGTTGTCACTAATAAAAACAACTCTTCAGCAGGCTAGAAGGAGGGGCTGTCTTCCCTACACTATGGATATTCTCCAATGTCCCCAGCCATCTTTCTGCAGCCTCACATCCTCCACAATTCTTAGTATTCCTAAGGCAGTTTTGCTGGGCAGTGGTGGTACACAACTTTGATACCAGCACTTGAGAGGCAGAGGCAGTCAGATATCTCTCTGTAAATTTGAGGTCAGCCTGGTCTACACAGTGAAGTCCAGAACAGCCTAGGCTACATGAGAAACCCTGTCTTGGGGAGTTGGGGAGGGACCACTCTTTTAAATTGTTAATCTACTTCCATTACATAGCAGGTAATATCATCCTCTAAAATAGCCAGAACACTACACCCTGTTTCAACTCTTTAATGACAACTACTTCATTTAGAGTAAGGGTCTTCAAGGCCCTAAAAGAGCTATTCTCTATCATCTCTATGCCCCCACCAACAATTCTCCCTTCATTTGTCTTCCTATAGTCATTAGGAGACATCACTATAGCTGCTTTTGACTACTTGGAATGCTCTTACCCACATGTGCTGTCTCCCTCAGCAGGACTCTTCTCAAACACAGAGAAGCCTTCCTTGTGACACCTTCCCCAACAGTCTACTATTCTACTCACAGTCTTCCTACGGTATTCTATACCAACCTTGCCGCACAGCACTTGCCAGATGACATCCCATGTGGCTCAACAATGAACATGTGAGCATCACTGATTTGAAAGCTGGTTTCACACACTGAGAAGGACTACAACAGCACTTGTGGAACTACAGTCAGAGGAGCTGGTGTTATGTCTAGAGAATTCCTATGAAAAGCAGGCTGTTTGCTTAAGAAGGGCTCATGTGAAAGTATGAATTCTACTGTGAATTAATTAGCTCTGTTACTCTCTTAGCAGCTATGGAGGCTTGTCCTCACTGAAATGCCAACAGGTATTTGAAATAAAGTTACAACTGTCAGGATACAACCACAGAGTCTCACAAATAACATTAAATGTATTTTCCAGGACATGGGAATAAAGGCAATTGTCATTTGTAGTCACACCTACAGACCACTATACAGCAGGAAAAGGCTCAAAACACTCCTAGTTGAGTCCTAAGATTGCGTACAATTTGTGCAAAGTAAGGAGAAAGCAGGGAAGTCTGAGAAACAGGAGGACGCTGTGCTACCTCAAGAGCTGAATATCATTCTTAAGTAACAGACTCTTCAGGATCATCAAGGCACAGGGAAATGTATGCATGAACCAAACAGGATTTTGAAAGAGAAGAAAATGCAGGCCAATTAAATATTTTGACAATGAACTCAAATTAGATTTTTGATTTTGAGAAACACTGGCTCTGAGATGACACCACATTGTGACTTGATTCTGTTCGGGAACAGAGCTCCTGGATCACCATGCTTCCACTTACCACACTTGTAGACAGAAATCTGGTTACTGGAA
This sequence comes from Mastomys natalensis, assembly GCA_021653895.1. Lineage (NCBI taxonomy): Eukaryota > Metazoa > Chordata > Mammalia > Rodentia > Muridae > Mastomys > Mastomys natalensis. The sequence continues at coordinate 2,040,930 of JAJTUV010000391.1, forward strand.
TCAAGGACAGCAAGGTCATTTCCAAGGTGAGCAGAGAACATGACTTGATTCACTGGATGTGGGATCAGCAGCCGGTAGGTATGCATAGGAGGTGGGATCACGGTCTGCCGGAAGACTGTTACCAGCACCCTGTCTGTACAATGAAAAGGAGGATTAGCCAGTGCAGATGTTGAGAGTGTAAGGCAGGCAGTAAGCATCCCTAAGCACCTAAATGATAACTGTGTTAGACAGCCTGCAGTAGTTCTTCAAAAGAACTTCTTGTATTTCCTCATTAACAAACTTAAACAGTACAGACATGAGGAGCTCTGTGTGCACATGGCTAATGTGACCCCTACACCTACAGCGCACTTGGAAGATTCAGGTGCCAGGGATCAGAGCAAAAAGACCAAGAGGTCAAAGTTCCACCCTTAAACCTGGGTCTGTAAGGATGAGAGACTTAAACTGGAGTAGCCAAAACCTCCAAAATCATAAGGGCTGCAATTAGGAGGCCGAGGCAGGAGGGCTGCCATGAGTTCAAGGAGCCTAATCTACACGGGGCCTACCAAAATATATTCCAAAACTCCATCTAAAAAAGACCCCCAACACACACATTTAAAAAGCACTTTTCTAGATGTAAATTTATAGTTAAGGTATGACTGCGTTCTCTGTACAGAACATGACTATAGGAATCAATATTAAAAGCACTACACAGAATACTGAGTGCTATTTGCTATCAGCAAACTGTCTATGGCTATTTCATTCTGCAATCCAGCTCCCCACCACTGATCCTACACCTAATTAAAAACACCAATCTTCCTCATGGGAGGGAAATGTCTAGGATTTGACTAAGTATCCTGAACAAAGAGGTACTTTATAGTGTTTAAATAAGAAACAAAGCCACACTGTGGAATGTACAGTCAATACAAGCATAACAGACCCCACTTCTATGTTATGGCTCCACTGTTCTCTGCAAAAGGAGAAAATTACCAGTCTTAAAGTTTGAAGGCCAGATAAATTAATGTATAAGGCTATAAATATAGTTCAACAGGGAGTTGGGGCGGGGTGGAACTAGGGTTTTCAGCACAGTACATACTCTACACAGTGACAGTCCCAATCATCAAAGACATCAAACAAACCAAACAACCAAAATGAAGATTTCTTCACTGTTCTGGCAAACCAGTCTATGTGCCCTGCACGTTCATGGACACACTTCACAGCAACTTACCTCCATCAATAACAGCCACATTTGCCATGTCACTGGCAGTGTTCCCAGAGCTCCGATCAGTGGTCCAGTGCCAGTCATAGCACAGATACCGCCAGCCCTGACAGAGAACATGCAGTCGGCATGGTGTCACCGGGTCCCACAGCAGACACACAATCTGGTTCTTCCAGTGGTGCTGAAGGGCAGGCTTTGCTTGAGATACCAGTGATAGTTCCCCACGGTCCAGAGCTGGACTGTGTGTGGAAGGAAAGGCAGGGAAGCCCATTAGAGACTGGAGACCAAACTGCAGACCATTTGCAAAAGGGGGACAGGGATAATTTTGTATTTTTCCAAGAATTTTTCTTTTTTTTGGTCTCTCTAAAATAATAATTGTATAATAATCAATGTCAAAAGACATAAATTTCCTATGAAGACAAAATGTCACACATCAATATAATAGAGGCACATTTATTTTCATCTCTACCTTCAATTCTGTGCTTATGAAAGCTAACACAGTATTTCAGCATGTTTCTTCCATGCAAAGTTGGGCAGAAGACAACCAGACAAAACGCACAAGTATGTATGACACAGGAGGAACAGTCTGAGAAATGTGACATCCATAGGCATCATCTAGTGTGAGCATTACAAAGGATCCTCACACAGATTAAACCAGCTACACTGCTCCTGGGGAGATAGTCCATTGAGACCAGGGCCTAACACGTGATTTGCTGTGGACAATGTCCTTCTGTGCACATGACTGCACCAAGGACTCTCTGGTAAGCTGGCTTAAGATTAATACACACACCCTCAATCATTCCAATATGTATTACAATGACCAACTATGCCCAAGCTAGCCTTTAGCAATAGAAAACACATATTAGGATTTTAACTCCATGAAAGAATTTAACTTCCCCACTAATGCTTAACTTATTGTGATCACAGGAAATAACGCCTGGCCCTCTAATCACACCATCACATTATGTCTGTGTGGCCATGAGCCAGCAGGTTGGACTGCAGGCAGGTTCACACAAAAGAAGACGGTACTGGGAGTTCTCATGTGTACTCTTGTCACCCTGTGTCTGTCAGAGTCAACACTTTCTCTGAGTGGCTGCATATTAAAACCACTGGGTCTGTTTAGTTTGGTAATTTTTATAAGGCTCAAATTAAATCCTGAACACAACCAAAAATAAATAGCTAATATTAATATATATATTCTCTATCCCAAAACAATGAATCCAATTCTGAGATGAAGCTCAATTTTATTCAAGGTTTAGCCAGGGTTAAGAACTATTAAAATGAATGAATGAAACAAATTACTCAATTACATTTCAGATTTAAAGGTTTTACTGATTAATGAATTTGAAAGACACTTAGACAACAGGCAAGCATAAAGATTTATGAAGATACACATTCACTTTACTGCTGTTGACCCTGAGAGATGAATGTCTAACAGAAAAAGAGTTAATTAACCTGCACAGAAGAAAATTACACAGCAATCTAAATTGAAATAGATGTATATATGAAATGGAAACCTGCTTGTGATATAGTGTGAAAGCAAGTTATAAAACAGTCTGTATCAATGTGGGGCAGAAAGACAAAGGAGAAATGTTGTCATCATTACATTACTATTAGAAGTATCCCCCTCCTCATTACTTTAATATTTTCCTTACAACGTTGAGCAGAGCTGGGGGTCGGCTTAGTGACAGTGAGTTTGCCTAGTAAGCCTAAGACCCTGGGCTAGTTATCTAGCACTGGAGGTGACAACAAAGAAAAGACAACAGACATAATCCTAAGTACATACTTAAAGATACACACTCACAGATCGTAAAAGCTACAACAGTCCTTCTCATGTGAAACCTAAATCCACTCACTTCTATGGTGCTTCATTTTCTGCACTGATGACTGTGGTTTCAGGGTGTCTCAGCTCTGCTAGACGCTGCTCTAAGAGCCTTTAAATAAAATAATTACCCATGGTGCATGGAAGCCTTAAAAGCAAAGCCAGGGTTCCCAGGAAAGAAAGAACTGTCTCAATACACAACACAAAAATCCTGAACTTATAGCCTGCCATAGAAATTTCAAATGTGCCACCCTGACATGCTCATGGGCCAATGCCTTAACACGGAGCCAGCCAGAGTTTCTTCTCCCCATGCTGCGTCTATATCCTACTGGTTCTGCTTCTCTAGAGAACTCTGACCTCACAGATGCAAACCTACCCCTCCCCATCAGCATCCACTTCAGTGACTCTGATTTCATCAAAGGCCTGAGGAAGAAGGGAAAGCCCACAAGCTTCTACTTGCATAGAGCTCAACAGCTGTCATACCATAGCTTTTCCGAGTGGAACTGTCTTCCTTTGGGAGGTCTTCTAGCCACACAGCAAGCACTGAGGAGTCTGCATTCCACAGCAAGTCATTTACCTGATAAGAACAAAAGTCACTCTGACCTTCAGTTCTTTGTATACTTCAAATTCTTAAGGATAGCTGAATTCCCTGCACCCATAAACGAAATAACCTTACAACACTGGAGCTGATCTCATCAGCTTAAGTCACTAATCTCTAATTTGTTGTTAAACAAATCTGTAAAATTGGTACTTTAAAAAGGACTTAAAATATGCACTGTGCTTAAAGATTTACATACAAATGTAACACAAAATAACATTTTTAGAAAAATCAAGAAATTTGACTATTAGATATAGTAATATATTATTATGTAAAATATATTATCTTAATTTTACATATTATGTTAATACTTAATATTAATTAAGGTACAATATAAATAATAATATGGTTCCATAAAGAAAATCTCTTAAGATTTTACACAAGAAGCATTATCCTAAATGATTTTATAACATTTTACACAAAGATTTCATGTGTCTCCCTCCCAGGATTTCAATGGTACATAAGCTGCTTGTTGTTTAACTATTGAACACCAGGAAAGGGAGCCATCAAAGCAAACAGCAAGGACAGTATTTCTATTCCCTGTCCATGACTTTTCTTAGCAAGACTCAGAAGTCATCCTTTCCACAGAGCTTCTGTTGTTAACCTCTCAGACACAAACTTCTGCAACTAAGGAGAGCGCTCTAATTGGATGACAAAGAATTCCAACACCTACCTTAACTTCATCTTTTAAGAAAGGAAGTGTAAAATGTCCATGAAGAAGTCCATTTTTCTCAAAAAACACAACATCTTGCTGGTTAGGTTTATCTTGAGTAGATGCAATCAAACTGCCTGAGGGTCTTAAAGCAAAGCCTGAGTTAGAATAGTCAAAAACCTTCATCCTACAGGCCCAGAGACTTAGACAAGAGATTTTTTTTTTCCCCAGAAGAAAAAAACTAATTGAAATCCTTTTTTCCAGTAAGATGTGTGTTTGTGTGTGTGTGTGTGTGTATGTGTGTGTTTGTGTGGTGCTTGTTATGTGCATATATTTGTTTGTGATGTTGGTTCCAAGGAAGTTTTAAGCCCACCATTTGTTTACTAGTCTGGCAAGAGGAAGGTATTCCTTCCTAACTAGTTCAAAGGCACTATTTGCACTTTTTCTGATTTCAACTGCAATTGAACTATTATAAACAAACAAACAAACAAACAAACAAACAAACTACATTTTCCTACGACATTCCAGGCACAATATCCTCTTTTTTCAGTTATATAACTTCACAAATGCTCCACGCTTGGGAAGATATGTAACATTTCCCTCCCGAAATCATCCTTAGTTCACTTGCCTCATTGCTATTTCTCTCCGATTTCTTAATTCAAACACCCAGTCCCACTAATACTGGTGGCAAACAAGTCTGCAACCTAGAGGCTACTGGCATTGCATATGACAGCTGCTGCTATAATAGGTGCAATTTATTCTATCTGTATATATATGCAGCTAAATGACAGGTAAGTTGTGTTCTGCACAAAGCAGTGCATCAAGGAAGTGAAAAGAAGAGAAGGCAGATGCAAAATGTAGCCTGCAGGTTTCTTAGCCAGCAGATTACCTGCTGTGAAATCTGTCCAGAGGAAAGTACCTTTTACCCTATTTACAAAAACCCCTTTGTCCCACCACAGAGTGTCAAACACTAGGACTCCCACCAGACACTGCTTTCTGTTTCCCACAACAGGCAGATGTACAACAGTAACCTTTAAAGAATTAGAGATGCAGCCACTATCGGGTCTTGGAACAAGGCAATCTGTGAAGAATCCAGGATCTAGCTGAATTCGGGAAGAAGGGATGGAAGGGAAAGGAGGAAGAGCCCCAGACTTAAATGCTCACTCACTTCCAAGCCAGGCAGGGCCCCAGTCCTGGCACAGACTCGCTGGTCGACTGCAAGGCAAACTCTCGGTTCCATACCCGGATCTTCCGAGCCCCTGCAAAGGAGGTAAACAGACACAAGCACTTAAAATACTATGGTAACTCTCACATACTACCTTCCAACAGGTCAAATCTGTACTTAGTAGGTGAGGCTTGACCAGACAGCCTCAAAGCATTCTTTTAATTCCTAAGCCATTAATATCTAAAGCAGCACATATTTCCCCATTCCTGATACTAGATGTATCTCTAATTCTTTAAAGGTTATGGTTGTGTAATTAATAGTCTACTCAAGGCAAAAGGAAAAAAACTTCTCTAGATTTTAATTTAGGTAAATTTTTAAGTGTAATTTATTTCCATACCTGTTTGTGGGCAAACAACACTCACAGCAAAAAATTGCCCATCCCCACGCCAGGTAATTTGTGGTCTGTGGTCATCCCAGGGCAAGGCAGATTCATGCTAAACAGAAAAACAACAGTATTACTGGGGAATCAATGCTCCCGAGTCAAACAAGACTTGGCCACCAAATACTCATCTTTTACTTTCATCATTTTGAAATGGAGCAACCACTGGAATGTGAGGTGTGCTCTGGTGCTCATTTCTCTCCCACCCATAGGCTTGGCTGCTTCCTGGCTCTGGATTGAGATGCAGGTGCCACTAGAGACCCGTCTTTGGCCCGTGCCGCAGAGGGCAGAGCTGCTTTCTATGTGCTGCTGCTTATACTTTCTGTATAGCTGTTGAAGCTATTCAGAAAACCAGCATCAGAGACTCTCCAGGAACCCTTCTAGAAGGGCTCTTAGTCCAAGAAATCAAGAATAACTTAAAAATAAAATAAATCAGCCTTCCGTCTTTGCACATTAGAGACGCTACAAATACAGGTATTAAATACAAGAAGCTAAGGGACAGGTTAGGAAACTATGGCAAGGAAACAGGCGTCTGTCTAAATGTAAACAGTCCTATTTCAGGACAGGACATAGTGAAGACACTTGGAGGAAAGTGGGTAGAGAAGGGCCAGCAGCAGCAGCTGCAGCAGCACATAGAAAGCAGTTCTGCCCTCTGCGGCACTGGCCAAAGACGGGTCTCTAGTGGCACCTGCATCTCAGTCCAGAGCCAGGAAGCAGCCAAGGCTATGGGTGGGAGAGAGATGAGCACCAGAGCACACCTCACATTCCAGTGGTTGCTCCATTTCAAAACACTTCTAGATCTGCTCTGCCACAGATTAAGCTGGCTAGACGATATTGTATCTTAATAAGATACTGTCCTTTGATATACAACACATACTTCCTCTAGTGAAAGGTTGTTGTGAACTGTTTCCTTCAAGATGAAACATTTCTTCTTACAGGGAAGTTCCTTCAGCAGGAAGGTAAAAACTCAAGAGAGTTTCAGGAAGTCCCTGAAAATTATCAGATTCACTAGGCCCCCTCCTTGATGGAGTAAGCAGTAAAAACTGAGAGTCTCTCAAATAAGCCAAGCTACAAAGAAGATTCTGAGACCAGACTAGCTGCCTGGGAAAAGCAGAAACCAGCTGGGCTGCCTGGAAATGGTTCAAACCAGAGTCACTTGGACTGGACAGTCTCCAACCTACTAAGCTACCTGCAGATTATCCAGTATGTTCCTGGTTTCCCAACTTTTGTGAGCTATCATGCATGCAAGGATGGGCCTTGGTAATGCAGCTGTCTTTGAGTCATTTCTGCTCCTGTAAATAACCCCTTACCCACATTCTTGTAAGTAACCCAGTAAACTCATTAGTTCACCACGTTGGACTTTGGTGGTATCTGTACTTTAGTCTATCGTGAGATTCTCATCTTGCAGACTGTGTCTCACTGATTTCAGCTTATGTAAATTCTTAATAAATATATTTTAATTAGTGAAAGAACTCATCCAACAAAACAAGAAAATATGAAACAACTTTACTGAGCCCAGCAAGGTGCCAGCAGGGCATCAAAACACCATAGTCTAATAGCAGATCATTCCTAGGAGTACTGCTTCTGAATAAGCAATGGGTTTCTACCCATTTCTGAAAAACATAAATTTCTAAGTCAAGACCAGGCCTTTAGGAAAAATGAAAGTAATGAGCAAAAGTTACTATAGTCTATTAGACAGTAAATGAGACTGGGTGCAGTCCATAAGAAAAAGAAAAGAAAGTTATCTCTCATGGGTGACTCATTTCCTGAGGGCACCTATCAGCTATCACAATAGAAGAGACACACTAGGCAGGCACTGATCCAGCACATGGCAGAACTGAACACCTATCATCCCGCCTTACCAATTGCACCGGAAAAGTTGTTGGCCTGCCTCCTGAGCCGTGGAACTGCGTCTCCTTACTGCCCCATCCAACAGTGACAAACTTGCCTACAGTTTTTCAAGAACAAAAAGACAAGTAATAAGCAGAGGAACTGAAATCAAAGCAGTTTCATTCATTCTTCTTGAAGATAGTCACTACAACTCAGGAAGGTGAACATCAGTCATTATGTTACAAACTGAGCTTCCAAATGACCTGCAGCAATGACTCCAGGAGGTGGTGACATGCCCTTACCTTGGAAATCTGACCAAATATGAAGAACTTATAAAACATGCCCACGAATCACAAAGCATATAAGTAAGACAATAGCCACGGATTAAATTCTCATAGTAACAGTGCCCATAATCAGAACCCAGGCTTCCTGCACTCTAGGCTGCTTTCCCTCAACTACACTACTTCCTTATACAAAATACAGTGGCAACGATCCAGAACCAGCACAGACATTCTGCTCCTAGAGGCAGATGTGGCATTCATCCACAGGAGGCGACAGAAAGATGGTCCTGACACTGTCCAGGACCAAGACTTCCCTCTTGCCACTAATTCTGAAGCAAACTACATATAATTCAATAAATTATGGCTCAGCACAGCCATTTCTGGTTTGCTTGCATGAGCATGTCCAAATGTGATAGGTCCTCAAAGGACGCCCTGCCACCACACATGAAGAGTGTGACTACTGCTGTGCTCAGCCCTCAGCTTCTCTGACAGGTCCCCGAGAGGTAGAAGACACGAGTTAAACAAGAAAAGTCTCCCAGTGGGATCAGACAGTGAGTGATGGGCTCATAGCAGGGATCTGCAGATGGTAGCCTATGTCTGCGCTCACAAAGAAACTTAGGCACAAACTTAGACGATCTTTCCTTTAATTTACTGCAAGGTTTAAAAAAGAGAAGAAAAACCACTCCAGGAAAAAGGCAGGATCAGATCACTTTTCTCACTGAAACACTGTGAGTGACCTTAGCAATGATCCCTAGACTCTTGTAGCACTATCTATATCTGCTCCAGGAACAAGGTCGCCTGTTCTCATGATTGGAGAGATTCTCTATACACAGCTGACTCCCTGTCAGAGCACCATGCCCTGCATGTATGTGCTCCACATGGCAAACCCTGACAGTCATGAGTCATATCCATGGAAGAACTCACCGTCTACAGACCAGCAGGTCCCCAGCTTCCCTGTTACTGGTACCTTTTCTCTCATCAACTGAACTTCTAGGTGGAGTCACAGTAAACTCTTCTTTTCTTCTATCACATAGCTAAAGCCTGTTTATATTTCAAATTTTAAGCTGGCATTTCTCATGTTACACATGGATAAAAGGAAAACCACAAATGTAAATTCCAAAAGTTTCTCAGTTAATTGTAAAAAGTGTACTCAATGCTTAAATGAGCACCAGACTCTTCCTGAATCCATTCCCTCTTCTAGGCCCACACTCACCTACAGGAACCTATAAACCCCATCACCCTATCTGTAATCTTTCTATACACACACACACACACACACACACACACACGAGTCACTAAGAGCGGCCATACTAGACACAAACAAACAAAAATAACTACAGCATCTGAACCTTATCAAAACCATTGAATCCTGCACTCTTGTCCCGGCACCTGGCATGCTGCCCTATGCCCAGGTCCCTGAATGAGCCAGGGTGTCTATTTGGAACAACTGTTGTGGCCGAGCCCCCTATTTCCAACCTTGTCTATCAATTATCAAGTTAACCGTGACCCAGCTCAAGTCAGGCTCTAGAAACCTGCAATCTCCAGTGACTCCTGCTGATCTCTTATGGCTGCCCTAATACTCACACATCAAGTCATTACTGACTCTGTGACATGTGCTATATAGAAAAAGCAAACAACATAATCAATCATGTTTCTACCATCCACAGCACCCCTTAGATTGTTTCCAAAGACTTAGTCAGAAGGCAGTTCTAAGATTTTTTTGGTTTGGTTTAGTTTTTAAGACAGGGTCTATGTAACCCTGGCTATTCTGGAACTCACTATGCAGACCAGGCTGCCTCAAACTCAATAGATCCACCTGCCTCTGCCTCTCAAGTGCTGAAATTAAAGGTGTGGCCACCACACCCGGCTCTGAAGATATTATCTGAAGCATCCAAATGCTGTCCCCAAGTTGGCAAAGTGAAAAGGGATGATGTTAGACCCTAGCAACAGCTCAGAACTTGTCCCTAACAGTCCCTCTTCAATTGGGTCAGCTGCTCAGGGACTTCCAGTGGACAGAGCTCCTTATAGGTGAACAAGTATCTCCATTCTCTTCCCCATCAATACATTTACAGCCTCAATGGTCAAATGACTGTAGCCAGAACTCAGCAAGAAGGCAATCTGATAGCCACAGGAAAAATGAAGGTTCTGATCTAGCTGGTAGGAAAAACACTGCCTTCTACCTGGCCCCACTCCTTTCTTGTGGTCCACTAAACTGTACTCCAAACATACTCTCCTTATGCTAGCCTGAGTAATTCTTTTCCTGTAATTCTAGTGTAAATCTTTCCTCAGGTTTAAGTGATGTCCAGGAGACCTCACATATAGGCTTCTAGTCCCCAGAATACCAAGAAAGCTACTGTCGGATCTGAAGGGAGATTAGCAATATGCCCGCTGTGAACCAGGATAGACTTAAGTTCTTTGGGATGACGATGAGTGTTACGAATAGAAAATGTTAACTAAGCACTTCAGGTCACAGAATGTTTCAGAGCAGTGCTTACCTTCTCCAAAATCATCCTGGTGGATCTGCTCCTCTGTGATTACTTCAAACTCTTTTGTCATCATAATCAGGGTCTGTTGAGCTAGGAGGAAACAAATGAAAAATACTTTTTGCTGATGTAACAAATCAGTTATTCCAAGTGTCTAGGGCACCGGAAGCTACTGAGCCAGAACAAGGCGTTCCAGGTAGAACAGGTAGATGGATACATGCACACAAAATGCTCTAAAATACAAGCTCCAAGTAGGTCAGATACCAGATGCTTATTCTTAGCTACTGATTGTATAAATTCAACATAAAAGTCCCCTCCTCTACTACTTTAAAAATTGCTAGTTTTCTAAGACATTTCTAGAGACATCAACTGAATTCATTTGGAATAAAGCATCTCAAGGGAAAAGAAAACCAGGCATACAGAAGAGCTGCGAGGAATGTGTTTACTAGACAGGCAAGACAGCTCAACTCGTCTCCAAGCCTGACAACCCAGCTTGATCGCTGAAGCTGCACAGTGCACTGACTCCTGCAGGTTGTCCTGTGATAGCTCCACATCCACACCCATTGCCTTGGAGTTACTACAGAGGCCCTAATTAGTAAGTGAGCCTAATTGAAAGGAAAGTCAACAGGCTCATGCAGGGTCTAGAAAGGTTCTGTGAAGGTGTCTCAGAGGATGGAAATAGGCCCATGAGTATGGCTTAAGAGCTTAAAAGTCAACTGCAACTCTCTCTCACTCTCTCACTCTTTCACTCACTCACTCAGTAAATGTGAAAGAAAATCAACCCTGGTCTTAGAGGAGGTTAAGGTAAGCCCTGCTCACACTGACTGATGACCTCAGCAGATTCCTTAGCTCTCTCGGTATGCTAACAGAGAGAGGTATGTGTTAAGAATATATTTCCTTAACATTACAATCAACTATCATTGTTCCAAGACTTCTGAAACTTGAGAATATGAATTAGGAGCAAGTTTTACAAAGTCAGTTAGGCACCAGTGAAAAGCTTACCTGTGGCAAGAAGCAGTAGTTCTTGATCAGGACTCCAGCTCATGACAGAGATACCACTGGTCACACTCCCAACACACTCCAGCTGCATCGGAGAAAATCAAAAGGGATGTTTAGAATACCATTTTCTCAATAAAGGTTTGCTTCGGACTCCACCAAACGAAATGTAAACACACAAAGGTGGCAGATCCACCAGACATGCCTTCAGGAACAATTGTTGAGTCATAAACACAAAATTAAGCATAGTAAGCAGAAGGACATAAAACAATGACTCTATGAAAAGCTTAGTTACTAATAAGGTCCTTGGGAAATAAAGTGAGTCTTAGAGCAAGCAGCAGTTTGGGGAATCCAGGAGAGTTCTGTGAAGGTCTCAAAGCTCAGCAGTAGGGCCAGGAGAGAGAACCACTGAGGAACCAGCGTGCAGGCATCAAAGCTTAAAGAGAGATTAAAACTCAATGGCAACTAGATCCGGAGGAATGCACAAACAGGCATGAGGACAAAGGTGAAAGGGAATTCGGGGAACAGCGACTGGTCTTATCAGGCAGCAAGGACACGGATTCTGTCTTGTGACGGTGAGAAGCCAAGAAACAGAGTGATCTCAATGGAGATAAAATGGACTGGGGCTGGCTCAGGAATCAGGAGACAATTTGGAAGGAAAATTCTAACTTAAGTGTGAGCAATACCAGTTACCTTATACATGACAGACTTTGACAATTCTCAGCGTGAATGAAGAGTAAAGTTTATTAACACATTCAAAGACATGCTGAGGAGTGAAAGTACCACAGACTGTGATGGTCAAGCTCCATCTGGGAACCAGGAACTGGGAACTTGACAAAGCTACTTAAGCTATCTAAGCCCCAAGTGCTTCTACACAAGAAACCAATCACAAGCTACCTAACAAGACCATAGTAAGTAAGGAGTAAATAAGTTTGCAATAAAAAAAAAAAAAAAAAAAAAAAAACATAAAAAGGGCTTGGCATAATCTAAGCCTTTACTAATTACAAGCTGCAATTATTATCCCACTATTAGTAACACTGCAACTCCTGTGACACAACTACTGGTGCTAAAGAGATCAGGCTTACTGGGTTAATCAGACACGTTGTTACTGTTACTGTTCTTGAGTCATGGTTGGCATGGAACTATGTAGCAAAGCCAGTCTTGAAATAATGGCAAGCCACCTGCCTCAGCTTTCTAAGTGCTGGGACTGTAGGCATGAGACACCATCCCCAGCTTCAAAGAAGTATTTAAAAAGGATCAGGAAATTAGATAATTAGGAAGGTAAGAATAGACAATCAGTGGGTAAAGCCTGCTACATAAGCCTGAAAACCTGAGTTCAAGCCCCAGAACCTGCATGGTACAAGGAAAGAACTGACTCCCACAAGCTTGGAATTTGCTCACCATACCTACCATGGCACTGCTACTCCCACACACATAATCATGTGTATGTGTCTTTTTTTTAAAAAACAAAAAAAAAGAGAGAGAAGGGCTGGAAAGATGGCTCAGAGGGTAAAAGTACTGGCTGCTTTTCCAGAGGATCCAGATTTAATTCCCAGCATCCACATAGCAGCTCATTATCACTGTAACTTCAGTTCCAAGGGATCTGATATCCTTTTCTGGCCTCTGCCGGCCAGGAATGCATGTAGTGTACAGAGATACATGCAAGGAAAACACTCATACACTTAAAAAAAAAAAAGAAAGAAAAAGAAGAAAAGATTAGGAAAAAAAGATAAGAAAGGCAGGTCAGCACTAAAGAGGCAGATGAAGGAGGATCTATGTAAGTTGAAAGTCAGCCAGGAATGTATGGTAAGGTCCTGTCACAAAGAAAGAAAAAAAGGGGAAGGGGAGTAAGAGAGGGAAAGAGGGGGGAGACAGGGAAAGAGAGACAGAGGGAGGATGGGAGGATGGAAATCCAAAAATCAGTCTTATTCTAGTGTAAAGAAGCAATAGAAAAAAAAGGCCGGGCGGTAGTGGCGCACGCCTTTAATCCCAGCACTTGGGAGGCAGAGGCAGGCGGATTTCTGAGTTCGAGGCCAGCCTGGTCTACAGAGTGAGTTCCAGGACAGCCAGGGCTACACAGAGAAATCCTGTCTCGAAAAACCAAAAAAAAAAAAAAAAAGCAATAGGCTACAGCCTAACTTCCCTCACGTCTTAAAATATGTTTCCAGTACATTTCTATATAATATAATTAGTACAGTATGACAAACATGCTATAGAATGCAATAGTGTATTACTGTAGTGCTTGTATTAGATTCTAAAATTATCCAATCAGAATTCATAAGACAAAACATAACCCAGTTAAAGAATTCAGACTTTCTTAGTTGAGAAATTCAGATAAAAAGTAGCACACCATAAGAATGATTAGTTTTTATTCAATTTTAAGTTCTAATTTAAAACGTAATGTCCCAACTTGACTCTGATTAATGGATGCAGTAGACTAAACTGTTTTTTCACTTCTGAAACATCACCATAGCCATTTAACTTAAAAGTTAATGGCTAGGCCGAGGGTACTTGGTACTTCCTCCTGACCAGGCCTTACACCTACCTGCTGTGTGCTGAGATTGCAGACTATGACGTCCCCAGAGGTGGTGGCCACACATGCAGATTCCTGATCCAGCAAGTCCTGAAGACCCACAATGCAGCCACTTCCATCCTCTGGAAGAAAACCTTCTGCCACCAAAGAAATTTCAGTCTTCACCTTTCACAAAACACACGTAAGCAAATCAGTGTTTACATTCAAGAGCTATCCGAGTTCCAGAAATAAAATGTTGCTAATAATTCTTTTTATATGTAAGATTTGCTTATTCTTATCTTATGTGTATGGGTATTTTGCCTGCATGTATGTATGTGGACCATGTGTGTGCACCTGGTGCCCTCGGAGGCCCGTTGAGAGTGTGGGATTCCCTGGAACTGGAGTTGTAGATGGTGGTAAGCTGCCACATGGATGCTGGGAACTGAACTGGGGTTCACTTTAAGAGTTGTCAGTACTCTTAACTGTTGACCATCTCTTCAGACCTTAATGATTCTTTTATAATACATAAGCTTTCCGAGCCAGTATTTTTCCCTAGATTAAAACCCAAACTTTCATTTTAGAAATATTACAACTCTATTGTCTTTTAACAAGGAGAATATCTAACAAATTCTTTTTGCAAAAAACAAAAACAAAAAAACCCCAAACCAAACCAAAACAACAAAAACACAAGTATGCTCTGTTTAAAAATACCCTCTAAAAATGCAGCTACTGACTGCACCCACCCTTTATTCACATTTGTTCTCCAATAGGTGATCAAACTCAGGGCCTTTACTACTTTTGAATACGTCTAGCCCCCTAACTGTAGTTGCCTATCATTTCTACAATGTGTGCAACAACAATTAATCACTTAAACAAAACGCATGAGTAGCAAAAAAGTAATCAAGGGAACATATCAGAATCAACTTACAATATTCAGAAATATCCATGTCAGATCTAGCACTAAGGACTGGATTTTAGCCAGTTTGTGTTAGAAGCCCAAATCAAGTAAGGTGTTTCAAATCACAGCACCATAAAATAAGTAAAACATAAAAGCTCTATGGACAATATTCACATAGATTCCTAATCGATCACTAATACAATACAATTAGGCAGGGTGGTACCCACATAAAATATATGGTCAGACCTTTGCCAACTTAGCTTACAAAATTAACAAAGTTAAAAGTTGGCTACTATTTTTAAGTTCTATCTAGTAAGCCATCTACATGAGGCAAAGAGAACGACTATTCAGGAGTATGTGAATTACTCTGGATCTAAAGGGGACTAATGGGGAGGAAGAGGTTTGGAAGAAAACAAGTGCAAGTGCAGGGCCAAGGCAGGAGCAGGCATCTACATCAGTGACCTACTTCTCTTCTCACAGGATCTACTTCTGTCAGTCCACGTTCTGAGCCAATCAGCACCGTCCCCTGTTCAGCTCGAAGACAGAAACACTGAGGTTTCCCTGGTGCCTGAATGTCCCTAAATTCCAGAGTCCGATGCAACTTCAGATTTCTCATGATGAAGCAATTTCTGAAGAAAAAAAAAAAATTTCCCTCAATGAAACATTAACACCTAAATAAATGGCCTTCCTCACATTGAGCATGACTCAGGAAGGAGAGAAGTGGTTATTAGAATAATAGGGGGTACTATTTAGTGTGAACACACTAGCATATACACGGCCACACTCTCACTTCCTAAAGCTTCTAGCTTTACACAGGGCTAATCTGCAGATTAATTTACAACATGCTAAATCTGGAGACATAATCAAATTGATAACCATAGCATATGCTATGATCCAGTGTTACCATGATCCACATCCCTCTCCATGAACTTGGTGTCTATTCACCAAAATCTATGCTACTCTGCATCCACAGACTCCAAGATAGAAATGATAGAAGGTAATAGCAAATTAAGATGACTGACTTCTGATTATCTGTCTGTAACTGTGACTACCATGCCAACAACCTGCCTTTACCTTTACAGGGCTCTGGGTCCCAGGCTCTGGTACTGCCAGGGCCAGTCTCATCATTGCCAGCCCTGAGGCAGGAGCATCAATCAGGCATACTGCATCCCCAGACACAGAAATCTAGCTCCAAGCCTCATCCTGAGTCCCCTCTCCTCCTTTTTTATTGAATATTTTTTATTTACATTTCAAATGTTATTCCCTTTCCTAGTTCCCAGCCCTGGAACCCCCCCTATATCATCCCCTCTCCCCTGCTTCTTTGAGGGTGTTCCCCAACCCGGCCACTCACTCCTGCCTCCCTGCCCTCAAATTCCCCTACACTGGGGCATGGAGCCTTCACAGGGCCAAGGGGCTCTCCTCCCATTGAAGCCTGACAAGGCCATCCTCTGCTACATATGCAGCTGGAGCCATGGGTCCCTCCAAGTATACTCTTTGGTTGGTGGTTTAGTCCCTGGGAGCTCTGGTTGGTTGATATTATTGTTCTTCCTATAGGGCTGCAAACATCTTCATCCTGAGTTTCTTAGCATCAGAGTCTGAGTCCTGGGGTTATGGGTCCTTTCTATGAGGTGTTAGGTCCTGATGATGTCAACATCTGCCCTAGTGTTGCTCCTTACCCATGGGAACTGCTTCCTTCAGCATGCCTTCTAAATTACTTTTCACTTTTTCTTTTCCTTCCTCCTATAGCAGTTTAAGTAATTCTTCATAATAAATCCTGCTGGAATACTGTGTGGCCTCTACTTTTCTGATAGGACCCTAACTGATAAAACACAGCAAAGCAATCTGAATTTGAAAAAGAATCAATGAGTACTGGCTGCTCTTCCAGAGGACCTGAGTTCAGTTCCCAACACCTACACAGCAGCTAACAACTATCTATAACTCCAGTTCCAGGGAATCCCAAGTCCTCTTCTGGCCTCCTTGGCCACTTCATGCACGTGATAAAAGGCAAGCTCATTAATCTCTCTAATGCCCCAATTCTTTTAGCATGAAAACTGAAACTTCTCTCAACTGTCATTCCAATACTCCTCACTCATTTAACTTTTTGGAGTTACATAGCCCTGTGTTTCTCAATGCTTTCAAAGTTAGAAAAATTATCTTCCAAATGCTTGTAAGATCATAAACTGCTAATAGCCTTCCTTTGGCACCTCCAACTACAACTCCTTTAGTTCCACCCACACATGTGCTAAAAGGTTGTTTCATACAACTTTGATCATGTCCAAAATTCTAACCATTGAGCCATCTTCTCCCCTTGTTCCCCTACCTTTAGGCTAGATAGCTCACTAAAGGAAAGATTAGATAGACCTATATACCTTGTTGTAACTGAACAAGTTCAAACTGAACATTAAACTCACAATCTCCTGATATTATCATAAGCTGACCCTTATAAGCACATGAAACGAAACCTGAAAAACAGAAAACCTGCTGATCTCTTATCAAATAATAGTTCATCCTGGCATGGGACTTACTGTTGTCTGTTTCCATAAGCTAAAATTTGCCTTTGCCTCTTTTTCTTTCACTTACACATCGAGGTACTCGCTGGTTATATATCACGGTTCTCAATATACAAACGAATGCTTTACATAATACCTAAGATCCGTTATGTGACTCACATCAAAATTTGCCAAATGGTAGGCCCTAAGACAAAAGACTACACAATCACTACCATCACAGAAATTCCAGCTTAGGTACACCAGCTGGGGAAGCACGAGAGCCATTATTCCATAGAAAAGTCCCAAATGCGTGAAAGGACCCGCAGCGCAGCACAACACAGCACACAGCACAGAGGCCTCTATTATCTATCATCTTCCACGACGAGCTAACCAATTAGCTGGTAGAGGTTTTATTTACACGCTACAAGGAAACTGGCAATTCGGGGACCGGACCCTCATCCCCGTAGCTGTGTCCCGCAGCGCCCCAACAATGGCCCCGGGGGAGGGGAGGAGTGTACAGAAAGCATCCGATGCAGGAAAGAAGAGGTTCACGCCGCCCGGCTGGCGCGCGCAGGCAGAAGCGCGTGCATCTCCCCTGCACCAAAACAATCCTAGATGGCAAGACCAGGCCGCACTCAGCGACACGGACTGAGACGGGCGAATGCTCACCTACGACGCCCTCACGACGGCTCCGAGCACTCACGACGCACTGGGTTTGGAAGGGAACTGCCAATGCACACGGGAGACAAGAGACACGATCCAATAATGGGCGAAACCCGCCAGGTAGCACAAGAAAGGCGGCGCAGACGTGGCGTCACCCGCGAGGCGCTCTGATGACGTCACCGGGTGGGTGTGGCCAGAGGCGCCTCCTCAGTAGCTCTGGGAGTGCCTTTGGTGGCGGGAGCCCTAACCCGGTAGAGGCAGAAGGACCTTGCTGTCTGCTGTCCCTCAGCCCTTTGACGCCCAGTTCTGTTTGTCCCACAGTTGGGCTTTGGCTCAGGAGCGCAGGTGACTGGGGTTGGAGGAGGAGTTGGCCAAGGGCTTGGGAGGCGCGCGCGCGTGCGCAAGGCGCTACCACTCACCGGAAGTACGATCCTGAACCAGCAGTATGGAAGAGCTCTGCTGTCCCGAAGCCAGGCTAGCGCCACCAGAGGTAGTCACAGCTACCGAATCCCCGCCACCCTCCCTTGTGGATCGATACTTCACTCGCTGGTATAAAGCGGGTAAGTGCGGAATGGTGGTGAGTTCTGCCCTACCGCGCAGGGTGGATGCCGCAGGCACTTGTGCAACGCTATTGTAAGCCACCCGTGTTCTTCCTTGAGGTTTCTAGTCCCAGGAATACAGGTTTGCACTGATGGAGAACTAAAATAGGCGCATTCCGACGTGGGAAGCGCAGTGCCACGTGTGGGTTGTTTGCAGGAAAGGACGTTAACTAAACTAAGGGACTCCGCGTTAGTCTGTCTGGGCTTACATACACTGCTAAGTGTTGGTGTGCTTGGAGGGATCAATCCTACGCCGAGTCGGGGAGAAACCTTAGGCATGGAGAGAACATTAAGAGATGTTAAGGAAGTAGTATCTAGTGTTAAGAAGAAACAGTGCATATCGTCCACTGGACATTTTGAAGTACTTCGCTGGTGTTCTTTGTGCCAAGAAAATACCGATACCACCTTTGGGGAGCCTCCTCTAGCTTCTCTTTGAACCTTTTTAATTCAGAGAAGTGAAAAGATGGAGGAGTTAATAACCTTTCCTGCCTTAACATTGAATAAAGGATTCTATTTGGATTAGGCCACTTACAATACTTCCTAGCCTTTATTTACTTTGACCACTGTGATCAGCTTCATAATGAAGTATCGCTGTGAACCAAAGAAGGTAATCACATGGTATAGTAAATACCAATTCAACAACCAGCAACTTGTTTATTCCTCTAGATGTTAAAGGAAAACCCTGTGAGGACCACTGTATACTCCAGCACTCCAACCGGTAAGCAAATCAGGAATTTTAAATTATCAACAATTTTCAACAATTTCCTTCTGGTAGTTAGCCTGGTGTGGTCTTGGGTTGGGTGTGAGCATTCATGAAATCGTCTTCTACGGTGTTGAAATGGTATTATAGGAGTGTGGTGGGAGGAACAAGTCTGGTTCAGTCATATACTGCCTGGCCAACCTTCGCCAACCACTGTACTGCCAGACCTATGGAATGGCTCCTTGTGGAGGCACATGTCCTGCTCTGTGTACACAATCTTGCCTTGCTTCTCTGCTACCCCGGCTTACTAAAGACTTGTGGTACTGTTCCCTTTCCGGGAAGGAGATTCAAGTCTTATTTTCTCCTCCTGTGTGATTACACTCCCCATGCTACACTTAGGCTCCAGTCACAGCAAAGAGAAAGAGATAACTAACTGGACTGAATGAAGGTCAGTTTGGATAAGCATCTCAGCAGGAATACTGGCCGTGCCATGACACAGGATTGACTGTTTTTCTCCTTGTAGAATATGTGTCATCACACTGGCAGGATCTCATCCCGTTCTTCAAAGTGGCAAAACCATTCAAAGTATTTCCTATCAGATCAGTAACAACTGTAGCAGACTTGAGAACAAAGTATCTGGGAATTTAAGCGGGTATGTTTCCGTAATTCTGTGATTTTTCTTTTCTACTGAGATTTTCTGTACTCATGCTCTGATGGATCCAGTCAGCCATAAGACTTTTCCTAGCAGTTCAACATAAGTTTTCAGTTTCAGTAAAAACACTCCTTCCCCCACCCCAAAGTGTATGAAGAAGTATAGTGAGTATCAGAAGGTTCTGTGTTCCCATTCTTCTTATCCTCAGAGGGCTAAGATGGAAGACGAGCCTTGGCCTTTGCCTGTAATCCCATCTCTTGGGTGGTTGAGGTAGCACAATTGCAAGTGTGAGGCTATATAGTGAGTCCCAGGCTGGGAAGGCTATATAACAAAAACCTCAAAAATAAAAAAAGAATCTTGCCTTCAGCTGCCCATGTTCTTAAATTCTTAAAAAGAGAGCAGTGCATGAAACACACTCTCATTTGCCTGCTTAGAGATATTTGTCAAAGTACCCTTGATTTACCCATCTCCCAGAGTATCTGAAACAATGACCATACATGCTGTCAGGAAGTATGTTAAAATGTGGTACTAGTAGTTAAAGGGTATGCATTTTGATTAGTTTTCTGAGGTTTATTTAAACATATTTTTCATTTTTATTTATGTGTATGTGTCTTGTGACATGTGTATGCAGGAAGCCTGCAGAGGTAAGGGCAACTTGTCAAATCCCCTAGAACTAGTTACAGTTAGTTGTGAGCTATCATGTGGGTACTGGGAACTGAACCTTTGTAAGAACAGGAAATAGTCTTACCTTCTGAGCTAGCTCCCCAGCCCACTAGGTTTGTTTTTTAGTTATAAAAATATTAGTTCTTCAAAAAGTCTTAGCAGTTGACCATGTAAAGTTTCTTTACCTATTAACTTCTAATATAAAAGATAAGGATCGTTTCAATATTTTTAGTTTGTTGTTGTGTTTTTTTGAGACAGGGTTTCACTGTAGCCCTGACTAGCTTGGACTTGAATGTGGAAACCAGGCTAACTTCAAACTCCAAGATTCACCTGACTCTGTCTTTTGAACACAGAGACTAAAGCAAAAGCATCACACTCAGCAAAAGATAGGGATCTTAATGAAACTAAGTTTGTAGGATATTGCTGACATGTGTCATAATGAGTTTTATAGTATTGCTTGCAATGAATTATCCTATAGATTGAAATCTTTATACCTGGCCATATATAGATTTCTCATTTGTGATTAAAACAAACACATACTCATCTGTAACTAAACTACCCATTATTCTAAGATGGTACCTAGCACATAGTAGGTTATCCCATTGAAGTACATAAATGGTTTTATGTACTTAAATCATTCTGCGGTAAAACACAAATTCCAAGACTAAATCCTGTTTTAATGGTGAGAGCTACCTATTAGAGGAAAATGGAATTTTTTTTTTTTTTTTTAATTTTTTTCTTTCTCATTACCCAGGGGGCACAGTTTCTAACAGAGCTTGCACCTCTGTGTAAGATTTACTGCTCTGATGGAGAAGAATATACCATATCTAGGTAAGCATGTTGTAGCCATCCCGTAGAGGCTTAGTGCTTTAGCCTCAAATGCCTGTGTTCTCCGAAGGAAAAATTACTGGCAAAACGTTTTTTTTCTAAAAATTTTTTTTTTAAACAGCTGTGTTAGAGGTCGATTGATGGAAGTGAACGAAAACATTCTTCATCAGCCATCGCTTCTTCAGGAAAAGGTAAAGGAGTCGGGAGAGTGCCGGCTGCCCACGTGCCTCTTAGGAATCATCGGGCGTTACTGAGGGTTCTGTTTTCTTCCCCAGCCATCCACGGAAGGCTACATTGCAGTTGTATTGCCCAAATTTGAAGAAAGTAAAAGCGTAACAGAAGGGTTGCTGACACAGCAACAGTATGAAGAGATCGTTGTAAAACGCACTAACGCCACAACCACTGCGTCCTGAGCCTTTTTACGGAGGCAATACAGGATTCTCACCCTACCTGGCCTAAACCCTCAGCGCACTGAAGACAGCCAGTGTGTATGAAGCATTCCTCACAGCTGCTCAGCCGTGGGAGAAGCCTCAGCCTCCACCTAACCTAGTTTTCCTCCTTTGTCTTAACATCACAAGCCTTGGTCCCCATTTGTTTCCAGGCTCTCAGATCTGCCTTGCCCAGGCACTTGCTTTGTGTGCTGGGAAGTGCACTTGTGGGTGTTTGCTTGCATATACATGAGAAAACAGCTTCAAGTGCTTTTTTACCTTTGTTAAGGACGGTTTCTCATTGGCTTGGAACTTTGCCAGATACCTCACATACTTCCAGGGACGAATCTGTGTCCTCTGTCTCTCGTCTTCCAAGGCTGGTGTTACAAGTGCACACCACCATACCCAGCTTTATATGGGCCTGGAAACCCAAACTCTGGGCTTTGTGCTTTCAAGGTATATTAGTTACTGTTCAGTTGCTGTGACAAAATACCACAACCAAAAGCAACTTCAAAAAGGGTTTATCTGGGTTTATTAGTTCCAGAGACTTGATGACCACAATGGTGGGAAGGCATGGTAGCCAGAGCAGGATACTAGAGATCGCATCTCTACCACACACCGAGGGCAGCGTGAACTGGAAGGAGAATGTGGTTATAAACTGCCCCTGGTGATAAATTCTCCAGCAAGACTTCTTGTCCTAAAAGTTCCATAACCTCCCCCTAACAGTACCACTGACTGGGGACCAAGGGCTCAAATACCTAAGTCTATGGGGGATCATTTTTCATTCAGTCTACAACAGTCTCTCCATGATACCTATAGGCCCATAGTCAGGTCATGCAAAATGTAGTTAGTCCAATATCAAAAGTTCTCATAGTTGTTAACAGTCTTAACACTGTTCCAAAGACTCTTCTGAGACTCAGTGCCATCTCTTGTCTGCCCTGTAAATCAGAAAGCCAGTTACATACTTCCAACATACAATGGCACAGAATATACATTCCCATCCCAAAAGGAAGGGATGATGGCATAGTGATGAGATATTGGATCAAAGAATAAAACCAGCATGATAAAAGCTAAACCTTGCAGCTCCATATCCACTATCCAAGGGTTTAGTTTCTAAGATGCCTCTGACCCACCAGCTCTGCTGCCTGTAACAGATCATTCTCCGATGGTTCCGCTCTGTGCAGCTCTTCCCTGGCAGATGTCTCACAGCTTTGTATTTCTCGTGTCCTGGGATTTGTGCCACAACCCAAGTTTTACCTTGACAGCTTCACAGTGGCCTCTCATGGCCTTCGTGCAGAAACTCCATCTCTGTCACATGTTTCCTGGCCTCAGTGACTTTCTGAAACCAGGAAGAATCCTGACTTTTCATTCTTGCATCTTTTATGCCTGCAAAGCTAATACCATGTGGAAAATATTGGAAAATTAGACTGTTGGCTTTCATTGCCTTTGATCACATCCACAGCAGTTCTTATATGGTATTGCTTTCTCCTAGCAAAAAGCTAGGTTCTTTCACAGAGTAGAAGTTTATCTGAAAGGATTCTCACCTTTACCAATTCCCGCTGTCCCAGTGTTGAGCAAGAGACTTTTTTTTTAACTCTGAATTTAACATCATGCACCCCAGTCCCTTATCTCCCTGTCCCCTCATATCAGTCCTTTGCCCTTGCAACCTCCTCCTAAAATAAAACACACACACACACACACACACACACACACACACACAAAGCTTAGAAAGTAGTATTTCAGAGTATGACCCCCAGTCTGTACCTCTGTCTATACATCCTCACTTGCAAGTGTTCATTTCAGTGAATGGTTGGTCTGATTCAAGATCTCTGGCTTCTGTGACATCATCAATATTGCATCCTTATCAGGATTCCTCCCAGTTATTCTGTTGTTGCCCTGTGTTATGGAGATCCTGCAGCTTTGGAACAGCAGGGCTGGCCCTCTCACAGATAAAAGAGATTTGGGGGTGGGCTAATTCAGAGCCCTAGACCTGGGCCTGGGTGGTAGCTGAGCTGGTCAGCAGGCCATCTCTTACTTATCTGCACCACTAGGAGGAGTTTTTTTATTTTTTAATGTATGGGTACTCTGTCTGCATGCACACCTGCATGCTAGAGAAGGGCATCAGATCCCTTTCCAGATAGTCGTGAGCCATCGTATGGTTGCTGGGAATTGAACTCAGGACCTCTGAAAGAACAGTCAGTGTTCTTAATTAAGTCAATATTAAGCTTCTCTGTGCTCTTTTCTCCAAAGCTGTACATTTGGTATTTTCCCCAACATGCTTATTTTCATTGATCAATTTTATACTGTGTTGAAATAGCTAATGCCAGAGAAATCAGTCCATTACTTTTTAATTCTACTTCATGCCAAGCCTTAGGACTTGGCTAGAAAGGAGCCAGATTCTTTGTCAAAAGGTCACATAAATGGTCACATAAATAATAGAGACTGTTTCCCTCTAAAACCCAGGAGCCAGGCCTCTACTGTCTATGGTACTCATAGCACTACAGTCTTCTAGGTTCAAAACAGCAAGTACTGTTACATGGTGCTCTCGGCATTCAGCCATCTTTTTGGTCCAAAGTTCCAGAGTTCCACATTTCAAAAAAGAAACAACAGTAACATGATTACATTTTTTTGACAGCAGCAACCGCACTTGTTGGTAGGAGTTTCTGTATTAGTTGCCTATCTGTTGCTGGGATAAAACACCATGACCAAAATCGACTCAATTTATTTTGGCTTACAGTCTCAGGGGACTAGATGCTAATGGTAGCAGGCACAAGAAGCTGAGCAACCACATCAGCACACACTGGAAGCACACAGTGAAGTAGACCAAGGCTGTAAACACAGCCTGCCCCCAATGACATGCCTCCTCCAGCAACTCTGTATCTTAAAAGTTCATAACATTCCCCAACAGCGCCACTAGCTGGGACCAAGTATTCAAATACCTGAGACCATGCAGGGTGGGGGGGGGAGGTGCATTTTCCCTCAGTCTACAGCAGGAGGCAAGCATTTCACTGACTAGGCCATTTCTCTAGCCTCACTGTTCCTCTCTTGCTATCCTAACAAATGGCAAGTGAGGAATGCTTTTCTGATTAAAAAACACAAAGCTCTTGAGAAATATTTTGAGGTTTTACATTCCTGTAACCAGGGAAACTGTTAATAAACTGTGCTTGAATGCCTTGATACACTTAATACTTCTGCCTCAACTTTTTCAAAAAGACTTACGTGTATGTTTTCCTGCATGTATGCATGTGCATTACATGCATAGAACACCTGTAGATGCCAAAAGAAAACATCAGACTCCCTGGAACTGCAGTTATAGACGGTTGTGAGTCACCATGTAGGTGCTTGGAAGTAAACCCAGATCCTCTGGAAGAACAGCCAGTATTGTAAGCCTTTGAGCCATCTCTCCAGCCCCTCACTTCAAGTATAATTTTAACAGTTTGATATTTTTGGGAAAACAAAATGAACTGTCTGCCCTTCCCAAATCTTCAAAGTGAAATGAAGAAGCCCAGCTTCACCCTTTCCGCTGTGGCTTTCCCTCTCGGTTGCTGGGGAGAGGCAGGGATGTGGAGTCTGCCTTCCACTTTACATAGAAAAGCTTTGTTTGAAAGCATACAAGGGCTCTTCCAGCGAATGGAAGAATCATGCTGCCGTGTCAATCTGGCTCCTGCACATACATGGTAGTGACTCCATCTTGCACATTTTGGTGACAGCTAATTTGTGGTAATGAAGGTACTTGAGTCTGTCATCCAGAGGCATAAATGTGTTAGAGCAGAAGAAGATTTTTACATTACTAAGCTACAAAAAAAAGAAAAAAAAAAAAAACAGCTATGAAGTTCTGGCTTTAGATTAGACATTTACACTAAATTTAAAACAAAGACTTTAAATCTTGAAGTTTTTTTTAAGGATGCAATATGTAATAACTGTCTTTGCCCTGTTTTTAATAAAATAACTTAAGTGTAGCCAAGCAAAGTTTACTGAGAAGAAGTAGCTCCCTATAAGTAGGAGAGGACAAAACTGAGTTTCCCTTAAATGTCCTCACAGATCGAGAATCTGATCTGTAAGCTCCTCTGTCCTCGTGAGCTGGTGATGTCATGTGACCTGTTTCCTCACCCACTTGGCAATGATATTCCATTTTCAGATGTGTAAAGGTATTTTGCAATTATTTGTAGGGAAAAAAATTTTTTAATACTTTTATTTCATAAGACACACTTATAACCTGAGGGTCAGAATGACTGTCCCTTAATTATAACATCTACAGGGAACATGCTAGACTGAAAACTAGGCACACAGTAGCAGATCCTCACTTTAAGTAGCAGAAAGGATTCTCAGAGACTCGTCCTATGAATCCATATCAGTTTCACAGTTTGTATCTTTCTTCGTTCATTTTATTTCAAGTTAAGAGAATGTTTGCTTCACAGGCCAAAAACCATGCTAGAAATACTTTGAAATGCAGCACGTGAAAACAATACAGGTTGGAATGGCACTTTATAATTTTGTCACTGGTCAGTTTGCCTGCCTCCAAATTTTGAGAATGGATCAAAATTAAGACAGTATGAATTCAGTTTGAACATTCAATTTTTATTGAAGTCTACATTATCACATGATGTTTAATACTAATTAATAAACCCTATTTTGTTGTCAAACATAATGGTGTTGTTGCCACATATCTGATGGTCTTTAACGGTTTTGTTGAGGGATCTGCTATATTACTAAAGTATAACACTGAGAATCCAGTGAAGTTAGCATTCTGCTTCTCAGTTTAAAAAGCAATCACAGAATTTTCACTCACACGTGTTGGTAACAGTCCTGTCTATTTCACTGAAGATGGTCCCATTCAATCTTTCCCTATAACAGCTGCCTGCAAGATTATGTTTTAGAGAGACTGGTTTGTTGGCGTCTGGGATGGTAGTTAAAGGTGTGAGATTTCTGTATAGCACACGCTGGCACTGCACGTGCTCCCTCTCTCGGCCCTTGTTCTGATAGCACAGCAGGTCAGCTGGGTGATCTCCTGGGCAACCTTTTCCTTGCTTTATGACACGGCTTGTAAGGCAAACAGGTTACCAGCAGAGTCATTTCCCCAGCCCAAGAAAAGGTTTAAACCCTAATGTTAAAAAAACAAAATATTTTATAATGAGCATTCCAATTCCACATACATAAAATACAGTGTACAGGTATCTGCAATCTAAGCAGCCTCTCGGTTCCAGTGTTCTGTCTTCTGCAACTGTCATTTCATCAATACTGAGAAGGGTAGTTCAAAAGTTAGGATTCCATCCATTATTCAGGACTGCCTGCCTGGTCAGCTATGTGTACCACAGCTAAAATAAGAAACCATCTCCTCTTCTGAAGTTGCTCCAGGGTTCTTTGGAGTGACTCCTGTGGTTTTCCTTCCAGAAGTAGGGAAGGGACAGATGCAGCCTAACAACTTTATCCAGTGAGATACTTATTAGAAGCAACAGTGCTAGCAGGTGTGATTTAGGACCAGGCACTGGGGAACGGACCCTAAGCCTGCTTCAACAAGAACTGAAGAAGAGTCCACAGGCCTAAGAAAAACTCTGCATTCAACAAGGCCAATGTATTATTTTCTGCTAAAATTAGTGTTGTAGATAATCAGCTTTAAAAATAGTTAAGGAAGCCAAAGGGGAGTGTGCATTTGCAATTGCTTCTTTGGGATCCAGCTGCCATTACGACGGGATATTTGGTGTGTGCTGAAGACCCTGAGCACAGTGTTTGTTTTCAAATTGCACTGCCGTTAGAATCTTAGCAACCGCCGTAGCAACATGACTGTCTAATCTGAAGATCAGAAAAAAGAAAGATTTCAGCATTTTCTTTAAAAGACTGATGAACTTATGAAAGTACAAAGGATCATTTGCTTTTTAAAATGTCAGCTGTGCCACATGGTATTCCAGAGACGAACCCCAGGCTGCTCAGGTTTGACCATCCACGGTATCTTTGTTTGTCGCAGAGACCCATCTGTTATTTTCCATCTGCAGGGAAGAATTAAGACAGTTAGCTTCTGCTGTGCTCTGAAAACAAGCTGTAAAGTGAAGCGTGCACATTGTCATTTTCCTTTAAGTTAATAAAGCTGAATACAGAAAAACAATCTCACCTTCTTCAGTAGCTTATAGCAAAGTGAGAGGAGCTGGACCACAAGAGTCATCATGGATCTTATCTTTGTAATACACTTGTCAACCTACAGACAAAGCATGTGTGTCATTCTAACAGCAAGACTTCCCAAACCACTATCATCAAGTTTCTCCATCCTGGAGATCTAAGGTCCTGAGAAGAACAGATCAGAGTACCTGTGGGGACTTGAGGTTCCAGAGTGAGGATAGCCTGGTCTCATGCCTGTCTCAAGGAACCCCAGGAAGGACAATGGAACAACACTGTTCTACTTCAGGCTATGCATAAGCTTCTCAAAACACTCCACCCACTGACAGTGCATCCCCTAATCTGCAGTTGTTTGCACTCTGCCCAGATTCCTCCGCTACATTACAGGAGCCTCGACTCCAAGGCATTTATGACATAGAAAGGGGAAGACGCCAGGGGAAGGGCTCATAAGTAGCCGCTCAGTGCTAGGAATTCATCTGCAGCTCAAATCGAATTGTTGGTGACCTGCTGCTCTCTGGGTCAGTCACAGAGCAGCTGCTGTCAGACAAGGCTGAAACAAGGAAACAGACTCTGTGTGCACTTGAGCACAAAGGCTGGAGCTAAACTGATAGAGACAGGAAAACATTCTCAAGTGTTTCCCCCAGATAATCCACCCTTTCCTTACCTTTACAAACACTTTACTCTGCAAAGATGTCTTAGTTATTGTCTGAAGCTGTGGCATAGAGGAATTAGCTTGTTTATTTCCAGGAGAAGCATAAGTTTGTCATCATCTTTTAGCTGAAATAGAATTTAGGAAATTATTACAATCTCAACAAAGCTCTCTATATAGAATATATATTTTTTTTTCTTTTTTTTTTTTTTTAAGAAAGCATCTCATACATAGCCCTGGCTTACCTGGTACTTGATATATATATATATATATATATATATCGAGAGAGAGAGAGAGACACCAGGTAGGCCTCGAGCAGACAGAGACCCACCTGTGTTAGTCTCTTGAGTGTTACACCACATCCAACCTATATCTTTTCTTCCCTCAGTGCTTGGTTTTTTTTTAAATATAAAAATAAGAATTTCATAGAATGGCTTCATTTCCACAAACCATGAATATTATGACATTTTGTCTTTGTGCATTCTAGATAAGGTCTTCCACTGGGCTAGATCCATTCTACCCCCCAAGCAATATTTATAATCACACAAAAATAACACAGTATAACAGAACAACAAAAGAACAGGATAACATAACAGAATGTTCTCTAAATTTGCTCCTAGCCTATATCCTATATACCTTTATGTATTAATAAAATGCTTCCAGTGTGGGCATATAAAATCACTAGTACTGGACAGGGAGACAGGCGTTACCTGTTTTGAAAATGACTGTACACTTGAAGTAAGCTTTAATCCCTCTGCAGAAAAAACCTGGTAGAGAAGGAAGCATCACTAATTTAGATCAATGTCTCCTGGACAGTTGATAATTATTCTCAATTCTTTCATGCAGTTGAAAAATAACCCAGACACTAAGAATGAACCTCAGAGCTCCAGAAGTTTCTCATTGTATCACAGGAAACATAAGGGTTTAGCTAGAATCAGAAATTTTCCCAGACCTAAGACAAAATCCCCAGAGAGGCTCCTCTATACCTAAAGACCTCAAGTTATTCTGTAGAGCCAAATGGACCTGGGATCCACAGCCTCATAAATTACTTATTCCTTTCTGACAGCATCCCCAGATCACTTCAAAAGATCTCCAGTTACAGAGAGGAGCCATTTTTCTTCAGCATGTAGCCACTGGTAACTTGATTCAGTAAATAACCTCACAACTGAGCACATGTCAGCAAGCCCAGTTAACCAGTGGGTTATAAAATATAAAAGAGACATGAGACTAGGAAGGCCATGACATGAGAAGAAAAAGCAAGTTCCAGAGGGAGAGGGAGAGAATAACATCAAAGTGCATTATCCACATGTATAAAATTGTCAAACAAGACATTACTTTTTAAGATCCTCAAGTATGAAAGAGTCATGAATCCCAGGGAATGAGGTCAGGCTGGAATTCTGCTGTCTCCACCTAGCATGACTGAATTCACCTCCAGACACATTCCACACCCACTTTGTGAGAGGACCAATCAGATAGTTACATTTTATTGTAATTTTGATTTTGTCTGTTCACCTTGCATTTTATAAGGAGGGGAGTGAAAACCATAGCCAGACAAGAGCAAGGGACAGTCAGGCCACATTAAAGTGCAGAACACATAAGACCCCTTAAAATGCCACAGCAGGGGTTACAGACAAGGCTTGGCTGGGATAGCAAGAGTACTCGCTGTTCTTTCAGAGAACCCAAATTCAACTCACAGAGCCACACAGCCCCAACCACCTGTAATTTCAGCTCCAGGGAATCTGACACCCTATTCTGATCTCTAAGGTCTCTCTCTCTCTCTCTCTCTCTCTCACACACACACACACACACACACACACACACACACACACACACACGCATGCATGCACAAATGTGTGATTTAGGAAGAAAACTAGTCCTGATAGTAAGCTAGATCAAGAATATGGGTGGAGGGGTGAACTTTGACCTGGTAGTCATCAGCTTAATACGTTATCATTAGCAGTTAACATGATCTCAAGGTGAAATAGCCCTCTGAACCTTTCCTATCCCTGGAGGGGAAGGCAGCTGGCTTTCTCTTAGCTTTGGCCAGCACTGCATAATTCTCTTCCCCTCATTCCTTGTCATTCCACATTCTCTCAGTTCCACAGCTTCCCTGCTGTTGCTGTTTGACAGAATGTCAGCCATTATAAAAGCACAGGACAGCTGCTAACTCCCAAATCTCTGTGCATTCCTAACACTAGCTTTTGTATTCAACACGGGTAAAGCCCAATGCTTGATTTCCACTCTCCTAATGCCCTCCCTTGATGCACCTCAGTCAATGTCATTAGCATTTATAGTGTTAGTTGAGTCAAAGCCTTTTAGAACATCAGATCATTCCACTGCTTCCCAAGGCTGAGTGGGCTCAGCACCATCACACTTGCAAACAAAGAACACTAGGTTCTGTGGAGATTCCCTGCCTTCCACTCCACTAAGCCTCAGCACCTCATCTGCATGGCCTCCTGACTCCGCAAGGTTCATAGTGTAACTTCCATCACACCTGTTCTGCCTCTGAAATACCCCGACCCCACTCACCCTTCTGTCACCTCAACAATGCACCTACTCAAATGGCACCTTACACTCGTCTTTCCAACCACCCTCAGTCACCTTTCCCCTCTTATCCTACAGGATCTAATCTCTCTGAGTACTTGTGAAAATAAAACATACCTCTAGGAAGTGAATTAAGTCCTGGGAAGTTTTCAGTGGTCCCTCTCCTCTGAAAAAGAATGAGTTATTAAAATTAATATAAATATGAGCCTGGAAGTTGCCTTATAGAACATTAATGTTTTAAAGCATTCTATATATTAGCAGAACTCAGTTTGTAAAGAATAATATGAACACACTGATAATATTGTGACCTTTTTTTTAAAACAACTTTAACTATTACTTCCTAAGTTAAAGTCATATGTTAATTTCATAATGCAGAGTGAACTGAAACTGGCCAGGTGATTAGTGCTACTTGTCCTTTTCAGGCTGCTTTTATTTTGCTTCATGAATAAATATATGAGATCAGAGGCAGGCGGATTTCTGAGTTCGAGGCCAGCCTGGTCTACAGAGTGAGTTCCAGGACAGCCCGGACTACATAGAGAAACCCTGTCTCGAAAAACCAAAAAAAAAAAAAAAAAAAAAAAAAAAAAAATTATATATATATATGAGATCTGATAATATGTCACAACCAAATGCATTTCGTATACAACGAAAAGAGCATCCGACCCTGGCAGAAAATCAGCTTCAGCTTCATTGGGGCACAAATAAAAACGTAGAAAATAATCATAATACTACTCGTGTTGACCAACTTTATTCAGGAGTTTAAAAGCTACCAAGAATTAGGAACTCTGGAAAATGAAAGGTAAATTCCAACAGAGCAACCAGCAAATGCACGAGAGGAGCTATGACCTAGGTACAAATCAGGAGATGCTCACCACACCAGCAGCAGTAACTTCTGCCCCTAACAGCTGTGAGGTGCGAGCAAATCCTTCCTGTTCTCTGAAGAATGCTGGGAGGGGCAGCTGAATCACATCAAAGGTTACAAAGAAAACTTGAAAAGCACTAGACTGTCTTAAATATTTTATTAAGAAATATGAATTGTTATATAGAAATAATTATTAATGCATTATATAAGTGATTATAATGATTTCAAGCAATTGCCTAAGGAAAGGCTATAAACATGTCTAGGGACAGTACAAATCTCAAGATGAAGGGTAGCAAATAGGCTTGCAAGGAGTACCTAGATGAGGTTGGTAAAACACGGGATTAAAGGAAAATGGTGAGGAAACATGCAGACACTGGTAAAATAACAACTTGTGCTTTGAACACAAGGAGATATTGACATTTTGGAGACATGCCTAAGTGAATGAGGCAGCATACATTCACACATTACAGGAAGGCTCACATTCCTGAGCCTTAGTATTTCTGTCCCCAAACCATATATCCCAGCCCACAGAGCTTAGGCTAGCCTCTGCTACTCCATGGAGTTATTCTTCATATGTCTCAATCTTTTCTTAACTTTAAAAAGATCTGTTTATTTATGGTGCATACCTATAGTCAGTCCCATCACTCAGGAGACAAGACGGGAAGATTCCTACAAGTTCCAGGTCAGCCTGGGCTGTCGTCTAGGACCGTCTCAAAAATAGCTGAATAAGCAAACACATAAACAAATCCAAATGGCACTGCATACCTACTAAATAAATACAGAGAATAGGCCATCCTGGACATATTCCGTCCATGTCGGACGATCTCGTTGTCTTCATTTTCCCATTTCTCGATTTCACAGTCAGCATCCGAGGAGAGCAATCCCAGCTTCAGTCCCAGCTTTGCTATCTTGGCTTGCTCCTACAAACACACGGTAATCACAGGTCTGTCCTTGAATAGAAGAGTTCACAACTCTGTCTCCTTATTGATAAAAGACTGTTATACAACCAAAGAGCTTACCTCTGAATCAGGTTTGTCAGGCTTTAGTGATTTCAGGTTTGTATTATTCTTCTGTGACAATAAAAAGATTGGAAAGCCTTAGTATTTGTGAGGAAAGTTCGTCAATAATAGAAAATATACGAACTTGTAAGGAACCCTAACTTGATCATACCCAGCAGATAGCTAAACTAAACAGGTAACTACACTTAGGT
This sequence comes from Mastomys natalensis, assembly GCA_021653895.1. Classification (NCBI taxonomy): domain Eukaryota; kingdom Metazoa; phylum Chordata; class Mammalia; order Rodentia; family Muridae; genus Mastomys; species Mastomys natalensis. Next base: position 2,074,196 of record JAJTUV010000391.1, read on the forward strand.
TATACCAAGTACTCCTGAGATTCTCCCACAATGATAAAATCATCTATGACAAATTTCCCAGACCATGTCCCACTGTGAAGTGACAGCTTCCTGATTTATGTAAATATATACATAAGCCAGGAGTATGTACACATACACAAGAAGCATACATATAGCATGAGCAAGAAGAATACACACTCACACACACTCACACACATACAGACACACACACACACACACACACACACACGCATGCACGCACAACACAAGCAAGTAGGTCTGTCTCTCCTTTTGTTTGCCTTATTATGAGCAGGTACTGTTACTTCTGACCAGTTTCTCTGTCACCAGGCTCTCTATAGAACAAAACTGCCATAATGTTTACCTTCTGTCAGTATCTTCCTTACATCTGAACACAAACCTAGTGATATTTACTACTGAAGACAGGAGCAAAGAAGTACAGAGAGTAAGCTTGCATAGAGAGACTCTGATGCTATCTATACATACACATGCACACAGGCATGCACACACACAAGCACAAGCCTGTGCTCATGAGAACTAAGCCAACTTCCTCTGGGAGTCACATGGTCTTTAGTTCCTTCCATGGTCTAGCAGACCACAAAGCACTATGTGAAGCAAACTCAGTACCTTCTCAAGACTTTCAGGTTTTATTTAGACTTCATTCCCTATCTTTCTCATATAAACTACTTGTGTTACATGATTTTTATTTTTACAAATTGAATTGCAAAAGTACTTTATGAATGTTAAGAGGAACTGTAGAAAGGTAAACAAGTCATCTTTAAAGTGTGGTCATGGGGCAGTGACAAAGCTCAGTGGGTAGAGAGGCCCTTGCTACCTGGCCTGACAGCATAAGCATGATCCTCAGGCCCCACACAGTGGGAGAAGAGAACCAACTCCTTCAGATGTCTTCTGGCCACATGCCACACCAGCCCCCTAACCCCGACCCAGAAAAATGAATAAATGTAAAAACAAAAATGTGGTCAAACTTGCCACCTAGTGGACACTATTTGGAAATGCAGTTCTGTTATATAAAGCTGAAGATTTCCAAATATAAATAGCACAAGACTCAAGTTTACTCTCTGAAAAAGGAGCTACAGTTGTCTAAAAATATAGTTAACTGTGATACATTCAACTAAGTAACATATTTTGAAATTATGTTACTAAAGATTGAAGGGCCCACTGAGTTCAATAAAATCTTCCTTCCATTCAACCCAATGTACTGGAGATGGAGCCTAGGCCTATGTAAGAAGGCAAGTGCTTCAGCAGTGAGCCACAGCAGGAGAACTCCCTCACAGCTGGAGCACTCCCTCACAGTGGGAGCACTCCCTCACAGCAGGAGCACTCCCTCACAGTAGGAGAACTCCCTCACAGCAGGAGCATTCCTTCACAGCAGGAGCACTCCCTCACAGCAGGAGTACTCCCTCACAGCAGAAGCACTCCCTCACAGCAGGAGCACTCCCTCACAGCAGCAGCACTCCCTCACAGCAGCAGCACTCCCTCACAGCAGCAGCACTTCCTCACAGCGGGAGCACTCCCTCACAGTAGGAGCACTCCCTCACAGCAGCAGCACTCCCTCACAGCAGGAGCACTCCCCTCTCTTTTCTTGTTTTGTGGTTGCTGTTTGTTTTGTCTTGCTTGGGAAATCTGTCTTACAGGTTGACATCAAATTCATGATCCTCCTGCCTCAGGCTTCCAAGAGTTGCAGGTGTGCACTTGCTGTTGTATGATGTCTTTTCTTATCCAAAACTGTTTTATAAGAGGCCCAACACACAGCATTTAAAACAATCAACCTATCTTTATTTGATTAAATATAGCAGGATATTAACTATTGCCATTTATTGGATTCAAGGTGGATGAAAATGGGAAAATTAGATAAAAAACATACTACCAAACTGTTTCAGTGATAACTTAAGGCACAGATAACTGTTTCTCAAAATGATTTTGCAGTCTCATCCTTGTTTTTCTTCTACCTATATTCAGTTTACAAAAGTATTTCAGCTCGGAACCACGGTGTGGGTGTAAGTGCCTACAATGCCAAGAAGAGGGCATCTGATACTCTTGGGCCCAGTTACAGGGAATGGTGAGCTGCCCTCAGTGGGAAATGGGAGCCAAGCTCAAGTCCGCAGTAAGAGCAGTATATACTCTTAGCCACTAAGGCATCTCAGTAGCCCCTCTGTCCTTTTGAAACTCTGAGGATTGATTTGTCTTTTGTTCTCTTCCCTATAGCACTCATTCCTGCTGCCACTACTGTTACCAGACATGAAAGTTTCACTGTCTAGCTTCTTACTCTTGTTACTCCTTACTCCTGTTAGTTACTCCTGTTACTCTTGTTAGTTAGTTATTCCTGTTACCCTTGTTAGTTACTCCTGTTATTTCTGTTAGTTACTCCTATTACTCTTGCTACTCCTGTTACTGTACTATTTGGATACTCGCCATGCCCTCACCACCAGTTACTATTAATAATTATTGATCTCTCTTCATTTCCTTTTTATATAAGATTAAATATGTACTATCTAATATAGAAGCTGTTAGCCACAATGTGGGCAGTCTGGTTAGGATGTTATATGTGTAAAATATTCCCCAGATTTTGAAGATTTAAGATGACAAAGAGCTAAATAGTTCCCCACAGCCCCATGCCGAGTGGTAAAGCTTGGAACACATTGGGAATCAAATATGATACAAAATTAACTTCACAAAGCTCTTTTTCTTTGCACAGCTACTTAAAGTTTTAATTATGTATGAGCCTCAAAGACTGTTCTGTCTTCTTCATTGATGAAATGAATCACACATTTTTTTTTATTATCAAATTTGGGCCGGACAGTTCTAGGCAACAGAAATCTGCAGCACATAAGGTATTTTTCAACTCGTTCATCATTCAGCACCTTTACCACCCAGCACACAATACAACACCAAGCCAACAGGAACTGATCAGGGGCATTTGATGACCCAATGTATCTGTCTGTATATAATTGTACACCAGAGTGCTCCTCTCTGGGTGACTCAGAAAATGGTTATAACCTCCTGCTGGGTGTAGCCTTAAGCTTCTCCCTCTCTGAGAACCTACCTACTTCTACAGCCAGGTTTTATTTGTTTGTTGTTTCCCACACAAACTTCACAAGCCTGGGTATCAGGGCACTTGATTGCTCTAAAACACTAGTCCTTGTGATAACTGAGCCTGTATTTTATCCATAATTATAAATGTCATAATGTTGTTTACAAATGAATTGCTGTGGTCATCAAAAGGTTTCATGGGTAACAGGATGGTAAAAGGCTATCAGCCAAAAGATGGAAACTTTAGTTCCTAAAAGAGATCTTTGTGCCACTGCCCAGCTAATGTATTACTCTTTCTTTTCTTTCTCATGAGCATGTTTTTGCCTAGGTAAAGCATACAAACATTTTTTTTTTTAAGTCAGGGTCTCACTATCTAGCTTGAACTAGTATTTTGACCAGGCTACCCTTTAATTCATAGAGACCTGTCTGCCTCTGCTCCCAAATTCTAGGATTAAAGATGTGAGCTACCAAGTCTGGCAATAAATGTGTTAATATACAGAAAAGAATTGCGACACTACTTTGTGAATTAAAGCAAAAATATGGAAAAGAAAGCCACTTGCCACTTCACAGATTCCATTATTCTCTGAACCCCGAAAGCTGAACACAAATATTAAGAGCACAGGTCACATGTAGGCCATCGCCCAGAGTATTAAGTCTGAACAGTGGGCTTATACTCTCCTAAGTGTTCCCTGTTGCTGAGCGAGGCTAGCAGCCATAGGCAAAAAGAGCATAACAGCAGACAGGCATTTGAAGCATGCAGAGCTCCCGTACTTACCACGGGCTTTGGAAGTGAAAGATGGTCATACTTCTCTCCTACAAATAACATATACCACTTAAAAACTTTCTACTGACAAAGTTTTATTACTCACATTTAACATTTACAGTAGCAAACAAGGTTACATTAGTTGTGATAATCTAGACTGTCGATTACATGTGACTCAGATATGACAGCATAACTTGGTCTGCAGACATGAACACTTTGAACACCTGCATCTCTAAGGCACCTACAATGCCAGAGCTCACCCCCAAGTAAAGGGAAAATCAAAAGTAAATCTGTCATTGGGACTGACTTCCATTTCCAGGCAGCCTCAATCAGAGTGGTCCTTACAGCAGCCTGCCACTCCCCAATCCAGGATCCTCTCATCAGGACCAGCATCAGTTCTTCTTCCCTTCCTCCATATGCCAAACCCCATCATCTCCAACTACCATACAGTCCCCTTACTTGGGGAAAGGACAACCCCGTGGACAAGACAGGACAAGGAAGTAAAGCACACAGGTTGGGGGCTGTGAGTAACAATGGAGTTGATTACAGGGAAGGCGGGCAGCCTGCCAGGTCCAGTTCACTCCCACTCTGTCTGTCATCTTTCTGGCTGGCAGATCAGCTTACAATAGATAATGATTTTGTTTTATAAAACTAGTCTGTGAATTTAAGATAATATTTGTGAAATAAATTTTAAAAACAAAACAAATAGCATATAGAATCAAAATTAGAAAGCCACTTTCACCCATGTTGCTACTTTCAAATACATTTAGCATTAACTTATTATTATTATTACTACTATTATTATTATCATCATCATTATTATTATTATTAATCACCATCATAGGTTTTTCAAAACAGAATTTCTTTGTATAACATCCTTGGCAGTCCTGGGACTTGCTTTGTAGACCAGGCTGGCCTCAAAACTCCATGATTACCAAACCAGCTTAGCATTAACATTTTAGTGGTGAAAAAACAAAAGCTAGTTCTTTGAGTGTCCTAGATGAATTTTTTTTGGTAAATTTGATACAAGTTACTTTTGGACACAGTATTTAGCACAGCAATAGAAACCCTCAGACATTTAGTGACTATCAGTATTTAATAAGTATTGTAGTTGTAAGAAAATAAAATAAATGAATATAAATTTTTTAAGATTTGAAAAGCAATAGCTGAGATTTTTTGTTGTGTTTGACTTGTTCTTCCTTGTGTGTTGGAGGATAAACCCAGGGCCTTGCACAAAGCATGTACCATATACCTAAACTACAGCCCAGCAGTAACTGCTTCTTTTTCTTCTTTCTTCCTTTCTCTACATGTGAGTGTACATGCATGGGTATATGCACTCAGAGGTTAGGGGACACTTGTGGGAACCAGTGGGAACTTGTAGGAATCCTCCCGCTTGGCCATCAGGCTTGGAGGTCCTGTCAGCACCCCAGCTGGGCTGACAGACACCTTCTTTTCAATGAAAACGGGGTGTACTGAGCTACAGTACAATACTGATTTTAGATTGAAGTGATAACATTACTTTTAAGACAAAACCTCATGTAGCTCAGCTGACCTTCAACTCCCATGTAGCCCAGGATGACCCTGAGCACTGAGCCTCCGGCCTCCATCTCCTGAGCACTGGATTTACAAGCAGGCACCATCACAAACTTAGGCAGTGTTTGGGGTTGGAACCCAGGGCGTCCTGCATAGGCAAACAGTCTACCAAGTAAGCTACATCCCAGCCTATGAAATGATGATATTTTGGGAACAATGTGAAAGGACTAACCCAAGGTCACATAATAGTACAAGAGACAAACAAACAAACCTAAAACGCATTGCAAACATGATGTCCAAAGAAAGGGCAACTCAAAGGGCCAGGTAATATGTGCAGGACTCCATTCTTAACAGATAGTTATATTCAATTAACTCTTCCAGGAAGATAGCCTACCCTCAGCTACTAAGCAGAAAACTAAAACAAGGATCCAGGCTCCTGCCTAGGACGGAGATCTCAACAACCTTCTGAAATGGATTTGGAGAGAGAGATTGGAGCAGACTTGTGAGCGTTTGTCAGAGCTCACTCATCCCCATTAGGCTCCATTAGAGCCAAGGGAGTTTACCTGTCCGACTAACAAGTGTGAGAAGCTGAGAAGACGTCACCCCCTCCACACCACCCACCCCTCATCCCCCACCCCAGTCACCCCTGGCGTCATTCACTCAGCGCTCGGCTAGCACTCCTCCCCCACTGTGGGCTCTGACATACTCACTTTTCTAAACTTCTACTTTACCATTAATAAACTCCAAAGATGTTATCTTCCTCGTGCGTTACTAAGAAGATTAAATGTGATAAAATCCACATGTGACACTTAGCAACAGAACCAGCACAGTAAACTCCTAATAGACAGTAGCTGCAGTCTGTACGGCTGCACTGTTTTAGTTGCATGCCTCTGACGTGTCTGTCACCCTACATACACAGAGGGCTGTGTGTCCACTGAGTCCTTTTAACATTCTAATTTCCACTGGATGTTTGGCCCAGCATAAGAGAGGAAAAGGTTGTTCTAACTTCTTTTTTAGGCAAATAAAAGAGAGAAAAGACAGATCACAGTGTTGGTCAAACACCATGGCCTGTGAGGATCCAAGAGACACAGAGAAAGGCAGCTCAGGCCCTCAGTCAAGGGATCAGCACCAGGAGAAGAACTTGCTGGCTCAGGGACATGGAAAGAGAGCAAGGATATAGAATTCCCTAATTTTTAAGTCAACATTTATCCTATTTTTAATATTAAATATTTAAATACTCATCTCTAAAAAATATTTAATGTTGTGATATTAAATATTAAATAACATTTTTAACACTTTAACACTAATGGAAACCATCCAAAGGAAAAATCTATACATAGAGACAGACACATAAACAAAAATCATAAGATGCAGGATGATAGGCAGTAAATAAAATTGTCGGTTGACACTGACATAAAGTACACCATACAGGCCCCTTTACATGTCGTACAAATGCCAATGAACTTACCCACCACAGGCAATATTTCAAGTTTATGCAGTCATCAAGGAAAGAGATTCCACCCAAGCAGAAGGAAGGCATTTCAAAAGTCAAATAATTACATTCATTTCATTATGAATTAAACATAACTAAATTAGAGACTTTCTGTATCGTACAAGAGCTTTTGTACTAAAATTTTTAAAAAATGCGAAAGAAACAAAAAGTTGGCTTGATTTCAGTAGGAAATGCCAATTTAGATATCTACAAGTCTAATAAATTTTATAGATTAGATATTAATCAATATAAGAATAAAATATAAGAAAACAGTAAATTGTCATTATTTCTATGGGAGACATTTTATTACAAAATAACCCATCTGGGTTGTAATAAGTTAATTTTGTATCCAAGACTTGACATTGAAAACAAAGCACTAATACAGTTATGTATATATCCATAAACACACACATAACTAAAAGCTGCAGTAACACGCGTCAGCAAAGGGATGGTTTCTCACCTCGTCTTCCTTCAAACACATCACTGATTTCCCTTAGCAGCGTCGCCATGTCACTGATTTGAGATTCCCAAGCTTCACAAAACACATCCAGGTTCTCCTTAGCAATTTTGCTAGACGGATGCAACGTCAGTGTTTCAGCAGCAGAGATGATCTAAACGGGCACCGGAAGCACATGTGTGATCTTTAAAATCTCAGGGATCATCCTAGGAATCATCCTGGACATTGAGTCCTTACTGATGAATTTTCACATTGCCTCTTCAGGTCATCAGTCAGTATTTTAATAGCATAATGTGTTATCTGCCTAAGGAGATAGTTATTCTGCATCTAATAGAATCCTTTTTCAAAAACTAGCATGACCAGAACCATTGTTTTTGTTTGCATGTTTTTATTTACTTACGTTATGTGTGGGTGTGGGTGTGGTTAGAGGTTGGTGGGTATGTGGAGGTTGGAGGACACCCAGCAGGTTGGTTCTCTGTTTCCACCATGTGGGCCCTGGGGATGACATCGGCTGCTCAACAGTCGCTTTTACTCACTGAGCCAGTTAGCTGGCCCAGTTTTGTTTTTTAAATCAATATTCTTAGGAATTAATAAACTGAACTGTATTTTGTGGCTTGTTACACACTGATGTCTTCCTTTGCAAGCTTAGTAAAGTGACCTGCATTATAAATAGCTTCATTTAAAATAGATATAGTCTAGCATTTCAGTGAAGTGTGCCAATCAATTTCAGCCTGGCAGGAAAACCAGATGATCCAATGGAATGTCAGCCATGTTCCAGTACATTACCAACCAACTTCCAGTGTCCTCCTTCCTCTCTGCAGATCTGCCCTCCACTGATGCAAACCTTTCTGCTTGCTTCCTCACAGTCTACTGCACAGTCAAATGACATAAATATAGAGAAAAGAACATGCCATTTCCATACCTGTTGGCCAGTCACCTGAAATGTCTCCTCTGCATGTATGCATGTTATCTCAAGGGGTTCTGTGCCAGATACATGGCGCAACAATCGACATGTCTGTAAGAAAACATGTCTACAGGTCACTTTCCACACCCTCATCCTTCCCAAACGATTCTTAACATTTACAAACTTAAGAATGAATTTGTACATGACTCAAGGCCAAAGCAGGAACAAACATAAACAGAGTGTACTGTTTCCACTTCCTATCTGACTGAGGCAAGGTGGTCCCAGATGTGAGAACCACAGGGAACCTTTTAAAGGTCTAGCTTAGCGTGTACATTTGCTGCATCTGCCTCCAGAGTCCCGCTGCTAAACTGCCTAGTATCACAAACTACTGTTCTCTCAGGACTGAGAGTTCTCAGGATCGATATATGTGCACACCTTTCTTCTTTGAGATAGTAATGGGTTAGGAAGGCTGGTTATAACGAGGCAGAAAGCCTCCTTTAGGGAAAGTTAGTAAACATCATCATGAGACTTAAAAAGGAAAGGTTTGTTACAGTTTCCTAAAGTTAGTTTCTCTACACCTATAATATTTGGTTTCTACAAAGAGCAGAAGCAAACTATTAAGTAAAGGAAATAAACAGTCACTTTGAGAATGTTCCCCAGAGGTTTCCAGGCTGCTGTGTAGACAAATAAAGGAGAGGAAGCCAGCCTTAATAGAAGCATTGATGACCTTTAGGACTGTTGAGCAGGGTATATGATAATATGAACTGTATTTGAATACACTATGTGGAAGTTGGAATGAAGTGGCCCCATAGACTCATACAGACTGGCACCATTGGAAGGTGTGGCCTTATTGGAGTAGGCGTGGCATTGTTGGAGGAAGTGTGTCTCTGGGGGCGGGCTTTGAAGTCTCAGACGCTCAAGCCAGGCCTACTGTGTTTCACTGTCTCTTCTGCTACCTGCAGATCAATATGTAGAATCCTCAGCTCCTTCTCCAGTGCCATGTCTACCTGCATGCCTCCCTGCTTCCCACCATGGTGATAATGAACTAACCCTCTGAAACTGAAAGCGACTCCCAATTAAATGTTGTTCTTATAAGAGTTGCATGGTCATGGTGTACACAGCAATAGAAGCTAAGACACACTAGTCAAGACTTATCTCACACATACATACATGAGTAAAGATTTTCTTTCTTTCTCTCTTCCTTCTTTCTTCCTTTCTTTTTTTCTTTTTTTGTAAACTAGCAGATACATGGTAACATTTTCAATGAGTCAAGGTCAGCTGGAATATACAGCAAGTGGCAGATGACTTACTAGGTTGGGGCGGAGTGGGACAAGATCAGGAAGGGACAGTGTGTCTTCCCACTGTCCTCCTCCCTTCTCCACTCGATTTCTGCCTTGAGCGGCTAACGTGGCTTGTCCATAGCGTGTTTGCCCAGTGGAAAAGAAAGGAATGTTCTTTCCTCAAAGGTTTACTGGATCACCCTGGGCCATCAACACCTAGTGCACAGACTTTCAGGTTCTGCCTCCCCGTTTACTTGCCCTGGCTCTGTTATCACTGGCTCCCCCACAACTGTCTATGCAACACTGGGCTCAGCTCTCCTGCTAAGCACTTGTCCTGGCATCCTGGCTTCAGACTCAAACAGAAACAGCCTTACTCCACTGCATGCCAAGCCCAGTCTGAGAAGACAAAGAAAAGAATACTTAAAATTTTATTTTATGGTTCTAGTACATTTTATTGTTTTGTTTTAGAGGCTAAACTATTGTCAGAATAGGGTAGACATGTGTTATACCTTACAGATTCCAAAGAGAAGACAGGGTAATGCTCAGGTATGTAGGTTAGTCAAAAACATGTGGTATTATTCTCTCCATAATTTTTGTATCATATTGTGAACCACAATCTGTTTAATAAGCAAATCTATTACTCACCTCAACAAGCTGTTCTTTCTGCTCAGAGAGTTTACAGGCATACTCAGCCAAAGCTTCCAAATTTCCTTCTACTCCAGTAACTTTTAATGCTTTTAAAATCACATGATCAGCATGGAATTTTAACAGGTCGGCTGCCAGCTGCATGGCTGTACAATGAAGCTGAAGAAGACAGTGAAAGGCATCAGAGCAAAAAAGGAGACAAAAACGTTCATGACCCAGCACCTGAGAAGAGCCTCAATAACTAGAGAAGAGAACCCCCAAAGTGCTGAGGTGGAGCAGCCCCTGTGGTCACAGGACAAGGCCTGGGGCACTGGGAAACATGTAAGTCCTCCCAACAGCAGAGTGTGCGGAGAACCATCCGTAGCCACTCAGTGGAGGGGGAGCGGAGACTCCTCACTCTGCCAGTCAGGCCTCTCCTACAGCGCTTCTCTCCCTGTTGAGCATGCATCTGCTGTCGACAAAGATGGAAGAAGTGGGACAGAATTAAGAGCTTACTGCTCAAGGTCTGGAGAGACAGCTCAGCTATGAAAAGGGCCATCTGCTCTTCCAGAGGTTCTGGGTTTAATTCCCAGCAGCCACATGGAAGCATTCAACCACATGTAAATCCAGTCCCAGGGGAGCTGACACCCTCTTCTGGCCTCTTCAAGCACTAAGCATACACTTGGTGTCTAGATATACATGAAGGCAAAACAGCCACAGACATTAAAAAAAAAAAAAAATTAAATTTCAATGTTAAAAAAAAAAACTTTAGTGTTCAGATTACTATAAGGAATATCTAATAGAGGCCTATATCATCACGCAGGTTTTAGGGGACTGTAGTACAGCTCAATCAAGGCCTGGATTTAATTGCCAGTATTGAATAAATAAAGGAAACAAAAACAGAAGGCGACAGTTGGGGTGAACAGCTCACCAGTGTGTATACGGGCCTCAGTCTAAGCGCTGGCATTTAAAAATATCATTTTAGGGGGCTGGAGAGATGGCTCAGAGGTTAAGAGCACTGACTGCTCTTGCAGTTCTGTCCTGAGTTCAATTCCCAGCAACCACATGGTGGCTCACAACCAACTGTAATGGGATCTGATGTTCTCTTCTGGTGTGTCTGAAGACAGTGACAGCATACTTATAGACATTAAGTAAATAACTCTTTTTTTAAAAAAAACATATATCATTTGAATTCATTTCTGAAAAAAGCATCACCGTGAGAGCCAATGGGGTACTGGGTAAAATCTTATTAAAGACCTATGTCATAACAGGACTGCTTTAACACCTGGACAAGCCAGAGCCAGGCGGCCCCTCGGGAGGGAACACTGGGTGTGCTCTCCAGGACTCTGCTCTCCAAGCAGGCTGGGTTTTGGCAGAAATAGCAATATAAAGGGTAACATGGTCCTCATGCTGTGTTTGTCACGGGGGTGGGGTGGGGTGGGAGGGGGACTCATTTGTAGCTGTAACTCATAGTAGCTGTCTTTGGGCAGCTCAAGTCAAAAATCTCTCTCTCTCTCTCTCTCTCTCTCTCTCTCTCTCTCTCTCTCTCTCTGGGGGGGGTGAGTGTAAATTACAAGGCAGGTGGTTTGGGATTTATCCAAAAAAAAAGGTAAGTTTTAATAAAGGCATTATTTAAAGAAAACCTGACTTTGAATTAAGCCTGTGAGAATGAATTGATTATTTTTCTCATGGAAGTAACTGGATGTCAATTCAAATGACAGGGTAGGACTTTGTATAAAATAAACAGCAGAGCTGTCTGCATTTATCAACCAAGTCAGAATAATCACAGCCAAAAAGCACTAAGCTACTTTCCTGTGCGTCACAGAAGGATTTTAAAGGACCTAATTCAGCCAGCAGGGCCCTAGAGAACCTCTAATACCGTCCACAGTGGCTGAGTGACTTGCCAAGGTCTTCTGGCTCTTAGGAAGGTTGTGAGGACAACTCATTAGCAACAAAAGAGGAAAAAGCCAGAACAAATACTCAGCTCTTGCCTGCGATATCCAAGGGCAGCTTTTCACATCCTTAGATTAAAAGACTAAGGCTGCCCTGGTGAGGAAACGAAGCCTGCAGGGAAGTCACCCATCGCCAAGGGCCTCACGCTGTACTCACAGCTCAGCACTGCAACTCTTAATTAAATCTCAATATGAAGAGATCAAACAGTTGGGAAAGTCACATTCTTTTACATTTAATAGAAGCTTAAAGGAGCTAGGGATAGATTATCCGTCTCTGGTTAAAATCTGAAACACACCACCCGCATACAGTGTGGAAACAAATACCCAGAGCCCAGTTTCACTCTCCAGAGACTTGGACCTGCTTCAAAAGCACAAAGAAATAAACAAAGCAGTGATAAGGGTGCGGAGAGGTCTTGCGGAGGAGGGTCTGGGAGGGTCAGTTTGACAAGGGAGTTGCAGTATTGAGGTGTAGGGACACAGAACTTCTGAAAAAAAAAAAAAAAAAAGAAAAAGAAAAAAACTCTAAAAAGCATCCTTAGGAGAAAGTCAGTGTACAGTCTCCACAGTATGAAGCCACAGTGTGACTCTGCCTGTCACCGGGCTATGGCTCAGTGGTAGGCACTTCCCTACCATACATAAGGCTTCATTCCCTCCAAAAACAAACAACAAAAACTGGCTCCAAACTGCAATACATAAGGGCATAGGTCACAGAAAACTGTCCTCCCCCAACTTCCTATCTCCATTCTCTGTGCCTCAGCCTGGCAAAAGTCAGTATCAGCGGCCACAGCACAGAATGGTAAAGGACAGAGACCTGTGCTCCATAAAAGTCGTAGCAGGGTCAGGGTGTTTCAGGACCGTGAGGCAGTCCTACAGCTGCTTGGGAAATGAAACACTACCCTGGAGGGAACCTTCAGATTCTTTCACTGAGAACAAACCAGGGCTTGGACATCTGCACAAAGAGCCAGAGAGCAAGTATTGAGGCTTTGCAGACACAGAGGCAGAATGTAGCTGCCCAGCTGTGAGACAGAGAGAGAACAGTACACATACTACACACAGACTGCAGAGTGTGTCCCCAGACAGTGCTGGCAAAACCAGCCAGCCGTGGGGCAGTCTGAGCAAGCCTGATGGAGAAGTGATCTCAGGACTTGCAATTCCGAGTACCCAAGTCAGCCATGGATGAACACAGGGAACAAGAAAATTGCCTCAACTCAATGATGTTAAAAAAAAAAAAAATCAACTTTAACTTCAATAAGGCATAATTTATATGCAAAATGCTCCCACTTTAAAGGTACAGTTTATAAAGTTTGCAGACACGTAACTCATAGAAGTACCTCTACGGTCAATGTCTCAAACATCTCCATGGCTTCAGAAAGGCCACCTCTGCCCTTTTGCAGTAAATATCTCAAAATTTTGATCCAATGAAGCCACTGAGCTGATTCCTGTCGTTGAGATTTAGTGCTTCCTTACCTAGAATGTTTTTTCTAAATTGAAGCACATGCTTGCTCACTCTGCTGTATCTGGGTTCCTCACTCAGTGTGTGGTGCGGTCTGTGGTTCATCTCACTCGCTGCTACGTTGCTGGGAAGTATTTGGTAGAGCTTTCTTAAGGTGCCTATTGATGGCCCTTGTCAATGGGCACTTAGGGGGTTCCCAGCTATTGTGAACAAGGCTGTTGAGCCTACTCCTGTGTGAGCTTTGAGAATAATAGTGTCAGCAAGTGGTGACTTCACACTAATGCCCACAGGGAAAGATGAGCAGTGCGTAGGAACACACTGACGCTCGTGCGCTTGGCATGTATCCTACGGCAGGAGGCTACGTGTCAGACTCCTTACTTCCTTCCTCAGCTCATCCAGGCTGTGGCTGATCTTCAGAACAGTGAGCTCCAGCTCCTCGGCGGCACTCTTTGTCTTCCTGCTTTGCTGGAATTTTGAAAAGTACACACATAGGTCACTTTACCTTTTTAATCTGTTACTCCTAATCAAATTTTCACTATAAATTATAGTGCACTTTAATACCATTTGACAATAATAAAAGTGTTCTTATTTCCTTTTGTGGTGCTACTCATAAAGCCAAGTGCTCTACCATCAAGGTGTAGTCCCAGACCTGGTAGAAATATTTCTTCACTGTACCTTTTTAAGGTTACAGAAGAAAATAGAATTTTAGTTATTTCATTGTATTTTCCACAGTAACTATAAACAAGTAAATTTTCAGAACCAAATTAATAATTTGGGTCTAAATTAATCTTTTTTAGTTTTTGCCTAAATGTCCACCCTTTTGTTTTTAGCATAGCTGAATACCAAAATTCAATTTCTCTCTAAAGAGCTACACAGCCTTTCTTTCTCAGGGAACCTCCAGGTCACCCAATCGATTCAGGTCTCTTCCTCTCCTACTCTTTTTCTCCAAGTAATTACTGCAGCTCAGAACCACATCCTTATGGTTTTTAGTTCTTGTTTGTTCAAAGTCTGCCTTTCCTGGTGAGACTATGCAAGTCACAGGTATTCAAATCTCTCTCAATGGATCTCTGGGAGCCTTGTCAATCTCAGTGCCTTCTGGGAGCCTTCCAGAGGCCTTTCCCAATTCTAACTTTTTTCTCTGTGGTGCTTTCAGCATGGGATCTATCAAGAAACTTAAGACTGTTTCTTTGTGTCCTTGTCCCATCTCCTCCCTAACTTTTCTACACTGTAAAGTCATGATGGACAGAGTAGAGTTCTGGCACCTGGCAGCAGAAAGGCATTCACTTACAACCGTAGGGAAAATAATAGAGACTACTTCTAGCACACATTAGCCAAGAGCCGAGTGCTTTGGAATGTATGAAATGTGTTTGATGCAGAGCTAGGAGTAATAAAAATCACATCTCCAACCTGAGTATTTCATCACAAGAAACTTAGTATTCTATGTTGAGCCTAGAATCCATCACTAAAGCAACCTCTTCTTCATACTACATGGCACATACACAATTCAAAGGCAAAGCACTGCTCACAACTCTTATACCACTCTATTAGGGCAAGACTTCCAGATAATGCATACTGTGGGAATGCCAAAGAACTATCCCCCAAACCTGTGATTTCTCACTACTTTTTATATAAAATGCCAGAACATGCCTCTGTCTCCCCAACCCCCTTTCTACAATCTACTGCTATGATACTTGGGACAAACTTTCTGTGTTGTAACACCTCTCTGTACTTTTTACCCACCTTGCTTGAACAATCTCCCATGTTGAAAGTATGCTACCCAGGTCTCATAACTGGCTGCTGGCTGATGTAGTCCAGGAGTCTGTCTGAGAGTGTTAAACTTTTACCCACCTGATCCTCATTGCATCTAGACCTCAATGGGCATTCTAAAACAAGTCTGTAAATCAGCTGTGCTTGGAGTTAAACACAGTGCACAGCAGAATGGCACCAGCAGCCAGCACATGTCTCAAGGTCCTCCAAAAGGTTCATATCTCTGCTCTCCACACTAAAAGAGCATTTGGGGGAGGAATTTTCCACAAGTGAGCTTGGCAGAAGAATGGGGAGAACAGGGAAACTATAGATGGTGGTGATGGCACAGATTCCAGCCTGGTCAAGACGAGAATCAGCAGCCTGAACACAGCATGTGCTGTGAGCTGAGGCAAAGCACACTTTTGTCCACTGGAATGGCGAATGGCGTAAAGGGATAAGGCTTGCTTCTCATGCACCGACCAAATTCATAGTCTTTCCACATCTCTCTAATCATTAGGTGAAAAGCTACAGCCTAAGATTTACTCTAATGAACACAGTGCTTACAGCTTGCATCCACACGGAAACGAACTGCTGCAGTTCTGTCCTCGCCTGAGTAGACAGCTCCAAGATGCGTTCCCTGTGCTCGTGGCTGGTGTAGGCAGAATCAGTGAAGTCCTCCACACGCTCCAAGATGACCTCCAATGCGGCAGAAAGGTTCTCCTTGGACTCAAAGTAAACATTCTCCCGAAGAGCTTCAATATTCAACTGAGAGCAAAGGGACACACATCCATGTAAGTATCCCTAAGATGGGCTACAAGTTCTAATAGTGTCCTGAGATGTGCTGGCAAGGCTTAGGAAGACTGTAGCCTGCATCCAATGGTCACTATAATCTCCAGTCACCTGGGAGGGCAATTTGCTCAGGAGTGAATTCATTGATGAATGGCTATGCAAGGCCTTGTCTCAAGAGCTGTTAATATAATGACCTTCCCAGCAGATCAGAGAATACTAAGGCAGAAAAAGCACCAGTGTGTAGAATTGAACACAAATAACAAACCGGCCTCCAAGTGAAGTATCTGCAGCTAAAAAAACAAAAAAACAAACAAACAAAAAAACCTCAAGCAAAATCCCAAGGAGGCTTGCATTCAAGTAGGAAGCTGTGCTGAATGTAATAATAAAATCTTTAAAAATGAAATAGATAATAAGTAAGAAACAGACAATGGTGACTGAGAATTTAAATAATTGAAACCTAAAAGTTAATCATACGTAATTCACATCATTTTTTGGCTTTTTGTTTTGTTTTGTTTTTCGAGACAGGGTTTCTCTGTATAGCCCTGGCTGTCCTGGAACTCACTCTATAGACCAGGCGGGCCTTGAACTCAGAAATCCGCCTGCCTCTGCCTCCCAAGTGTTGGGATTAAAGGCATGCGCCACCACTGCCCGGCCGATAATTCACATCATTTATGTTATTGATTTTTATTTTTGTTTAGACTCAGTTTTAATGTGTGTATGTGTTCTTGTGTGTGTTTAAACAGCAACTTAAGTTATACTGGTATTTTTAGGGTTATTAAACTATTTACATAGACATATCAACTTATTCATAATAAGTGAAGAACAAAAGAAAGTATTAAATTTCTCTCTACAGATTATTTTCTCCATCAAAAAAACACTGGTATCAAGGCAGGCATAGTGTTCCATGACTGTAATGCCAGCAGCCATAAGGCTGAGGCAGGAGGATTACAGTTTGAGATCAGCCTGAGCAACGTGGCTGGGTTCCTGGATGGGAACACCTCCTCAGGCAATGGCCAGCAGAGAGAACAATTCTTTCACTGCTTCCTTTCACTCCCTCTTCTGACCTCAACCTTCACACAAGGTCAAGTGCAGTGAGACAGAAAGAATATGGCGCCCATCTCAGCCCTGCTTTTTAATAGGTGTGTAACCCTCTTAGCATATTAGGTAACTTTGCAGGGCCTTGGTTTTCTCATCTTGAAAATGAGGGCACTGTACCAAATAATGCCGTTAGGGCCCTCCTGATGAGAAGTCAGATTTCCTGGCATCAAATCTCAGCCCCTGATACTGAGGCAGCAAGTCCATCTCATCTCTGCCTCTCGGTCTCCCTAACAGCACCCTGAAGAGAATGGTCACGGTACTTGCGAGGATTCCAGGACTCCACACTTGGAAAGCACTCGGACCGAACTGACTCAGAGTGAGCACTCCAAATGTTAGTAGAATTTCCTGCAGAGCTGTACTGTTGCTGTTATTGCTCAGCCTATCACACAGGCAGAGCAGGGAGCCCAGCGGAGACTGTCCACAGCTCGTCTATCTAAACCAAGAGCTGTAGAGGGCTGCTGCTATAAACAAAGACCTGTGTTGTCTGTCAACATAACCCTGAGCCCCTATTCCTCCATGTAAGGTTTCCACAGAGTGGCATTAGATTAGAGAAATATGTTTGATTTTTTTTTTTTTAATATATGTGTATAAGTGATTTGCCTGTATGTAGGTACGTGCGCCATGTCATGCATGGTGCCTGTGGAGGCCAGAATAGGGCATCAGATGCTCTGGACCTGGAATTATAGGCAGCTGTGAGCTACCATGTGGGTGATAGCAAATGCTCTGTAAGAGCAGCCGGTGCTCTCAACCACTGAGTCATCCTTCCACCTCTTGAGATATATTGCTTTCTGAAGTGCTATTCTAATTTTTTAAATATGTGTATGGTGTAAGATGCAGAAGCGGGGTGTACATGAGCATGGGTACCAAGGAGTCTAAAAGAGTGTGTCAGATTCTCTGGGGTTACACACAGTTGTGAGCCGACTGATACAGGTACCAGGAACCTAACTTTGGTACACTCTGAAAGCATTCAGCACTCTCAACCACTGAGCCATCTCTCCAGTCCTGAGATGAACCACTCTAAATCATTACACAACATATAGACACTATACAAAATGATGCTCTCTGAAATGAGAAAGGAAAACAAGGCAAACCTACTCTTTATTCTTACCTTCAACTCTTTAATCCCAGTAAAAATGCTGACAGACGAGCTGTCGGTGTCTCCGTTCAGTCTGCAGTCAGTCACGATCTCGATGACCTTCTCCAGGGCCACTCTCATCCGGTCAAACACTCCTTCTTTGTTCTTATGGGCTGACTCACAGCTGGGATGCCTGAGACACGTCTTCAGAACAGTTGAGGTTTTTTTATTTTAATAACAACTCCTACCATAACACATTAAAAATCGTACAGAGAACATGCCATGCTAATAAAAATGGTTCTTTACCCAAATCTCCTGGGCCCCTGGCTCCCCAGACGCCTCTCCTCACTAGTGTGGAAGCAGGATGAGTAAAAAGTGACAGGAAGGTTAAGTGAGTGACCAGAGAGCACAGGTGCATTTTCAAACATCAACAGTTCGTTTATCTGGATTACAGGGATGGAAAAACCCGACGCCTTTTATCAGGATTACGACTGTCTTAGACAGTGTCTTATACAGTGCTGCCTCACACAAGCAAGAACCAGAAAGGAGTGAGGGAAACTGAACAAGGTGCCAGATGACAGTGGCTGCATCTTTCACTTTTAAAACATGATGTAAATAAAGATCTACTCCAGGTTCTAGATCCAGAACAGAGTGTTCTTGTGGCTCTGCTAATCCCAGCACATCAGTAAAGACTTCAGCTCATCTCTGAAATATACCAATTGCTGCTTGGAAACACTCACTCCTGGCCCATCATTTTATAAAAGTAGAAATAGAAAGGAGAGGCCATGAATTCATGGAAGAAACCAATGGAGGCTGCATTCTGCACACTCCACCGCTTCCTCTTAACCAAGCCTGCCTGGCCCACTTCTTACTAGATTATGGGGCCTGCCAAAGCCTGCAGAGAGTGGCTGTACCAGGCAGCTCTGTTCACGGTACTCGATCCACTCTCTTCTGCTTAGCTGCTGAATCAAAGCAGGCTCAGATTCAGGAGCTGGGGAAGGAAGGCCAGCATTCGTGATCATAGTAAGAGATTGCACTTGGTTCTAAGTTACTATTGTCATCAAAAATACCAAAGAGGGCAGAGGTGAAGCTCACTGGTGGAGTACATGTTTAGCAGGTACAAAGTACTGAGTTCGGCCCTCAACATAAGTAAAAGAACAGAGGAAACAGAACTGTAAAGCTCCCGCACAGGGATGCACGTGCCCAGCTTTTTCTCATCACTGACTGATGTGGGTGACACTGAAGGCTCTTACCTTTGAGGCTGTGAGCAGCATCATTGTGCCCTTTTCAAGCACGGCTCTGGCCACGGCCATTCTGGCCTTCTTCTTCTCATCTTTCAAATCCTAGAGATGAAATTAAATCACTGGGTAGTCTAAGATCATACAAGCAACTCCATCTTTTGAAAAGTCATTCACTCATCAATAATAATGTTCAAAAGGCTAGTCACACCCTTCAGAAAGGAACTGAGAATGTTTCCTGAACCGTCTATGCTTTGGTGAAAAGAGTCACACCCTTCACCCACGGTTTCACTCTCTGAGGTCAGTGACCTGCCATCCACATGTCTGTGTTATGTCTCTCTCCTCCCACACCCTCTAAAACAGCAGCTCCAGGAGGCAGAGGTTTTAGCATATATACTGTTATATCCCCAATGTCCAGTACTTAAGTTATGGTAATCTGCTGGGTATGAAGAAAGAAGCTAGCTGGTGGCTATTTTCAGCATATTCTGACCAAATTAAGGAAGAAAGGGATTAACTCC
This sequence comes from Mastomys natalensis, assembly GCA_021653895.1. Taxonomy (NCBI): domain Eukaryota; kingdom Metazoa; phylum Chordata; class Mammalia; order Rodentia; family Muridae; genus Mastomys; species Mastomys natalensis. The sequence continues at coordinate 2,094,166 of JAJTUV010000391.1, forward strand.
TGATGCTAAGAAATCTCGTGAGCCAGGCAAAGCAGTTACCAAACACCCCAGTGGGAAAATACCTACTACCCTATATCTGATGGGTTAAATTTAATAGGTACTTCTGCCAGGTGTGGTAGTGAATGCCTTTAATCCCAGCATTGGGGAAGTAGAAGCAGAAGGATCTCTATGAGTTTGAAGATAGCCTAGGCTACATAGTAAGTTCGAGACCATCCAGGGATAGTCTTCAGCCAAAGTGCACAAGTTTTAAAGGATTCGACTATAGCCTTACTGGACTTGGTAGAAATAGTCCTATACCAATATTCTCCAGACCAATGTTATTTTCTTTTTTGATCTTTGAGGTAGGGTCTTACTATGTAGCACAGACTACCCTGAAAGTTACTAGGTTGCCTAGATTGACCTTAAACTCATAGTGATCCTCCTGCCTTAGAATCTCAAGTGTTGAGCAGGGCAGTGGTGGCCCACATCTTCCCACCACTTGGGAGGCAGAGGCAAGCAGATCTTAAAGTTTAAAGCCAGCCTGGTCTACATAGCAAGTTCTAAGACAGCTAAAACTACATAGAGAAACCCTGTCTCAAAATAAATAAATAAAATTTAAAAATGGTCAAAACTCCATTTAAAGAAAAAGAAGGAGGAGGAGGAGGATCCCAAGGGCTAGGATTCCAGGAGTGAGCCACCATCCTGGCTCCATACCAGGTTTCTAACTACAAATAACAGTGGAAGTTTTCCAGTTGTGTGGCCAGCAGGAAACAGCCAAAAAGAGCTACACGGGCTTTGGAATCTGAGTCACATCACACTCGCCCCAGTGATCTAAGAAATGTTAGATGATAAACTGTCATAAAAATACTTTATACTAGCCAGGCAGTGGTGGCGCACGCCTTTAATCCCAGCACTTGGGAGGCAGAAGCAGGCGGATTTCTGAGTTCGAGGCCAGCCTGGTCTACAGAGTGAGTTCCAGGACAGCCAGGGCTATACAGAGAAACCCTGTCTTGAAAAAAAACAAAAAACAAAAAACAAACAAACAAAAAAACTTTATACTAGTAATCTTTAGAGGGGAAGAGTGGAGGGACAAAGGGAGAAGATGGTGAGAGAAAAAGAAAAAGAAGTAAAACAAGTATAAAAGAGCAATGGCTTCAGAACAGAGCATAGACAAGGTGCCACACAGATGGCTTAAAAATTTGTCTTACATTTCTTTATTGATTTTGTGCACAAGTGCACATATGTAAGTATGTGTCTATATCTGTCTGTGTGTATCCATGTGTGCTCACACGCATGCATGGGTCATGTGGGGTTCAGAGGACAACTTTCAGGAGTCAGACATTTCCTTCCACCATGTGGATCCTGGGGATTAAATTCAGGCAAGCGCCTCTAACTGCTCAGCCATCTACATTCAGCTTTTTTTAGAGACGAACAGTAGTCCCCAGACCACCATCTTCCAGGCCTGTGGTCATCTCCCAACTGTAGCTGCAACCAGGAAAGCTCCCAGAGGCATCTCAGTACCACAGGTCAGACCTGATGGATTCATAAGCAAACGCTCCAACTGGAAAAAGCCTATTTTGGACATGCTGTGGTTGTCTACCTCCTCAGACTTAGAAGTGCTGGTCTGAATTGGGGAGTATGGACTAAAGAACAGGCATCAAGTTGTGGTTGAATGACAGGCTTTAGGAACGGACTTAACCAACTCCATCCATTAGCAGAGCGACCTTAGAAAAAAATCCCTTCACCTCAGGTTCGATTTTCTTACATAAAAAAACACCATTAGTAGCACCCAATTTGCAGAGAAGCACTGAATATTAAGATCAGCCATGCATATTAAATACCTAAGATAATACAGCCAATGCAAATGGAACCATGTCATGTGTTCCTAAGAACAAGTTCATAGATGCAGTGAATGAAAACGTCAGTTCATTGACTAAAAAGATCGCATTTCCACCCGAAGTAAAAGGTCTGAGTTTCTGTGAAGATGTCTCAAAATGATTAAGTACATACATTTTGTCTGTCTCCTGTTAGATGTGCAAACTCCACCATTTCGTTTCCAAACTGGCTGAATATCTGAACAAATTCCTGAAAGCTGTTTACTTTCTCTAGCCTTTCCATGGTTGCAAGAACCTGCAAAACAGAAAGCATTTTATTGTTGGGCGACAAACAAGAAAGAGACTGAGACTTCCAGAGTTGAACAGAGTGACAGGAAACTGGGGAGGCTCAGAATTCCATGGAAAGCAGGGAAGTAGACACACACACACACACACACACACACCCCAGAGAAGGGCCACTAAGACAAGACAAACGAGCTGGTTCAAAAGTTAGAGCCACTTAGAGAACTGACTTGGTTTTAGGATAGAGAGATGTGGATTTGTTTATAAATTCAAAGGAAGAAAAAAATCTTAGTGACTAAATGGGGCTCATGGAACTAAAAAGCGTTTGCAAGAAGAAGGCAGGGAAAAGAGCAGAAGGAACAGAGAAACAGCTAATCGTCTGGTTTAGGGACAGTACCAGGGGCAAGGAGTTCTGAAAAGGGAAAGCCATCGTTGGGGTGAACCACCTTTCTAGGGGTCTCCTAGGCAGGCCCCTGACCTTTCTTGATGGATTAACCCTTAAAAGAGGAGACAAGGACATGTCTCTGACTAGAGGTAGATTCTGGTTTTTTGCAGGGTCTCTCAATTTGCCAGGCTGGCCTGAGACTCTGTACACAGCCACTTAGTCTGGTTCTGAACTCATGATGATCTTTCTGCTTCAGTCTCTCAAAGGGTTGAGATTACAGACACAAGAGTGACAACCCCCACCCTGCCCTCAAGCTCAATCTTACCCTTTAATAATAGTAACTCTTAAGAGACTCTGGGAAGGCTGTACTAATCACCTCTGAGGAGAATGCCTTCAGTGACTTATCTGTCTTTGAATAGACTGCACGGATTATCTCAAGAATTCACCGGACCCAAGCTCCCAGCACAGGGACCTGGGGACACCATCAAAGTCACGTCTGAGCAGTAGCAGTTCTGTTTATTCTTTCTTCTTCACACTGGACTTCATGACTGACAGGCTCCTCTGTGTATTTAGGGTTCTGCTGTTTTTGACACACAGTCCCTGATCTAGGCTGACCAAACACTCCCTATGAAACACAAGATGACTTTCAACATTTTTCCTTTGAAGTACATGTGCGTATATTCATATGTGTGAACAAATGTGTGTGCAAGTGCACGTGTGTACACATATATGGAGAACAGAGCTTGACTTTGGTAATATTCAGTAATTTGTCTCCTCTTTATTTTCTGAGGCAAGGTCGTAAACCTGGAGCTCACCTATCTGACTAGTCAGAGGCCAAAAAGATGAGGCAAACTAAATAAATCTCTTTTCTTTATAAAATACCTAGCCTTGGGCATTTATCATAGCAACAGAAAGCTGACAAAGTTAGTAATAAGAACTAAGAAGGAAGAGAAAAGAAAAACAAAACAACAAAAACAAACAAACAAACCAGAAATTGTACTGGTCGTTTGAACCAGAATTAGAGGAAGCCTAGTTTGGAAAAGGAACAGAAAGGAGGTAATCTACAGACTGAGGAGTGGGGTCACGGTTAGGATTCACAGTTGAAAAACCACTCACATCAGTCAGGAGCTGCTGTTTAGACTAAACAGCTGCCAAGAAGCTTCAAACAATGAAGAGGGAACAGAACATAGACCCATGCTCAGTACAACCATCAGAAAACACTGTGTCCTTGACATAAGAAACACAGTAAATGAATGTGAAACATTTTCTGATTGTTTTTTCTAAAATAACTACTGAGTTTTGGTCAGACTAAGATAGGTTAGAAAAACACAGATATGCTGTGTTTGCTCATTTTTAATGAGGCTACAGAGGACATTTGGCCTGCTGACCTGCCCAGGCAGCTCAGGAAACACAAGCAGTTTCCACAGATAAGAACGGCTGTACACCGAGCAGGCCTCCATCTCGGACAGTCTTTCTTTCCTCTGTCATTCTCCATTTCTTTTTCTCTTTAAACGTTCACTTTTTGGTTCACTCAATATTCACTGAGAGAGGGTCATCAGTAGGGCTAGCCTCAGATACTACTGAGAAAATGAGTCTCTGCTCTGGCTGATTCAATTGCCCTCCTCCGCACCTAGGGGACTATCCACAGAAAGCAATGGCCCTTTGTTCCCAGTGATTCAGGGCACAGGCCACTGTCTACCGGAGGGGAAGGGTTTAAGTTCCATTCTTAAATTTTGCAACTTTTCAGAAATATTTAAGGACTCTACATATGGAAACTTTGTAGCTGTGGATAATTATAGTTTCAGACAATTTTTTTTAAAGATAAGGTTTCATGTAGCCTAGTCTGGTCTCAAACTTTCATGTGACTGAGCCTGGCCTAGATCTCCTGATCATCCTGCCTTTACTTTCCATATATGGTGCTGACGATCAAACCCGTGGCTTAGTGCATGCAAGACAAACATTCTATCAACTGGGGCACAGCCAGGGCTCAGATGATTTACATCTGTCTTTAGCTTTTAAATCGTAACTCTCTGACTTAAATAAAAGGAAAAAGACTGAAGGGTACTTGTCAGCTAGGTATCTACCACATACATCTGTTGGCATCAGAACTGGCTTTACAGTCAGGAACCAGCTTTATGGTTGCAGATTGCCTTTGAATCCAGCGATGACTGTGACGTCACCCATAGGTGACAGGTACCCACGCATCTGTTGCCTTGGCATCTCCATACATTCCCAGAGTCCACCTGGCCCACCTCCCACCTCTACCTGTGAGCAGCTACGTCACAGCCTAAATAAAAGGCAGACCCTCCTGACCTCCACTCTCTTTTCTTTTCCCTTTTGTCTCCATCACCCTCTTGCCCCTTCCCCCCACAATAAACCTCTCTCATGTGGAGCTGTACTGGCCTGGTGTGGTCTGTCTGGACACGAGCCGTGATTCTAACACAACATCAGCTTAGCTTTCTTCCCAAATTGCATATTAAAGGCTTCTGGCAGTAAGCCTCAACAAGATTTTTTATTAAATGAGAAATACCACTTGCATTTAAAGGTTTAGGCCTGGGACTGGAGAAGTGGCTCAGTGGTTAAGGGCACTGACTCTATTCCAAAAGATCCAGTTCTGATTCCCAGAATCCACACGGCAGCTCACAACCGTCTATAACTCCAGTTTCAGCAGATCTGGTGCCCCCTTCATGGGCACGCACGTGATACACAGGCTTACATGCAGGCAAACAGTCATATACGTTAAAAATATAAAGTTTTTTAAAATGGAAAGAAATAAAAGCATAGGCTCAGAAAGTTGGAGACGGTAAGTGTAGAAAATAGCATTTAAACTCTAGGTAGCAGGTGCTATAAAGAGCTAACAAGCACTGCCAGATTACCTGCATTTCACCTCAACAAGGATTCTCAACCACCCGAGACACAAACACAGACACAAGTGAGTACCTTGTTTCTCGATGTCACTATCTGCTTGATGACTACACGATCTGCCAGCAGCAGCACTTTTGTCACTGAGGAGAGCAGCAGCCTGGCGGCCTGCACGACTCCTGTTTTGTCTGTCAGAATGGTGACCTGACCATCTGATTCCAAATGGCTCCATTTGGTCACATCTGTGAGTGAGGCAATTGTTTCACCTAAAAAGAAAGAGGGGATATTATGTTGGGAATGAAAACTTAAACAAAAGACAGACTTTTCTCTCCTTTCCCATGCATTTTAACACGGGAACAACAGGAATGAGAAGCAGCTCTGCCTCAGATAGTTCCTATGATGCTTTTTAGCAAAACAAAACAATCAACAACAAGAAAGTACACTCTCAGAACCGTGACAAACTTTGACCCAGTCAAAAATACAATTTGTCTTTCTAGTAGTTCTGCCAACCACACAATCTAAAGTCTGCATCTCTGCAAGACCAAAGAAAAGCCCCAGGTGCTGAGAACCATAAACCTAAATCCAGAGCAGTGAGCAGGACACAGTAGCCCAGGCCTTAGTGTGGGGGTGGGGAAGGGGGAAGAGGGAGAGAGGGGCACTGTCAATCACCACTACCTGAAGGAGCTTGGGTTTAGAGGGACCTCCAAGTAGAAAGACAAAACTTTAGGCCCAAGGGTTAACATCTTCAATAAAGGGAGGTGGGGCTAGAAGAACAAACTATAGATACTTAAGAATCTGTCTGCAGATCTGCCTGGAGAAAGGGTAGGGAAAAGGAAACCCAGTAAGATCCATACCCTTTGAGTTCCAAACCTGGCTGACCTTCTGGTTTGTTAGTGATGCTTGTTTTTGTTTAGTTCTGTTTTGTTTTGTTTTAAGACAGGTTCTAACCACTATACAGCCATGGCACTATATAGCCAAGTTTCATGGCTGGCATAAAACTTGCTGTGTAAACCAGACTAGTTTCAAACTCACAGCTTCCAAGTGTCAGGATTAAAGGTGTGCACCACCATGGCCAGCTTAGTTTTTTTTTTTTTTTTTAAAGATTCATATACTTATTTTTATTTTTTTATGTGTAAGGATATTTTGTCTATATGTATGTATGTCTGTATACCATATCAGATTCCCTGGAAGCAGAGTTACTAATGGTTGTGAACCATCATTCAAATGCTGGGAATCAAACCCAGGACCTATGGAAGAACAACCTGTGCTCTTAACCACTGAGCCCTCTCTCCAGCTTCAGATACTTATACCTCTTTTGGTGCCCAGGGAAGACCATTCTAGGACACAGATTTTCAACATTCTAAAAAACTCCTTCCTCCAAATGCCACCAAATTGATTTTTAGAATAACAATTATTATTAAAACTATACAAATAGCTGCTCTTCTAACAAATGAAGCCAAGCTTTGTGTGCCGGTTGGGAAGATAGCCCCCTACGGTCTCCAGCATTTGAACACTTGGTCCCCTGTTTGGGAAGGGTAAACAGTTTGGTCTTGTTGGAGGAGTTGTCACTGTAGATGGTCTTTGAGGGTTAAAAGACTTCCACATTTCTAGCTCATTCTCTCTGGTTCTTGCTTGACATTCAAGATGCAACTCCCCAGTTCCCAGCTCATACCGCTAGGCCCTCACTCCACCACACCCTCGCTCCATCACAGACAAGATCTAACCCGCTCCTCTTTCTTCTATCAGTTGCCTTGGTCATTGTGTTTTATCAAAGCAATAGAAAAGTAATTAATAGAATATGATGTTTTCTAAAACTCCTTACTATTATACTTAATAAGACTTTTTAAATAATTTTGTTTAAATAAATTTGGAGGTCCTAAAAATATATATGTCTAATGACTGAGTTTCTCACAAAAGGTCTATTGTTTTATTTTATTTATTTTATTTTATTTTATTTTATTTTATTTTATTTTATTTTATTTTTGGGTTTTCTGAGACAGGGTTTCTCTGTGTATCCCTGGCTGTCCTAGAACTCACTCTGGAGACAAGGCTGGCCTCAAACTCAGAGATCCACCTGCCTCTTCCTCCCAAAAAGTTAATTTTATTATATACATTCAAATGTCTTGGCCATTAACATAAAAACTTAAGTAAAAAGTATTAGAATCTTTTCAGCCAAACCATGGAATACAAAACAGTCACCATTTAGAATGTCCAGTTGCTGGGAACACATAAGTCATACAGAGATAGACTTAAAGCAGGGCAGCTGTTAATGCACAGGGAAGAGGGGTCAAGTCATGGACAGCAGCCATAGGAACATGAAAAGAAAGTGACTTGGGAGACTGTGAGGAAAGAAAATATGATAAGAAGAAACAAAACAAATTCAAAATTATAAACCAAATCATTTAAAGAGAATCAGACTCAGAAAGGAGATGACAAATCTAATTTCAGACAGCAGAAATTTAAAATGATACAGGTAGGTACACACAAAACACAAGCCATTAATATAGCTAAGTAACTAACTGATGCTTTACCAATAAGTAAAGTTCATGGTAGCCATCCTCCAAGATGGCTCCCTAAGAGCTCTGCCCACAGGAACCCACATCTGCCAACTGTCCTCTCCTATGTCGCCCTAAGACTACAGCGGAAGAGAAGGTATACCACTTCTGAAGTGAACCATCAAATTCACTCAGGCCGACCAGTGGGATGGCTGTGTGGAAAAGTGCCTGACTTTAATCTCTACAACCATGATAAAGAGAACAGATTTCCTAGGGTTGTCCTCTAACCTCCACACATGCACTGTGGGATGTGTGGATACACACACACACAATGAAATTTTAAAAACGGAGATTATCATCTTGTTTCCTGTCTCTCTGAGGGAAACCAAGTGCCAGGCCACAGGTAGCCTTAGTACAAAGAGATCCTCGTGGTGACAGTCAACCAGGAACTGAAGCTTCTCCTAGCTGCCTGTGGGACAGTCCTCTCCTGGCTGGCTGCCTTCAGATCAAGAAGGAAAACCCTGAGCTCCTCCAGCATCAACCTACTCAGTGCCATGCTCCCACCACAATGATGATGATAATGGACTGAACCTCTGAAACTGTAAGCCGACCCCAATTAAATGTTGTCCCTTATAAGAGTTGCCTTGGTCATGGTGTCTCTTCACAGCAGTAAAATCCTAACGAAGACACATTCTAACAAAAATATTTACTAAACTGCCATATATAAAAAAACAAATATTGACAGGTAGTCAAGCAAAAAGTAAAACCCAACAGAGAGAAAGACTAAGATGCAAGAATCATGACGTGAAAACTTGGTAAACATGTATTCATGCCGAGTACACACACACACACACACACACATCATATAACAATGCCTCCACAAATAGGAATAGCCCCATGCTCCCATGAGAACATGGCTTGCCCAGGTCTCTCTGCCTGGTGAAGGAGGTCGGACTGGAATCTAACAGTCATCCTGAAGCACTGGCTAGGTCTTGATCACTGCTTCGTATTCTTCCTCTCAGGTGCACTCAAACTGCCCAGGAGGAAGAGGCCCTTAAGGGCTGAGTGAGCCAGAAGGCCTTCAGGAGTGACTCACTCACATGTCAGTGAAATGTCCCTATTTATGTGCAACTTCAGGAGGCTCACAGTTGGGGTGGGGTTCCTCCTGGAGTGAAAGGACACTTTAGCTAGTTTAGAAGAGATGGTGTGTGAGGCTCATGCCACTGGAGGGGACCTGCCTGGTCCTTGGCTGGAGCTGTCTGCTGATGCCTGCTCACTTTGTTCCTGCACTAAGCACAGGGTGACAAGGCTGAGGGACCATAGGACCTCATGCTGTTCTTTCCCTGTAAATCCCACCCCTGCCCCTCTTGCTTTCAGCAAGGGTTGCTATCAGGAACAATTCCAGACCATGTTTCTGTTCTCTCTGCATTTCCTATTGTATTTTGTAACATGGTGTCTAAGTGCCCACAGAATAATGTGCTGCCGGGAAAACAGGACTCTCCTTTTACAAACTGGTTTGTTTCCTCTCAGCAATGAGGGCTACAGAGCCCTTTGTTTCTCCCAGTTTGTCTTGCTTTCCAGGAAGTACAAAGATAAATTTACTGCTTAGTTAAACATTCATCTTTGCCAAAGATTCTGGTATAAGTCTCTCTGATTCTAATAGAGTCTTCACTTGACATGTCTTTTATTATGACCCACTTCAAATCCTTTTTTATAATGGAAAAAAAAAAAAAAAAACTACAAATAAGGTGAGCCCATCTCCTCTGCGTCCCACATAAAGCTTTTGTTCCCTAAACCAACAAATGGCCAGAAGCCCTGAGAGTTGGGTCAGAGTCCTCCGTCTCCTGTCGTTAACAGCCATGTTCTGTCAGTTCAGCCACCATCAGCAAGTGTGCTGTCCACTCTTCCTGTTCTCTGTAACCCTATCGAATTGTCTGCACTTAGCTGTTTGTATGTAAACGCTACACATGAAATCTCCCTGCCTTCATCCTTAACCCTCTCTCAGCCTGTCTTCTCTGTATCATCCACCTCCGTCAGCACAGCATGTCACCATTCTAACCAGTGAATGAATCCCATGTTTCAGGCTTAGCACTGACGTCAGAAGGAGCCCACCATTCCTAAAAGCCAACCTAGGTCATTAATGTTCTAGGATTTTTTTTTTAATGTTTTTATTTTTTGTATTTCAAAACAGGATTTCTCTGTTTTAGCTGTGGCTGTCCTGGAACACTCTCTGTAAAGCAGGCTGGCCTTGAACTTACAGGGTGTAGGGGATTAAAGGCATGTACCACCACCTTCTGGCTGGATATCTTAACTCAAAGTAAAACTAAAGTGTTTTGTCAGGGATGTAGCTTGGTGGTGCTTAGCATGAAAACAGTCCTGGGTTTAATCCCCAGCACTATAGAAAACAAATTCCTAAGTTTTTCCCAGATGTAGTGGTACATAGCTGTAATTCTAGCATTTGGAATCCCGAGACAAGAAGAGCACTCCAAGTTAAAAGCCAAGCTGGTTTACACAGTGTGTTCCAGAATAACCAGGCTACCTAGTGAGACTGCCTCAAATTAAATAAATAATAAAAAATATATAATATTCAGAACAATGAAATTGGAATAGTCTTTAAAATAAACATTCACAGCTGGGAGTGGTGATGTTCACCCATAATATCAGGACTTGGGAGACTAAGGCAGGAGGACTCCCACTGTGTTTGAGGGCAGCCTAAGCTATGGAGTGAGACCTACCTCAAGAAGGAAATGAGAGCTGGGTGTGGGCCCACGTGGCTTGGCAGAGGCAGAAGCAGGTGGATGTCTATGAGTTCAAAGCCAGTTAGGCCTCCAAAGAAAGTTCCAGGTCAGCAAGGACTTTGTCTCCTAAAACAGACAAACAGAAACAAAACAGCATGCAAACAAACAAACAAAAGGTAGATAAATACATACCTGCTCGTTTAGCTTCAATGCAGGCAATGTTAATTTCGTCTTTCAAATCCCAGTTTTCATTGGCTATAGCTTCTCCTACTTTAACAAATCTTCCAACTGCCAAGTTAACAGCTTGTCCCACACGCTGAATTGCTTGCAGAGTTTTATCAGATTTTTTGGTATTATCTTTATGGTTAATAAGTGTGGTAATCTGAAAATTTAAAAAAAAGAAGAAACTTTTACCTCAATTCTTTAAAAAAAAAAAAAAGATATCACAAAGGTCAAGAAAATTAAACCCAGCTTATCAGACACTAGCCCAAGAGCCAAAATCATTTGCAGCCCAGGGGCCAGGCAGTGGAGCATCTTGCATCATTTCCCAGGACAATGCTTCTATTAATTGTGATTATAAGTTCACCTGAGGGCAGTAATCAGGGACAAACACTTCCAGATACTCTCCAGATCTTCCAACAAATCTTCAAGACTTGAGAACACGGCAGAGCAAATCACCAGTTCACAGCACACATTTTCCTCAGTTCTACCTAAGCTGCTTTGAGCAAAGACACCTCTCATGGCATTCCACACCACTGGTCACAAAGTAAATGGGTTATATGTAATGGTACTTGTGCACTGGAGGTGTAGCTTAGTGGCAGAGTACTGGCCTAACACATAGGAGGTCCTTGGTTCACCCCCAGCACTGTAAGATGATACTTGAGTCACACAAGTTTACTGAACTCACTAACAGCTTTAGAATGACCAGTGCAATCTAGTCTTTCAAGCCAGTTTTTTTTTCATCAGCCCCCAAATACACGATATACCAAGAGTTTTATCATATGGTTTTAAGTCCTGAAGCAAAATATAAAGGATGAAATGTATAGATCATTAAAACAAATGAAAATCTTTTAAATGTCTTAGAAAAGTAACATATGTACAATATGCACATGCAGAATATTTATTTTAAAATGTTAGATGAAAAACTGATACCAACTAGTAAATGTATATTGAGTTTCATTTTGAAATAATTTTTATGGAATGATAACAAAGACCCAAACAAAACATTGGATGGCTCAAAAAGTGACAGAGCATTGGTTAAGAGCACTGGCTGCTCTTCCAGAGGACCTGGGTTAAATTCTGAGCACCTAAATGGCAGCTCACAACTGGATACCAGATATACAAATGGTGCACAAACATACATGCAAGAAAATATCTACACACATAAAATAAAACTTACATTTTAGCCGGGCAGTGGTGGCGCACGTACTTGGGAGGCAGAGGCAGGCGGATTTCTGAGTTTGAGGCCAGCCTGGTCTACAGAGTGAGTTCCAGGACAACCTGGGCTACACAGAGAAACCCTGTCTCGAAAAACCAAAAACAAACAAACAAACAAAAAAAATAAAAAAAAAAACCTTACATTTTAAAAAGACCCAAAGCAGAATATAAGAGGAAAGCATTATAGAAGATACCAAGCATCTTTTAAATTAAGGGACTAAGAGCTTAGGATTAATGGAAATGTCTAAATTTAAATCTTGGGGTTGCCAGTTCCATGAGAGATGAGCTAAGTGATACAGAGAAATATACTGAATGCCCCTAATTTCTTTATTTTTGTATATGTGTACATGTATTCATATGTGCACACATGTGTGAGCATGCATGTTGATTGAAGCCAGAGGCTGATTTCACTTCCTCACTGACCCTCCACCTTCTATTTAAGGCAGGGTCTTTCAGTGAACCCAGAGTATTCTCAGTTACACTGGCTGGCCAGGGAGCTCCAAGGATCCTTCTGTCTCCATCCTCTTCCATAGCACTGGGATTCCAGATGTGTACCACTCTATCTGGTTTTCAACTGGGTGCTGGGATCCAAACCCAGTCCTTATGCAGGTGGTGCAGGCACCGTACTCACTGAGCTCTCTCTCCCAAGCTCTGCCACTAACTATTTTCATCTACAGTATCGTTTCAACACACTATTTCAATACAATGTTTAGTATCTGTTAGATGACGAGACCTCAGGATGTGCAGTGGCTTGAGTGGGCGTGTATATTTAGGCTCATATATTTGCATGATTAAGTCCCAGTTGGTGAACTGTTTGGAAGGTCTAGCAGGTGAGGCCTTATTGGAGGAGACAGGTCTCTGAGAGTGAGCTTTGAGGTTTTAAAAGTCCATGAAAGGCTCAGCCTCTTTCTGCTTGATGCCATTGGTTCCAGAAGCTACCGGTCCTCAAGCTCTCAGCTACTGCTTCAGAGCCATGCCTGTCTGCTTCCCTCTGAAACTACAAGCAAACCCCAATTGAATGCTTACTTTTATAAGAGTTGCCTTGACTGTGGTGTCTCTTCACAACAATAGAACTAAGACAGGATGTGTGAGTGATTGAGACATACAATACTACCTCCAATGCTTGCGGTATAATAGAATAACAATTCAATCACAAAATATATTTCATAGATGAATAAAACTCTAAAAAATGAGGAATCATCAATGAATGATGAAAAGGTCTGTGCTATACATTCAAATGAAGAACCACAGTACTAGAGAAATAATTTTAATAGATGTTCTATGAAAAATATAACAATATGATATTGTACCCAGGAAGCCACCTGAGATTGGCTGCTCTTTCTTCTCTAAGAAAGTGGAATTGACAGTAGCAGGCTAGTAACTGCAGGGATGATGTATTTCAGAGAACAGAAACTGAGGGGTGAGAGGCTTTGGAGATGAGCCTATCCTGTCAAGGACTGAAGTGAGGCCAGAGTGACGAAAGCAGTGAACAAAGTGACAGGCACAAACCAGTGCCAGTGACAGATGGCCAGGAGCTGGCCCTGGAAGACTGCACAGCCAGCAGCTGCCCTTGGAAGGCTGGGAATCACAGCAAAGAATGCATGTTTTGAGCCGGGCGTGGTGGTGCATGTCTACAATTCCAGGGAGGTTAAGGCAGGAGGACTGTAAACTGCAGGTCATTTTGAGCTACAGAATAGGATTCTGCTTCAACAGAGTTGTGCATTACTGGGAGCCACAGAAAGGCTTTTAAGCAGGAATGTAGTATAATCTCTGTGATTTTGAAACATATCCTTCAGACCTCTCAAGGATGAAGGAACTTTGTTTCTCTCCCAAGTATAAACTCACTTCTCACGAGTAGATGACAATGGACCTCATGGTGCATTTCTGGGTAGGTTTCAGGATACTGATGTTATCTATTTATTTCTGTCTGTCCCTCTGTCTGTGTCTGCCTCTCTCTGTCTCTTCTTCCCTCCCTCGGCACACACATGCACATGTGTGTCTCTGTCTCTGTCTCTTTCTCTCTCTCTCCCTCTCTCTCTCTCTCTCTCTCTCTCTGCGTGCGTGCGTGCGTGCATGCGTGCGTGTGTGTGTGTGGTGTATTTCTGCTTTCCTCCCTCCGTCTCTCTGGGATCAATCACAGGGACAGATAGCTCAATGCCCTGTCAAGCTGTCACACATGGAGCAATCCTATGAGGAGTCCTACAAGGTAAGAAATTGATGCCACAGGCCAACATATGCAACAGAAATGAGGTTTTTCAAAAGACAAATGAGTGAACTTGGGAACAGACTCCCCAGGCCAGTTTAAGCCTTTATATGTCCATAGGCCCAGCCAAACACCTTTATTTCAGTTTTGTGATAGAACTTGGTCCAGAACCATTGTGTAAACTAAACTACTACAGAATTCTTAACTCAAAGAAACTCAAAGACAAACGTTCGTTGTTTTAAGACACTAAATTTGTGGTAATTTTCTAGATATGAATGTGAGATGCCCACCGCCCCACCCCCAGGCTCATGTGCTTGAAAACTAATTCCCTATCTGGTAGCACTGTTTGGGAGGATTATAGATACTTTAGGACGGTGGCTTTCAACCTGTGAGTCACAACCCCTTTGGGAGTCAAGCGACCTTTTCACAGGGGTTGCATATCAGATATCCTTCATATCAGATATTTATATTACAATCCATAACAGTAGCAAAATTACAGTTATGAAGTAGCAACAAAGTAAGGTTGGGGGTCACTACAACATGAGGAACTATAGTGAAGGGTCGCAGCACTAGGAGGGTTAGGAACCTCTCGTATAGGAGACGGAGCTTTGCTGAAGAAAAATGTGTCACTTAGAGTATTCACTGAGGTTGATTCTCTGTTTGAGACAGTTTCTCACTATGTAGCCTTGGCTAGCCTGGAACTTATAAAGATCCACTTAGGTTTAGAGGAGCACAGCACCATACCAGGTTGGCATTGAGATCCTATCCCTGGTCCCTTATCCTGTTTTCTTTACCCTTCCTCAGCATAATGGGCTCTATTCTTTCTAGAACTATAAGCTAAAACAAACTCTTTCTCCCCAGACTTTCTTTAATCAAGGTGTTTAAGGACAGCAATAGAAAACTAATGAAGGCGTTGTTCCTTACTGATAAGAAGGAATACAGATTTGGTACCTGGACCTGGAGAGATGCTATAACAAAACCCACAATTTGAGAGTAACTTTGAAATTGGGCTGCCTTTGAGTGGACTTTGGGGAATGAAGCCCAGGCATGTTGAGGGCGCTGCACAGAAGCAGGAGACTTTGGGGAAGCTCCCTGTCAGTTTGGAATGAATGCCGAAACAAACACTTCAGCTGGTCCTATAGGAGCTCGCTGCTTACAATTCCACAAAGCCCAGGGTCAGGCCTCCAGACATGGTGTCTGGTGAGGGCCAGGTTTTCACGGGTGCTTTCTGGATCTTCACTTGGTAGATAAAGCAAACAAGTTCCCTCAGGCTCCACCCTAAAGCATTAGTCTCATTCATGACTTAATCCCCTCCCAAAGGTCTCATAGGTTACTAACCTTACCATGGGGATTAAGTTCCAGTTTAAGAATTGTGAGAGGAGACCAATATTCAGACCACAACAAAAGTGTAAGCTTATTTGAAAGAAAAAAAAAAGTGGGAAAGAGATTAAGGACAGGCTCAGCAGGTAAAGTGTGTGAAGACCTGAATTTGGATTCTAGAACCCACACAAAGCTGGGTGCGGTAAAAAGGACATCCAAATTCTCAAAACTACTATGGGAGAGAGTGGGAAGTAGAGACATAGGAATCTCTCAAAGGTCAGCTAGCCTCATCTACCCAAAGGCAAACAAAAAGAGACTCTGTCTCAAAGATGAAAGGTGAAAACAGATATCCAAGCTTATCCTTTGACCTCCACACACACACTGTAGCACATGCATGTACACATTCACACACACACAGCACACAATCTCTCACACACCTTTCTCCTTTCTCCACTCTCCCCCTTCTCCCCGCCCCCCCTAGCTTTTGGGGGCTTTTTTAGGTTAAAAAAAAAAAACAACTCACTAGAAACTAGAGGGAAAGAATCCTTACTCTGGAGTGGCAAAAGATCACCCTTAATAACAAGGAAAGTAGAAAATATTCCTCAGGTGTTAGGTGGTCTAGCTAAGGGGCTATTGATTGCAGTAAAATATAAGTGAACAGAGAGAAGTTAAATCAAACACTGTTAAATAAAATCAAGCCACAACTTGCTGCTTTTGAAAATTCTTAGCCAGATGGCACACCGAGATAAAATCATAAATGGCTTGCAGGCAAAAGTCAAATCTAAGGCACTGTCAAGAAAGCCAAATCTAAAGACGGACGCTAAGGGACAAGTCTGGCAGCCATCCTTGGGAGCTTAGACACTTGTCCTCCAGCTGTCCCAGGAGTCAGAAGGCAGAGAGGAAGTGACCTCTGCACAGCTCGTGGGGATGGCCTTGTCTAATACACGGACTGCAGTGTGACTCAAAGGACAACTAACAAAATTTTTTTTTTTTTTTTTTTTTTTTCGAGACAGGGTTTCTCTGTGTAGCCCGGGCTGTCCTGGAACTCACTCTGTGAACCAGGCTGGCGTCGAACTCAGAAATCCGCCTGCCTCTGCCTCCCAAGTGCTGGGATTAAAGGCGTGCGCCACCACCGCCCGGCGACAACTAACAAAATTAATCACACTGGCAGAGACATCATCAGCTCAGACTTTAAAAAAAAAAAAAAAAAAAAAAAGGATCAATATGAAACAAAGAAGTTCTACCGTTAAGTTTCCACAGACTGAGAAACTAGCTACAAACAAGGGCTGCCTTTCACAAGAAAGGGTGACCAACTGAGCAGCCAATGCCAAGCCATGAAGACAATTCTCGGGACTTGAGTTTTAATTAAGGAGCTGCCAACCTGGATCCAGGTGCATTTGGGGAAGCTATTAACCAGTACTTTTTTCTTTCCTTGATTTTTAGTATAAGCCTAAAAAACATCCTGCACAGCTAGAAAGAGTTACACATGAGAATGGCTATGTATAAAAAGCCAGATTTCCAGGTCAACCTTGTGATTCAAGCTGAGGTTATTTACGGATGGAAGAAGGGAAACAATTTACCACAGAGGTTAGAGAACACAAGTTCTTTGCTATTGCTTCCTACCAGAGGCAAAGTCTCCACCCCGTCTCCTAAGTTATATCTACCAGAATAAGCAGAGACGTATATCAGGAGGTAGAATGTTGGTCCAGCATGCATTAGGGCCTGGGTTTGATTCCCAGCACCACACACCAGGGCTATGACAAACAGGCCCGCAAGCCCAGCACTCCACAGGTGGAAGCAGGGGGATATCTTCTATCTCAGCTCATGGAAGAAAGCAGACACAACTGTGTTACTCTAGAGGGTAAGGCATGATCTCACTGGGTTTCCATCTCTCCATCTCTAACCCCTGCACTCTAGCGGAAGGCAGTTGACTAGAGCCACGGAAAGGCTCCCATGATGAAGAACTAAAGGCTACTTGCCAAAGCTACAGAGATTCTCAGGTTTCCGGACAGCACAGAGAAGATATCTGGAGCCACCCAAGTAATTTCCGGTTCTCAAATTTCTGGTTCTAAGGAACTGACTTATTTTAATCCATTAAGTTTTGAGGCATTTTGTTATGTAGAAGTAAACAAAATGTCATATGTATATTTTGAAGTAAATTCTCAGTCATTAAAAAGGAAAAAAAGCTAATTTTTTGGTTTGTTTATTTATTTATTTATTTATTTATTTATTTATTTATTTATTTATTTTTGGTGGTAGATAAGTTATATAAAAAATACTTGACAGTGAATGTATAAATTCAACATGATTCTCCACAGCTTCAGAATGACTGCTCTAACTGTATAGAAGTTCACTGAGATGTATAAAGTTAAGTAAGGTTAATTTTCGTGATTTTCTTTTTTGCAGGTTTTTAAAGTTGGTTTGGTTTGCAGGTTTTTAAGTTGGTTTGGTTTGGTCTATCTCTCTATGTAGCCCTGACTGGCCTCAAAAAATGACCTGCCTCTCTATCCCAAATGTTAAAATCAAAGGTATATATTATGGCATCTGGCTGCAAGTTCTTTATAATAAAGCTTTAATACATTTAAAAAATTAATAAACAAAGCCACCCCCAGTCAAGGGAGATGCTCAGATATTCTTGCTCGTGTCTTGACTTCGAAGGGACAGAACCTTTTCTTCAGCACAAATGGTACCTGGGAGCCCATTAGTTCGTGATCTGTGTGAACTGTGAGGATGATTGTGCTATGATATCCAAAGCAGGGTGACAACCATGAAAAACACCAGTGTGGTGGTGCACACCTGACACAGGACAGTGAACAGACTGTCTAAAAGGAGCAGGCACAGACATGAGACCTGTCCTTACCACTGTAGTCCCCCAGACCTGGCAGACACTAGGGAACTTGCAGTACCAGATGTAGATAGAGACCTGACCACCATTTCAAGCTATCACCTAAGATCACAGAGTGAAAAGAATGGGAGTGGCTATGTCCCACCCTGCTCATGCAGTGACAACCTAACAGCCAATTATTAGAAGATGATTTGGCCATAAACTCAGAGCTCCCATGAATAGGATGTAGAAGAGAAAGCAGAGGGTCCCTGCCCCTTGTATCATCATATCAGGGCAAGGAGAAGATATCAGTCTAATGTAGGAAGCAGGCAGTCTCACCAAACACTTAGCACTGGGCACTTTGATGTCAGACCACCTAGCTACCAGACTGTGTCAAAATAAATGCTTGTTGTTGAAGGAGTCTATGGTTTATTGTTCATCTGTAGGACGAACAAGACATCCCACATGCTGGGCTCTAGCTCAGTATAGCTATTAGAGCAACCCAGACTAAGACACTGTGTTCATTAAATTCTGTATTTGCATACTTACATTTTCCAATTATAAAAACCAGATCCTACAATTAGCCTAAAGCACGAACTATTGTTCAGTTCCCAAACAAGCATTCTGCTTTCACTCCAAGCATCCTCCCCAAGGCACAATTAGGTGTGGCTGTCTTCCTTTTACTGGAAGCATTCGGGAAAATACTCATTCTAAATACAGTCCATTAAAAAATCGATATTTAGAGGAGTTAAGTCAATTCATAAACATCCTTATTCAAAGACCTACCTACGCCTTAACATTTTCAAATGTTTAGAAAGCCTCAGGGCTGGTGACTGAGAGTACTTGCTGCCCTTCCTGGGGACCTGAGTTCAGTTCCCAGAACCTGAATCAAGCAGTTCACAACAATCGGTAACTTTAGCTCCAAAGGATCCCAACACCTTCCAGCCTCCGGGGCTCTTCCACTTACAAGCACACACACACACACCTACACATAATTAAAAACAGTAAAAATGAAGAGAAAGCACATATGTTGATTATTCCCTCCCCCAAAAAAAAGGATAAATACAGGAAAACCTCAAAGAATAACCCAACGTGTCCTATACTCCTGTGAATATTTTTGTTTAATTATTCCAATCCTGTTTTATACATACTTAACATACTTTTATAAAATTGAGATTTCATTTTAATTTCCTTATACAAAAGATAAGACTAAGGTTTATTATGTATAAGAGTACTAGTATGTATGTATCTTTTCATATATAAATTCATTTAATGCTTACATGCCTAACTTCTATTAGGTATCTACTATTATTCTCTTCATTATACAGAGAACAAGCCTATAGTTGGAAGAGGTTAAGAATATGCCCAAGGTCCCAGAGCCCAGAGCTGCCCTTACCCTCCATCACCACACCTCTCTTATCTCTGTGGATTACGATAAGGATGGAGGGGGAAACTGCGGGAGAGCTTCCAAGCTCCGACATGCCAAATAAAAAGTTAGCTATTATCCTTGAAAACTAGGAAAACAGAGTGACCATGTGCAGTTGTCCTGACAGACATGTCTACAGCACATCCTAGACATGGAGGGTGGGAGGAGGAGGGGGTGAAAAACTAGACTGGGAAAGAAAAGAATAAGAGCTTTCGTGAGACCCCCTGCATGAGGTGTCACGAAAGACAAACAAGTTAGGATCATGACTCCCACCACTTTTCCTGAGCTGTGGTCCTGGCAAAGATGTAGCTAGTAATCAGCTTCTCCGTAACAGCTCTCTTCTGCAAGAACGAGGCAATAATATGCTCAGGCTATAGTGTGAACTAAATGAGTAAGTGTTAATTATTGTGCTTAGAATAGTGTCAGTTACACACTTCTGTTTTCTGTGTCTGGGGATATTCTGAATTTCTAGAACTGACATTAATGCTTCATTGACAGGGGTGTTCTTGAACTACTTTGTGAAGAAGAGGCAAGAAAGCAAATAAAACAAGAAACTGGGAGGAAAGAAAATACAGATTCCAACTCTCTAGGACCTAAAGGATAATCAAAAAGCCAGTCTGAGACGGGGACATTCCTGCCTGGATTTAACTCATGAGTAAATTCTCAGAATTAAGAATGTGAAGTTGGCTAATTTGCCGTAGGGAACAACACAGACCTGAACACACCATCCAAGGTCTTTCAAGGTGGCAGAGACAGGCAAGTTCACTGGTTCACAGATTGTTTTGTCATTTGAATGTTCCTTTATCTTTGCTGTCAGAGGCAGGCTTAGAGCCATTGCACCAATCAGCAAGAAGAGAAAGCCACTCTCATCTACTGCCTTCTCCCACAAACCTTACTGAGACGGAGATTCTGAAACGCTCCCAAGGCAAGGAAAGAGATGGGAAGAATGAAGGGATGCTATCTTAGCCGTGACAAGGGTCCAGATTGGATGACTGGAGGAAAGCACACACAGGAAAAGCCCAAGGGCAGGGTGACATTCCATACCAGGGTGGAGGAATCCTTCTTCCCTCCCTTGGATAAAAACACTATAGGAGTGGCTTGGTGACAGGAAAAAGAATTTTAAAAGGTAGGTGTCATGCTACAGAAAACATGCCCGGTTCTTAGCCTGCAGCTTTTAAACAAAGTTTAGATTTAAAAATATGCAACTTCGGGCCCCACTGAAGAGGTACCCACCTATACTCCTAGAGCTGGGAGGCTGAGGCAGGAGGATGGTGAGTTCAAGTCCAGCCTAGGTTATGAAGATACCTGGTTTTAAAACACTAAGAGTGGGGGATGTAGCTCAGTGGTATAGTGCTTGTCTAGTTCTCATATGACCTTGGGCTTGATCCATAACAGGCAAAAAGAGGGACGGTGTAGTGAGAAGCCTGGACTTTTGGTTTCTTAAAAACAAAAACAAAACAACAAACAAACAGAAATAGGTTGGAGAGATAGCTCTGAGGTAAAGAGCACTCTTCCAGAGGACCTCAGTTCGATTCCCAGCAACTGTTCACGTGGTGACTCACAAACATATGTAATGGGATCAGATGCCCTCTTCTGGTGTTTTCATATTAATCCCAGGTATAGGGACACAGGGCTGCTTCAGACTGCCCAAAGCAGCTGACTACTGACTATGGTTTGTCTTGTGCTCTATCAGGGGCATAGTTGCATAGCTTTGCCAACTGCAGATAGTTGCTGTGATTGTGTGAAATTTGGGAAGTTTAGGGTGTATAGATGCTAGGACCCCAAAAGGTAGGGTAGGTGGTTTTTTGTGGTCATTCAGGGGGAGTTGTAGTTTGTTAGTAGTCATACTCAAAGAAAAAAGAAATGAGATTCAGATCTCTCTCTCTCTCTCTCTCTCTCTCTCTCTCCCCATCCATCCTTCCCTCCTATCTATTGATAGGGCATGAAACCCAGGAAATAAAGGGTGGGAAAAAGAGGAACCCACAAAGTAGCAAAGGCAAACAACAAAACAGACTCACAGCTGTGGCTCAGTTATTGTATTCATACATAAGACTTCTAGGGTCTAAACACTCCACAATTTATTTAAACATCCTGTTAAAAGATTTTGGTAGTCTTTCATTTGGGACCTTCACAAGTAAAAATGTTATTCATACTTGGATTCTATGTCTCAAATACATGCAGGGGTTTCTCTGCAAGTATAGACAGGTTGAATTGCTAGGATATTCATAGTATCAACTTTTTTCTTAGACAGGGTCCCATTAGGTCATCAGGATGGCCTGTTACTTAATTCTCCTGCCTCAGTCTCATGTATGCTGGGGTTACAGCCCTGGGCCATTATGCCCATCCTCTAACTTGTTTTTCTTTTCTGAGTCGGGTTCTCAATGTGTAGCCTCTGTGGCATGGAACTTGCTACATAGACCAGGCTGGCCTCCAAGTCTCAGTGGTCTACCCCCCTCCAACTCCCAAATGCTGGTACTACCAGCACACACCACCACATCTGGACTCTGGTAGAGGAAGTTCACACAGCTTGTTTTACTTCTGGCTGTTCTTGGTTCTTTGGTCTTTCATATATAATTTTTAGAGTTACTTTAGCCAAATATTATCCCAAATTCTGTTGAAATTTTCATTGGAATTGCATTAAATTTACAAATCAATAGGAAAAGCTGTGTCTTGAGTTTTCTATTGGTCTAGGCATGAACACAGTACTTTTCTCTCAGTCGCCCAGATTTACTTTGGCTTTCAGTAAAATTTTCTCCATAGTCTGATATCTTTCTTTGCTATATATACATGCAAATCTTTCTAGTAACCTATTTTACTGTCTAACTGTAATTGGTATTTTAATGACTTTTTTATTAATGTAGACAAATGCAACTGACTATTCAAAGAATGCATATTCTAGGAATGCACTATTTTTATATTGATAATTCTAACACAACAGGGATCCTGAATTTTCTTTTAGTATTTCTGTACCTTTTGTTTCTTCTTGTCTCATAGAAAGCCTGGGATTTCAGGCATAGTTTGAATAGGTCTATGATAGCAAGTACCAGTTCTTGTCTCTGCCTTTTAAAAATAAATGTATCTTTAAAGTTTACTGTTGCTATAATGTTTCCTGTAGACACCCTTATCAGCTAACAAAGGTTTTTCCAACAACATTTCTATGTTTGTGTGTGTTATGTACCCTTATCACCTAACATAGGTTGTTCCAGCAATATTTTTAGAATCTGTGTGTGTTATGTATATACATGTATCTACGCAAGTATTGGTGCCTTTGTATGTATATGGAGAGACCAGAGGTGAACATCAGATGTCTTCCACAATTGTTCTCAATTTTATTTTTGATTTGTTTGCTTGTTTCATTGTTTTTTGTTGTTTGTTTTTTTTTTGCTTTTTTTTTTTTAAACAAGGTTTCTCTGTTAGCCCTGGTTGTCCTAGAACTCACTCTGAGACCAGGCTGGCTTTGAACTCACAGAGATCCACCTGCTTCTGCCTCCCGAGTGCTGAGATGAAAGGCATGCACCATCCCTGCCCAGCTCCATTTTGTTTTTGAGAGATTCTCAAGAACCAGCTCTCAGAATCCATCTAACTCTATCCCCATGCCAGCTTCTACCCAGTTGCTTGAGATACAGATTCAGGTCCCCATGCTTGCACAGCAAGCACCTTTCCATGCAGCCATTCCCAGGCCCTTCAACACCATATCCTACCCCCACCCCCCCACCCCCGTGCCAAGGACTGGACCCAGGACCTCTTGCACATTAGACAATCACTCTTATCATCAACCTGCATCCCCAGCAAGGAGAGCATTTCCTAATTTCAAATTTATTTGTTATAATTAGAAGCTGAATGAAAATTAAGGTTCTTTCTGTATCTATTGCTGGGAGAGTATTTTGTGAAGACAGAAAACTACAGATTTTCTGAAGTTGACAAGACCTTGTTTTTCTAAAAGTCAAGACATTTAATGGAAGAATCAGCAGTGAATTAACACAAAAATAACAGCTATCTACCTCACACTGTGTGATGCTAATCTTGCTAGTTTACCTCAAACCTTGTGTCCTTCACAGTGTCCTCCCTGATTCAACATCTGAGCTCTAGGAGCATTTATTATTGATAAGCTCATTTGATACTTTATATGTGCTTGCTATTCTATACACACTGTACCTACCAACTAAAATATATGCCCTTTAAAGAGAAGCAATCATAATAAATTCTTGCTTAATGTACTTAAAATATCCTTAGGGAGATGTGGAAATTAGTGGATAAGAATAACAGTGCTGTATCCTTAGAAGAGAAACTCTTGAGCATGTGAGTTTTCCAGAGGTCTGTCCCCACCCCAACCCCCAAACTCTGAGGGGAGAGGAGAGGGTAAGAGGAGGAGGAAGAGAGAGAGAGAGGGAGGAAGGGAGAGAGAGAGAGAAAGAGAGAGAGAGAGATCCATGCAAGTCAGGCTGGCCCCAAACTCCACTTCCTGAGTGCAGAGTTTACATGAACTTATATAGCTTATGTAGCTTATGTGATGTTGTAGATATCCTCAGCCTTGTATTTTGATCCTAGTTCCACCCTTCTGGGAGGGGCTGCAGAGGATGATTGAATCTGTACACAGTGACATCTTGTAAACCTTCTATCCAATTAAAACCTGTAAAATAAAGACTAGAGCCAGAGATTGGGCAGTAGAAGGGGAGGCAGAGAAAAAGCTTAGGGAGGAGAGAGTGAGAGGAATTCGATATAAAAGGAGGCAGCAGCAAGAGGAGAGGCAGAAGTAAAGGAAGGAGAAGCAGAAGGAGGAGCAGAAGGAAGCAGAAGGAAGCAGAGCAGAAGGAAGCCTGCTGTAGAAGGAAGCTGACGACAGAGGAGCCGGAGCTCGGAGGACAAGCACGGGGCCTGGGATAACCACAAGTTATAAGGGATCTCATAGCCGGGGATTAGAGTAGTGTAGTGGTAAATCTGCCCAATCCAGGCGTGCAATTTATACCAATAATTATTGAGTTGTGTTTTCCTTTACTGGTCTCAATCGGGTAGATCTTATTTGGGGTTTAAATAATCTCTTCTACTACAATGTGATACTGGGAATCAACCAAAGGTTTCATGTAGAAAAGGCCAACTTTTCTACACTTCAACTGCACTATGTCCCCAGCTCCAGTTTTAAAATCTTAAACCCAGTGAAACTTTGAAATCAGTTTAACTTATCTTTATGGACTTCCCTGGTTTGTCAGTCAAGCACCCTAACCTATGCATCTCTTGATACTGTGGGGAATTTAACTTCTTGTTGTTGAGGACAGTCTGTCATTAAGCATATCAGTTGTGGAACTGTGGCACAGATACAACTGTGGGGCGCAGAACCTCAACTGTGATGCTGAATAAGGCTTCATACCAAAAGGGGAGGGGCATTTTCCCTTCTGGTTAATTTTTAACAGCAACTTACACTTTTCCTCTTCTACTCTCTTTCTCTAGAATAACAACTACAGCCCCATAGTACTGGTAACGTTTTAACAATGATACTATACAAAGTTACGGTTTTTCCAGATTGCAGCTCTCTGACTCGTTTTTCTACACTGGAACTTTTTCTTTGTAACTACTCTGAACTGACTTCATCACCTCCTCTAATCTTTAGAAGGGACATGGGAGTTGCTAACAAGCACTCGAGGCAAGCTACCTGGATTCAAACCTCAGTTGGGCTTTTAAGAGCTGAAATTCCTAACTGATCTAACAGTCCATTTCTTCATCTGCCTTCTGAGAACATCCACAGGCCTCACCTCAGGGATGGGCAAGAATTAAATGAGTTAGCATTGGCAAAGTGCTTAGAACACAGCCTACTTCTTGTACTAAATAGATGGGTAAAACACAATCAGTTTCAAGCCCATCACTCCCATCTCTCCATTCCTTGCCACTTATGGGGTGTGGTTGTTCTGGTGATGGGGAGTTCTGGGAAGTCTCCAGGGTGGAAAGAGGTGTGAGCACTAGAAAGGAAATGGCAGCACTCTTTCCATGCATGCATGGATCCATTATTCAGGAAAAAGGAAAGCCACAGAGTGCCAGGTATAGTCACCATTGCTCCACTTATCACAGGATACAGGAAGGAAAATGGAGTTATTTACTTAATTAGCAATTTCCAAATATTCTTGGGACCGGGCTGGAACAGGCAGTATTTAAAAGTCTATGGAATAGTGACAACCTCCTTTCATTAAACGTGTTTATGTAAGGTATTGGTGGCCAGGAGTTCAGGCTGTTGTAAGAAATCATCTTTTAATTTGGAGCCGGATAAGATAGTTTAAGATTCTTTCTACCTCTAAAATCTTGGTAATCCTGGCATGAGTCACCAAGGTGTTACAAACTTACTATGAGTCACACATCGCCAACGCACCGCCAAAGACAAAATTCCTCATTTGGTGTTTGGCACAGTACCGTTGCTGTAGATGAGGAATTCTAGCCCTCGGGTTATGTATACCTCAGCTCAGAGAAACAAAACTTTTTTTTTTTTTTAATTAAGCACATTCATTTAGCTGATTCTAGACTTCTTTTATAACCCACAAATACAATAATGCACTAATCCCAAGACCTGGCAAAAGGTGTGCATCAATCAGGATTAAACCACAAGGCACTCCTTCCTGTCACTCTTCAGAGTTCTAGCAGACAGAGGTAGTGGGCAGACAAATGACAGGGAGAGACAGGACAGGTGGCCGGAGTGGGTGGGAGTGGGGCGAGCCCACACATGACCAAGAGAACAGGACAAAGGCCTTGGAGAACACGCTGGAGTAGGAGGCAAACTAGAATGCCTTAGTCTGCACCCAGCGCCTGGGTCTGGCCTGGGATGAGGACAGCGACAGCGGCGGACCACTGCGCAGCGGCAGCCAGCTTGGCTCTGGGAGCCGGGGACCCCAGAGGGGTCCTATTAACCCGCGGCTGGGCCTCACTCAGAGCCACAGGGCCAGGCAAGTTCGGCTGCCTAGGCCGAACAACGCACCTGCTGAGCTCCGGAGTCCCACCGCGAGCCCAGGATAGGGCTCTGGGCCCCCATGCGAGTCCCGTCGCGCCGCCGCCTTGCAGCCGCCGTGCTCGCGGAATGCGGGACAGCGCCGCCTCCCGCCCCGCCATGCCGGACCGGGGAAAGAGCGCCCGCCCGCCGCCATCGCGGGCAGCGCACACGGGGACCAGGGGCCGCGATACCTGAGAAACCAGGGGCAGAAGAGTCTGTTCCACCGAACGCGTTCTGATCTCCAGTCCCGAGTCGAAGGCGAAGCCAGACGCGTTGGAGGCGTGGACAGCTCCCGCACCTCCACCGCCAGGGACTGGAGAAGCGGCCATAGCCCTCCACCGATAGTACAGCGCGGTATCCGCACCTCTGCCCGCCCGCCAACCAGCCTCCCGGTTGCCCGCCGCCTCGCGGCACCGAGGCCCCACCCCTACCCTTGTGCCACTACTTTGGTCCCGCCTCCTTGCGACCCTGGGCCCGAAAGCCCCGCCCCCAGGCCTGCACCACCGCTCTGGCCCCGCCTTCGAGGCCACCCCACTCTAGCTAGTTCTGCCCAGCTCCCTAGCCATGCCCCCTCTACGCCCCGCCCACTGACCCATAGTCTGTGCGCAGCGGTCCAGGCTCATCAGCTCCGCCTCTAAGGGTGACACGCCCCCATCAGCTCCGCCCTAATACCTGGGCGGCCCCACCCATCCACTGCCATTGTCCCACCCTGCGGGTCCGCCCCCCTGGGCGCCCCTGTGCCTGTTTCCTCAAGGGTGTGTTCCAAAGCATAATTTTATCTAGAGCAGGAGAATCCAAACACCTGAGAGTCTCCACAAGTTCATGTGGCCTCTTACCAGAAGACAACTGTCCCCAACAAAGCTTCCCACCAAATCCATTTGCCTCAAAAATCAATTCGGAATTCCCGTAAAAATGTCTACATGTTTTGGTGGGTTTGAATCTCTGCCCTGAGACTGAGACACCAGTTTCACTAGTAACCATCTTTCAATGGCTTCCGAGGAAAGTCAGTCCCCATTTCGTCTCCACTTCTATTTTCTGATTATATCTCTTAGAGTTGAAACATATGATAATACATTCACATATCTTGATACTCAGCAAGAGGCAGTGCATACTGCAGTTATCTTTAGAATTCATCTTCAAGAGAATTAAAAACAAAAGTCTGGGGGTGGGGGATGGCTCAGTGGTTAAGGGCACTGACTGCTCTTCCAGAGGTCCTGAGTTCAATTCCCAGCAACCACATGGTGGCTCACGACCATATGTAATGGGTTCTGATGCCCTCTTCTGGTGTGTCTGAAGACAGCTACAGTGTACTCACATACAAAAAATAAATCTTTAAAAAATACAAAAACGAAAAGTTTGGGCTCTGCTAAACATTATCTTTTTTAAAACCTTTAATAATTATTTTTAATATTAGCCAAGAACTAGCAGCATGTTAACTGCTCCTTGAATGAAAAGATGTGTCTGGCTGGTCACTTAAGGCTAAGAATCCATTCTCTCAGCCCAACCATGAGCTCACACAGAATCCCTGTGGTGAGAAGGGGTGCCAGAGCTCCTTTTCCTCCAGTTTCCAGGAACAAAGCCAAGAAAGGCATTCAGAAGCCTGGATCTTAGGAAGGACTTTAGACTGACCTTAGGAAGGATTCAGCAACTGACTAAGCAGCACAAGAAAGCATTTTTGAAAGACCATAGCTGCTAATGAACACTTGTGGGGCAAAAAGGAAATGTGAGACTGGCTTTCTCCACCCATCAAGTTAGGCTGATGGGCTTCACTTGCAGTGTTGGAAGGGAAGCGCAGGACTCGGGTTCACCTGCCAAGGCAGCATGGGTGTCTCTGGTAATGGAGTCAGCAAAGCTTAGGCTTTTCTTACAAAAGATGAGCTCCTGAATTCACCTTGTCCTCCAATTCTTCTCTCTTGCAAATTGTCTACATATGGACATGTGTTCCTGGGTACAATGTCTGAAGGACAGAGGCGTCAGATCCCTTGGAGCTGAATTAAGGGGGTTACCAGCCGTCCAACAGGGGTGTTAGGAATTGAATGTGGGTCCTTCGGAAGGACAGTATGCACCCTAAACTGCAGAGTCATTTCTCAAGGCCCTTTGTGTCTCAACACTTACCTTAAACTTCCCTCACACCTTCATCTACAAGGTTGCCTCCTGCCAACCCACTGCCTCAGCTAGGGACACCTCTGGCCTCTTTATGGTGTAAACACTTACTCCTCAGACAGCTTCCCTCATGTAAGATGACCCAATTTCATAGAAATACTGGCACCAGTATAGATATGGGCAGCAAAGGTAGGATACCCAGGGAAAAGTCTGGATGGATAAAGTTCAAATTGCTCAAGAAGAGGCTAAGTTTATCATGTGTTTCATCCAACATTTGTAACTTTATTTCAAAATATAAATATTTTACATTTAACAAAGATGTTACATCAGTAAGTTGTGAAAGCAAATTAAAGATAAGAAACAGCATTTGTATAATAAATATTTATTGTTGCATCTGAACACCATTTTTCTTTTCAAACCATTTCTCTCTTTCACCTGAGAATGCAGAGGTGATATATTTTCAGAGCTAAATGAGTACAAGAGTACAACGGTATGACCAATCTTAGTTTCACAATCAAAAACAGTATCTGGAGTACAATCCAAGTCCCTGAAAAGTGGCACTGCAAGGACAAAGTGTAGTAAGAGTTACACTTCTGGGTCACTCCAGTACAAAAGAACTGGTTTTCACAATGAGCAAAACTGGTGTGAAGATCTGTTCCCATACCTTCCATTGTGTACATAAAACTAGAAGGAAAGAGCAATATAAAGAACTTTGGACTTGGAGTCAGAGACTCTGTAACCAAATTCGGGCTCTATCCTTTTAAGATGTAAACTTCGGAGAGAGGAGGGCAGGAGAGGGGGAAAGAGAAGGAATCAGCAACGAACTTTTCAGGGCTTCTAGGACTTCATCTGTACAATCACTGTAATACTGTCTGGCTCACAGAGTTGTCCCCAAAGATGCCTGAAGATTATAAAGTGCCATACAAAAGCATTGCTAAGATTGTAGTATCACATCACCAATACATTTGCATTAACTGATTCTTGGGTAACTTGCAAAATCAAACACAAATACTGACTTTGTATGCCACAGGTAAGAAGAAATCCTTTCTTACAAGGACGGCTCTGGGCAGCTAAGGTGCTGTCTTTCTGGCATCTCACAGCACTGCCAGGACTTGTTACCAATACCATCGCAGCACTGAAACAAATTCACTGCCGTTATTTTCACTGGAAATCATCTTCTAAAAGACCTGTAAACTTGACCAAATACCGGTTGAGATGCTCAGAGAAATGGGGGAAAGGATAGGAGAACAAAATCAAGTGCAACAGTCTGTCCTCTCTTAAGATCAAAATGTGTCATGGCATAATACAAACTCATAGACACCCCAGGGAAAGGAAATAACTTAGCATTCCTCAATTTTAATTGACCATGGAATCTCCCCTCCCTTGGCAGCTTTTCTCTTACAATTCTATTAACTCTGTGAACCACCGCTATAGGGAACTTTCCACTGTTCTCTTTTCTTATTTATAACAAAGTGGCTGAGCTCTGAGGAAGCCGGAAGAGGCAGGCCGAGGGAGAGGATCTGTACTCCACTCTGAATTCTGTTGTTAACTGGCTGCTGTATAAGCTACTTTACCCATACATTTGTTTCCTTCTTTAAAACACACACATAATCTGATTACAACAGCCCGTTCAAGCACCAAGCTTTTGTGATGCTGGTAAGAAGACTCTTTACGAAGGGCAGCGGTGGCGCACGCCTTTGATCCCAGCATTTGGGAGGCAGAGGCAGGCGGATTTCTGAGTTCAAGGCCGGCCTGGTCTACAGAGTGAGTTCCAGGACAGCCCGGCTTACACAGAGAAACCCTGTTTCAAAAAACCAAAAACAAACAAACAAAAAACAACAACAAAAAACAAAGACTCTTTACCTACTATTCTCCAAGTGTTTTTAAGCTATCAAGAAGGCTGTTTAGTGGACTCAGATCTTAGTTTTTCCCAGATCTTAATGAGTTAATTAATGTCCAGAGCCAAGACCCTGTCATCTTGTCTGAGGGAAAATGTTAAGTAAACAGCCGAGTTAAGGAATGTTTTATTGTCTTCTTGTCTGAGAGAAAATATAGCCAGATAAGCAATTTGAGCTGAGAAATGTTTTATTGCCCCTTGCTTGTGAGAAAATATTTAGATAAGTGGTTTGGGCTAAGGAACTGCTTGTGGGCATAGAGAACTTTGCAATTACAGGATGGCCCTGGACCCTGACTGTAGATGATCTTCCCACCTGCTTGTCTATAACAGTTCGGCCTGAACAATAAAATAAAGTTAAAGCACGTGACCAGGACTTTCAAGACCTGTGTTCCTTCTTTGTGTCTATTGTCCTTTCATTCTTCTGCTCCCTCCCCCTCATCAAATTCCCTGTAGGGCGTGGGGCCTTTAGGTCAGGGATCCAATCCAATGTTGCTCCCACATGGACATCCCTCAAGCATAGGATCACCGCTTCACCATGGAATCGAGAGAAGATCCGCATTTGGATCATGACAGAGCCACCCACCTGTGAGACTGATCCAGTTAAGATAGAGCAACGCAATCTTGGGACAAGCATTAAGTAAACATGATTTGTTTTTAAAGGGTTTCAAGGAGCCCCTCGAGACGTGAGGAATGCGGGTTAAGAAAAAGGATCTTTAAAAAATTCTTTAATTTCATTGGTGATGTTTCCCTAGAGGGGGCTACTGATGAGAAAACACTATACCTCCTAAGGAGGAGTTGAAAAGTCAGACCTTGAAAATGAGAGACAGAAAGGGTTTAAGAAGAGCAACGTCCTCTGGCTGTTTTAGCAAAAGAGAAGGAAAAGGCTATTTCAGAGACTGGCCTTCAATTTGGTCTTTATCTGATACTCTCACTCAGCTATGAGGGATTGGTTATTCCATTAATCCAAAACAAATTCAAACTTAAAATTTATGAAACTTGTGGGACATTACAGCCTGACTTGCCTACTCCAACTGCCATTCCAGGAAATACATATAAAATTATTATAGATTTAGAAGATTGTTTTTACACCATTCCTTTACATCCTGGTGAAGGTGGGAGGTTTACATTCAGTGAGTTTGCTTGTAATTTTTGAGAGCCCATGAAGTGATATCACTGGAAAGATTTGCCTCAAGGAATGGCTAATAGCCCTTCATTATATAAAAAATTTGTTGCTGCTTCAACATAAAAAGTTAGGAGTTTGAATCTCTCAGTGTATTATTCATTGTATGGTATTTTATTAGCTGATCCCCCTGAAAGAGTTTTAATACCAGCCTTTGCTCTCACACAATGAGCTTTAAAATTTTGGGGAGTGCTTGTTGCTCCAGAAAACATTCAAAGGCAATATCTTTTCAATATTTGAGACATGAGTTATATTCCTAAACAAATTGTGACACAGAAATTTCAAATAAGAAAAGATAGTTTACTTACTTTAAATTATTTTCAAAAGCTTCTAGGAGATGCTAATTGGCTAAGACCTCACCTTGAGTCTCAACACAGGAGGACTTAAGCCTCTGTTTGATGTTCTCAAGAAAGATACAAATCCTAATTCCCCTGACAATTAACTGATGAAGAAAAAATAGCTTTGCAAAAAGTAGAGGAAGCTGTTAGTTATCAACAGATACATTATACAAAATGATCAGTTGTTGGCTGTTTCATAGCAGTCGTTTGGCAAAAGGGACCATTAATGTGTACTCAGATTTCTTCATCTCCAAAGAAAATTTTAACATTCTGTTCTGAAGCTGTTGCTGTGTTAATACAGAATTGTAGGTCAGGATCACAAAAATATTTTGAGAAAGAACGTAATGAAATATTCCTTATTCCAAACAGCAATTAATTTGGTTATTAAAGAATACTGATATTTGGCCTATTACATAACCAACTTTTTAGACAAATTTGATAACATCCAAAAGACAAATTGTTACAGTTTTTCTCTATGCATGCTTTTGTATTTCTTGTAAATTTACGCATGCAGCCCATAGAAAATGTATTTACTGTATTTACAGACAGCTCATCTAATGGGAAGACAGTATATGTAATTAGATCACATGTTCATTCTCTTGAGTTTACCTGTTTCAGCACAAATAATTGAATTACGTGCTGTAGCCATTGTTTGAAATGCTGAAAAAAATCAAGCTTTCAATTTGTATACCCATAGCCAGTATATAGCTCATAGATTATAACTGCTTGAAATTGTTCCTTTTTTAGATATAGCTAATTCTCAAATTTTACAAATACAGCTTAATTTAAGAAACATGTACTTTTCCTTAACTTTATAAGACATTTAAGAGCTTAACTGGATTGCCTGGACCCCAGGGCAATGCCACAACAGATTTGTATACCAGGCATATTATAGGCCTTACAGAAATAATTGGCCATACAATCTTATTCTTTACATCATCATCAAAATAATAGCTTGAGACAATAATTTGGTATTTCTAGAAAGTGTACAAGTCAAATTGCAAAAACTTGTTCTCAGTGTCCTCAATTTCTTCATAATGGTGTCTCAAAGTGGCTAAGACCCTTGATATCCTACGAAGCCCATGAAACAATTAACCCTCTCCTCTCCCAAAAGACACCATTTCGAATGATACTGAGATCAGGTCAATACTCCCCCCTCTGGTTAATGCTCACTCATCTGTCAATGAGATTTCCAAATGTCCGCTTTTGCAGGCCAGTCTCTTTTTAAAAATGTTAAAAGGGAAGAGATGCTGGAAGCCAAGACTTTATTGCCCTCCTGCCTGAGGGAAAATGCCAGTTAGGTAAACAGCCTCAGTTAAGGAATGCTTTATTGCCCTCCTGCCTGAGAGAGAAAATATTAGCCAGATAAGCAACTTGAGCCAAGAAATGTTTTACTGCCCTCTTGCTTGTGAGAAAATATTTAGATAAGTGGTTTGGGCTAAGGAACTGCTTGTGGGCATAGAGAACTTTGCAATTACAGGATGGCCCTGGACCCTGACTGTAGACGATCTTCCCGCCTGCTTGTCTATAACAGTTCAGCCTGAACAATAAAATAAAGTTAAAGCACTTGACCAGGACTTTCTTTTTTTTTTTTTAGGTTTTTCGAGACAGGGTTTCTCTGTGTAGCCCTGGCTGTCCTGGAACTCACTCTGTAGACCAGGCTGGCCTCGAACTCAGAAATCCGCATGCCTCTGCCTCCCAAGTGCTGGGGTTAAAGGCGTGCGCCACCACCGCCCGGCTAGACCAGGACTTTCAAGACTTGTGTTCCTTCTAGTGTCTCTTGTCTTTTCATTCTTCTGCTTCCTCCCCCTAGGTGCTCGTCAAAATCCCTGAGGCCTGGGGCAAATTAACACATTTGATAGCATAATGAGCAAAGACTAGAAACTGATAAACTAACTAAATAAATAGAAAATAAATACTAGTTATTCTTTGCAAGAACAAAATTGCCACAAGCAATTTTCACTGTGAAAAGGGCAAAGTCCCACTGTGACACTCTCAGAAAGGCTATGGGAGACCCTCAGAAGATACTGGAAGGTGAGGACTGGAGTATGGAAGTATTTTCCCAGAGACCAGGTTAAAACCTCAGGATATCACATAAACAAATGTATTCTAATCTAAACACTATTGGCCTGAAGTTCCCAGCACTTCCTGCCACACTTCCCACATAGTAACCTGGCAAAGTGGGAAGTGGAGAAATGCAGAAGACCTGAGAGAGCATGGTGAGTTCATATCAAGGCCAAGGTTAGCCAGAAGACCTTTCCTGCAAGTTCTCTGCTGCCTGTACACTGGTAGAAACAGTTGTCATCCCCAAAGCCACAGAGTTTGGACACAGGGCCTCTACAAAACACATCTTGGTCACCACTTTCCAACCCAGGCTCATTTCAGAGTCCAGAGGAAAGCAGCTCAGTTTAATATCTGATCCTGGCAGCCAAAGTGGCTGGTACATAACTTCTAAAAATAAGAGTGTGAGATTTAGACAGGATGTACATAACATGGAATTTATACTTCCAGGCCTGCACCTTGTTCTTGTAGCACAAATAGTAGTAAATGGGTGTGCACAGCTTTTTAGCTCCCCTTGTAACTATTCAGTTTAAAGCTGACAGTAAATGGTAACTTGAAACTAACCCTTAATATATCTATACAATCCAAGATGCTATGGAAGATTTCTGTTCAGTTTTACTGAAGCTACTTTTGCTTCATGGGTGCATTCTCCTGAGCTATGAGGACCTGTTTACACACATATGCACACACACACACACACACACACACACAAATGCACACGAAGACATGCACACACATGCACATGTATAAAATAGCCCAAAAGTCTGCCTACAAGTGGAGGCCAGACAAGGAGTCAGGCAGAATGGGAAACTTGGTTTCTAATGCTACAGAGGAGTCAGGAGAGTTTGAAGGAACTGTGTGGTTTGTGAATATGGGTTTCAGGACATCCACCAAGAAGTTTATTGTGGCTGCTGCCACTGGACTATCTCCTGCTTTGTTCCCAGAGGGAATTTTCTATTTCTTCTTCTTGTTCCTATAGTCTGTCTCAAAAAAGTTGGAAGAATGGCTGAGCAATTAGAAAAGTTGCAAGTAGATATAGAGGAATTGGAGAAACAAACAAACAAACAAAATGGATGAAATGGGAAAACCAGGGTCTCTCTATTTGTTTTTTAAAGGACTGCAGAATTGGCTGTGGCGGAAGCTCTTGGAAAGCACCTGAAAGGGGAGAACAAAAGGGCTCGGAAGCAGTGGAGGAGAGCGAGCAGGAGCAGCAGGCGTGTCCAGCAGGATGAATAAAGGATGGAAGGCCAATCACACCCAGTACTGGCCACTTTCAATTTCAAGTCCCCACAGCCAGGGGGTGGGGAGGCATGTGGGGAAAAGCTGAAACAGCTTGACAGGAGAGAGGGTTAATCTCAAGCCAATTGTGTGGTCAGAGGAGGGCCCTGGATTACAAAATCACCATCAGGTTTTCCCAGGGATGGTAAAGCACATGCCTGCTAATGGTGCTGGTCATGATTATAAGATAACATGGCATCCTATAGAAATGATAGATCTGAGGCATTTTAAAGAGTCTGTGGTTTCCTATGGAATGCATTCCCCTTAAGAAAAGATAGATTAAGTAACCAAGCTATCTAAAATAGAATTATTCCCCAAGATTGCAAGGGACTGGTGCTGTGCTGGAGGCTGGTCAGCAGTTACAATGGCTAACATGGTAGAGGGAGGAAGCCTGGAATACTGAACAGTGAAATGGAGAATGGGGACTTGTGGATAGCCTTGTTTTTTGATGCTAACTCTCCTTTCCAGGGAAGGGCTGCAGAGGAGTGAATCAGTACACAGGTGAATTCTAGTGAACCTTCTGCCCACCTTAATTTGTAAAATAAAGGCTGGAGCCAGTGATTGGGCAGAGAAGGGGAGGTGGAGAAATAAAGGTTTGTGGGAAGGGGGGGAGGAAGAGGATGGGGATGCAGGAGGTAGAAGGACAAGCTCATGGCTTGGAAAACCCACAAGTTATAAGGGTCTCACAGCTGGGGAATAGAGTAGGGTAGTGGTGAATCTGCCCGATCTAGGCATGCAGCTTATATTCATAATTATTAAGTTGTGTTTTCTTTGACTGGTCTCATTTGAGTTGGAGAATTACAGCAACAGGGACTGAATATTGTCAAGTGCTTGGTGAAGGGTGGCATCCTGACCTACAAAATACACATTCAATTTGATGATGCCATTATAGAACAATGGTGTGGCTTGGCAGCTTTAAGAGCTCCGGGACAAAGTTGAGGAGCCCAGGGAAAGATCCACATTCACTAAGGTTATATAAGCTCTGGGGAAGCCTTTACAGATTTCTTGCAAAGATTGGTTTCAGCTGTAAACAAAGCTGTATGAGACCCTGATGCCAGACAGGTGTTAGAGATGTTGACATCCGAGAATGCTAATATACAACGTGAAAGAGTTATTAGACTATTAGAGCCGTGGGAATGCCAATGTGGATAAGGGACACCGTGGGGCAGTAGGCTGTGAGAGGCAGCTGGGCACCTGGTCGAGCACAGGCCTCGAACCCCAGACCCTAATGGGACGGAAGGCGTTCACTCAGCTTCAGCCTTCCACAGCCCCTCCCACAGAGAGGTCTATGGCCATCAGTCACATAGGAACAGTGCCTCAGGCTCTCCCACATGTAGATGAGGTATCTCCAAGCTCTCAGACCAAGCCAATAGGGGTTATCTGTTGCCAGATCCTAACCCACCCCAAAACTGTATATATGAATATACTCTATTCAGGAGAAGTAAAGGTGTGTGAAAATCATCCCGGTATCCCTCTCCTGAAGTACCTTCAGGACCCTCCCCTCCTTGCTAGCTAGCCAGCTTCTTACTGGCCCAGGCCAGCTCAGCTCGGACAGGTGCAGCACCTGGGAGTAACTGGGTAGTGACAACAGAGACCCAGGCAGAGGCAGCAGCAAAGGCAGCAAAGGCAATTCCTCCTCCCTGCTCACGCTCTGTCCCCTTGGCCTGGACTCCGACACACACACACACCAGGCCGGGCCGAAGATCCTTGTGGGATACCCTCCAGAACAGGGACCCACAGAACATAACTGATAATGGCTCTCACAAGAATCATGCTAATATCATAGTATAAGCTATAGCTAAAGATCTCAGATATAAAAATGCCCAGTGCTTTAATTGTGGTGAATTCAGCCATTTACAAAGAAATTGTAAAAAAAAGCCTCAGATTTCAAAATATCCAGTGAGGTAACTGTGAGAAATATAATACTTTCTGAGCATGATAACCAACGCCTGATGTGTTAACCTTGGGAAATACAGTACTTTCTGCTGCTTCTGGTGGCAATAGGTTCTCCAAAACAATATTAGGCTTCCCAGAGTTTGCGGGTGTTGTGGCAATGGCTGTCATTGGATAAATATGGGCAGGTACAAAGGGACACACAAGGTAATCTCTTGACATCAGGAAATGAAAAGGGGTGCAGGGAAGGAGGTGTGGGGGCCAGGGGGGCAGGCTGCCAGGTCAAGGCCCCACAGTGTTTCCCTCTGGCGATCCAGGAGAATAATAAGCAGGCGGAAGGAAGGGAGGAAGGAAGGAAGGAAGGAAGGAAGGAAGGAAGGAAGGAAGGAAGGACAACAAAAACCCCAAAACCCAGCAACTAAGTATTTCTGATCTAATACTGGTGTTCTAGATTTGCCCTATTCCTAAAAACTCAATGTTACAAAAATAACCACTAGTGTTTATGGTACTTTGCCTTCAGGGACAGTAGGGATGATCTTGGAAGAAGTGGATTAACTTCCCAAGGATTCAATGAGCACTCAGGTATTATAGATGGGAATTTCAAAGAAATTTAAGTTGTAGCTTATGTACAAAAAACAAAAGGAGGGAAGGCAGGCAAATGAACGCAAGGGATAGGATTGCTCAACTGCTGTTTCCCTACACTAAGAGCAAAGCTGCTCTAGTAAAAATAACAGGGGGATTTGAGAGTACTAAAAAAATATGTGTTTTGTCGAACAGTGAGTGGTTAATGATTGAAGATCAAAATTAAAATTTCAAGTAATAGTGTTGAAATAAAAAGTTTGGTGGATACAGGACCTGACATGACTATCATTTCCCTAAAATTGTGGAACTCAGAACGACCACTTCAGAACGTTCATACATAGTTTATAAAAACTGGTAGGTTATCTCAAATAAAACAAAGTGTACGCCGGGCGGTGGTGGCACACGCCTTTAATCCCAGCACTTGGGAGGCAGAGGCAGGCGGATTTCTGAGTTCGAGGCCAGCCTGGTCTACAGAGTGAGTTCCAGGACAGCCAAGGCTACACAGAGAAACCCTGTCTCGAAAAACCAAAAAAAAAAATAAAAATAAAATAAAACAAAGTGTACAATGGGTTAAAAGTATAGGACCAGAAGGGGCAAACAGGGAAGATGAGACTTTATGTGGCTGACATATCCATAAATTTATGGGGAAGGGATCTTTTACAACAATGTGATACTTATATTCCTGCAATCCCAGAGACTGCTCATGATGAAATTTGGAGTTGTGGGGGGAATAGAAGTTTTAATCTCAGGTGTGGGGTATGGGACTGCTTCAGATTGTCCACAGCAGCTAACTGTGATGCTCTGGCAGGGGCGTGATTCTGCCAGCTGAAGACATTTATGTTTGTAATTCGAGGACCTGTTGAGAGAGGATATACATAAATGCTGCTGATGGTTCCTGATGTCGCACTTGTGTTGCTGGTTGGAGATTACCTGACAAGAAAGACTGGACTTTCCTCTAGGAATCTGACGTCCCTAATCAGAAGGAAGTAGTCTAAAGAGATCTATGCCCCCTTGTAAGGAGCCATATTGGGACAAGCTAATAATTAGCAGGTGATCATCCTGAAATGGCTTGCCTTGGATTATTATATAATCTGCGACAAGTGAGCCCTTATTCAGCAAGGCTGTAAGGGACTTATTTTAGGAAAGATTCCTGCTATTAATATGCTTTTCCTATTATTATTATTATTAAACATATATAACAGTCACTAAGCATAGCACACCCCTTTGGAGCAGATCTCTGCAGATCCTCGAAAATGTACTGTCTTGTGGTGATGCTATATAGACAAACAGATGACTTCTTAAGTCTTAATAATGATCCTATAAGAATTTCTAAAATTATATCAATGATTATTAAGCTTTTTATAGTGGGACTGCTATTAGGTCCCTTTCTGATAGTCAAAACTGCAATGAGAACTCTGCCAGTCTCCCAAGTGTCATCAGTTAATTGCTCTTAGATAGTAACCAAACTTTCTCCTACTCAGAGCACATTCCAAGAGGTTGTAAAACAACCAAAGGTCACTAATAGGGAACTAACGATTTATTATAGGTGCTAGGACAAAAGACAAAATATTGCCTGGGTTTATCTATACAAAACTTCACTGATTTCTTATAGTTTTAAACCTTCAGTGAACCGGTGAAGCTAGACAGGTGATAGATGTTTAGCCAGATAATTACTCCTAATAGATATGCATGTAAACATTCTTTGCTATAAACTTCTATTTCAATTTATGATTTGATTTTTGGTGTGAACTTGGGATGAACTTTGTAACATGTGATCATGTACTCGGAAAGATGTATAAGTACTGAAGACAAAGACAAAGAGAGAGTCGTTTGTCCCTTCCCTTCCTTTTCCCCTGCCTAGAATTTTTTCCCTTAGAATTCTTTCCTTTTCCCCACTTACGACCTTTCCACTTTTCCTCTTAGATAGCTTTCATAGGAAACTTTTTACACTTAGTAATAAACTCTATAATAACTTCTCTAAGTGTCTTTTTCTTCCTGGGACCTCAGACTAGCAGGCATAAGTTAGAGCCCAGCAGTTCCTGCTGAGATAGTACAAAGGCCAAATTGCCTAATCCTCTGCTGTTAGGCTACAGGTGTTATTCACTAAGCCTGAAGTCTTTTACCCTCAGAAGAAAATTTTAGGACTTTCTAAAAGTTATCATCAGCATTTCAGTACAGGTCAGAGAGCCAGAAAGCCCTGAGACCCTCAGACTTTTAAGCCATCACCAGAGTCCTACTCTATGGCCCTGCCACTACCCTCTCGGGGCCGGGAGGGCTGGTACCCCGTCTCCTCTAACTTTCTTTCTCACTGACCTAGAGTTGGGGGTTGGAAGGGATCAGGGTGAAGAAGAGTGGCAGGTAAAAGAACCCAATAAAGTAGCCAAGATGTCTACCTACACATGCACATAAAAACACACACACACACACACAGACACACACCCCAAACAAAAAAACCCAAGCCAGCCATAAATACCCTCTCTGTTCTTAGGGGAACTTCTTTCCAGGTCAAATTCTATGCAAACTCTTCAAGGCAGGTTAGATTAGGGACTAAAAAACTCTTACCACCTCATTGCGTTATCTATTCTCTCTCTGTCCCAGGAAAATTCTGTAAAACCTCCTCCCTGTGCCTGACACATGCTAGGGTGTTTTTCCAACTAGTAGCCTTCCTGGATTCACTGTAGCAATGGAGTGGTTTGAGTTTCCTGATCAGGCCACTGTGGGGAACTTCTGCTCTTAAAATTTCAGGACAGACTTATACCATTGTCACTAATTTAGGAAGCTCTAAACTTAGAGCTCAAAGTTCCCCTAGAAATTCACATTCAAATTGAGAAGTATCCTACCAACAACTATAAATTAGCTCAAACTTAGTTTTTTGCAAATTTACTTTTACTTGGCTAAAAGCACATTGGAGCAACATAATTTGTATATGCACACAAACTCAGTGTGTGTATTTGCTGCTTATGAGCATGTGCTAATTAAACTATAAACTTATCACAGTACAGTCTACAAACAAAAACTTGGTTTCTCTCCTCAACCATTGTAATGCAAGAATTTTAGACTTAATATGATTTACATGATCTGGTTGGCATTTAAGGTGAGAGAAGCCATCTTAGGAGTCATCCCCACAGCACCCTGTGGTCCTTGGCATGGTGCTAGAATTTACTAACGCTCAACAAACATGTTAATGAGCAAATGACCAATTTTTTTAAAGAACAGAGTAAGTGATTCCGTGGTCAGATCTAACAGATCATGGATTAACAGGTCATGATGTTGAAGGATTCATGCTACAACCAGGAAACCAGCGCAAGCTACACTATACACAGCAAGTCAAATGACACTGCAGTAGGTGTGGGTTTTATTAATTGTAAGATCAATCAAGTTATAAAGTTAGTAAGAAGTTTTTAAAAAATTTTTAGTCTTAAGTGCTTTCAAAAAACAAATCCAAATCCTTTCTGCTGCACATTTCCTCGGAAGCACAGGAACAGCTAGAAAGGGCACACTAGGAGCTGGACTCAAGTTCCAGCTGGGTCATGTGTCATGAAGCACAACAACTCTTTCACATGTAACGAGTGAATGACAATCTCTGCTAACAGGACTGGGAAACTGCCAAAGCCAGAAGAAATGTGTTATGACAGAGCCTGCGGATGTAACATCAGAAGACAGGAGATAAGTTACAACACTTGGTAGCTTTTCACGGCCGCTGTCCTGAAGCTTAGCTCCCCCACAGTGTGACACTCTTCATTGTACAGAGCTTCGAGAGCTGATGTGAAGTGCGTGTAAAGTAATATGCACAAAGGCTGTATGAAATGTGAAGCACTATGCTGCTTGTGTCATGTCTAAGATACGCACAAAGTTATAGTCCAATTCAGCAAGCATTCGTCTAGACTCCGTGTGCAAGGCACTGTGCTAAGCGGCAGGAAATAGGAAATTCTGCTACTACAAACTAACAGATAGAGGTCCCAGAAAAGAACTGAGGGTACACATAACAAACCAGAGGACCACTGCACCTCAGAGTCTATGCTTATAAAGCAAGTAAGAGAGGAACGCTGACAGCATGGATTCTATTACATCCTTACTATTCATAGCGGCTCAGTAGGGATCTTCAGTGTGGTCAGAAAAGTTGTAGAAATCTGGCAACCTGGGTGAGAGGAAGAGAGGAAGAGCTCCACTCCTCCTGCACCTCTCCCACAGCACACGGATCCATCTTTACCTAGAGTATCAGATGCCCTTTTCTGCTTACTGAACAGGAAAAGCCTTGTCACTGAAAAGGCTAAACTCCTACAGCAAGAGAAAAATTACACTGGATATACATTTAATAGCAAGTAATTCAGAATCCTTAAAATACCTTATAAATACACACTGCAGCAGATAATCAAAGACGGCAATTTCAAGCCTTGGTACCAGTGCATGAACTGCAGCTTTTCAAGTCATCTTAGCAGGAGCGGTGAGCAGACACAGTTCTCAACTCTCAAGCTGTGTTTTGAAATTCGAAGCAGCCTAGAGCAAGTTCTCTCTCACTTGGTGCTCTGCATGTAAGGCTGGGAGGCTTCTGCTTCTTTTCTGGGTTCCCCTGCCTGCCAGACACAGCTGACAGAACGGACGCCAAAGCTCAGAGGACTCACTGTCAAAGTGAAAACTCCCCAGAGAAGTCACTGTAGTGAAGCCATGTCAATCTACTGAAGATTTCAGATCTTCAGAGATGTCACGGAAAGTCCTAAAAAAAAAAAAGGGGGGGGGGTGGGAGAATGGTTAGTTTTGCTTTGGAAAGGAGTGGGGTTAGTAAAACTACGAGGAGGGAGGGGCAAGTCCAGAACCAGTTACCATACAACATTGTATTCTTCATAACCTTTAAGAGGGTAGAAAAAATTAGTGTCATTATTTTTAGTATTTTCACAAGACTGTTTCAAAATTTCTTACTTAGCCCTCATTTTGTATAAACAAGACCCCAGTTTGGGGCTGAATCCATTCTCTCTCATCTGAGACTTCCCCTTGAAGCACAAACGGCTCTGTGACTGGATTTTGGCTAACGAGAGGTTACAGAGAAGTGTTGCGCAACTTAGGGGCAGTTTCTTGGCTCTTAGAACGTCTAACTAGCTGGAAAATAGAATCACGTTAAAGAGAATAAGTCTTGCTGATCAGACTAACTGCTGGTGGAACCCTTAGAAGGAGGGACCCAGTTGCTACACAGAACCCACGCCCTGAAGGGCAGAGTGCCAGACAGATTTGAGAAGGTGTTTTCATCACCTGACTTGTCCCACAACAGATAAGCTAAGTGAACACCGCCAAGAGCCAGCTGGGATTTAGACTGGATAGAAACGTCTGATGCACTTACAAGGCATCTATCTCAGGACCATGATGGCTAAATAGCCTTTGATAGAGTTGACAGGCCTGTCATAGTGTCACCTGGTAAACTTAAGATGCTCACAGACAGCCAAGGGGCCAGGGTCAGAGGTTAGTAACGAACACGTGCTCCAGTACCTGATACCTT
The DNA here is from genome assembly GCA_021653895.1 of Mastomys natalensis. Taxonomy (NCBI): domain Eukaryota; kingdom Metazoa; phylum Chordata; class Mammalia; order Rodentia; family Muridae; genus Mastomys; species Mastomys natalensis. The sequence goes on from JAJTUV010000391.1 coordinate 2,137,739, forward strand.
AGAAAGCCACAAGTCAAGGTTGTCACAGCATTCTGATGGGTAGAGGCTAGGCTCGGGCATTGGCTTAACACACTAGACCTGGAATGGCCCTCTGGACTTCTTTTTAAACAAGTTAAAAAAAAAACAACAAAAAAAAACCTATCTTCTTTTGGTTGTTTGAGGTTCAGCCGATATATGGGGTTTTTATTATTAGCATTACTACTATTATTTAATCAAATATATTCGAAGTGAAATATATATGGATAATTTATTAGGACTCTGTTAGAGAGAAAGCACACAACTTCTAACAGAATCATCCAGTAGGAATACAAAAGAAAAATAAAAAATTGTTGAGATGTATTTAATGTGTCTGAGAGCTTTGCCTGCATGAATGTACATGCCCCATGTGTCTGTCTGGTGCCTAGAAGAGAGTATCCGATCCCCTAGAACTAGGTTTACAGATGGTTGCAGGCAACCATATGGATCTAAACCAGCATCCTCTGCAAGAGCAACAACTAGTCTTAACTACTACTAAGCCATCTCTCCAAGTCCTCAAGAGCAAATTTCAATTTATATTTAGTCTGTGACCATATAAATGCAGCATGCTATATCACTGTTCCTTCTTATATCATTTTCTTCCAAGTTGAATAAAATTAATTTTGTTTTTATAGCACAGTCAGCCATCAGTTAGCATAAAGTGTACAACATTTAGAAACAGCTAAAGGACAAGGGTTAGTGTGGTAAAGTTCAGGGAGCAGTGTAAACAAATGTTCACAACACAAGGCTTTTCCTTAACAGCTTATAAGGCAACTCTAACTTCAAAAGCAATTCCAAATCCTGCCACCTCCTCCTCCACTCTGTCTTGAGCATTTTCAGTCCGTACAAACACACAGGATTAGAAAAAGCAGAAATAAATGAAAGCCTAACCTTACAATACAATATACAAAGTCCTTCAAGGTCAAGAGGAACACGAGCAAATGTTACAGAAGAGATATGGCACTCACATATGCTAACTTGTCTGGAGGCTCTCTCAGAGACTGAGACCAAAGTCTTCCTCCCAGCCCTCAAAGAGGACTAGTAAGGCTCTACTTTCAAAAGCAGATATGGAGAAACAAGGCTTTGAAAGGGTTTTTGTATTACCTGACTAAATACCCCATGAATATAAAAACATATGCTGACAGATCTGAACAATGAAACCCAAGTTTCCTTAAGTACGTGTGTTATCATTTGAAAAAATTAAATAAATAAAACAATGAAGATGTATGTCCATCATGTGTCTATTATTTCTCAACAGTGACACTGTCCCCATTTCTGAGCACTGTACTTGGCAGAGCCCCAGCCTCAAGCCCCTATAGTTCTAACAACGCATCTAGCCGTGGCCAAATGTGAGTGCATGAATGCATGGGAGCTGGGGGAAAAGACTCACTCTGCACCTGTCAGAACCACCACTGCAAGGATCGATTTATGTAACTATTTCTCAGTGCTGTCTGAGCATGTGTTTTCACATTTGAAGACAGGCAAAGTTGGCTAGAAGCATTCGTTAAAACAGGTCAGGGCAACTTAACATCTCTAAACTACGTCACCTAAGCATCCTGGAAAATACTAATAGGTTCAGAACAGTAATGAACACCAGCGAAGCTAGGCCTGGTACATGCCTTTTACTCCCAGAACTCTGGAGGTTGAGACGAGTGAACCTCAGTGAGTTCTAGGTGAGTCAGGACTACAGAGAAAGACCGTGTCTCAAAAATACAGAAACAAAAACTTAAACAGTGCTTAAAACTGCTCACTAAAGGGAGTGGTGGATAAAACACACATTTCCTTTAGGCCCAGAATGCTGCAGCTGGGGTTCGGTGGGTGAATCCAACAGGCAACCACTCAGACTTAGCCACCTCTGAAAAGCAGGAACTCCAAGCCATTACTAGAAGGAGCCTAAAACAACCTAATTCACTCAGCAAAACATCCAAAAGGTTCAGAAGCAGGTCACACTATAGGCTACCTATGAGAGCAGAGGGTGGACTGAGCAATGACCTGCTGCTCATCTGCTAAGAAAGCACCATCGCACACTCCACCATCCCCACCAACTTCCACCAAACCAAACAGCTGATCCTTCCTTCCCACTCCCTGGCAGAAATTAGTTACTTTTCTCTGGAGAAGGGAAAGAGCTTTGGACTAGGAACAACAGGCAGAGATGCAAGTGCGGCTGTGTACTAGCACAGGATACTATGCCTACAGCAGATCTCTGCATCTTCAACTCACCACCCCTTCCCTGCTCCTGGCTGCAGCTGGGCTTGCAACCTCCAGCTGAGAGATCTGAAGATCTTCCTGTGAGGAATTATCAGCGCACAAAAGAGACCAAAAATCACAGCCATCAAGGGCTGCACAAGATGGTGGACTTGTCAGATTATATTAAAGCCACACATATAATAGCCCACCTACAACTTCAATGTCTTATTTTTAACATGAGCTGAAAAACATAAACCTTCACTGATATCATTGGTACTGGGAAAAGCCTTGTTTTTCACAATAAGCTTGGCAAAAACTGCCCACATGCATGAACGACTGATGGAAATAATGCTGGGTATCTAGCAGCCCTCACATCTTCTTTCCCAGCACCCCCGACCTGATGATGCAACTTCCTACTCTTGTCTTCTCTTGTCTTTATACATTGGTTTCCCTGGCTTCATCTTTCAATGAATTTTGGTTTATATATTAAAAATCATTACAACTCTCCCCACTCCATAACAAAAAAAAAAATATCAAGAAACTCTGTCATTCTCTCCAGTAGCCTGAAAGAACTATCCCTTCACTGTGCAGGTACCCAAGCACCTGCTATGAAGAGGAAAAGCAAATGGATATGGTAGCAGTACACACCATACTCAGGAAGCTAAAGAGTGTACTGTGAATCCAGCTGGCCTGGGCTCCACAGGAAGACTGCCTCAAGAAAGGAAAGAAGGGAGGGGAGGGAAAGATCTAGTCCTTGTGATAACAGCCCCAGTTGGTGAAGCCTCTGTCAGTCACCTACATCCCTCTGCTCTATTCTTCCTGAGAAAACGGACTTTTCTTAGCCATCACTAAATGAGTGTGTGGGGACACACAGCTCGTCAAATTTGGAGGCAGACGAAGGTGGATCTCCAAATTCCAAGCTAGCCAGGGCTACACAATGACACAGTGAGATCCTGTCTCAATAAAAATATAAAAAACAAAATAAGAAGATATTAGCATCTATGGGTTTCTGAGCAACAGACTCTAACTCAGAAGCTACTTCAATCAATTCAAAAGACATGATATTTAAGACAAAAAGAGCAACACCACACTTTAAAATTTTACCTAGAAGGATAAAAGTGTGGAAGGGGGAACTGAGTTTGAGATATAATACATGAGATGGATGGATGGATGGATGGATAGATGGATGGATGGATGGATGGATGGCAGAGAGACAGAAGTATAGAAGTATAAATGGACTGTTAGACCAACTTCTCAGTGACTCAAAGTACATGAGAATATATGACACAGAACTCAGTGCTTTCCCACTGAAGACAAGCTGGGCGACATAATAGAGTCTCTAGAAGGTTAGACCTATTTCTTCTGAAACTGTTGCTGTTTATTTTGTTTCTAGGATGTATGCACGTCTGTATGACTTACACAGAAAACCCATTTTGTAAGGTTTTTCTTGTTGAGTCTGGGATAGTCTATGTCGTCCAGGCTGTTGACTCTCCTGCCTCTGGCTCAAGTGCTAGGGTTACAGGCATGAACCAACACACTTACATTATTTTGTAAGTTTCTAACATTAAATCTAACACACAGAAAACATTCCATTTTTAGGTATTCAAGCAAGTGAAATATAATTCACAACCACCATAATGTGCACACCAGATAACAGACTCTTGTCTTTTAACAGCCATAAAATAGCAACTACCTGATACCTTTTAATACTACACTAAAAAACGAGGCTGGTACACTGAGACAATGAAAGAATGAGTGAAAAAACAATGATAAGGTCAGGCAAACACACTGACCGAGCAAGGCCTGCCTCAGAAGAGCAGTACATTTTAGACTATGTTTAAAGCTATTCTGAAATGACTACAGTCAGGATATCAATAGGATATCTGATGGAGAGAGTGTACTGGAAACCTTGAGAACTAGTGGAAATAATTTGCATGGATAATGAGTGCTTCAGACATTCAACCTGGTAAGTCCCAGATGTAGCTATTCACTGAAAACAGAGATAGAGCAGTCTGTGTCTACACATGGTCACCATCATGCTGCTGAACTCACCGCTGAGTCTGAGCAGGCCACGGGGTCTGATTTGGTGTGGACATTGAGTTCGTAGGACTCACTAGCATGGCACTGTAGATATTGGAAGCAACGACAAGTATGCAGAGAAGTATAGGCCCAATGATTGCTCCTTCCAGGCCCAGGTAGTAGGCTCCACCAGCCACTGCTAAGCCAGTCAGGTAGGGGTGGCCTCCTCTGGAACAAAAAGCACACCAGTGCACATGATATCCAATGAATATCAGCTTTGGAGAAATCCCAAATACTTTCCAACACAATGATGGTTCTCTGATATTTAAGGCTTTACTCCACTACTAGCTTTCTTTAGATTACATCAATGTAGAATCAAGAATCAAGAACATACAATATTATTGAGAAACAAAGATTTTCTCGAATATGTACCAACGAGTGGCCTCTTCCTCTTTTCACAGGACTAGCAACTGAAAGAATAAAAGCATGCTGCTATCAGGCAGTCTATATCAGGAAGCCATCCCACATGGCTTCCTCAAGATTTACTGATGGCTGAAGACTGGTTACCTAAGATACCTGCTAGGTTTACTTCCTTTAAGGATAATAGTGAGTGCAATTTAGCAGGTATGGTTTCTTTAATAAAACATCAATTACAGGTTTATAAAATAGTAATAGAAATATTCCTTTTGTTCACAGTTTTGACCTTTGGCAATCTTCTAAAACATAACTACCACAGGTGTAATAACAGGCTGTATATGGAAGACATCTGTCAACAAAGCACTGACTTTTATTTTATAGGATTCATGACTGCCACACAGCCTGTGACGGCAATGCTGACACAACCCGGATGGAGTGAGACAGATATAGTAACACAGTATAGATAAGTCCTCACCACTGACGCAAGAGGGACAAAGAAACAGTTACAGTCTGTTTCTAGTTTTTAAATAACACAGATGAGTGGAATGTTTTCATCAAGGTAAATAATTAAATACACAAAAAGGATTTTTGGAATATATAGCAGTTTACAAACACACAGTGGTGAAGTCAGCCTTCAGAAATAAAAACACGACGTTCACAAATTAGTTCTCTTCTTCTAAAAAGATTTATAGCAGTGAAGCATTCCCTAAATGATGTGTTTGGAGAAAATTGTTACCAGAAATTCTTAATGTTTAAAGTGGTGAAAGGAGGACTTATAAATAAAAGCTTAATTAAAAATATATTTACACCAAACTTCTCATGTCTAATAGCACTGATCAAATAAAGTATTTATTATGAGAAAAATCACATATAAGTCTTAAATTATAACTATAACCCTTAATATAAAAAATTTACAGCGAAGTTTAAATATACAGGGCACTTAAGTGTAAATCATACACTGTTTAAACCTCAGTTGTTAAAACATCAGTTGATCACAGTACCGGGTCTGTGGTTGGCTGTTCCAAGGCTGGGTTTCCCTGTTGCCCTAACTGGCCTGCAGCTTGTATGTAAAGCAAATGGCTTTGAACTAGGTTAGCCCCCTGCCTATGCATGCCCAAGTGCTTAGATTACAGTGCTCACCACTAAGCCAGGCTGTGAGTTTGGGGTTGGTTTGGTTGGTTGGTTGGTTTTTTTTGGTGGAGGGTTACTTTTTAAGTTTTATTTTTGTGTATGTGTTTACGTTTTTGTATGACTCCATGCCAGAAGAGGATCCTGGATTCCCTGGAACTACAGTTACAGACACTTGTGAGCTGCCCAATGTAGGTGCTGGGAACCAAACTCAGGTTCTTTGAAAGAACAGTATGCAATCTTAACCACAGAGATGGTTCTCCAGTTCCATGCTCTGTGTCTGATGTCGAGACAGAGGATACTGCTATGGAGTTCAAGTAGGCCTCCAACTGGCAATCCTTTTTTTTTTTTTTAAAGATTTATTTATTTTATTTATATAAGTTCACTAGAGCTGTCTTCAGATACACCAGAAGAGAGCAACAGATCCTATTACTAATGGTTGTGAGCCACCATGTGGTTGCTGGGAATTGAACTCAGGACCTCTGGAAGAATAGTCGGTGTTCTTAACCACTGAGCCATCTCTCCAGCTCTTCAATTCTCTTGTCTCTGATTAATGCACGGAGGAATCACAGACCACAGGTGATACTTTGGCAATTTTACTTTTCCCTCTCCAGCTGAAACCATATAACTTCCTCTATAGGATGGACTGGAAATCGCCTGGTTTCACTGTACTGGTTCAATGTGGCTTCTGTGCTGTTACATTATTTTATAACTTTAACTTGAGAGGAAATAAATCACCATATAACTTCATTTTAGAAAACTTAAAATAGCTGAAGACTGTTTTTAGAAGGAGAGGCCCTGTCCATTAGGCCTTTAGGTTTGGGTTGTTTTGTTTTTGAAGCAGAATGTCAAGTCACTATGCAGCCCAAGCTGGCCAAGAATTGCCTATGTAGCCCAGGCTGGCTTTGAACTCAGAGATCATCCATCAGCTTCCGCTTTCCTAGAGCTCAAAGGTGTCCTCTACCACGCCTGGTATGTCTTTAAAAAAAATCCTCTTTCTCATGTCCTAACCTAACCCACACGCCCTCACCTTTTATTTACTGACAGCACACTGAAAGAGGCCAGTTTGAGCCCCACCTGGAATGACAGCACTTAGGAAGCTGAGACGGTAAGACTATGAATTGGGAGGAATTATCTGAGCTACACAGTGACAAATACAATAATCATCATAATAAACAATAATGATCACAATAATGAAGATAATAAATTGAAAACCTGACCCAATCTCTACACAGGTATCAAAACCTAGGAAAAACAGATCTTTATTAGATCGTCTAAGTTTGACTAGTTAAAATTTAAATTGTGTTCATCATGAGCCATACATACTATCTGAAGAATGCAGACATTAACACTTGCTAAGATTCACCTGACACTGGAATCTGTAGACACACAATTGCATAACCATTTTCTCCAAATGCACAGCAGCACTGAAATAGTCACTAACACTTTATTGTACTTAAAAATGTTTTAGGTATACCTAGCAATACTTCTTTCCTAAGCTAAATGTCACAAAACTCAGAACAGAATTATGCATAATTTTGATCTTAAATTTTGGATTTTATGCTTACATAATTACGATCATAACCTTACCACAACAATGTAATTCTACATCTGAATTTTACTGTGAAAGGATCACAAAAGGCTACCCAACTGAAATATTGTTTCCCACTACTCCTTCCCCAAACCAAACACCCTAAGACTAAGCAAGAACTCACGACCACTTACCCTGATATATCAGAGTAGATTGCAGTGTCTACGAAGTATGTTGGCAAGAGATGAAAGACCAGGAGCAAAATGGCCTTACATCCTAACCCTTGTGTCAGCCACAGATCTAGAACTGCAGGTACTGCTGCCCAATATGTCCCCAGAAATGGCACAGCTCCAAGGATTGCTGCCAAAGCTAAAAGAGTTAAAAGAAAAGCAATCAAAGTCCCTGGCAACAGTAACAAGGCAGCAGAGCCCAAGTACTACCTTCCCTCTTTAAGTCACCCGCCCACTGCAGCTGGAGAGATGGCTCTGGTGGGAGGGCACAGGTTTGAATCCTGGCACCCACATGCCACTCACAATCATGTGTAATACTCTTCAAGTCTCTGCAGATACTGCTCACATGTGCAAATACATACGTACATGCACCCAACACCCACACACATAAAATAAAAATAATCTTCTGAAAAGTCCACCCAAACAAGCCAGCGCAGGCTTCAATTTTAGAGGACTGTTTGAGCTTTCTACTTAAGTAACAGTTCACTATCTTAAAAGTTGTTACTAAAACTTCTCTATTTTGTCTAGCTTATGAGTTTGTGTTCTTTTTTTTCTTTTAAATATTTATTTATTTATTTAGTGCATTGTTGTTGTATATGTGTGAGAGTATCAGATCACCTGAAACTGAAGTTAGACAGTTATGAGTTGCAATTTGAGTGTTGGAAATTGAACCCAGGTCCTCTCAAAGAGCAGCTAGTGCTCTTAAATGCTGAGCCATCTCTCCAGTCCCTGGTTTATGTGATTTTTTTAAGTGTTAAATTCTATTGCCCTATGGCTAAAATACAGTTCCATATATATATAATATAACTGTAGAACACTCACCAAAATGTCCTGACCCACAAGTCAATCTACATCTTGGGTTGAATTTTTATTGGATATTTTATTTATTTACATTTCAAAAGTTATCCCCTTTCCTGGTTTCCCCTTTGGAAACTACCTATATCCCATCCTCCCTCCCACTGCTTCTATGGGGGTGCTCACTCACTTACCCACTCCCACCTCCCCTTGGGTTGAATTCTTATTCTTTACTTTGCCACTAAAAAAATTAAATATACTAGATATAAACAAAAGTCCTGCAAGTAGAAAGACTTCAAGTTCACCTGTTCTAAAGCAGTCCAGGCTCTCTCCTCTTTCACCCCCTTCAGACTAAGAGCCACACAGATGTGGATTCTTGTTCTGGTCCAACCATTAACCATTTGGATGACCTTGAAAAACTGGCTTTTGTGTATACATGCCTTTCCTGCCTGCCTTAACATGATTATACAACAGCTTTGTGTAGTCTCGGGGTACAGGACAGTCAGAGGGTGGGGTATTTACAGGGAATAAGACAATCAGAGGGTGGGCTACTTACTACAGCTGAGTGGGAAAAAGCAAGCCTGAATGTGGGAACACAAGGAGGAAGAATGGAAGCTGATGAGTGACAGCAGAGAGTGTCGAAGGAGGGGGATATTTAGAGAGACAATGACAAAAATAAAAACGTGGATGGAGGTTCTGAACTGACAAGGAAAAATCGCAAGCTTGTCACCAGCCTGTGTGCAGCTTACAGAAGGACAGTGCTGCATCTCAGAACAGTTCACAATAGGCTTAAATCTGCTCAGACACACTCATCCTGCCCCTGGGATGGCATCCCTCAAGGAACAAAACTATCAGACGACAAACTGCTCACTCCCTGCCCATTAATTTTTTGAGTACCAACGGTGTGCCCAATGTTATACAAAATATTAGGACATTTACTCATTCAACAAACACTTGCAAATGACTTTTATGTGATAGGTGAGGTACTGAGGCTACAGCAAAATACAAGCACATTGCTGATCTAGAGACCTTATTCTGAGGAAGAAGGCAGCTCTATTGTAAGGTCTAACTTTCCTCAACTAGACAGCCAGGAAGTTCTGTATATGGTTGTTACCTGATGGTATGAAGACAATATTGATGCCAAATATAGTGTGAGTCAGCCAGGTGTACAATCCATAGAAGCCAGCCATTTTGAGGGAAGCATCGAATACCCCTCTAGAAAACCCGGAGAGAAAAGAAAAGGTAAATAATCCCAGTATCATAATATGGTTCAGAAAAATCATCACCTTTGGGTTTCTAGTCACTTTATTCCAAATCTGGCAACAGGTCTTATTTCTCTGAAAATGCTACTTACTGTATTAAAATACTAAAGCCCATATGCTAAGCTGCAAATTCACTTCTCTCTGATGAGACAATAACACGAAACCTCCTAAGACAGCATATCACGGAACTTACTCATCAATTTTCTCCTCTTTGAGTGGGGGCTGGGGTTGGAGGAAATCACATTCAGTGCCTTGTGCATTATGCAAGCACTTAACTAAGCTAGGCCCCAACTTTCCACTTCTAAAATAGCTATTTCCTGAGTAAGAATCATATTCTCTATGTCTAAAGAAAGAATTAAGTTCTAAAAAACCTAGCCTGCATCCAGTCCACATTTAAAAAGAACAAGTGAGGTAGGGAGTATAGCTCAGTGGTAGAGCAAGGTTTAGTAGCACACTCCAAGTCCTGGGTTCAAGCCCTAGCACAGAAGGAAAATAGGAATAAGAGGGGAAAGGGGGAAAGAAAGCAGGAAAAGAAACAGAAGGGAAAGGCCAGAGAAGAGTGAAGAATAATCTAACTCATACTCTGTCGATTTTTCTTTTTAACAAGATTTTCATACATTTCTTTATAGAACCAAGACTACAAAGTAACTTTTGGTATCAAATAATGCAAGTCATCTGGGAAGATGCATGGTTATTAACTGCAGAGTAAAACCAAGCAGGAAAATACAAGGAGTAAAAACAGGCAACATCTTGCTATGGCACTTCTCTGTTGAAAGAGATTAAGGCAGCCCTGTGTGGAAAAGGCCCCAAGTAACCCCAGGAACCACAGAAGCACAGAGACCAGGGCTATGTAGGGGCAGACAGTTACAAGGTGAAGCTGTCACTACAAAAGAGGACAGTGACAGCAAAGTGACAAGGCACACAGAAGCACACACAGGCTTTCTGAAAAACATTCCCAGGAGGGAAGCTCCCAGAGCACAAGCTAGATCTATAGTCAAGTGACTCTGTCATGCAATAGTACTCTGACACATGGTATTAATGAATAGCTCCCCATCTGCAAAACCTTTGCCACCTTTACCAATGGTGTCACTCAAGAATGTGTCATGTGACTCTCACAACATGGACCCAGATTTAAATATATCAAAAAGACAGAAAGGAGAGGAGATACTCCATAGGAAATGAACTGAAAAGTCTAAGAAAAACAAATGATAGGGAAACATGGATAAGCAGAGAATAAAGAAAGGGAGAATGTCTGGCCTGGAAAATGTAAGTAAAAGAATGCTGGAAACATCAGGGAGGAGGCTGAGACAAGAGGCAAGGCTTAGGAGGCTTAAGGTGCAGCAGTCTAACTAGAGGAAGGGACAAGACACCCTCAAAGGGCAAGCATGGAAAGGAAGGGGAAGCTGACGATTCTCAGAGACCTGAGGACTACATCACATCAACCAAGGAGGGTATGGAAACCCTTCTACATTAGGAGAAAATCACCAGAGTGCAGCCTCCTCAGAAACCACTGGGCATGGAAGCTGAGGAGGAAGAATAACCACATTAACTACTATAGGGTGAGGAGTGGTTCAGGGAATCTGTCTAGTGTGAAAAGGTGGCTTGCATTAGCCTGATCTTATTTACAAGTTTTTCATAGTAAAGATAAATTGACACTAAGGATATAATAGCTCAAGTGAGGCTCCCTGCAGATGACCAGCCCACCCCAAAACAGACCACTTATGGGATGAGCACAGCCTTTCTTTCCACCTTGAACTGGGGTTGTCTATAAGAGTCACTACAGCAACTTTTAGCTACCTGGTGGACCCTGAGTATCTACACACTACACATTGTTCACAGTTACCAAGTATATTCATGTAACCCACTGAGGGAAGAAGATGATCTATTGCCTGGACTGCATTGCTCATGACCTAGCCTATGAGCATCAGCAAAATGCAGAGCAGCACCTTCTAAAATTGTACCAGAAGAGAGGATGTTTTAATGCCCTCACATCTCCCCATCATCATCCAGAAAGACCACAGCCCTGCTCATATCTTTATATTAGGACTTCTGATCTCTCAAGCTAGAAAAAGTGTCTTTTAAAGGACTGAGTTCATGATATTTTGGCATACTACCAACGGGAAGCTAATACAACTTTATTATTTAAATTGTAAAGGATGAGTTATATGAACAAGATCCTGTAATGCTGAACTTACTCTCACTCATCTCCCAGAATCGGAAACTGAGAGCTGGGTACATAGCTCAGGGGTAGAACACTCACGTAGCACATGAGGCCCTGGGTTCAACCACAGTCATAGTGCATGTATAATTAAACCACTACAGTACCTGTGAATGACCAGACCACAGTCTAGAAAGCAAAATGCACAGACCTGAGCTTCACATGGACATTTACTATATCATAAAGCACGTTTCATAAAACACAAGGGAATAGAACTTGTGAAGAGCATGTGAAGGCAATACACACACAATCACAGACTGCTGATTATAATTGCACTGCTAGTCAAAGAAAAGTTTATCTGGCACTAACTAATGAACTGCACACAATCATGCACAAGACAGTTAAACAGGCTAGCAGAAATTAGTATTATCATTGCAAGAACAAAGGTTACAATGAAAACCATTTCATTCTCTCCCTAGTGCCAATTAATCCACATATTTTTTTGGATAGCCAAACATAGTGTGCACATTCCAGCCTTGCTATCAAGGAAAAAAGTATGCTATACTTCATCCAATCTCTTTCGAAAATCGCTAGACTCAGACTTGTGGCATTTCCTAGTCATACCTATATAGCATCTGTGCTCTGTGATGCCACAGTACCAACAGGCATTTCCTTCTAAACTGCTCACCATGAGCAAACACCCCCCTGTAAAGATGGAAACAAAGTCTGCATTATGGTCACTACCCTAATAGTCATGTGCTACCCAGTTTCCTTTCAAAAGTGACCACTTTCACTTGAGGGGAGAGCTATTACTTGTGCTCAACTTTCTGGGACCATTTTATCCCTCATGTCATTTTTCAGACATTATAGAAATTAGTTCTTTGTATCTCTAGGCTTTCCTAATACTCAGCAATTGACAAGAATCAAATTCCAAATATGCTGGAAGCTCTTCTCCCCTTTTCTGAGAGTTCATCCACCAAAAGAAGAAGAAACTGACAAAAGCCACTGAGTTGTCCTTTCTAACAAGACCACTTCCCTCCTCTAGACTTTCAATCACTACAGACTTAACAGATAACCCCACACACAGACACACACGAGACACTACAACCCAGGCTCCTCTATCTACCTTGCTCCTCAAAAACAGGATATAGTGTTCCAATTCAGCTATATTCCATGTATACACACATCGCTGTAGAATAAAAGTTGTGCACTGTGAGCCTTTCCCCTAATGACCTAGAATCTCTGTAGTGAGTGGCACTAAAGGAGTGTGCTTCAAGCCTCACTCACACAACCATGTATCCTCTGAAAGCCCTCTACCACTCCTGATCAGTGGGGACTCATCATTTTTCTAAATTGAAGAAGAAACAACAAGGCAACTTCAATCCCTCAACATGCTTTGGATGAAGTGAAAGCAGAAGCAAGTTGTAAAATGAGAAGGACAAGCCACACCTCAGAAAGGCTGTGTACTTGGAGGACTCAGCACCACAAGCCAGACAAGTCTCAGGAAGAAAAGAAATAAAAAATGAGTCGAGTCCAAAACCAAACCCCACCAACCTCACATTTCTGTACATTACTTCCACCCTTCCTCTCTAAAGATCAAAGAGGATGAGCAGCAGACTATCCTTTCCCCAGGAGACAATGGCTACCATCAACATGAGCAGCAACAGACAGTGTGTAGCATTCTGACTAGGGATGGTGCCAGCTCCTTTGATCACAAGTGTACCACTGTTCTTGCAAATTCATATACTGTGCAGAAATTCTAGTTTCAAGAAATTGAAGGTTTGTGTCAATCTTGAATGTAGACGGTCTATCAGACTCCATTTTCCAACAACTCAGATGATCACTAATGTATTTCTAGCAAAATATGTACAATTATATTTAAGAGGTAATGCTACTGCACACTTAATAAACTACAGGATAAACATACACTTTAGAGGCAGGAGGGAAATAAAAAACATACTATGTCTTGCTTTATCCATTCTAGGACAACAGTCTGGAAGCAAATGCCTAGTATCTTCTAGTATCACTTGTACACCTAACCTCTCTCACATCACATCTCCTTTACCCTTCTCTTGGTTCACCCGCCTCAGCTGCACAGTCAATACACAGAAATCCGGCGACAACAGGTTTCTAGTGTAAGAGGCAAGGTCATGGCTGTGCACTCGAACCCAATGCAGCTAAGCAGTACAAAGAAGCAGAGCTTATACAGGGAACAGCTGATACTCAGACAGAAGCATCCAACTCTGGATACCACCTAAGTGATACCTCCTTCCACTCTGGCAGGAGTGACATACATTCATTCAGAACTTTTATATCACTAATACTTACGAATATACATTTTGTGCCCTTAACAATGCCTAGTGATCATGAATGATAGATGCTTAGAAAAGGGTTTCAACTATAAATAGTAAACATCTGTGCAAAAAACTTTTAAGTTTAATAAAACAAATGTAGCAAGTATCACAATGAAAAACTACATATAAGACAAAGTTTAAGGCTATTTTCCTTAAAACATAATAAAATAAACATTCAAGTATATTACACCAATCTTTAATTACTCAGTTAAAAGGCATTATTTACTCCAGTTAATTTTCCAAAGTATGCATAAGATATTCTATCTATTATAATGGTAGGACATCTCGAACAAATAAAAATAATATCCTATATTATTGGGGGTCAAACTAACCTTAAACTCTCTATGAAGTTCAGGAATCTTACTGTTTCACATTTGTGTAAATAATTCTTACCATTCTCTTCCTTGTAAATAAATGCTGATCACCTAATGGCTGGACATAAAACAGAATAGGGCGGGATTTCTGCTAGCCAAGGGGACACACACACACACACACACACACAATAGGGGGTATATATTCAGAGAAGGAAGAAAGTTCTTGAGAGTTCAACAGAAACATGGAAAGCAAAATTTCAAGTATTATTGTGATTCTTGGCTGGGGGTAGCCAGATATTGAGGTGAAGCTTAAAATAAAATTTTGGTGTCTCTGTGTTATTATTGGGAACTAGCTAGGATAAAGAGAGATTCAGCCACCATATTAATTTATTATTTAAATTTATATTAAAAATAGCATTTACAGCCTTTTCTACAGAGGGAATTCAAGGACAAGGACAGCCAGGGCTACACAGAGAAACCATGTCTCCATAGATAGATAGATAGACAGACAGACAGACGACAGCAGACAGAGATCTTTATATTCATTATTGCACATTTTACTTTAAACAAGTATTACTTACACCTTTAAATCTCTAAGAATTTTGTTCAGTCATCAATTCACTCAAACTTGAAATTGAAAACATTAATTTACTTAAGCAACCCTAACTTTTTAAAAATAAGTAAAACACTTTTATTTTCTTCAGAATTGGGGTGAAGAAGTAGGACATGTCCATTCTCTTAACCAAGTCTTACATAGCATACATTCTCACATGTAGCTCAGCACCAGTTCTACCCTCCAGCATGGAAAAGCTGTAATCCCAGCAAGCAAGAGCCAAACCCGTGTGCATGCACTCATGTGAAAATATCACACACACTAAATTGCATTGAGGCCGTGACAACATGCAACTTAGTAATGTGCAATATCTCCACCAGAGCAAGCAGAATGGGAGCCTGGGGAGGAGGGTGTGATGTGTGCATTCAGGAGGCAGCATGCTGCTAAGGGAGGACAATGGCTGGGGATCCAGGATGCATGCCACTAATACAAACTCCTGAGATGAAATGAAAACTCAATGACAAATGTACTCCCATTTAGAATAACATGAACTTAGAATTAAAATAAGGTTCAAAATTTCAAGGCCACTGTGATCACAAAGGAAACCCCCAGCTCAGAGGCAAATCTTCAGGGCACACACAGCAGGAGGGAGGAGGGGAGAAAGAGTTGGAATTTTCATCATTTTATTTATCCAGTAAGAATGCCAGAGGTTAAGTAGACTTGGAAGGGATGTTAAAATAATTTCTCACCAACAATCACTTTGAAAGTTGCTGTGTTAGATAATACACTCCAACCTGGAATCTTTATATGATGGCTCCACATACACATAAGAAAAAAATTTCAAGCCGGGCGGTGGTGGCGCACGCCTTTAGTCCCAGCACTTGGGAGGCAGAGACTGGTGGATTTCTGAGTTCGAGGCCAGCCTGGTTTACAGAGTGAGTTCCAGGACAGCCAGGGCTACACAGAGAAACCCTGTCTCGAAAAACCAAAAAAAAAAAAAAAGAAAAAAAAAAAAAAAAGAAAAAAATTTCAAAATGCCAAATGAAACCCAATTCAATCAAAGAGGGTAAGTATTAATAAAGACCTTCCCCAAGCTTTCTGAGGAGGAATGGGGAGAAGACCTGATGGCATTTCACACGATACATACCTACGACAATTGCTGGGTCAGTTCAAGGGATCTGTAGATGACTAGTTCCAAACAATGATACTTTTTAGAAGTATGTGAAAACAGAAATGCCAAAGATTCCACTATGTAACTGGGTTTAAGACCACTTAGCTAACCACTTGATGTCATTGAGCATTTTCTCAGTATGCATATACAGCAGTCTTCATAATTGTTTGCCTACTCCTAGAAAACAGTGGTCTAATGGATGCCACAAGTAACTACTCTGAACAGTTAAGTATCCACAAAAGTAAGACCACAGCATCCTCCTACTATGCAATGAGACATAGGACAAGGAAGGTGCTGAGGGGCCGAAGCTGCAAACGGTCAAACCCTTCCAGAAAGAACAAAAAAGAGCCAAGAAACCTGAGGGATGTAAAAGTGGAAGAATCTCAGTCAGAAATTAAGTTTGCAATAGAATGAACTCAAGAGGCATGCTTCATGGAAAATTTTGACCAGATACAATGAACAGACTTGAAGATAACTATTGTATTTCCAATAACACTGTATTTCCAATATCTTATCCTGCAGAGAACAGCTTGAACATAACGAGAGAGAAGAAAGAGGAGGGTCATCTACTCTTAGCCCAGTCCAGGCTGGAGCTCCTGAAACCAGAGACAGTCCCTGAGGAGATAAAGAAAATGTGGTGAAAGGGGGAGTTCTCCTGAGCAAATGCCAAGGTGATAGAAACCCGACTAAAAGCCAATCTGTAAACACACAGCATGTCTTTGTAGACCACAGCTGCAGAACAGAGTGGCGAACTCCTAGGAACTTTTCCTCAAAGCATGTGCTCTGCTTCTAGGACCTTCTTACAGTAAGATAAAGGTCTTGAAACACCGACATCCTTCACTAGTTCAACACTTGAGTGTTTCAGTGAAATACAAGGAGGGTAACTGGGATGCCACAGGAAGCTAGTAAGAACAGCATAACCCTTATCCCTACCTGATAGCTTCCTCCACAGACTGGCCGATAATGTTAGAAGAAGGGCCTGGCTGAGAGAGTGGTGTCAGGCTTATCACCCACTTCACTGGCTTGTAGTACTCATCACTGGAACTTAACAGATAAAACAGTGTGGTCAGGAAAATTATCTGCAAAACAAAGGACAGGATCTCCTAAAAATCACATTTATGAACCTATAGAAGATATACATGTGCAAAAACAGAGTCCAAGAGATGCTGTAATATATAAGGAAATACAGTATGTGCTCTCTAAATGTACATACCAGAGAAAGCACGAAGTTGAGAAGGGCAGTGCCACTGTAGAAGAGGATGGTCAGCAGGGTGGTGACTGTGGTAAACAGGAGACTCACGTTCCGGCTCATAACAATCCACAGAGACTCCAGGATCTGATGGAGGGACAGCTGGGGTCAACACTAATCCTCATAAAGAGGGAGGCTATAGCCACACAGTGTGCTTTTAGGGCACTGTCTTAGTAGCCATAGTGGAAAAGGTTTAAAACTGTTGCCTACTTTAAAAGCAGAAAAAACATCCAGAAACATCTGTGTTCAATAGTAAAGAAAATGGCTAAGAAGTTATAATGACTCCACTCCAAATAACACTTAAAATAGTACGGCAACTATCATAGACCTTGCATTCTATTACACTGGTTTTATTTGGTTAGTTTGGTTTCTCAAAACAGAGTTTTTCTGTGTTCCTGGCTATCCTGGAACTCCCTTTATAGACCAGGCTGGCCTCAAACTTACAGATCTACTTGCTTCTGCCTCCCATTAAATCTCCTTTAATGCTGGGATTAAAGGTGTGCACAACCATGCCCAGCTTCTAGTATGCTGTTTTTAAAACACAGAATTTTTATATATTCTGTGAATTTTAACTACAAAAACAGAATATATATGTATGTCTATAGAAGAATATGTGAGCACATACTCTGTGGATCTATTTATTTTAGAGGGCTATAAGTGTAGGTCACTCATTAGATTAGCCAACTATCCTCTACCCTTACCATCTCTAACTCAGATTCAACTATAAATAATGTATTATTCCAAAGTCTTGAAATCACAATGAAAATAATGAAGAGGCAAGGATCAATGAAGAGCTTTTCCTGGGACAGACTAAGACTACTCACTCAGTTGATCTATCACCTACAAACTCATGAGAAGCAGTTATTAAGATGGTTTTGCACACTAGCTGTAAAATATGAACAAAGGAAGATGTCAATGTCTTCTCATGTCTCCATTTTCATTTCTTCATCAACTAAAACTCCTTATAATGTCTACTCTGTTCTTCCCAAGTGGGTGTCTCCTAATGTAAACATGAAGCAAATCCTGCCCCAGCTACTGAATATTCCCATGAACAACGGAGGCAATGTGGACAGCTTTATAGAGCTCAGTCACAGAGGTTGCTGCAGCTAGGACCAGAACCCTGACATCTGCAGTTCTTTTTGGTGCCTTTCTAAGACAGTAGCTCTGGTCTAGTCACATGCTCCTGTTATGACATGCAGTCTATGCAAGGGCTGGCCATTCCTTTTCCACCTCAAGTGCACCATTTATAAGGGACATTCTATTGCCTTCAGAATGTCTTGCAAATCTCAGCTTAGTCTTTATAAGAGAATTCAACAGGCAGGCTTCATTTACAAAAACTCCTTACAAAAAAATCTTGAAAATGCTTCACTATGCCTACAAAAATATGCATGATTAACTGTTTGACCTTGTGGGATAAAGAATGAATGAACAAAGCCACTGATTCTAAGAGACAATGCCTGTATTTGTAATTTGGCAAGCATACTTTTGGGGCCTCAGTCACTCTGGAATTTTTAATAAAAAAATTTACATAGTTTCTGAGTCACACGAATAGAAAACACCATCCTGAAACTCTTAAGAAATTACCAGAATACAGCAACTGTAGACTGGAAGTCTCCAACAACCACCAAGTAACCTTTTTTAATTGAAAAGAGATCAACTAGAGACAATAGAGAGGATAGTTCTGAAATGTTAACTCAATCATCAGAGTAGAGTTTTAGTTTAATCACCCGGCTTAGAAAGAAGGGCATCAGTAAAGGCAGTATCAGTAAGAAAACCCAGGAAACTCAAAAACGCAACAGATTTGTAGAGGTAAAAATGCATCCCAACTCAAAACTGGCAAACATGAACCAGGGCTGGCATTCATTTAATCAACAGTGGCAACATAACCAAAAGATGCCTTGTACAGAGTCCCTGGCCATGAAATGCAAGCCCAGAGGAGATTCACAGGCAGTTAAGCAACTTGGTCACAGAAGGCAGTTAGAACGAACAAGCCGCCTCGGCATCCTCCTGCTTTGCTGCTTCCCTTCCCAGTCCACTACCAACCAATCACCCTTAGTCACTCACTTGACTTCTCAGGTACTTCTGAGAGTCATTCTATGGACCCCAAAAAGCACAACACTGCAGGAATGCAGGGGTCAAAATACAAATACACCTCTCTCCTACAAAGATGGAGTTACCTCCCTGTCAGACTAGGAGCCTAGAAACGCTGGCTATAAGCTCCTCTGACCCTTTCTGGTTCATTTTCCTGCTCTAGTCTTATAGGAAAGGAATTGCACAAAGAGGTCTCAGTATACCACTTCAGCTCTGCCACTGTTCTTTTAAGTACAAAAATAACAAAGAGAAGCTATAATGTGCCTCTTTGTATTATTTAGTTGACAATCTAACACCAGGCTATATTCTAAAGTAGTAATAAAGAATGTAAAATCTAGTCAGGGAAGATGGAGAAATGGCACAGCAGTTAAGAGCGATGGCTGCTCTTACACAGGAGCCAGATTCCATTCACAGCATCCACATAGTGGCTCATAACCATCTGTAACTACAGTTCCAAAGGATCTGATGCCCTCTTCTGGCCACTGCAGGCACTGCATACATGCATGCAGAGAAACAATCATATAAGTACAAAAAATAAAATCTTAAAAACTATATTCAGTCAGAAAGACTGAACATCAATACTGAAAAAGGTAAATATACTCAAGCAGCAAATAAGGGCGAGGAATCTGAGTGTAGGAAAAGCTCCATGTCTTCTGAAACACCCTGGGGAGAGCTGAGGAACCTGCCAAAAGATTAGCAAAAACCAGGTGGTGTACAGAGCAAAGCTCAGGAGGCACAGGCAGGTACATCTCCAGGAACTTGAGGCCAGCCAGGCCAACAAAGAAGACCATGCCTCAAAAAGTCAGAACAAGAGACAAATAAAGAAAAGAAACAAAGACAGAAAAGTGTGAAACAAAGAGATCCAGAGCTCTCCTGAGGAAACATGTTCTAGAAGATAATGCATGCTCTGTAAGAACCCAGTTCCTCAAACAAACAAACAAAAAAGAAAACTGGGTGTTAACTGCTTTAATACATTGAGTCTGTTACTAAAACAAGAACAATTTTATTGGTTCTCTAAGGAACTTGAGGAGTGTTAAATTAGAAAATATTTACAAAACATCTAGCATGATATAAACTAGGTATTTGTGTGTGCGGACATGTGTGTGGGACACATGTGCCTGTGTATGTATGAGAATGGAGGCCAGAGGTCAACATCAGATGTCTTCCTCATTCACTCTCTACATCAGTTTTTAAGACAAGGCTTCTTGCTGCACCTGGAGCGCATCCATCAGCTAGACTGGCTGTCCAACAGGACCAGATGAGCTGCTGTGTCTGCATCCCACCCCAATCTGCTCAGCACTGGGGTTACAGGTGTATGCCACCATCTCTGACTTTTATATATGTGTTGTTGAGAGTCTGAATTCAGGTCCTCATGATTGTACAGCAAAGACTTTTTCAACTAAGCCAATTTCTCAGCCCCAGAAAATAGTATTTTTAACACATTAAAGTGTATTCATGTTATGAATTTTTTTTAGTGACTAGATAAACATGCACATTAAAATCCTTGCGAACCACTGGGTTAATGAAAGCAGGAGGAAGGAATTACCAAAACAAATAGTTGTGTACACTGTTAAGTACCTTGTAATATAAAGTGCTTGGGAGACTAAGGCAGGAGGATTGCTTGAAGCCACGAGTTCACAGACAGCCTGGGAAACATAGTGAGCCCCTATAAATTAAGTGAGCTGTTAATTAGAACATAAAAAATGAAAAACATCACTTTTCAGATTTCATTTCAGATTGGGGCAGCACCTCAGCTGAGAGGAAAGGAAGCCCATGAGTGTGGGAGGTGGCTGAGGGAGAGAGAGGTGAGAAACCCAACAGAGTGTTGGAGAGCACTGAAGGCTTGGAAAAAAGTCACAGTTTTACCTTCATCTTCCATATTTGGAAGCCAAAAGATAATATCTAAAATGGCAAAACAAGAAAGAGCATGATAAACATCACTTTAGCAATCCAGAGGCAAACAACAGAGAAAGCTGTCCAGCAGCAGACAGCAGTCCTGAGCCTTACACGAGTGCTTTCAACTATGCTCCTGGATTGCTCCGCTCAGCTTAAATTCCTTAAAATCTAGTACTGTGAGTCTCAACTCATGTTAATTTGATGAGAATCTCATGTTTATTTCACAAGAAAAATCTTCTCTGTGAAGTCACATGCCAAGACATCTGACAAAGCGGCTCTGGGGAATGAAGGTAGTGATTAAGGTTCAATAGTGGGTGGGGTAAGGATGCAAGGCAGATGGAGTCAGTGGGAAGCCAGTGGCTGCATGCAGCCTTTACACTTGTTCCTCTAATGTAACTCCACTCCTATTTCCACATATCAAGGGCTTTACCAACCAGAAAATCTGGTCTGTCTGTAATGTCCAGCTTAGGGCACTCTGGTGACCCTGAGGGGTAAGGACACCCATATCTAAGCCCACAGGCTTGTTCATGTGCTTCAGGAATCAGCGTTTCTCAAGTGTTCTCACCCCACCTGGAAACACCAGGGGAGCCAGACCTCAAGACCCATCTTCTGGACAGCTTTCTGGTTTAATCAAAGCCTACACATTCCATGGTACTAAAAACAGGGTAGCTGAAGACACTGAGGTAGCAAAAGCTGGGATTCCTTCTGTTCTCAAATCCAAGCTTAGTTCAACCAATAGTAACCGCTACATCTTACCGAAAGAAAAGTCTCGATGTTCTCATGAACGAAGGAGGCAATATCTTGCCAGTCCAAAATATCTCCCAGCCAGCTGTTCTGACGACTCACATGCATCCTGTGCCCTTTGTGCCTTCCAGAGTGTGTCACGTTCTATGGAACAAGGCCAGTGATATGTGAGACTTCCATTTTAACACGTCCAAAGGATAAATGCCTCTTTTGTTTTACACCTGCTTATAATAATTCAGTAAGTACTCAACTATGAAAATCCTTGCAAATTTAAGATATTAAAGACGAGCTCTACCTAAAGACTGGTGGCCCAGTATTTCTGTATTCACATTCCAGGTTCTGTGTCTAGGGTGACACAATTGCTTCCCTCCTAAACAGTTAGGAACTCACAATACCCCTCTGTGTGCACGGCACCCAGAGAGTGCATGTAAACTTTCACTTCCTTCAGCATCTCTACCTTTTCTTCATTTCCTACCTTTCCTCTTTCTCCTTTCTTAATTGTCCACACAACGTAATCATCTAAGAGCAGAGAGAGAAGAGACTAACAAAGAGCAAAGAAGGGCTGTGCGTCTAATTTGTCTGTCTGTCTGGAGAAAATTTACATGGGCAGGAAGCACTGAATTTGAAAGGGAAATGAACAGACAAAATGAAGTTAAAATCCAGAGGCAAGTTTAACATTTTGTGTGCCTGTCAAATGCTCATGTCTGCTACATGTGAAGGGAGAGGAGACCACTGCATTTTCCCCGTGTACAGATCTGTCCTCGAGACTCTGGCACTCCAACAAAAAATGGGGCTCAAACAGGGTGAGTGACAAGAAAAGCTACAAGTTAAGAAAATCCAGAGTGAGCCGGGCGGTGGTGGCGCACGCCTTTAGTCCCAGCACTTGGGAGGCAGAGGCAGGCGGATTTCTGAGTTCGAGGCCAGCCTGGTCTACAGAGTGAGTTCCAGGACAGCCAGGGCTATGCAGAGAAACCCTGTCTCAAAAAAACAAACAAACAAACAAAAAAAATATGGCTCACACTCAATCTGAGCTGTGCTGCTGGGGCTGCTGGGGCAAAACACACTTGATAGAGTTCAAAGACTTAGTTGTATATTGAATTTGTTTTTGTAAGGTATATACTGAAATGACAGTGGGAACATTGAATTAAATGAAATATACTACTAAAATTAATCTAATCCATTTTTAGTTATTTAATATTCTTGTCTATGTTTAGTTATTTAATGCAGCTATTAGAAAAATACCACATTTGTGGCTTGTAGAAGCTTGGAGTGTAACAGTTCAGTGATAGACTTTGTGCTTATTAACACATGATGCCAGGTTCAATCCCCATCACCATAAACAAACAGATGTGGCTTATCCATCTGCATTGCACACAGCTACTGCAGAGGAAGATACAACACTATGAGCAAAAGATGGAATACAGATACCTCAGAGATTAATGGGTCGACCAAAGAAACTAACCACCAATGGAAACGGACACTGACCAAAGGCTTAAGTTCTTGCTGCTGGAAAGTGAAGTGAAACTCCAAATTTAACAAAGTCCTATAGACTTAATCACCTTGTAAAGCAAAATGGCGTGACTAGTTACTATGGAAACTTAACCTAAAAGAACTTACCTTAACAAACCAAGAGTGATAGAGTCTGTCCCACAGTTCTAGAACTTGCTTCTCAATCACAGCCGTATTGTTCACTTTATCTCCTAGAATTTTGTGAAGCTAGAAAAAAAAATACAGGTACAATCTGATTAATATTTTAAGTAATTTCGTATGATCAATACATGCTGAGTCTATGTTTTGTTTTCAAATGCCTCCATGTTCCAGTAAATTCCCCCATCTTCTCTCTCATCCTTCCTCCCACTTCTCTTCCTGGGTCTCAGGGTACAGGAGAACAATACAAATGCAAACACACTTAATGACCTATTTGATCTTACCAGCCCAGTAGAAAGCCTTTCCCTGCAAGCCTAGAGCTCATCTATTATGTTTAAGTCTTGCATTACTCCTATTAAGAGTTGCCATAAGACTCTTAAGTAAAATTTAAGACCTTACATACAAGCACAATTCTCTCCCTGAGTCTGCTGAGACAGGCCAGGACTGACAGGACAGACTTCTGGGAACCTGACACAGAGCCGGTACAACTTACACTCACTGTAGTATCTCATCCTATTTCCTTATTAGAGACATTTTTTAAAGATCAGAGCAAAGAGCTCAGTAGGAGATCACTTACTTGCCTATCATGTGCAGGACCTTGGCTCAATCCTTAGCACAGGCCAAAAAAATTAAGAGAATTTGATTTTTGTATGTGTAAGTGTATGGGCAGGCACATGTATATATGCACAAATGAGTGCTGAAACCAATGGTAGACACCAGGTACCTCTCTCAGACACTCTTCACTTTTCTTTTTGAGACAGGAGTTTCAGTTAATCTTGAGCTCACCAGATCCAACTAGACTGGCTGGTCAGCAACCTGGGGATGCTACTGCCTCTATCTCTCAACCCTGGAATTGCAACATAACCACACTGGCCTTTTCTTTTCTTTTTCTTTTGAGACAAGATCTTTCTCATTTATAGTCCAGGCTGGCCTCCAATTCAGAGACTACCTGCCTCTCCCTGTACTGGGTTTAAAGGTGTGGGTCCAGCTTCACTTACATAGATGCTGGGGACCAAACTCAGGTCTTCAGGCTTGCATGGCAAACTGGCAAATACTTTACAAACTGAACCATCTCCCTAATCTCAAAACAATTTTAAAAGACAAGCATTTGTTTGTAGTCCCATTTCTTAAAATAACTGCTTCCATTTTCCCATTTTTTCTATAACTTCCTATTTACAGAGATGAAATATAAAATCTTGTGTTTTTTGAATCATAAGCATTTTATCTCTAGTGTCTGTCACCATCTTACATTCAATGGTATCATGTTCATTTGTTAAATTCACTGTACTTAGCCACTACTCACAGGAGGATATATATAAACAGTACCAATTTTTAAGGCAGTCAGCATCTTCACATATAGTTTACGGTTCACATCACCAATGTAAAATGAAGAGGAGTCAAGGTAAATAATGGAGTACTGTGCACTAGTCAACAACAATCTAAGGAGCTGTGTAAGTAATACTTTTGAGGACTGTATGGACACCGCTTTCCTCAGGGCATTATGAATTAACTGAAAGCCTTAAAGATAATTTAGCAGATGTTAAATGGGAACAGTTATTTGTTCTTCATTCCTTTAATGATAAAATGCTAATTCTCCAAACTGGTTTATAATATTCATTTAGGTACATCTTTGCCCACTTGATGTTGTCCTTGAAACAGTTATACCTGAAACAGTTATCTCCCATATCTGGAGCAAATATCTACCCTCTTATAAAAGTGGTTTGCTCATAAGCTAAACAAAAATTATTCGTAGCAAATATAAAAGCCACCTATCTCTGAAAAGCATTTTACAACTTTAAATGGCTTTTATCTACATTGTGTGATCTTTGTAACCCCTCAAGAGTGAAGAGAAAATGGCTTTGTAGGCTGCAGGTATAACTCAATGGAGTTCATGCATGACACCCTAGGCTCAGACCAGTACCTCAAAGGGAGTTTTAAAGTGTCTATGGTCCCTGCTAAGGATGCAGAACCAGTACTGCACTGTTTAACATAGGGAATGGAAAGCTACCCCAGCAAGCTTAGCATTAAGAAGGCTGAGGCAGGAGGATTGTGAGTTCAGGCCAGGCTACTCTATATAATGAGGCTGTCTCACAAAATGAAAAGTTCTCTAATGTTATCTTGCTTTGAACTCTGACTCCCAGTAGAACAACGAATGATTCTAAAAAAAAAAAAAAAACCCACCATGGTTAAAAATAATACTGCATAATTGGACATGTTGTAAAACCAACTACAACCCAGGGTGCTGTCAATCCAGCAGAACATCAGTCAGCGATCCAGAACACCATCCAACTCTGTTACAATATGCACGGCAGGAAGACTGGATGGAGTCTGATGTGCTCAGCACCACTCTCAGCAGACTCCCCGAAGCCTAAGGACTGTTTAGAGTCTCCTGCCTCACTGAGCCGCTCTCTGTTGCAGCCATTCTGTCCTCACACTAGCTCTTCTCACCCTTCAACCACATGTCCTCACTACCACTCAGAGCCTCGGAAGGATTCTGCCCAGGTCATGCTTTCTTTCCCAGACCTTCACCAACCACTTTCTCCTTAGTAGCTAGGTAGAAACGCTGCTGCCTTAGAGAATTCTTTGAACATTTAACTAAAGCATCCATCATCCTGGAAATGACTCAACAGTTAAAGAGTACTGCCTGCTCTTCCAGAGATCCTGAGTTCAATTCCCAGCAACCACATGGAGGCTCACAAACATCTGTAATGGCATCTGATGCCCTCCTCTGGGCATCAGATCCACTTCATGATTCTAAGCTACTTAAGATTTAAAGTTTATTCAAGTTACACATGTATTATCAATGTACTTTTAACTACTGCATTAAGGTATAATTCATACCTTACAAGTCACTCATTTTAGTAGATAAGCCAACAGTTGTATATATAGCTACAGTTATTTAACCATTACAATTAATTTTCATTGCCCATTAGTACTCACTCATTCTCCTCAGTTACCTGTCTCTGGAGCCCACCACTCTATTCTCTGTTTAGAGATTTGCCACTTCTGGGTATTTCATGTAAATGAAATCATATCATGTATTTATGACTGATTCTTTTATTCCTATTACTACTGTGTATGTTGAAGGAGTGCCATGCATATATGTGGATGTCAGACGCTAACCTTTGGCGTTGGTTTTCTTCTCCCATCATGTGGTTTCTGGGGCTCAAACTCATGCCATCAGGCTTGGACAGCAAGTGCTTCACCTACTGAGCCACCTCACCAGCCAATCACTGCTATTTTTTTTTAACTTGCCATTGTATTTTTAAGGTTAATACATGTTGTGACATTTATCAGTATTTTTTCAAACTTACCACCTTAAAGGCAAACACCCAAAAGCTGTTCTATGACCTCTACACATACACCCACCCACCAAGACCCAAACATCTCTACCCTATATCCCCTTTCACAGAAGCAAACACACATAGTCATGCAACCATATACCACTCACATACACTTCACACTTGAAATAAATTTACCACATCAGGCTCATCTATATACCAGCTAATGAACATGTGATGGCTAATATATGCTAATATATCTTCTATGTTAGAACCAAAAATATTTTATAACTTTTGATCCCAATGTCTTCATTTTTTAGACTCTTGAATAAGAGGTTACATAGTTATTTCTTTTCTGTAAGTAGTCTGAAATTTATTTTTAAATCTAAGATGTAGTATTTACCAAAATTCTTTTTATCTTCTTATCTAAAAGGCAAGAATGTCAGAATAAAAATTTCTCCAATAAATAAATCAGAATAAAATGCTATGATTTTATCAAAATAACACATTTATAGAAAGCTGCAAGCTCTCTGCAGAAGCTGACTCTTCCTCCTGTGACAGTTCAAAGATCTATATACACATATTTATCTCTTGCTTGTTCAATTTTTTTTCTAATATCATCATCATGTGCCAATTAATCAAGTGTCTTGGACAGACATGTAATGAAACTGACTGACAAACCTCTCAACTCTTAATGATTTCTTTTTCATAATTTGGAGTGTTACTTTTTTGTACTGTTTTGGTTTTTTTGAGACAGGGTTTCTCTGTGTAGCCCTGGCTGTCCTGGAACTAACTCGCTCTGTAGACCAGGCTGGCCTCAGACTCAGATCCACTTGCATCTGCTTAAAGGCCACCACCGCCTGGCAATTTTATTGTCTTTTAAGATTTGTTTTATTTTATGAGTATTGAGTGTTTGGTGCTTGCAGAGGAGATAAGAAGGTGATAAATCTTCTGAAACTAGAGTTACAGAAGGTTGTAAGCCAGTGTGCAGGCTGGGAACCGAACTCAGGGCCTCTGCATGAGCAGCAAGTGCTTACTGCTCTCAAGCTGCCTCTCCAACACCCTGCTTTTGAGTTTTAAATAAGAAATGAATTGCTTGTGCAATTCAGAGCCTTCAATCCTATCAATCCTTGTATGACTCTAACTACTTAATCATATTAATGCTGAAAATTAACTATATCCTCTGGGCAATATTAGACTGATAAAGTTATTCTTTAAGTCCAACAACTGTGTCTTCCCTCTACCTCTCTCTCCCTTCACAAGGTCCACCCCTTTAGTCAAGTTCATCTCAAGCACAAGCACACTCGTGCCTCTGGATCCTCACAAATAGCTTTATAAAAATACACTCTTCCTTGATCTGCCATTCCTCCTAGGGTTATCTCAAGTACCACCCTAAAGCACTCTAGTTCCAGCCAGATACACAGACAGAAAACAACATCAGAAAGAAACAAAGATTTAAAAGTTAGTCACCGGTGTGAGGCAAATTCATCACATGGCCATCTGGATCTGCTGAGCCTGCTAAGCCTGCTTTCTCACCTGGAAGTGACAAAACACCTCACAGTGCAACAGGAAGTCTGGGCTGTTAAATGAACCTGGAAACTGCCAAGCATAGTGAGCAGCAGATACAGGACTCAATGTGTTTATACAATTTTTTTCTCCACAAGGTCTTATTTGACCACGTAAGTTCTGTGATCATTCTATCCTAATGCACAAATAAATCAGATCTATCTTGAAAGAAAGCAAGCAGTCAACCTCTCTAGACGTTCAGTGCATTGGCACTGTTCAGTGTGATATCCTGAGAGTCTGTTCCACTCTTTGGTGCTTGCCAACCTGTAGATTTAAATGTATTTCAAAAATGGAAGGAAGAAGTTGCTCCTGTGAAAATCCTGCAGAGAAATGCACAAGAAAGGGTCATTTCTTACCTTGTGAGTTATCCATTCCCGTCCATACTGATACACATTGTTTGCTGCAGAATTAAGAGCTCTTTGGACCACCTGAGCCTCAGGAAGCCAACTGACATAAAAGAGAAAAAAAGAAAATGGAAAGAGTTCATTTTCAGTATGGACAAAACAATGCTTTGAACTAAAGCTATCAATAATAAATTACTGATGGATCACTAACACAGAGAACATATGATGCCAGGCCTGAGATCCTGACCTTGACTCATAAGATTTGTATTCTAGCTCTCCCTGAGTTCCAGACCTACCTACCCCCCCGCAGCCTCTTTTTCATTCTGTTCTATCTGTTTCTCTAGTCCTAGCTCACATGTCCTAAGTCAGCAGAGAGGACACGATTCTGGAGCACTGAGATACTTAATATCTAACAATAATCTCAAAGTATAGGTCATGGACAACCAGCACCCAACACTCCTGGGAGCCTGTTAGAGATGAAAATGCTTGAGCCCAGTTCCAGACCTACTGAAAAGAAACGTACACCCTAAGAGACCCTGCAGATGTCTGAGATCCACACGCCTAAGGAAATGCAGAACCAAAGAATCCAGGAATTAAAAGGATGATCCAATTATTTTCAATCTTCCATCCACCCATCTCTTCATGTGGAATCTCTCCACAAAGGTCCATCCATACTAAAAACTGCAGTTTTCAAGTTTCGTTTGTTCTACAATAAGAGGCCTCCCCTACACCTCAACCAAGAAGCTTTACATATATTAATGCTTTCCAAAACCCAGAAATACTTTGTATATTCCCCAGACTG
The DNA here is from genome assembly GCA_021653895.1 of Mastomys natalensis. Taxonomy (NCBI): domain Eukaryota; kingdom Metazoa; phylum Chordata; class Mammalia; order Rodentia; family Muridae; genus Mastomys; species Mastomys natalensis. The sequence continues at coordinate 2,167,493 of JAJTUV010000391.1, forward strand.
TCCATCAGTGTTATATACCTATAGGCATAATGTTATTATGCGCTGTGTAAAGATTATCCCTGTATTATTCAGATGTCAATTTGTGTGTGCCCATATCAAGTTGCAGTAATTATTTAAGACTCTCCTCTCTTAATGTTGTGTAAACATTGCTCCCCAATTATTCTCTGATTGGTCAGTAAAGCTAGCTGATCAGCCAATGACTGAGCAGCAGAAAGAATAGGGCTGGACTTCCTCACAGCATGGGGGGTAGGGGTGGGTGGGAGGGTAGGGGGAACAGAGAGAGTGGGGGAGGAGAGGGACAGACAAGAGAGACAGAGACAGAGAGACGAGAGAAGAGAGAGGAGAGAAGAGAGAGAGAGAGAGAGAGAGAGAGAGAGAGAACCAGGCTGGGTGGGGGAGATTAACCATGGGAAAAGAAACCAGGAGACACCATGAGAAAACAGCTTGCGCAGAGAAAGCCATAAAATTCAACTTGGCTAGGGGATAGCCAAATTACCTTAGAGGATTAAAATAGAGTAATACTATTCAGTTGTTGTGCCTTTATAGCTTAATAAATAAATATAATACTCCAGTCTTAATTATTTGGGAGTGAGCTGGGTTAAAAGAAAAACAAACACAAAAATGTGTTATGGGAAATATTAAAAAAGCCAGCACCAGACTGAAGAGATGGCTCAGCAGTTAAGAGCACTGACTGCTCTTCCAGAGGTTCAATTCCCAGCAACCACATGGTGGCTCACAACCATCTGTAATGGGATCCAATGCCATCTTCTAGTGTGTGTCTGAAGATAGCTGCAGTGTACTCACATATATAAGATAAATAAATAAATAAATCTTAAAAAAAAAAAAAAAAAAAAAAAAGCCAGCACCATCCCGTGCTATTCCCAGCTACTCTCTGCCCCAGCAGTCTCGGATGCTGCCCAGGTCTTCCCAGCTCTGCTTCACTTGCCTCAGAGCAGTAGTTCCTTCTCAGCCATCTACCCCCTGTGGCTAGTTGTCACAAATCCCTTTATCCCACCCAGTAAATCAAAACTCTAAACTTATAATTAATCAGTCAGACTTATATATCAATAAATTCTCAATTCACAAGATGTCCACAAAATAATTTCTGAGCCAATAGATAAGAATATAAATTGCCCACCTAGATAAGGCAAATTGTCCTGTAATTATCCATCCCTTATATCATATTCATAGCTACCTGTGGCTATTTAAAGCCATGTGGAATCTGGATGGTCCTGTTCTTCCTCCATCTCCTTCCTTCCTCTCTGTCTGTCTCTGAAACTCTTAACTCTACCTCCCTTTTCCCTGTCCAATCACAGGCTTCTTGTTGTACTGATTGGACAAGGAAAATTCTGCTACAAAAATGTCATTAACATATGCCAGATACTAAAACTCACAAATTTAGTAGTTCTGGCTTCAATTATCCAACTTATGCTGAAAGGCCAAGGCAATAATACCTCCGTTTTTATTTTTCTGAGGCTCAAATATGATAGATACATGTTACCAAGCTGGCACAGGAAATGCATCAGAACACTATTAGCAGCCTCATGTGCTGTATACATATAAGATGATCATATCGAGAATGCCAACTGCTGTCAACAGCCACAAAAGTTAAGATGCCTGGAAAAATATTCTTTCATAACGAGAAAAATATGTCAATAAATTATAAGGTATCAGGACATGCCTGTATTCTCTGTACTTGGAAGTGTGAGGCAAGAATGAGTGTTAGGTCAGTCTGACCTTCAAAGTAGTATCAGAAACTGTCTCTAATCTTAAGTACTTCCTCACCACAGTATTCTAGTTTATCAAAGCTTTGGCAATATTCTTCTCTTCTAATGTAGCTGTATCGATGAATACGGGTCCATACACACAAATGCTGAAACTAGGTCACTCATGTGAATCCTTTTCCAAAACAGTATTCTTACTTTGCCCACTCTGGGTGATTTGCTAGAGTTTCATTAATCAGACTACTTGTGACTTCAATCATGTGAACACTCTCTTGATGTACCTATAATATAAAGAGAAAAAGAAGTAAGTAACCTAATTCAAAATGTCTTTTTCTACTACTTTTATAGGATCAAATAATTATATAGCCTGGTTTATATTAATTTAGAAGTAGGTATTTACAAGTTGCTAAACATTATTTTATTTATATATATATATTTATTCCTTGTTTTCAATATGCTCAACAAACTGCCTTTAAAAAATCCAAACACTTAACTCATAAACAACTAGTTCCCACGTATATACGTAAGTACAGATTATGTTTGTATCTTCATATGCAATACCAAACTTTTACACTAATACAGTGAGTATACAGAGTGAGATATACAGACAAATAAGGCGGAGTATGGTTCTGTGTGGTTCTGCATATAAAAAAGCCACTGGGTGCTGAAAGTGAAACTTGCCTGTTGTGGTGGTTTGAATAAGAATTCAAATTTCCCCATAGGCTGAAATATTTGAATGCTCAGTCACCAGGGAGTGGCACTATTTGGAAAGGATTAGAAAGTGTGGCCTTGATAGAGGAAGTGTGTCACCGGTAGTGGGCTTTGAAGTTTCAAAAACCCACCCCAGGCTCAGGCTCTTTCCTGCTGTCAATGGCTCCGGATGAAGCTAAGTGCTCCAGTACTACGCCCTGCTGCATGACACTAAGCCATGCTCCCCATTATAATGACAATGGACTAAGCCCCCGAAACTGTAATCAAGTCCCCAGTTAAATGCTTTCCTTTGTAAGAGTTGCCTTGGCCATGGTGTGTCTTCACAGGCTATAGAATAGTAACTAAGGCACTTACCCAACAACTAACAAAATAAGCAGGAAAAAGATGAGAGAAACCAAGTCAAGAAAATGTTTTCTTTACCACTTTAGTTCTCCTAAACTTATACTTCTTAGAAGCTTCGACATGCTATTTAACATATCAACCACAATTTACTTCAAGCTAATACTGACTTACATGAAGGAACTGCTCGTCAATATAGCTCCATTTCCTAGTCCTTTCTTTGGACTGTGGTAAACTATGTACACATAACATACATCTTTATATCACAAAGTCTAGAACAATGTACCACGTTTTCTTTAAATACTTACTGTATTTTTTAAAAAACCTAAAAGAGGGGGCTGAGAGATGGCTCACTGGTTAAGAACACACGCTGCTCTTGCGGAAGACGACCCAGGTTCAGTTCCCAGCACTCACGTGGAGACTCATACCTATCTGTAACTCTGGTTCTAGGGACCCAACACCCACTCTGACCTCTGAGGATTATGCACACACATGCACACAAAACAGTCATATACATAAAATAAAAATTAAAAATTAAAAAAAAACCTAAAATAACACAGGGGAAAACAATCTGTAACTTTTCATATGCCCAAGTGTTACCCCATTCTCTCCTCTGGAAGCAAGGAATCTGAAGTCCTGTCTTTTCAACTGAAAGTCATTTTTTTTTGTTTGTGTCTAGTTGTTTTAACGATAAGGTCTGGCTATGTAGCTCCGGCTGGGTGACTGGTGTGGCCCACTACATTATTTTAACTTTCCTTACATCTGTCATCAATTAATTCTGTCTGTTGTCATTTATCCGGGATGGTTTTATCTTGCCTTGACTTTTTGAAGGGAAGAGAATCAAGTGGAAACTGAAGACAGTATCTTAGGCAACACTGCCATACTTCCAGCTCTTTAATCTTTATTTTAAAGGAACAGAGCCATTAAACACGAAATTCTTGGTTGTCAGGCTTCCTGTTCTTCAGCTTTAATTTCATCCCTTTGTCTTTTCATATGACTGCTCAGTAAGAAAACATTTCCTGTTTTGTTCCCTTGGTCCTGTGGTTACCTCCTTCAAGAGTTCCTCTTTATCTCTGGCTTTCAGCAGCTTCCCTGGAGTGTACTGGGGAATGGGTGTGTCTGTTCATTCTGGAGTTTGCTGAAATCTTTGGACTATCCTGAGACTTTTCTTGCCTTTCCCTTCTCAGCTCTTGGCATGCCAACTGCATGCTACTAGAAGGTTAGAAATAAAGACCTTATGTGAGCTGCCTTGTGTGCCTAGTGAGACCTCCCTCCTATCGTGAGGTAAGGTTAGTGGTCACAGCTTTCTGAAAGTCTCCTTTGGGTCCTGATGTAGGGACAGCAATGGCCATACCATGCACAAAGGATAGCACTTCAAAACAGACACCAAAAGCACAAGCAACAAGGACAGAAACAGGTACATGGGACTGCACCAGACTTAAACACTCCACAGGAAGATGAGTGGCAGGAGGGAAGGAGCTAACGCAGAAACTGTGAAGGTCGGTGCACAGGTGCACCTGTTCCTAAAGGTGCTCTCAAGACTGGGGCAGGAAAGCCACCTGACCCAGGAGCTTGAGACCAGTGCCTGCAGCACCACCAGAAGACATCAAGACTAGAACTCCAAGAGAAAAGAAAGAAGGGCACACTGCAGTAACTAGACTAGGAGTCGTGAGACTAGCTCAGAAACCTCTTAGTATGTGGCTGGGGATAGGGATTATTTTCAGGCTTCTTTTTTTTTTAAACTGCACTTTCTGCTTAAGACTTGAGGACAAAATAAAATGTATACAAATGAGATTTAAAAAGAAAACATTCTAGGCAGATTCACAGAAAAATTACTAATGTACAAAATGAAAATACTTTAGTGGGCAGAAGTACTTCTGAGAAGCCAAATGATATTTCCCATTTGCTTCTGCTAGCTTCTTCTGCATATGCAACCCTAGCAACAAGGACTTTGTTATAACAAGAATACTGGTTAATGTACTTTACCTTGGCAGTCAGGAGAAGGGCCAAAAGAAGGGTTCCTATTACTAGCAAGAATATGATGAAAATGCTAATAATTTTATCTAACATCTTCTCCAACCAGATGATCATCTGCATGGAAATAAAAAAGGAGAGTTACTTATCTTCAAAGTATCACTTATTAAACACATGTATATACTCAAATATCACAAACACAGGATATTCAGCATTGCAAAGCAAACTATAGCATACTGATTAAAGCAAAAAAGCTATAAGCAACTTTAGAAAGTTAAGTATTAATTGCTGCTGTTATACGTAGAGTTCATTATTGTCATGGCTATGAGAAGAAAGTCAACCAGAACACAATCCACGTGTACTTCTGAATTCTCACTACGCTACATTCTCATTTCAATCTCTAATTCATGGGGCCTGGTAAATACATTCTAAACAAAATTATGATACTCCATCAGTTGAACTTGTTTCATGAAGCTGTCATATCAGTTAGCCAACGTAGATGGCTTGAGAGAATGTGTATGTTCTACATAACACTCATCTCCTAAATTATACAGAAAACAGGAGCACAGACAGCAATTACATTCCAACTGCATTCTCCTTTCATTCCATTAGGGTCATAAAGATGGTAATTGTTGATGTATGTAATGTTAAGGCAGTAATAACAGCAAATTCAGAGCAATAGCTCCCGGGTACCAAATCTTGGGAGGTGGATGTGGTTCTACTGAGGTGGACAGCAGGCAGGTGAATAGTTTTTTGTGGTTTGAGGCTTTTAAATTTTAAAAAAGCTAAGTATATATGTTTACTTACTGGAGGGTTACACACAAGTGTGAACATGGGAATCAGAGGACACTCTGAAGAGTAGGTTCTCTCCTTGCACCATGTGGCTTTCACAGACTCAACTCAAGTCACCACACTTGGCCAAAGGCGCCCTTACCTGCTAAGCAATTATTTCCAGCCCCACAGCTTTTAGATTTTAGATATTTCACAATAAAATGCTTTTAAAAGTCCCTGATTATTCAAACTAAGAAGCTTCTATATCTATTGAAAACATAAGATTTGTGACATGATTCTAATCAATGAAGTAATTAATCCTCACATAGTACATGTTCTTTATTAATTAGATTTAAGCTTTCCTTAAAATGCTTTTTGATCTCATCTTTACTGAACATCTCTCATTTTTTACAACTCAAATTTAAACCTACAATCTTAAACATTTGGCTTAGAAATGTAAACAATGATAATGTCTACACTTTCCTGCCATGCAAAGCTACCATTTAAAATTCAAAATTAGATTATTGATCAATAATGCTAATGTGCCAATAACTGTGCCCCTCAACCAAGCACAAGCTGTAATATTGCTAGGTTGTTCCTAATTTAAATTAACACTGTGCTCACTATACAATAGTCAAACTGTTAAAATGCAACAATTTTTTAAAACAGTACAACTTTTATAACTTTATATATTCAAGGCTGAACTCTTTGTGTCTTCATGAAGCACACTGCCTTCACTAGCGCCAATGAGTTCAGACTCAAAAATTAATCTATGATGTTGACACTCAAGAGCTTCAAACAGAAAAGTTAAGCTTCAATGCATGCTACCAAAGCATCAGAGACAATGCAGAGATAAAAAAACAAAAAACAAAAAAACAAAAAAAACGAAAGGTTTCTAAGGTAGGAAGGTCAGGTTCTTACTCTGAAGATAAGTTCTAAAATCAATGAACTGAGAAGTTTTGCATTAGGAAGCAGGGGCCTTAAGTTCCTGGGGTAGCTCCAAGAGGAAAGAACTACCTCACTCCTCTCTCCAAAGCTCTCTAAACAGGAGTTGGTGTTAAATAAACACTATGCTCATTTCAGAGTTACAACGAGATTTGTTTCCATGAATAATAGTTGTAAAAGTATTGAAAAAAGCATCCTTAAAAGCATGTTTTAAATGAAAATAATCTTCTGAGATAGCAAGAGCCCTGACCTCCTATTAGGTAGCATTAACATACAAACCACGGGATTCACTAGAGCCCCACCACAGTTTCAAACTCAGACTTCATAGTTTTAAGTAGAATGGAATCTTCCTAACTCCAATTTTGTCAGAGATTAAGCTTAAGACTTTGGAGACTCTTGTTCTTTCCAACCTGCTGCATATTGAAGGGTGAGCTCTTGCAGAGGACCAAGGTCCAGTCCCAGCACCCACATGGTAGCTCCATAGTCTTTAACCAGCTCCAGAGAATCCAATCCTCTTTCTGGCAGCATCAGGCATACATGTACATAGCGCACATATATACATAATACGTATATACACATACATATGTAATGCAGGCAAAACACTCATACACACTTAAACAACAGGCCAGTATAGTTGAATGAAGGAAAAGCGGCAACTGGTGAGTGTGTGAGTGGACAAGAGCAAGAGAGACATGGACAGAGATGGTGAGTGAACAGCACAGACATGGACAGAGATGGTGAGTGAACAGCACAGACATGGACAGAGGAGGTGAGTGAACAGCAGAGACATGGACAGAGGAGGTGAGTGAACAGCAGAGACATGGACAGAGGAGGTGAGTGAACAGCAGAGACATGGACAGAGGAGGTGAGTGAACAGCAGAGACATGGACAGAGGAGGTGAGTGAACAGCACAGACATGGACAGAGGAGGTGAGTGAACAGCACAGACATGGACAGAGGAGGTGAGTGAACAGCACAGACATGGACAGAGGAGGTGAGTGAACAGCAGAGACATGGACAGAGGAGGTGAGTGAACAGCACAGACATGGACAGAGGAGGTGAGTGAACAGCAGAGACATGGACAGAGGAGGTGAGTGAACAGCACAGACATGGACAGAGAGGTGAGTGAACAGCACAGACATGGACAGAGGAGGTGAGTGAACAGCACAGACATGGACAGAGGAGGTGAGTGAACAGCAGAGACATGGACAGAGGAGGTGAGTGAACAGCAGAGACATGGACAGAGGAGGTGAGTGAACAGCACAGACATGGACAGAGGAGGTGAGTGAACAGCACAGACATGGACAGAGGAGGTGAGTGAACAGCACAGACATGGACAGAGGAGGTGAGTGAACAGCACAGACATGGACAGAGGAGGTGAGTGAACAGCAGAGACATGGACAGAGGAGGTGAGTGAACAGCACAGACATGGACAGAGAGGTGAGTGAACAGCACAGACATGGACAGAGGAGGTGAGTGAACAGCAGAGACATGGACAGAGGAGGTGAGTGAACAGCACAGACATGGACAGAGAGGTGAGTGAACAGCACAGACATGGACAGAGATGGTGAGTGAACAGCACAGACATGGACAGAGGAGGTGAGTGAACAGCACAGACATGGACAGAGATGGTGAGTGAACAGCACAGACATGGACAGAGATGGTGAGTGAACAGCACAGACATGGACAGAGGAGGTGAGTGAACAGCACAGACATGGACAGAGGAGGTGAGTGAACAGCACAGACATGGACAGAGGAGGTGAGTGAACAGCACAGACATGGATAGAGGAGGTGAGTGAACAGCACAGACATGGACAGAGGAGGTGAGTGGACAGCACAGACATGGACAGAGGATGCTTTTCTTCCAAGGAGGCTGATCATCCTTGCCCATGCTCACAGAAAGCAAAGGCAACAAAACTCCCACCATACTGCTGGGCTGTGGAACACACATGGTCTCTAGGAATTTCTCCGTCTTTCCCAGGACATGACCAATTAATAACCTTTAAGGTTTTGATCTTAGAAGAAGAAACTGTTTTAAAATGGTGTGCTAAATGTTTGAAATATGAAAAGAGGATGTTTCTCAAACTTAATTACAGTAAGCCCTACTCTAAAACTTCTAAGGCAAATGGCTTTCACAAATAGCTATTAAGGAAGTATCGTAATTCCTTATGCACTTCTGTAGAACACACACAGAAATGCAGTCAACCGCATTCCAACTACACATCAGTGCTTTGAACACACTACACAGTTACTTGATCTCTTAACTCTGCTTTTCAGCTATACATTAGGCTCATTACTTAAGGTTTCCCAACTCATTTAATCCACTGATGTAGACATTAAACTTAATGAATTTAATTCTTCTTGAGGAAAATTCATTTCAATACACACCAACTGGGGAACATGCAGAGCTACTTCACTTTGATTCAAGTTAACAAAATATATGTTATACACTGTCTCTGTCTCTCTCTATATATATATATGTATATATGTATATTCATTCTATCTAGATATCTACATATAGAAAGGTAGACAGATATAGATAGACATACTTACATACATACATAGATTGATGACAGACAGACAAATAAATACACTCATGTCCTGACACTAATTTATAGGGAATCAGGGCATATACAAGCACATACATGTGGGAGTAGACAATGTATTTTACACACTGCTTGCTTGCAATCCAGTTTAAAATCTTAAGTGATGTCATCTCCCCATGTCTTCATTTCAACAGGAAGGGAAGGGAGAGTAAATTCTAATCTCCATATTTAAATATTATATCTGGATAGCAGTGTATGATAGCTTGCCATTCTCATGGCCTGAATTTGACCTTCAGCACCACAAAAACAAATACTGAATAAGTTAATAAATACAAATAAGTAAATAAAAACTGAAAATCAAAATATGTGACTTGGACCTACATCCACATCTTTAAGGTTACACTATTTTTATCAAACCTGAGTCTTGCTTGAGTTTAAATAGGACACATACATGGTACCACCTCTTGCAAACCTAACCTAAGGATCTGAAAGCCAATATTGCTCTATTTTGACTAAGTGTCCAAGGTACAGCATTCCTCATACATATAGCTTGGTCTTAAGAATTTATATGCAATCTGCTTTTTACAATCGAATGCCAATCATGGAAAAAAGTTCCTACAGACAAACTGCATACATGACTCATGAAACACAACTTTGCAGGCCATGAAAAATAAATAAATGTTTCTGGGATATAGGAATCCCAGTTAATTTCTGTCAACTTAACACAAGCTAGAAGAGGGAACCTCAGTTGAGAAAATGTCCCTACCAGACTGGTCTGTAGGTAAGCCTGTGGAGCAATGTCATGACTGGTGACCGGCGTAGGAGGGCCCAACCCACTGTGGGTGGTGCCATCCCTGAAGAGGCAGTGGTCCTGAGTTATATAAAAAGGCAGGCTTTGCAGGCCAGAAGGAGCAAACCAGTAAGTAGTACTTTCCTCCATGATGTCTGCTTCAGTTCCTACCTTGATTTCTCTTCATGTGGACTGTCACTGAGACATGTAAGATGAAATAAACCCTTTCCTCCCCAAGTTGTGTTTTACCACAGCACAGAAGTCCAAGCTAAGACAATTAAAAAAAAAGACCAAAAAATTACTAACCAAGAAATAAGACAAATTCAACAAGTGTCTTACAGATGTGTCAGTTTTTAAAACTTCCTGTATCACTTATAGAAAAACTAGCAATAGAGTTCTTTTCTCTACTGTATGGCTTCATGTGTTTCACACACAAAGGAACCAACAGCTGGGCCTGGTGGTAGATGCCTGAAATTCTGGCACTCACGAGACTGAGGCAGGAGGATAGAGGCAGCTGGACTACACAGCAGGGCCCTGACTCAAAGAATAGAAAGAGACTCGCCACACTAGTGAAAAAGGACAAGGAAATCCGTTTTCTGAACAGAAGGGCTACAAGACATAACTTCTTAAATACCTGACAAAGGGACCCATTCATATCCTAGGAGCTTGGTAGAGGTTTTAATAAATGACTGTGACAGAATTCATATTTCGAGACCTTCCATAGCTTATAGTTAAAGTTTTTAAAAAACAAATCTTAGTTTACTATATGGACAGAAACACAGAATGAGAAAGGAGATGGTGAGGGTTGGGGTATAAGACTCAGCAGTGACAAGCACACCCACACGCTTATTACCTTCTTATTTAGCCAGTGCCAGAGCTGGAGGACAGGGAGGTGAGAGAAGATGAGAAGAGTGGGAGATCATTAGAGATGCACCAACAGCAGAGTCACTGAGAGCAGGAGGAGCTGTCAGGAGAGCTCAGCAACAAACAGCGTTACAGAGCTGTCACAGAACGCTGCTTTCTGATCGGGATGGCGGGATGAAGGGATGACGACTACAGGCTGTACTGTAACTCACATTCCGCAGCTGGTATCCTCCAGCGCAGAGCCCTGCACAGCCAGCTCCACCTAACTGCTTATGCTCAGGACACTCTGCTGACACCCAAAGCTTCCCTTTCCTGCCACTAGGGCTACAGGGACATTTTCACTCAGTGCTCCTACTGTGTCAGACAGACACTTCTCTGTAAACACTGAGTGACAGCTAGCACTCAATACATCAGACACAACCACATTGTGAGTTAAGTGCTATTATGCCCATTTTATTGATAATGAAACCAAGGCACAGAGAAGTTACCCATCTGTCCAAGGTCACAGGGCTAGTAAATAACAGAAGTGGGACCTGAAAGCAGAGTGTGGATTTAGATTCCATTTCCTTTAACCACAAAGTTCTCAGGAATTACCATCTCTTGGCATTAAGCTGCGCTTCTGACTCTGGGGGTCCACGACTGGTTAAGTTTCCCTTTAACTCAGCACAGAATCTGACAAACAAGAATCACTCCAAAAACATTCCCCTCTGAGCCACCACCCCATTACCTAACCTTCTCTCCATTATAAGAAAAATAACCACAATTTTATTTCATCTAAATCCACTCTATAATTCTAAACCTTGAAGTTTCATGGAGAATCAGATATGAAGCACATTATCAATGTTATGAAATGAACTGTTCAGGCCACGGAACACAGACACCCCACTGGAGCCGCCCAATCATACAATACCTTGCTATCAACTTTTAGTAAGAACTTTCCAAGCCCAATAATCGGCCAAGGTGCTAAGGCCTCCTGCCGCTCCTTCAGGAAGCCCTCAGTCACCTGCCACCATGTGCGACAGCGGTTCTCCAGGAAGCCCACCACTCCAAAGTGGATCACCAGCTTTTTGATGATCCAGACTATAAAGACACAAACACAAAGGACACAGATTTGAGAAGTAGAATATGAAAAACTTCCCTAGCTTCCATTCTAAACAGTAAGGCCAAGACTAAAACAAGATCATGGAGAAGGGAGCAGGAAGGACCTCAAGTACTTAAGAAGAAACTGGCCAGGCACACTTTCAAGGAAGCCCCATTAGCCGAACATCACCTTTGTGACGCTGAATCCCAGGAGAGTCAGGGCTCACTGTTCAGCCTACAAACATCATGAACTACAATGGCCTTCATAGCTTCCCTCTTCCTGACTAAGGAAAATTGAGTCCCAACATTTACTGATTCCCTTGGCCATTACAGCTGCTCTTCCCCGGTGGCGTTGTGCCACAGCAGGCAGTATTTCCAATTGTACTCCTGTTTCCTGATGTGATGTTGCTCTGGATAGAGGTGAGAGTTCAGCAGAAAGTTGGCTGTTAAAGCCAACTAGGAAGAGGTCAGAAGATGGGCTATTTACTTATTAATGAGGGTGGGCCTAGGTAATGATTTCTTTCCACTAAAAGTTCTTTAACTCCTGGGACCAATATTCTTTTTTTTTTAAAGATTTGTTTATTTTTTGTATATGAATACACCATTGCTCTCTTCAGACACACCAGAAGAAGGTATCAAATTTCACTACAGATAGTTGAGAGCCACCATGTGGTGCTGGGAATTAAACTCAGGACCTCTAGAAGAGCAGTCGTGCTCTTAACCACTGAGCCATCTCTCCAGCCCGGGACCAATATTCTTAACCCTAACTTTATAAGCTGCATGTCAGTAGAGTGGTTTGTGTAAAGAATGGTTCCCATAGGCTTGCTGGGTGGAGGCCTTTAACCTCAGAACTGGGGAGGCAGAGGTAAGGGGATCTCCATGAGTTCAAGGCCAGACTGATCTACGGAATGAGTGAGTTCCAGGACAGCCAGGGCTATGCAGAGAAGTCCTGTCTTGAAAAACAGAAAGAAAGAAAAAAAGAAAGAAAGAAGGGAAAGAGGGAGGGAGGGAGGGAAGGATGGAGGGAGGGAAGGAGGAAGGGAAAGAAAAAAAAAGAAAGAGGGAAAAGGAAAGGTAAGGTTCCCACAGGCTCCTGTATTTGACTACTTGATCCTCAACGGGTGGAACTGTTTGGGAAAGATAAGGAGGTGTGGCCTTGTTGGAGGAAGTAGACTAGGCAGGAGGCTCTAAGGTTTCAAGAGCCCATGCCATTCCCTGCATGTGTGCATGTCTGTGTGTGTCTGTACCTTCTCCACCCTTTCGTGTTGTTCTATCCACATCTAAGTTCTCAGCTACTACTCCAGCTCCATGACTGCTTGCCTGCTGCCATGCTCCCCACCATAATGGTCATGGCGCAGTGAGCCTCTAATTAATTCCTTCTTCTATAAGATGCCTTGGTCATGGTGTTTTGTCACAGCAATAGAAAAGTAACTAAAATAGTATGATATAGCAGAGTTCAAAAACTCCTTCATGGCTGAGCAGCGGTGGCGCACGACTTTCATCTCAGTACTTTAGAGGCAGAGGCAGGCAGATTTCTGAGTTCGAGGCCAGCCTGGTCTACAGTCTACAGAGTGAGTTCCAGGCTACACAGAGAAACCCTGTCTCAAACAAAACAAAACAAAACAAAACAAAAACAACAACAACAAAAATAAAATAAAACAAAACAAAAACCTTCATTAGGTTTTGTTTTGTCTTTGAGACAGGGTCTCTCCATATAATCCCTAGCTGTCCTAGAACACTCATAACTGTCTGAAACTCAAGTTCCATAGTATCTAGTACCCTTTTTTGGCCTCTGTGGGTACTCATATGCATACAAACACATAAAATAAAAATAAATATGACCTAAATACAAGCATACAACTATTTTAAGATGGGAATGAAATTATATCAAATATTCAAATCCCATGGATAAAAAAGGAGAAAAAGTCTGTGAAAGATAAAACCATACTTAACCAAATAATAACCTGCAACAGGCACCGGCAGCAGTTGTACAATCCACAGGTTCAGCCAGAGCTGGACAGCAATGATGGCCCACACAAGAGACACAAAGTAAATGTCACTAGTTTTCTTCTTTCTGAGAAACGTTCCCATCTCAGGCCTCTGTCTGCCCAAAGTAGGTGAAGGAGAAGAGGGTGAGGAATGAGAGGAGGAGGAAGAAGAAGCAGACAACGCCGGAGGGGGTTCTCCCTTGTCTGTTGGCTCTAAAAAAGGCAAAGACAGAAAGTCACATGTGAGAAAACAATACAAAATATACTACACTGGAAGTGCAGGAGGATCATGTTGGGCTAAAGAAACAGAAGACTCGCACTGGAACAAACCTGCCATTAGGGTTTTTGGTCTAGGGAAATCAGGTTTATTGGGAGACAGCAAATACTCTACTTTTTCCTGTATACCAGTTAAGTATTTTTTGAGATTCACCTTTATTTTGTTGACATGGATGCTTTGCCTGCATGTATCTGTGCCCGTGCGTCAAGGCTAAAAGTGAAGCAGCAGATAACACGCTTTTGTTATGACCTTGTTCTGCTTGTCTGATGTGGAAATCCCAGGTCAGTGGGAATGACAGATGCCAAGACACTAACTCTATAACCTAAGTATCATCCTGCTCCACTTTTGAGACATGGTTTCGTATATAAGAAAAGCATGTGTTTCTACTTCTCTGCATAGTTCTCTCCTAAGTTTTTCCTTCTTTAAATAGGTCTTGTCAGTTCTTCAAGAAACGCTTCCTATATAGAGGGTTGAGGGGGAGGGGAGGGATAGAAAAAAGGTTCAACTTGTAAATACTTGGTACATAAACACAAAGACCTGGGTTAGGAGCCTCAACATAAACATAAAAAGGGCTGCAGTCCCAGTGCTTGAAAAATAGGGACAAAGATTACTGAAGCTTGCCGGAAAGCACACCAAAGGAACGGAGAAGCTTCAGCCATGAAAGATGTTACTTCAAAAAAAATAAGGTAGAAAGTGACAAAGAAAACCACTGGTATTGACCTCTGGCTTCTACACACACATGCTCACATCATAAACATATGCACACAACACACACACACTAATCATATACACTAAAAACAAAAGCATTTCCTATACTATGCTCCACCTACAAATATCCTTGGCATTAATGGATGTTTTAGCACAAACTGGAACAGACTTACACACTTCTGATCTTGTGAGAGTATAGTACAATGTGTCTCCAAACCTGGTATGAATCTATCAGTTGGATCTCACAGAAGCTAGGCCTCACAGAACAACCAGAGGGCCTGCTTTGGGAAGCCAGTAAATACATACAGCATAAGGCATTCAAACTGTACTTTTACTTAAAGAGAAAAAAATTACAGAAAAAAAAAATGCAGAAAATGTGGAAAAGAAAAAACCCAGATACAAATAGGGAGTTTGGGAGGGAAGAAAAGGCATAAAAAACAGAATAATGTATAACTGGCTGCTGGAGAAGGAAGAGAAAATTAAAAAACCAAGGTAAGGAGAACACAGAGCTGGGTAGAACCTGAATGGTAAATGGGACTGAGGCAAAAAAGCAGGGTGAGAAGTATCAGAAGGGCATGTTTGAAAAAGAAGCCAGGGGAACAGGGCCAGAACAGGAAACTCAAGAAGGTAAACAATCGGAAGCATGAGAAAAATACATGAGGACGGTGGTGTAAAACAGCAGTCAGAATGAGAATCAGGGAGGACCAGCAAGCCTGGTCTCCACTCTGTCACCTCCTTGTATCTCATCATCTCTTTCATGATGTCAGTCACCTGCTGGCGGGTCAGAGGGCTGGTCTTCACTATTCGACTCATATCCTGTGATGGAGATGGCCAAATTTGCAAGAGTAGAGGCTGCCATGGAGATCACATGTCCTGGTAATTCTGCCCCTATAAAGAGTCGGGGTAGGGAGAAGAAACAGTTTTAAAATCCTTTAAGCAAATAAACAGGAACTAACTCCTGCCAATTTAAACCAAAACTATTTTCAGTAGCAACAAACCAAAATGGTAATATGGTGGTTTCTCAGGCACTGTGGGTCTTTTTACCAAGGAAGAACACCTCAAAATCATTAGCTGCTAGTTCCTGGACATTCTGTCTTCTTCATGAGATAGTCTCATGCTGCTGGTAAGCAGCCAGATACTGCACCCAAACAAATAAATCCAAAATGCTGGGCTTTCTTTTTTTTTTTTTTTTTTAACTTTACCAGATGATTTTAATGCATATTCCCACTGAAAAACCCTGCATAGAGTCTGAGAGCTCACTGATTGAACTGTCTTATACTACTTTGTAGTCTTAGGTTCTAATACAGTATGGACAGCCCATATTGTTCACAGTAATAACATTACATAAATGAACATGCAAATATACGGATACTGTACAAAAACAGATCTACAAAGTGTAAAACACCAACAAAGAGACAATCCACCATGGGAATTAGTTTCATATGACACATCATATGAAAGACGTCTATTTAAGGCACTCAGGGAGAAACTCACAGTCCAGAAAGAAGACATAAGCTGCATGTCTGTGCTGGGACCTTAAGTCTCCTGGCCTACATACCCAAGTCCTTTACCTACAGCAAAAGGGAAGTATCAACTGAGGGAGAAAAGAAGTACCTTTTATGTCTGACATGTCCTCATTGCTTACTAGTATTGTGTTGGGAGATAAAGACAAAAACCCAATTCCCAGAGTATAGTGAAGAGACATACCTGAATTAAAAAAAAACAGAAAGCAAACAAAAAACCCATAAAAACTGTGACAAATTACAGCTGTCCTACATGAAGCAGGTGCTTCACTAGCTCCTAAGACAAGAAACCTGACATAACTGGAAAATAAGAGAAGGGTTTTCTCTTTAGAAGTTTATTTATTTTTCATTGTATATGGGTGCTTAGCTTAATGTATGTCTGTATACTACATGTATGCAGTGCCCACAGAGGCCAAAAGAGAGTGCAGATCCCTGATGGTTGTAAGCCACATGTGGGTGCTAGGAATTGAACATAGGTCCTCAGTAAGAGCAGCAAGTGCTCTTAACCTCTAAGTTATTTTTCCAGGCCCAAAGGAAGAGTTTTCTTTAAAAATGAAAATATAATTGATATTTTAATAGAGGAGAGGGAATTAAACAAATACCAAAAATAACCTTAGGATAGAAGGAAGCTAGCAGGAAGGCTATGAAGAGAAACCAACATGCAGACAATAGCAAAAGAAGGTTGGTGTGTGGAGAGCACAGATACTAGTGGGTCACTGGGACCAAATACACAGAGCTATAACCATTAAGCCAAATGACATTGGGCAGAGATCATACTGTCAGCTCCAGTCTTTATCAAAAGAGGAACAGAAAAGCGCTGAAATTATAAACAGGGAGTAATCTCCATCCCTCCCTATGGAAATATAGTACAATACATACATACACACACACATACACACATATATGGACTTGTGTGTAGCTCTAAGTGTGACTCAGTTTCTCACAACAGCAGCATCTTGGAAAACTAGAGTGCAGTATCCCAGTCAGGCCAGCAGCAGGACATAAGCCATACAAGTATCCTAGCTACAAGCATCCTTGCCACCGCCCTTTCAGAATCCACACAGTGGCCGCCTGCTCTGGAAATAAGTGAGCAGTTCTGAGATATACTTAGATCAATCCTGCTTTTCTGGAGAAGGATTGAGAAAGGAAACCTGGATGTGATCTCCAACATATGGAGAGTGTCTGGCTTCCGAGGAACTCTATGATAAATTGACAGATCACAGCTGAAGGTGCCAACCCCTCCAGATTATCCAGCAGGGAATGGTAAGGGGCTGGGGTGAACATACTTATAGACAGAAGTCTCACAAACCATCTGCAGCAGAGACAGGACAGAAGTGTGCCCAGGAGAAATATCTGTAGAAGGCCCCAAACAAAATCACAGTGGGGATACCTTAAACAGTAAACGGGTGGGGGACAACTTCCGGTCAAAATGTAAAATAAGCCAATAATCTCTCCTCTAAAGTGAGCAAGTTAGCGGTCCTAAACAAACAGACTTCTGCATAGGCATTATAAGAGGAGACTCACTTGAAACACCCTAAAAAACAACTTCCATGGTGATTTTTAAATTTACTCATCCAAAAGGAGTTACATAAGTGACCAGGACTTTAACCTCACATTCAATGTAAAGCTAAAACTATCACATACAATCAATATGTTAAGAATTAATGCCAAATAGTGTAGAAGGTTTGAGGAGCACAAGGACAGAAACCTAATCCATGCCAGGAGCCCAGGGGACAGTTTCCAAAAGACTTCTCTCTTATGAATCCTAGATCATGCATTCTTTAATTCACTTAAACACCAGCCACATAAAGAAACAGAACAAGTCTATCTTGGGGTTAGAAGGAGGGACTGGAGCTTCAATGGGAGCAGTAGAAACATGTTCGAAGACAAAAAAAAGGAAAAAAAGAAAAAGAAAAGCAAGCAAAGGAAGCCACGAAGAAAAGCAGCATCCTCTTCAAAGGGCTGCAAGCAGTCCAATATGGTCGAGCACAGGTTTAGGAGAGGAGTGCACAGGTATTTGGGAGATGGAGATCAGAGTGGAAAGCCACAGTTTCTATACATGGAGGAAGGCCTTAATATGTTCTTAATATGTGGATGGCAGTAGAAGAATTCCTGAAAACCACACGCCCAGTCTCTTCATCGGCAAAATGAGTTCCATATAAATTCCAATTCGGATGTGACTGAGTGAAAAGATACACATAAAAGGCCTGAATGCTTCCTGGTGTTCAGAAGGTATACTGAGAGCTCCTTAGCTGTTATCAACAACCAAGTTCTGTGGCTGACAGCAAGAACTGTAAGCATAAGCTACTAGTGTCTACAGGATTTCTCTGTAGCTCCCATCCTTCACCTACAGTACAGTTATGCCCTAGTCACACTCTCCCTAGCAGACATGCTTGTGTCTTTTCTCAGGGTTAAGTAACATTCTGCACTTGGCAGACACTTAAAAATCTGAAAAGTAAATCCAGCAAGTTAAATCATCAAAATTACAACACAAAGACTATTTAATTATCTAGTGTCAGTAAAATATGCAGTAAATATTCAATGAAATCTATGCATTCTGTGACCGTGACTGATTAGAGCCTCACACTTCAGAAGAATCAAAGGAGGAGCATGCAGAGAAAATTAACAAAAGGTACTTGAACTTCATAGACCTGGTCACTTATCAAGCAGATACACATTTTAATGAGCTCTATCTACATGTTATGTTTCTGTAGACTCTCTTTTTTTTTTTTTTTTTTTTTTCTATTTTTGTTTGTTTTGGTTTTTTGAGACAGGGTATGTAGCCCTGGCTGTCCTTGAACTGGAAGAGATCTGCCTGCCTCTGCCTTCTAAGTGCTGGGATTAAAAGCATGCACCACTATCTTCTGGCTAGCAAAGGTATCTCTAATGATTATTAGCAGAAGCGCAGCTGCCAGGTGTACCACACTACTGCTCCAGGCTAACCATTACTTAGCAACTTCGGCTTTTAGCTGCCCGATGCATTTCAATGCTGGCCACTAACTCCAGGGCTGTGACTGCATCGGAAGAGGTCCAGCAGCCTGCCCCACTCTGCTTCCCCATAGAGAGCTGTAACATTTTGGCTGTTCCAGCCAGGCCAGCGCCCCTGGGACCTTTCATTCCTGCCTGACTAGGAGTCTTCAGATTACACTCTGCCTTCCCTCAACAGCCTGCTGGCTGAGCTGTGGTATGCAAACTGATATGTGTGCAGATTCCTCAAGGCCAGAAGACGACATTGGGTCCCATGGAGCCAACCACGGAGTTATAGGCAACTGTGAACCACCTGACATGGGTGCTGGGAACTGAACTCTGATCCTCTGAAAGAGCAGCGTGTGCTCTTAACCAATGAGCCACTTTCCAATCCTTCTCTCACTTTTGAAAAGTCTTCTCATATACAGAAGAAATCTCTGAATCAAACATACACAAAAAATATGAGTCTCACTGGATTGCTTAAAAAAAAAAAAAAAAAAAAGATGTCATGTTTAAACATCACCAATGTCAGGGCTGGAGAGATGGCTCAGGGGTTAAGAGCACTGACTGTTCTTCCAGAGGTCCTGAGTTCAATTCCCAGCAACCACATGGTGGCTCACAACCATCTGTAATGAGATTTGGTGCCCTCTAATGGTATGTCTGAAGACAGCAACAGTGTACTCATATATAATAAATAAATAAATCTTTAAAAAAAAAAAAAAACATCACCATGCATTGGTTACTGGTACTCTCGTCTCTCTATAGGCCAAGGGACTGCAATGTGACTTTTTTCCAGGGGTGGTGTTTGAATGTTTGTCTCATCCACAGCTCATGTTGAAGTGCAACAGTCACTATACTAATAGTAATAAGACTGTTGTGTGATGCTGCAATGACAAGGTGGGCCACCAGATATGGGCATCTTGACACACACACCTCCTCTTCAGAACACTGTTGGGATTTCATTACATCAGCCAGCCTATGCAAAGGACTAAGAGGTATTCTAGCACAGAAGATAAACTAGGACAGCAGGTTTCTACCTAGTGGGACAGCATCCAGTGGGCAGAAAGTGATGAGTCAACCGGGCTAACAGAATAAGAAAGGTAATGACAACTACAACAGGGGCAAGACATCAGTGTTGACACTTTCACTATGAATAATGCCTGCTCACTCAATGTGGCAAGGACAGGAAAAGAACATGGGGGTCACAGACCTTGACTTAAATCATAGCTCCACCAGTGTGACTGGAGGTGCCTCAGAACCCCGAAATGAAACACCTTCACCAGTAGATGGAGGCACCATCAATTCAGTTTCATTTGTTTGGTTTGTGTTTTGCTTGTTTTGCTGTTGTTGATGGTAGATTTCTAAAGACAGCACATTTCAAAGTACCTCAAAAAACTGAAGCCACGGTTCAGTGATTAAGAGCACTGGCTGTTCTTCCAGAAGACCTGCACCCACATTGCAGCTACATCTATTGTAGTTTTGGGGATCTGACACCTCTTCTGGCCTCCTTGGACACTGCATACACACACACACATATGCACACAAAGTACATATATACATAAAAAAAAATAAATAAATAGATAAAATTTAAAAGTATCCCAGAAAGTTCTTATTCAATAAGAAACCCTTGAACAGGGGGCTGGTGAGATGGCTCAGCAGTTAAGAGCACTGGCTGCTCTTCCAGAGGTCCTGAGTTCAATTCCCAGCAACTACATGGTGACTCACAACCATCTGTAATGAGATCTGATGCCCTCATATGCGTGTCTGAAGACAGCTACAGTGTACTTATATATAATAAATAAATTAAAAAAAAACAAACCCTTGAACACATTTTTCCCCTACGTGATTTAAAGTTCCAGGAAACACCTCCCAAGAGTTCCCAAGGCCCAAGAGTCAAGCCCCTAAATTTAGAGTGAACTGCTGAAACAAACTCAAGTTTCCAGGTCCAGGAATCAAACAAACTTAGACTTTCAATTCTAATGAAACCCAGAAGCTTAATTCTACACAGTAAGCTTACTGTGGATCACAAAGCTAAGACAGCCCAGTGGATGTCCATTCACCGAGGTGACGTCACATAAGTTCAAGAGCAAGCAAAGATCAGAACAGGCCCTGCTGAGGCAGCTCACTGAAGCATTCCTGTACCATACTACAGCATCATCTGCAGGAAGAAAAGGAACACAAGGGAGGGCTGCCCCCTTATGGGCCAGATGGTTTCTCATCTGATTTATAGAGAAATAAGATGTTAGGAACATGAGGAAAAATATTTAGGCCTCTGAAAAAGCACTAAAGAGTGTCCTAAGGTCAACAGTAACCAGCTTTGAAGCAAGAAAAATTAGAACAAAGCAGGAAAATCGTTGTTTCCAAAGCTGTTCTCTGCATTTATTCTCCCACTCTGTGACATCTTTCCTTGAGTGTCAATAACCCAGGCTTCAAAAAACAGGCTGGCATATCAACACCCTAGTCTGGGTTAATGCCTAGCAATAGTTGACCTCAGTTTCTTTTTACCCCCACACTCAAAACCTAGTCCTAAATTATTCTTCTCAGAGTTCTTTAAAGACAGTTAACTGGGTGACTAGAATGTATACTGGGCAGGGAGAGGGGCCTGAAACCCTTTGGTAGAGATCTGTTACTCATATACAGGAAGCCCTCAGTATCACAGGGACTAGTCATTGACCTCTTGTATACACCAAGTCCTGAGAAAATGATAGTGTTGCACATGACCTATGCACATCCTCACATACATTTTAAATCTTCCCTAGATTGTGTAGATATCTAACATGTAAATGTCATGTAATAGTTGTGATGCTGCACTGTATATGCAAAAATGACAAGAAAAGGTCTTTACATGCTCGACATCGATGTCATGTTCCCAATACACTTTCAATTTTCAGATGGTTGAACGCACAGACAAGAATCCTATACAGAGATAAGGCTGCCCAGACTTACCCTATAACAAAGCACCTGAAAGTGACACCAGCAAGGGGGAAGAGCACCCAGAGCAGTTTGAGTCACTGACACTTAGGGAAAGGGACAAGCAGAACAAATGGAAGCTACCAGCCCTGTACCACTCTAGTCTTCCACACAGGCCCTGGGGTTCAAGCATCTTGACAGGAAGACAGGCCAAAACAGGAGACTGAAATTTTAAAAAGTAAACAGCTTCCTATACATAAATGCTTCATACCAGTACTACACACAAGCCCCAAAAGAAGAAAACAACTCACATATCTGTGAAAGGATGACAAACAGAATGTGGAATATCTATATGATGGAATATTATTCAGCCATTAAAAAGAGAGTACAGTACTGACAGACGTACAGGTTTTCCTTTCAGAGTGAAATACTGTAAAACATGATAGAGGTGATAGGCACACAGTACTGAGGAATACAAATGCCATTTAACAATAGTTGATGGCCAATTTTATATTAACTATAATAATAAAAAGATACAAAATAGGAACATGGAGCTGAAGAGATGGCTCAGCAGTTAAGAGCACTACTGCTCTTCCAGAGGTCCTGAGTTCAATTCCCAGCAACTACATGGTAGCTCACAACCATCTGTAATGGGATCTGATGTCCTCTTCTGGTGTGTCTAAAGATAGCAACAGTGTACTCATGTACATAAAATAAATAAATAAATCTTTAAAAAAAAAAAGGAACATGGTCCAAAGAAACCTAAAACATTTTAGATAATTTAATTTTCTGTTTAGAAACCACTTCAGGTTTTTAATACATTAAAAGGTTTCTCCTTGACATTTTTTTTTGTAAGTTACTGTGCTTTGTTTGGTAAGTTATTTACAGTAGAATCAGTTGGGAATACAGAACCACAACTGAGAGAATTCCCTCACCAGACTGGCCTGTGGTACATTCTCCTGTCAAGCTCATTGTGGGTGGTGCCATCACTGGGCCATGGTCATAGGAGCTGTAAGAAAGCAGGCTGAGCAAGTCATGAAGAACAAGCCAGTCCTTCATGGCCTCTGCATCAGCTTCTGTCTTGAGCTCTTACCCTGACTTCTCTTTGATAGAGTGTAACCTTTGACCTGAGAGTTATAAGAGAAAATAAACCCTTTCCTCCCCAAGTCACTTTTGGTCATGGTGTTTATCATAGCAATAGAGATAGTTATCCTTTCAAAATACTAAGAATGTACTCATAAAGACTTTACCAGCAGACTCCTTCTCATTCTGTTTTTCATAAAGGGTGCCCACAGACATCAGGAAAACAATAACCAGGAATACTGGAATTCTCCATGAGCCAGCCAGTGATGCTGAAAAGTATTAAGAAGTCATATTTTTAGTTAACAGAGCAATTTGACATACATGCAATTTAAGAGATTATTTCACAGGGGTAAACATTTTTAAAAGGCCCTAGAACAGGTAGAGTCTAACTAAAGGACAGTTTGACCCTTGCTCTCAGAGGATGTGCATGTGCCAACCTACCCTTAAGAGGTCAATCTCCAGTCCATCATATGCACCCCCACACACCCACAGGTTTCACATCACCCCAAACTCAAGTTTAACCCTGTGCAGCACCTGACACTAAGACGAACAGAGCCAGGCGCAAACCCTGATGTCAGGGAACCAGTCTGGTTCTGTGAAATATCACTAGGTTAGAACTCAAGTTTCAAAAGGACCCAACAAACCCAAAACCTGTAGCCAGAACTCTCACAATACACAGCTAAGTCCCCAAGCATCTGCCTTCCCTGAGTCCTCTTCTGCCTTCTGAAAATTTAACTTGAGTCACATCATCAGGAGACCTTGCAGATAATAAACCTTATAGTTCCAACTCCACAAGCCTGCAGAGTACTTCTCTCTTAAAGTCAGACCCTGAGCGGAGACATTTTCATTTGGCTGGGCTTGGCTGCTGCTTTCTTGGGGCCAGGGTGGGGGACTCAATTTAAAAACAAACTCTAAAAACAACTTTAGGTTATCTGCTGCTCTAAGTTGCTCAATGATTTTCTTTTTAAAGTAGAACTTATTATTTCCATCAACTCAGAAGCCTTACCCAATCATGTGAGCCATGCTGAAAAGCCATTCAAGAGCATGCAGAAGCAGTACCACCGTCACCCCAGCTAACAGTGAGCTGCTCCACAGAACAGGAAACTCAGGACTCTGAGCAGCCCTGATATGTGCCATCTCTACTAAGCCATGAACTGTCTTCCCAGTGTTCCCTGAAGCTCTGGCATCTCTCCCTCGTGATTGCAGATCTGCTTAAGCCACTCTTTCACAGGATGGACAGTCCTTCACCTCTTAGGAAGAGGCTTTTTTATTTCATACACTCTTCTTGTCTAACCTCCTCCCCCATTCCTGCCCCAGGATCATCTTCTTACCCAGACCAAAACTCTTCTCTAATCCCTTCAACAAGGCCCAAGCCTCATTATCTTTGGGTGCTTTTCTATCTCCTCCCCAAGCTTGCCACAAACAAAGTGAGCTAGAAGGTCACCACTGCTGCAATGTGAGACACACTAACTCTTCAAGGACTTACTAAAGAATGTGTAGGGAATTTAAAAGATCAACATCTGAAAGCAGAGTATTGTCACTGAAGGTTAGTGAAAACTCAAAGCTCAACATTTTCTACAGAGTATTCTAAAGCATCTTAAGTGCAACATACAAAGACCCACTTCTACTGGTCAGTCTCTGATGACCTTAATTTACAGTTACTGGATCTTTGAAGAAGAAGGACTCACCTATATGAAAAAGCAGTATCATCCAGACCGGAATCGAAACTGCTCTCAAGTAACGTTGAGTGCTTGCATTCCACTTGAATGAAACCATCAGCACATAGCCAACTACCAATGTCCAGATCTTAAATAAATAAGACACAGTTGTAACACATATACAGCAAAGAGCATATGCTATACAGTATCTGCAGTATCTGTGTAGCGTAAGTACTCTGGACACGGCATAAAGAGGATGCTGTAAGTGGCCTGCCTGGGTCTTCCTTCTTCATTTAGATAGGGTTAAATAGGCATTTGCAGTGATACTTATATACTTAATAAAGTATACTGTTTTAAGACACACCAAAGTTCAAAATCCATTTAACATACAACAATTAAAATGTAATCCAAAATTGTATACATAGAAGTCAGAGGGGCTTCCTGCAGTGGAGTCACGTGATTTTTGCTACCACCTTGGTTCTGACCTAAAGGGCACCCTCTGCACCTACAGCTCTTTTTGTTTGTTTGTGTGTTTGTTTTTTGTTTTTCGAGACAGGGTTTCTCTGTGTAGCCCTGGCTGTCTGGAACTCACTCTGTAGACCAGGCTGGCCTTGAACTCAGAAATCCCAAGTGTTAGGATTAAAGGTGTGCGCCACCACTGCCCGGCCACTTACAGCTCTTACACCAAGCTTCTTCTTGCTGTGGAAAAAGAACGACGTTTTAAGAATTTTCCCATCATCATCCCACAGCGTGTGGGTACCGTCTATCCTATCTGCACACATTCTATTAGAATTGTTAATTGTTGAAATTGCTATTTGAGTTGCTGACCAATTTCTTTTAAAAAGTAAAAAATCAGCCGGGCGGTGGTGGCGCACGCCTTTAGTCCCAGCACTTGGGAGGCAGAGGCAGGCGGATTTCTGAGTTAGAGGCCAGCCTGGTCTACCAAGTAAGTTCCAGGACAGCCAGGGCTACACAGAGAAACCCTGTCTCGAAAAACCAAAAAAAGAAAAAAAAAAAAAAGTAAAAAATCCTCAGGTGCTTTTTTGGCTTGAGCCTATAACAGAATTTCCAGCAGTTTCTGAAATGGCACTAAAAAATAGCCTTGCCATTTTGCACTATATACATACTTATGCAAAGCAACTTTCTCAGCACCAGTTATAAAAATCAAACTAGCAATGAACTCTGAAAAATACTAGTGATGCTATGCCTACAGGATTAAACATTCATCCAAGATTTAAATTTCTGTGAAAAATAAAATGAGCTCACTTATCTCATTAGCACACAAATTTGCTTTAATTTTTAACAAACAGTAAATTATATATACACCAAAGAACTGTTTTAAGGTATATTTATGGAACTGAAGATATGGCTCAGTGGTTAAGAGCACTGGCTGCTCTTCCAGAGGACCTGGGTTCAATTCTCAGCACCCACACAGGCGCTCACAATCATCTGTAACTCCAGTTCCAGGGGATCTAACACCCTCTTCTGTCTCTACAAACACTATATACACATGTGGTACACAGACAAACATACAGGCAAAACATTCAGACACATAAAGTAAAAAATAAATTAAGCACAGTTATGATTTATTAACAGTAAATGTTTGACTATAAACCTGTCTTATATAGCTACATAACTAAGGTCATATGAAATTTTCTTAGGTCAATAGGAGTCATAAGTGAAAACAGTTTACAGAACTCTGGGAAAGTACTAGTAAAGCCCACAGGTTACACAGAACTTAGAGTAGCAGGGTCAGAGTCAACTGCCGACCTACAGACCCACAGCTAGAACAATGTGCCAATTCAAGGAAGATTATAACATTTAATGACAGAAAGGCAAAGCTGTGCTTTCAGGTCCAAAACTCCAATGTACAGAGACTGGCAAGAGAGCACCTAAATTCAGCAGTCAATGTATAAATGCCTATTTATAAAAATGCAACTAGATACCAAACAAACTGTGAGCAGTAAAATTCAGGCTAAAAAAGCAAAAGAAAATTGGTAAACTCTAGCTTACGAGGAAGTAGAAAACATCAACATGTGATAGCTGTTCTCAGATACTGGGTGTCTTAAGGTTTCTATCGCTACTGCAATAAAACACAGTGACTAAAGGCAGCTTGGGAATGAAAGAAAGGGTTTGTTTTGCTTACAACAGCATATCATACTCTGTCATGGAAAGCATCCAGGCAGGAGCTCAAGTCAGGAACCTGGAGACAGGAATTGAAACTTTGAAGGACGGCTACTTACTGGTTTGCACAGTTTGCTTTCTTATATACCCAGGACCATCTGTCTAGGGGTGGCAACAGCCATAGTAGGCTGGGCCCTCTCACATCATTAATAAAGAAAATGTCTACAGGCAATCTGAGAGAGGCATTTTCTTGGTTCAATTATCTTCCCAGATAACTCTAGCTTGTCAAGTTGACTAACAAAACAGCCAGGACAGTGGGGGAAACAAGCATCTGGGAAGAAGTGTGGAGCTTAGTCTTCTGGGGTTCTGATGCAGAAATAACAGTGGAAATTATGAATTAACATATTTCACTACAATGAGTACAAATTTTTCCAGCAACTAATAGCTGTCTAAAAACAGTAAGTTTCTACGTCCTTATGTGTATCCAAAGTCTGAGAAGCTGTTATCTCTACTTACAGGGAAACCTGTGTAGCTAAAAAATAAACTACATACCTTAGATTTTTTTTTAAGAGAAATTTTGATCTAAAAAAAAACATGTTATTTTTATTCAGTAAACATGAAGCTCACAGATTACCTTACTTCAGGTTAAAACAATTAGCTCCTCAATATCTCCCCTAATTCTACCTTCAGGACTATTCTATAGAAACACTATAAAGCGTTCAGATAAATACAAAATATTCAGTTGCTGTTTACAATACAGCTCCGAAAATGGAAATGTATTCAGAATTGGAGGACAGTGGTGACTATATTTAGGAGCACAGTGTAAATTTATGCATATGAAGTATGGTGATAAAATATACTCAACAATAAAAACAATGACAATAGCCATCTTCAGGCAGCTGGATCTCAAGAGGTGCTTCACATGCTTACCCTCTTTTTTGTGGAATTTTCTAAGGGTGTTTAATACCTTCCTAAGTAGAAAAGAAACGGGTTTACCTTTAAAATGTGCTTCCTTGGGGCTTACAAAGTTTTACAACCATTTACAAGTAGGTCTTCAGAGAGACTCACAGAAATACCATTACTTCAAAAGACAGAGCCATTTACAAACATTTGACTTTTTGAATAACTTAATTACCAATGGTTAAAAGTTTATTATCTCTGAATTTGTTGGAATACACAAAGATCTATCATAAACATTTTCTAAAAGGCATTCAGGACAAAAGAATTCATTCTACATCAGGATGAGAAAGAATGAACTGTAGCTGCAAGCAGTAACAGCAAAGGGTCCACAGGAGGCCAGCAACCGCCTGATGAGAGCAGAGTGTACAGAACTCCATTAATATATATTATCGTGACACAGGATATGTATGATAGGGAAAGCTTTCTGTAGTATAGCAGTTATCTCATACATACATACATACATACATACATATATACACATACATTTGTATATATGTATGTGTAAATACATGAAAATAAAACAAAAACATATTTGATATGTTCGCCTAGGTTCAAAAATAAATTTAGAAGACAAAGCCACTTAACAATGGTAGCACCTATGTGGTGAGAGTGATGGAAGACAGGGGACAATTCACTTTTACCATATAGATTTCTATGCTACTTAAACTGTTCTTTACATAACAAGTATGGTAAGCTTTTCTAAAATAACAATGAAGAGTATTTACACTTGCTTTGTGATCATGTGTCATGCATGTCTCTGTTTTGTTTGGAAGGAAAGGAGATTAAACTCAGCGGAGGCTCTATCACTCTTGGCTTTCCAACCTTTAATCTCTAGCGCCAGACCCTTAAGAGTGTTGCTTTGTTTGGATACAGGACCTCACTGTGAACTGACCTCAAGGTCACAATCCTTCTGTCTTGGTTTCCCAAGCACTAGGTTTACACCATGTCCAAGAACAGGGTTTTACTCCCTAGTCCAGACATTAACTTCAGATCCATTCAGCCTTACGAGCTTGTGTGGGAATTTTCTCCCAGGCATAAATCTCTGAACCACAGCTGATCTGAGGGCATACTTAACATTTATCCTCTCTTAAATATGCAGTGTTCTCTCCAAAATACATAATCCAACTATCTTTTATTGCCCATGTGCTAGACATTACATAAGATGGCATAAACCTCGGCAGCATTTAGTTAGCTCTCCAAGTAAGGCACTCAGGAGACACAACCACACATGACATACTTTTCAGTTAAATGGCACAGTTAAGTGCTCAGTGTGTTAAAGTGTGCATGCTGGCCCACCTGCTCATGTGAGAAAAAAAGGCTGACTTCAGGATGTCTTCCTTATTCATTTCTCCATTTTTCTTCCTTCCTTCCTTTTTTCCCCTTCTTTTTCTGAGGCAAGTCTCTCAACCTGGAGCTCCCCATTTTGCCTGGACTGGCTGGAGAGCAAGCCATCAGGATCCACCAGTCTCCATCCCCACTCCATGCACCATCACCTGGCTTCTATTTGGGTTCTAAGGATCCAAACTCAGGTTCTCAAGCACTTTACCAGCTGAGCCATCTCCCTGGCCCCTTTTCCTAAGACTCTCTCAGTCACTGATGGAGCAGCAACTGCTCCAAGTACCTCATTCTCCCTTAAGACAGCAAAGTCAGTCAAGGTCCTCTGATCCTTCAGCCCTCACTGTTTCCAACACTACTTCTTTATAAAGGAAGAAATGGGAAGCAGGCCATGGAGAAAACAAACCTCCTGCTGCTATTTCTTCTATTTTGAAAACTGTTCTCTTGGTCATCTGGTCCTTAAGAGTCAGGAGTTTTTACAGCTAAGTCTCTAGTTGTGAAAGAACTTCCTCTCAGCTGCTGCCAGGTAAGCAGCAACAAACCTTGAAAGGTTTCCAAGTGGAGTGGTGTAGCCTTGAGAGGTTGGCTGGCCAGGGTGCACTTCCTAAGAGCCTCTTATGACCCTTAACTAAGAACTTGAGGGGATTTAAACATCATTCAAGCCAGCCCTTCAATTTGCACAGCTAGGGAACTGAGTGGCCCAGAGTAAGGCCTTGGTCACAGGTCACAAAGCAAGTTACTGCTAACAGCAAAGTCAGTCAAGGTCCTCTGATCCTTCAGCCCTCATTGTTTCCAACACTACTTCTTTATAAAAGGAAGAAATGGAAGGCAAGCCATGGAGAAAAAAAACCTCCTGCTGCTGCAAAAACTAGAAATGATCTTTTTTTTTTCCCCTTAACAAGTCTGAACAAAAGGGAAGAGGGATCAAAACATTCCTAGCAGAGAAAAGAGCTGAAGCAGAGAACAGGAGTAATTTTTCACACATATCTTGCACAATTGTACATCACAGGGAAAGTTACACAGGAAATCTGAGCATGGGGCATCAGATGAATTTTTTCTTAAGCCTTCTGAAATCACTAAGTGAAGACAATATTCTAACACATATGAAACTGTTGAAAAAGAACTGCTGGTATCATGAAGGATAAGTATTTCACCTGGAACCAGGACAGAGTGTTGGGAGGGAACCAAGGTAAAGAAAAAAGCGTAAGTAGTCCAAAGTGGAATGCATAGGAAGAAAACATGAGGACGGACTGCTAACAAATGAAAGTGAACAGAGGCACCAACAGAAAGCAGAACTGACAGGACCTGGAAACCTGCACAGGCAGCAGGAGAGACAGACAGAATGAGCTCTGAGGAGTCCAAGGCAACAGCTGTGATTAGTCCAATTTGTATGGTTTTTCTGGATTTTTCCTTTTAACTGAAATCGGTTTTTTCTTTCTCCTAAGTTAAAGATTTAAACACGTGCTTGGAGAAAGGTTCTCTGCCCTTACTGAAGGGTACCAGGGAGTCCTGATGACAGGAGATCTGTCTGCCAGCAACAGGTTCAGAGAATAACTGATTACGCTCCAGTTTTTCAGATCTGAAATCTCTTCCTCCTGCTGGACAGGACTGCTATCACAGTGCAGCTGTCCCAGTGTTGAAGCTAGTTCAGTACCTAGCACATAGTACACATGCAAAAGCTAGATCTTTGAACATATGAATCGTCTGCTCACTGAATGTGGGTCTGCTTATATGGTACTTTCTGTCATGCTGGCTCACATTTATAAGTTGTCTTAAAGCATAAAGGCCGATGTTTTGTACTAGGCAGCCCAGCTTGGACTCACAAACCAAACACTGTGGTCTATGAGATAGAACCGGCCTGTAGCTTACATGTAGCTTCAACCAGTGTCAGGTGGCTAACACGCCTCACTTCATTCACATCCTACCCCTATTGTTGGCAGAACTCTGACACTTGTCTCCAGGTAATATCAACCTGCAGTGCTGAGTTCAGCTTAGTTCTCTCACCACGCTCTAACTCACTCATAAATGTCTCTCTTATAATGAGTTTGTTGTGCTCCCTTCTCATCTCCCTTTCTCGCATCACTGTGACCGAACAACTATGTTAGGAGCCCTTTGATAGCCTTTATTGAAAGGCTGTGGGTGTAGATCTGTGGTAAACTGTGTGATTGTCACATATAATTCAACACGTGTAAATACAAACATGAAGATTGACTTCAGGGAAAGGATACTAAAAGGTATACATACCGAGCTTCACACGTGTCTTCCTAAGTGTGTAAGCCCTTCCACTCGCTCTCTGAGGGACATGTAGAAATGGCCTGTTTCCTCCCATCCCTGCTAATTTACCTCTGAACTCCACTTCTTACTCCAGCTGGAAAGAATACTATTCATAAAGGCAAGCCTTGCCTTTCTCATTTCCTAGATTCAATGGATGACACTGAGTTATAGTGACAGCTGAAATGTTGCAGACTCTGTAATCATGGCTGAATTTCTTGAGGACTTTTCTTATATATACATAATGGTCTTTTATGTGAGGAATTTAATCCATGTAACTGGCTTAACAACACAGGGACACTGATTTTAGCTTCTTTTTTTCAAAGCTATTTTTAAAGATTTATTTTTATTTAAAGATATGTAAGAGACACTCATATATGCAGGTGCTTGTAGAAATCAGAAGAGGATGCTGGGATCCTTGGAGTTAGAGGAGATCGTCAGTGACCCAACATGGAGTCTAGGGACAGAATTCAGGCCATATGGAAGAGCAGCAAGTGGGCAACCTCTGAGTCCCCAAATTTAACTTAAAAGTAATCAATGGGGCTAGAGCTATAGCTCAGTTTTTGTCTTACCTAGAGCCCACTAACACTTGGTTTCCAGCACAACTTTTTAAAAGTGATTTTTTAAAATCACAGATTTGACAGTAAGCTAGTCATCTTTAAGGCAGTCACACTGATTGAACCTGTGGTCCACAACTGTGATAAATGTACCTCTGTATATATCTGCTCCATTAGGATGTGCTAATTTATGAGGCTGAAGGTACAACTCAGTAGCACACATGAAGCCCCCAGCATTCCGCCCCCCATCACAAAGTACTCCTATACAATTATATTCACCCTGAAGACAAAGCACCTGACAATGTACTCAATCAACTTTAAACTTGAGCCAAGAGGTGAACACATGATCCTGGGACCAATTAGCAATCTACCAACACCCTTTGGCAAGTTGAAACCTGCTTTAACAAATAAAGGCAAATATTTTGTAACTTTAATAATTCAGGGTATATTCGCTTTTTCAATAACGAAGTGAAGAAAAGTGAAATACTATGAGATGTATACACGCTGGGTCTCACGCTCTCTAGATCTCTATTCCTGCGTGGCATTCTTAGCTCCCGTGGCAGTTTATCAACCAACATTCTTAAGATTCTTAAGCATTAAATAACCACTTCATTTTAACCTTGCCTAATAAATATGTGAACTAACCGGACTGCGATGTAGTCTGAGTCGGAAAACATGTCTCTAAGATTATCTCTGAAATTCCTTCCAATTCTGAAGTTCCTCGATTCCCTAAGAATGACACCTGGGCAATTCAACCATAACCTCTCTCTTTAATGCAGTCCACTGCCAATGTAGACGGAGTCGGACGCGCAATGGCTCACACATAATAAATACAGCTATCGAAAAGCACCCAGAGTCACGCACGAACTAAGGTGAAAGAACTGAACTCAGCCAAAGGACCTTTTCCCTACACGAGGGCGGTTTTCAAATCACACCCGCCTCTCTTGAAGGAAGCGCGCCAAGTTCCTTGGACGTAGGAAGGCGGGCCGTCACCCGCGCTCACTGGAGCACGGGTGAGGACCTTTGGCCGCCTTGTCGCGGCGTGCCGGGTCCCGCCAACCCTGCAGGCACCCACTCACTCACCCACAGGCTGCTGAAGTAATCGAGGCCGCGGCAGATGAGCGCGCCCGCGTGCGCCAGCAGCACCTGTACGCCCAGGTAGCTGCCCAGGCAGTAGAGACCGTAGAGCAGCGGGCCGCCCGCGCCCAGCAGCAGCAACAGGCGGCGGCGGCGCAGCGCCTGCTCGCCCAGCGCCTCCACGCCGTAGTCCGCGAAGCAGAGCGGCAGCAGCAGCGCGGCCAGCACGATGGGCGTGTGCGCGCGGTGCAGGCGCCGCAGCCACAGGCGGCCCAGGCGCGTGAGCGAGCTCTTGAACGGGTGCAGGAAAGTGCCGCACAGCACGGCCCAGAGCAGCGGCCGCAGGAAGGCCTCGAGGATGAAGTACACAAGAACCGCGGCGCCACAGCACAGGCACACGAACAGCACGGCGCCCGTGTTGTAGAAAGCCTGTTTGATGGGCTTATCGAAGCGCAGCGCCAGCGCCGCGGTACGCGGGGTCTCGCTCGGCCCGGCCGTGCGCGGGGCCCGGGGCTCTGGCCGAGGAGAGCCCCGCGGGCTGGGCGTCTCGGCAGGGCCGCCGCGGTCCGCCATCGCGCCTCTGCCTGGACAGAGGGGCGGGGCTGCGAGCTGGCGAGGAACGCTAGGCGGAGGCGGGAGGTGCAGCGAGGCTTTGTGGGGTTTGTAGTTTCAAGAGTGCGGTGGAGCATGCGCTAGAATCCAGGGAAACTACAACTCCCAAGAGGCTGAACGCAAATGCCTCCGCCCTTGTGCCCAATGAATCCCTCAGGGACCAGGTAACAAGTTTTGAGGGGGTCCAAGAAAACCTGGTTTGCGTTGGGGGACTGACACTTTGATGTCAACTTTTCCGGATTTCAAGATCTCAAAAGAGACTCTTTCAGAGATGGAAAACACAAGCTGTGCTTTATGCTTGGCAAGTAGTTCTAAAAACACTGATGCACAGACTTAGTTTAACTGATTTAATAAATACTTATTTTTAATAGTGTGTATGTAATCTGTGTGGGTGGCCAAAGGAGCCAAAAGTGTCTAATCCCCACAGACAGAGTTACAGGCGGTTGTGAGCAGCCTGACTTGGATGCTGGGAATAAAACTCAGGTCCTTTGGAAGAATAACACACCCTCTTAAACACTTTTTAAAGCGTTCTCTCGTGTATATGACAGGATTTTAAGTAGTTATTACCGTGTGACAGTTTCCGGTCTAGGTACTTGGCTCCTATCAACTCATTTTATCCTTAGAACACCCCTACAGAGATGTTACTAGTCTTGTTTTGTAGGAAGGAAATCAAGGGTGCAGAGAAATTAAGTACCTGCCTTCATACAGCTTTTAAGTAGGTGAAGCAGGTTCACACTGTGGACCCTTATTCTGTAGTTCTTCTGTCTATGCTAACTGATCTGAACAGGGGATCCTGTTAGGAGCCTTTTAATAGTATTTATTGAAAGGCTGTGGGTGTAGATCTGTGGTAAACTGTGTGACTGTCACATATAATTCAACACGTGTAAATACAAACATGAAGATTGACTTCAGGGAAAGGATACTAAAAGGTATATATACCAAGCTTCACACGTGCCTTCCTAAGTGTGTAAGCCCTTCCACTCGCTCTCTGAGGGACATGTAGAAATGGCCTGTTTCCTCCCATCCCTGATAATTTACCTCCGAACTCCACTTCTTACTCCAGCTGGAAAGAATACTATTCATAAAGGCAAGCCTTGCCTTTCTCATTTCCTAGATTCAATGGATGACACTGAGTTATAGTGACAGCTGAAATGTTGCAGACTCTGTAATCATGGCTGAATATACACACATATGTAAAGTTCCTTAGAGATCCATAACGTGCTGCGGCTATTAACCATTTGTGCCTCATACAGAGTAGGAGCCTCAGTATGGGAGCAATCTAAATACTGCAGAATATCAGAATGTTAAACAGCCACTCTTCGCCTTTAGTACCTGGTGTGAGGTCAGCAAAGCTCCCCACCGCAGTGTTCTCTCTGGCAAGGGATAATGGAAATCAGAGTTCTTAACTACAGGGTGCTTGTGGGAAAAGAGCAAGCCTTGAGCAGTGTGGGGTTCTTCTGCCCTAAGGAAAAACTATTGGGATCCAAGCCTGCCTCCTATAAAATACTCCGAAGAGGATTTTTATTTGGGAAAGAGACAGAAGGATGAGACATAAACAGAGAGAGGGAGGAAAGGAGAAAGGGAGGAAGGGAAAGAAGAAAAGCTGGCCTTTACACCTTTTCTGAGTACTCAGTGTGGGAGGATTCCATCATAAAAGATAGCTATTTCCTGTTCTCAACATATTTTCATATTACTTTCAGTGGCCTTCTCTTTCTGTTCTAACATAAATATAGTAGTTTTCATATGAAGAAACATTGCTAACTATGTCCTGGATATAAAAGGATTCAGTAAGCAGGAGTAAAAAAAACAGAAAAAGGAATTTCTTTCTCCTTTCCATCTTGCTCATAGGTCTGGGGCCACTGGTTTTCAGCATCTGGGGTCTTTGGAGTCTGAGTCAACAAATGTTTGCATCAGTTGTATAAACATTTTACCGAGCTACTTAACTGCTTTGTTTAGACCCTCTGATATCACCATCGAAAATGGTAGTCAGATGTGCTGTCAGTGTGTATATTCATTGACTTGAGCTGCTCTTTATATAACAAGGCGTCACCTTCGTAGCTAAAACCTTTTGGGAGTGGGAGGTGCTTGACATATGTTCAGAGCCGTGAGTCAGCAGCATCTACCACCCATGCCACCCTGGTGCTCAAAGCTCAGAGTCCAGCGCCCATCATAAGATGGGCAGTGCTCCTGATATTCCACCCCCAAAGTTTCTAATCCTTGTGCCAAAGCATGATACTATACTCTGTTCCCAAGTCTCAACAGAAAGCGAACTTGCTGCACCTTTCAAAAGGGTTCTAATGGCCAAAGAGAACTGACAGGCATCAGGTAGATCTCCAATGAAGGAGAGAACTCTAATAGAAAAGAAACCAAAACAGTATAAACTGAGAAGTATTTGTATGGCCTCCCATAGTACCTTGGGTTTTTCTTCGCCTCCCCTAGGACTCAGCCTGCTGCTGTCAAAATTGTTGGTTAATGTATCTGTCTCCCTACAGAGCAGGGACTGGATCTGCTTCAATTCTGTGTGTCTATGACCTGACACAGCAAAGGATATTCATGATCCAGAGTAAGAGCTCAAAATGTACCAAGCAAGAGAATGAGTGTGTGCTTTCCTTTCCCAACGGCCTGTTTGCGCTAACTGCATGATACTGAGACTTTCAAGCATGTATCTGGTTGCTAACAGAGTCTAAGTACTGAGCTGTAGGACTCTGAAGTTTTCAGGAGCTGGGAGACATGGCGAGAGAAAAGGCCACACCGTGTGGAAGATGCTGCATGGCTGAAAAACTTGACTGCAACTTTGTAATTGTAGAGAGTTAGAACTGCAGATTCAGAGCCAAATTATCTTGGGCTGTTTTTATAGTCCTCTTAACAGCCACTCATTTCCCACCCCTGTGTCTAACCTAACATCCTCAACCATAAGGTCAAACCTTTAAAATATTTTTAGCAACCCTATATATGTTTAGCTCTATCCATCCAAAAGTTGAGAATATCATCAGAGAATATCTAAATACATAGTAGAGTTTTCCCTTCTTTGATATAACTCACCTACTTGTACCCTACTAATGTTTTTGATTAATGCCTTAATTTATGTCTTTGTCCCCAAGGCAGGGTTTGTCTGTGTAGCTCTGGCTGTCCTGTAACTCACTTTGTAGTCTAGTAACAATTTTGGAACTTTGGTTTTTAAAAAACATAGAAATACTATAAGAATGTGTTCTTGTTTTAATCCCAGGTGTGGGGATATGCAGCTACTTTCCAGCAGCTGACTATGATTTGCCTCGTGCTGTAGCAGAGGTATGGGTTTTTGTTTGTTTGTTTGTTTGTTTGTTTGTTTTTTGTTTTGTTTTGCTTTTTTGCCAGCTGCAGATAGTTTCTACAATTGTGTGATGGTTAGAATTCTGGGAGCTTTTCCAACGGTGTATAAAGCTAGTGCCCCAGGAGGTGGGAGGGGGTGTTGTTCATGGTTTGTTAGTAGTTGAGCTCAAAGAAGAAACAAAAAGAAATTAGATCCCCCCTCCCTCCCTCCCTCCTTTCCTTCCTCCCTCCCTCTGTCCCTTCTTTCTCACCTATCTAGTAACAAGTGTGAAACTGGGGGATAAAGGGTGGGAAAGAAGAGAAGAATCCACAAGGTAGCAAAGACCAGCTACAAGCAAAGAAAAAAACAAGAAGAAATTAGATTCAGGGATCTCTCTCTCTCTTGCCCCTCTATCCTTCTTTCTCTCCTATCTAGTGATGGTGGTGAAACGAGGGTGTGGATAGAGGGTGGTGAAAAAAACCACAAAGTAGCAAAGACCAATTGCACTATACACTGGGCTAGCCTCAAACTCACAGAGATCTGGCTGCCTCTGCCTCCTGAGTGCAAGGATTAAAGGTGTGTGCCACCATCGCCCGGTGACCTCCTTTGTTCTTTACTAAAAACCTCTTGTAACCACTTTTATGCTGAAACGTGTCCTTTAGGGCAACCTAAATGCATGGTCCTAGGACATAATTACTCCGTTTTTGCTCCAGAATAAATTATATCTTATTTCTTTTGAGATGAGTGATGTATTTGGGGTTGATAACAACCTAAGAACTAAATTTGAGAAAGGGACCCAAGTACACTCAATCTCAAGCTCATGGGGCATCTGCTCTGATGTGTCGCTTTTGTCATGCCATGCTTTTAGAGTCTCTTTGGTGACATCACTTGACTAAGTACAAACTCCTCAGAGAAGACCAGCCTCCTGGGCACCCTGGATACAGTGGAAGTAAAATAGGCTCAGGCCAATAAGCTCATCCTGAGAGCATGCTGCTCCTGACACCCCAGTTGTATGAATCAAGGTATTTTCTCAGCCTTGTATCTGTTGTAGTTACTTATGGGGTCGGGGGGGGGGACAGAACATGGTAAGACCCTGATAGTAGCCCTCA
The DNA here is from genome assembly GCA_021653895.1 of Mastomys natalensis. NCBI lineage: Eukaryota > Metazoa > Chordata > Mammalia > Rodentia > Muridae > Mastomys > Mastomys natalensis. Next base: position 2,205,684 of record JAJTUV010000391.1, read on the forward strand.
AAATGACACCCTGCCTAGAGTTGTTTCTTAAAAAATCTGTGGCCCACTCACTCCCCCTGTATAATACAACCTTCAAGGTATAACAGTAGTAGAGTCTTTACTCAGCAATGTGCCTGTCATAGAGTTCTCCAAGAGTTTCTACAAACCTTTCCATGAGTGTGTGAAGTACTTGTGTTGCACAGTACTACCCTCCAAGCAGAGCAACCACCATCTTCATAAGACCAGCTCTGCTTGCCTGCAGACCGTCCTAGCCAGGCTTATTGTCTGATGACATTCCCTCACAGGAAGATGGAAGGGTCACTGAATGTCTAGTCTCCCAGACATTTGTGTGCAATTGCCCAAAATGCTTATAGTCTCCCAATAGAGCTAGTACATAGGCTGAGAGAAGCTAATTGAGAGAGGCTTCATCTGCACAGCCATTGTTCATTTTGGGTTCAGACCTCCCTCCCAGCACCTCTATTTTAGGGTCACCCATATTCCTGCTCATAACCCCTCACCCATGCTGTGTAAGTAAGCCCAATAAACGTATTGCTTGGTTACTCGAGGGAACGTTGGTGGACAGGACCACTGATTTATCATCGGGACCTTATGGGAAGGAGAGGAGTAGACCTTGCTCGCTCACTCACCCAGGGAGAAAATTCTCAGAACTTGCTTTTGTTAGAATGTTATGTGTTCACGACTACATATACCCAGTGCAGGAGAGACTGAAAACTCATGTAATCACACATTTATTCAGTTTCCTGAGCTGCCACTTGCTATCTGCATGATTGTAAGCAAGTGACAATGCATTTCTAAACATGGAAGGGAAGGCACGATGACCCTGTGGCCTACAAGTCACACTAGAGCACACACTCTAGAGTAACCACTAGAGTTACTCACATATACTATTTCTAACCCCACAAAGCCCTGTCTTGTGAGTTTTCCATCTCCGCTAAATAATTCAGGAAACATGCTCAGTAATTAAGTCAACTCATCCAAGGTTGTACAGCAAGAAGTGGTTCTGTCACCTTTCATAGCCTCCTATTTCCATGAAGTAACCCATTTATAACTTCTAATAGTGTAGTAGAATAGTTGCCACAATGTCTTTAAGAACAATTACTGTAAATCAGTACTAAATACATGGCATATACTGCCCAGAGCAGACATTACTAATCGATCATTGGGTTCTTCCTCATTATTCTACTGTAGTTCTCTCTATTGCTATGATAAATACATGACCAGAAGCAACTGGGGGAGGAAAGGGTTTAATTCATATGACAGTACAATATGGAGGGAAGTCAGGGCAGGAACCTGTAATCAGGAACTAGAGCAGAGACCTTGGAAGAGTGTTGCTGTAACAAAGCAGGCTGTATGAGCCAGGAGGAGCCACAGCAGTAAGTGCTCTTAACTGCTGAGTCATCTCTCCAGCCCTATTTTGTTTTTTAATCTCAGAGGGAAGGATAAATGATGTAGTTTTCCTCTCCTTCCATTGGGAGAAAGTAGGTGGTGGGAAGCATTGAAAGCTGATGGCTGTGATAAAAATTATGGACTGTTCTAGCACACAGGAGGCAGAGGCAGGTGGATCTCTGTGAGTCCAAGCCCAGCCTGGTTTACAAAGCAAGTCAGGACAGCCAGGGCTATTACACAGAGAAACCCCATCTCGAAAAACCAAAGGAAAAATAGAAAGAATAAAAGAATGAACTAGATGTCAGAACTACCTGTTCAGAAACAGAATAACCATAAATGTCCTTACCTGGTGGCTCCCTGGCTTCAGAGGAATGACTGACATTCTCTCTGAAATGGTTGACATTTGAATGTTAGGGATCGGGATTTCAAATGCTGGGCCATCCTTCCCTTCCTTGGCTGTGTGTCCTATAACACACAAAGGTTGAAGACACCCAGTGGCATAAATACCCAGCCATTCACTGTTGACTCTAAATAAGACTGAAAGCAGAAGATGGTGGGTGCATTTCAATACCAGACTAATCTATTTTTATTGCTAAACTATCTTGATTGTTTGTTTGTGGGCTTATTTGTTTGTTTGTCTACATAGTGTCTTGTTAATGGCTCAGCTAATCTCAAACTCAGGATCCTTAGTGCTGAGACTACAGGTGTCATCTCATCCAGCTAGATGGAACCGCTCATTTACAGATGAGGTAAACTCTGATGCTTTCAACCCTATGGTTGCACAGTTGTACACCTGACACTATGAAGATGTCGCTTCAGCCTCTACCAGGTCTCTAGACCTACCTTCATTCATGCACTATGATCGATCCATCATGCTGCAATCAGTATCATCTCTTAAGACCCCAACTGACCTCTTTCCAAGCCTCTTTATCCACGTAGAGACATCTGAGCCTTCACTATGGCTTGGAAGGTCTTTGTGACCAGGTGCTAACTCACCCTACCTCATCTCTCTACTCTCCACCTTGCCCTTTATTTTCAGTCTTAGGATTTGAACCCTAATACCTCCAACATGGAAAGAGTGTGATCTGCTATGGCAAAAAGCACTTTGCAATTGTAGCTAAACTAAGGCACTTGAGGTGAAGAGATCATTTGTAGGTTATGGTAGAGAGGGACTACATATAATCCAGAGTATGCCTACTAAAGGAAGAGAGGGAGATTAAACTACACAAAAGGAGGCGCCATGCCATACCATCGAGGCAGAGCTCAGAATACCGTCGGAATGACAGATTAAGGAAGGCAGGCAGCTGTGAACAACTGGGAGAAACCAAAAAATGAATCTTCATATATGAAGCCTCCAGAAGAAACACCCCCTGCCAACACCTTGCTTCAGCTGAGATCTCTTGCCACTAGAACAGTGAGAAAATACATTTGTGTTGTTTTAAGTGACTGTCTTTGTGGAAATCTGTTCCAGACATGGTGGTTTATCCATCGCAGGTGGGGCCGGCCAGCACACATCCTGTTGACCTTTCTCCTTACATTGTCCTCCCCCCATCTTGGGGAATCCCTCTTATCCTCTGCCTACTTTGTCTTTGTCAGTTTGGGCTGCTATCCCAAATTACTTTTGATTAGATGACACAAATAGACGTAGAAGCTAGGAGGTCTGGGACCACGGAATCAGAAGGTTCAAGTTCTGACAAAGGTTTTCTTGTCTTTCATATAAAGACACTAATCTCATGAAAAGGCTTCCCCACCACCACCTAGTCAGCCACACCCTGTATGCCGAATCTCCCCCCCGCCCCCCCCCCGCCCCCGGCTGTCACCGTGGAGATGAGAGCTTCAGCATGGAAATACTAAGGGAACACATTCAGCCCACAGCTTAAATCTTAACCTCAGTATCCTCCTCACCTGCTTTCCTGGTTGCAAGCTTTTGGGGAGGAGCCCCTGCTCAGGGTTTCAACTATACAAGAGCATCTCTGTACCACCGTAACCACTGGATCTTCTCAGTCAGTACCAGTAGAACCAGGAGCTCAGCTACTGTGATTTCTCTTCCTCCTCAAGACTCCCCAACCTCTACAGCTAAACTCTACCTATTCTTCCTTTTTAAACCACATTTAATTACTTAGTGTGTGTGCACACATGCAAGTGCATGGAGGTCAGAGGATGACTTGTGGGAGTTAGTTCTCTCCTTCTACCAGGTGGCCTCTGAGGACCACACTCAGGTCATAAGGCATGACAACAAGTGCACTAACCACTGAGCAATCTCACCAACCTCTCTACTTGCTCTTCAGTGATACTAAGCTTTAGTAACCAGTAAGGAGTTTTTAATTGAAAGTCTTAAAGCCAGATATAGGCAATAAAAATGGCAGATACACTTGAAATGGGACTGTAGACGGCCATTTACTGCTTGATAAGGTATCAAACTGAAGCTTTCCCTAAGCTAATTTTTACATATTGTTTTGGGGACTTTTAGGTGACTTCAGCAACTTAACTTTCCTCTTTGTCAAACAAGACAGGTTGCCATCTTTCCCCACGTCTATAAGGATTCTGAAAGAATGAAGAAAAGTTTTTCCAAGTAAATAACACACAAACAAAAGGAGCAGAAAACTTAAAAATTGCACCACAACAAAGCAATAAGGAATTATAAACTAGTTTTAATTACATTAACAGGAAGAATTTCAAATAATGTTGAGAGTTTATGTTTTTAAAGTTTCATCTTGGTTAATATATTCTGAGTATAACTTAGTATTCTAAAGATAAAAGTATGTATGGTGGCCAGTGAACGGAGTAATTATTCAGGTAGCAGTTAGGAGTGTTGCTACACTGACTTTACGTAAATAGAAACCTATGTCTTTATTAGTAATGTGCCACACTTCTTAGAGTAAAAATCCACGTAAGACAGGCTTATAAATATACATTTATATATAATCTCAAAATCAATCACGATTGAACATTAGGTACACAACTTTTTATAAAACAAATATAACCCATCAGTGTCTATTTAAAGGCATAGTTTTTAACAAAATAGTATTTTGTAGAGAGTCTCAAAAAAACTGCATTAGTACTTGTGGCGTCAGACTGTTCCAGCATGTGGATGCATCAGTGGGGATAAGGCATGTGGAGAAGCTGCATTCACTCTTCCGGGGTGAGGGGAAGGGCATTCTAGGCGATGAAGCAGCGAAGAGTCTAGTGATCTGGGTGAGTGCCACACCCACTGAGCATTCAGCAAACTTAGAGAAAGATTACATTCCAGAAGAATCAGACTGAGTGGTTACACACCTAATAGCAAATATTTGAGAGAAAATTGAAAATATTACCTGGTCGTTGGTGTATTCCTGAATAGAACACACCACGCTCCCCCCGCCCCAAGGCTAGATTTACATATGCTTTTCCATAGGCAGGCATATTTAAGCTCTACTATTTTCAGGAAAAGGAAATTATATGCAAGTCATCTGTCAAATAAAGACACAGGGAAATCCAACTTGAAACTACACAAGTTGCTCAATGAATAATAAAATAGAATAAGAAAACTAATGCAACTTAAAACATGTTCAAGCTGCCATGTAACATGGCAGTTACTCATATAGAAAAGTTAAGCAACAATGTATATACGTTCTTAATGATGTATATAATGTTGAATAGATGAGTCAAGGCTTAAAGATCCAGGAATCCTTTCTATAAATTAAATTACCAAAAATTCAAGAGTAAGTATGCTTGTAACACACACAATGTTTTATCTCTGGGTTTTGAAGTATACAAGAGATCAGAAAAAGAACCAACCCTGACAATAACCTCTAATGTTCATGGTGTGGCTGTTGGTGTGTGTGTGTGTACACACACTCACAGGGCACACACTCAAGTGCATGTTTATGTATAAATACACTCCCATCTGTTACATATGTACAAAGTGTATATACATATAAACACACTGAAAATAACCTGTTCACTAAAGATGAGTTGTTTGAAGAGTATGGATGTACAATAATCAACTAGAGTCACCTCAGCATGGAACGTAGTATGCTGGCTCTCACACATTGTTTTATTATATGAGATATAGATGTCACATGTATAAGACACTCTTGTGCCCTTATAATTTTTTAAAAATTCTACATGGAAATAAATTACTCTAAAGCATAGAAATGTTCACCAAAAGAGTAGCTCTGCAGGGCGACATGTTCATGACTGCCAGACCTTAGGCAAAACAAAGCTGTCGATTACTCAGACTGGTTCTTCACTGTTGCCTCTTTTGTGCCAACTCCGGGAGATACATTATAGCATAAATGTGCAGGATGCCACTATGTTATTCAGTTATAGCAGCAAACCATTTTAAACAAATTATTCCCCAAGTTTAATAGTTTTACAACTAGATAATGATAAGTTCCTGGTGATATGATTTACAAATGACCGCATAAATAGTATGCCCATGACTAAAGCTACTGTGGGAAAACAGAGTCCACAAGCCCTGCCCAGCCTACTTCCTGTTTCTGTTCAGCGTGTAAACTAAAAAATTTTTTTTAATTTATTTTCCAATAGCTTTTTGAAACTTAATAGACTATTTTGGTATCTGCTAAGTATATGAAGTTCGAATTTCAGTTGTTTTACTAATGCATAGCCATGCTAGTTTGTTTTTTGAGCTGTCTGTGGCAGAGTAGAGCAGCTGTGACACAAGTTCAAAGTTAAAAATATTTACAGCCTGGCCCTTTAGAAGAATGGCATTCAACCTTAGTGCTAATGTTACGTCAGACAAAATCCCCAATATAGACATACACTTGAATTGCAAAGGAAGATGTCTCTGGTGGGATGGAAATTCATCCCTTAGGTGTCAAACATCCTCATTTCTTTAAGGACAAAAACCAACCCAAACTAACTGAACCCGGCTTCTGAATGTTCCCTGATGCGTGTTTGACCATAGTGAAACAAGAACATATGGAGTTCCATGTTGTAAGACAGACCAAGTCTGTAAGAAAGTCAGGTTTAAAAATTAACTAATGCGTTCTTCCAGTCATGTCCAAGCTACTCATTAGTTTGAAAAACATTAACAGTCCTAAAATGAACTGGGGATGTAGCTCAGTGTACAAGGCCTTGGGTATGTCACCACTGCTAAAGGCGGGGAGGGGGAGGAAGGGAGAGGAGAGAAAAAAGAAAATAAGAGTACTAAATGATTTTAAGCAGAAAATAAAGTGATACAAAGTTAAATGTGGGAGCTGGAGAGGTGCCTCAGCAGTTACAAGAACAGACTGCTCTTCCAGAGGTCCTGAGTTCAATTCCCAGCAACCATATAGTGGCTCACAATTATCTATAATGTGATCTGATGTCCTCTTCCTGCACACAGGTGCACATGCAGATAGTCTGCTCATATACATAAAATAAATAAATAAACCTTAAGAAAAGAAAAAGGTTTCGTTTTTGTTTTTGGTTCCTTTCCTCAAATACGGCTGTAAGAAGTTTTCATCCTCGCTATGAAGTACTAGGAGGCAGGTGAAGGCACCCGATTAATCTGAGTATGGAAGTTTTAAAGATTCTGCATGAGGTGGAGGAAGTCATGTCACCTCCCTTGGCCCAGGCTGCCTCTTGCAAGATACGTGCATTAAACTAGTGTACGTTTATCTGCCACTCACACTTCACTTGGGCATTTTTACCAAAAAGTATTGATAGGCATCTCCTGAGGACAAACATCATATTAGAAAGGAAAACACACTGTCGGATCTGGTGGCGTGTGCTTGAGATAGCAGCAGCCAGGAGTCAGGAGGCTGCAGGAGGAGGTCTGTGAGGCCCTGCTGAAGGAGAGAGAGAATGAGTGGAGGGGTGAAGGTCTTTCTCTTAGGTTAGGTAAGAATGAGTTTATACCGCTAGGTAATGAGTTTATACGTTAGGTAAGAGTTTGAGTTTATACGGCTTTAAACGTCAGCAGGTCTATCAGTGGCTATCTCTCTGAAGTGATGGTTAACTACTGTGACACATCCCTAGTCTGTACATTTCTTATTCCAGGACAACGATTTATTGTTGAAAATGTCAACTGATGTCCATGGAGAGGCAAAACCAACTCATTCACTAAGGATTCTGTCATTTATGGTTTGGAAGACACAGTTTGATCACAAGGAGGGAACATAAAAACATTGGCTAGGTAAGTATATAAAAGAGATTCCTCTGGCTCCAAAAACCTCACAATATCAAGACAGTTTGTAACTTGGCCCATCAGTTTGCTGAATACCTCCTAAGACATAGTGTCTGTCACAAGGGTGAGCATTGAGAAATAGCTCCTCCATGAGGGGTTAGCAGCCAAAGCCTGCGATTTCACTAAAGCCTGACCTTGTGTGCTGAGGAAGTCCAGTGGGCTACAGGAGCACTTGAGTACATCCTAAAACTGGTCCAGAGGACCGGAGGAAACGATGATTAAGTAAGAGCCTTTCCAATGAGGTCATCATCCACATGAGGATGACGGCACAGCTGAGAGAGGAAAGCAGGTTGGAGGAACGCAAGGCCCCTCAGACTTGCTGGGACAAGTAGCGGTCCTGAAGCAGAGAAGACTGACATGTAGTAGAGTCACTTGCATATTACTGTAAGGGCAAGGATAACTCTGAAAGTTCCAAGAAAAAATAGACAAAACTGCTCACCAAAGTGGAGAGACTCAGTGAAACTTGATTGGAAACGTACGTGGAAGGGAGACACCACACACTCTGCTCCTACTGGTAACTGGAGTCTCTATTGGCTCTGCTAGTTATAGATCGACTATTGTACACATAACGGTTTAAAAAAATTGGGCTTCTTATTTACAACACGGGTGTCTCTGTCTACTCTTAACCCTTACTTCTAAACCAGCCCCTAATGCTCAGAAGCTGATATCTGGGCCATGCTTGAGCCAAGCTTGAATAAGATCAGAGGGCTTAGTGAAGGGATAATGGTACTGAGGTGGGGCCTCCAACTTGAACCTTGAGTTTGAAACTGGGTGTGGGCAGTGTGACAGAGTAGCAATACTTACTTTATTTTGGCTCCAGCCCAGCAGAATCTGAACACTTTCCCAGGGGTAGACCTTCACCTCTGACCTAAATCTTGGAGACGACCTTAGAAACCACAGTCTGCTCTTGCTCACTTATAAAGTTAGAGCCAGCTCAGAAGCAATGGGAACAAATCAGAGAATTCTGGAATGCCATGATGGGACTGACCCAGCAGTGTAAGTGCCCACAGCTACTCTCCTCTTAGCCGGCTGCTAGCATAGGTATTTGGACTAAAAGAGTATCTGGCTCTTTTGACAAAAGAAAACATAGAATTGAAGATTTTAATCATATACTCTTGGTAAATTTACGTTAGGGACTGCTGCCCCATTTTTGCTCCTGATGTCTACAGCCTTTGAAAACATTGATATATGATTAAAATGCCTTGTTTTCCTTAAGATTACTTATCTGTTATAATGGATATTCAATTATATTTAATGTATGCTGACTTGCAAAACACCATTGGCTATAGCCACCCATGAACACCTTACTTGGTAGAATACAGTAGCAGAAGAGACCAAGTTCTAACTACTAAAAATTCTCCAATTTTTATCATTAAAATAATTTTATAGCTTTAGGAACATCCACATATTTAATCTTTCCTAACAGCGATATAAAACTGTTTCTCATAACTACGCACTAATTGAGAAGATATTTTAGATAAATACAAACCATTTGCTTATCACTAGACTCTCTCCCATACTCCCATCAACTGTGTGACGATCTAAAAGCATTTATGCTCCACGGAAATGTACTCAAGAGGCTGATGATACACCATACCATCCTGTAAAGGTCTCCACGGCAACATGCAAAGTAACCCTCTTGTGCAGTACTACTCAAAGTAAAGACTGATCTGAGGTATACTTTCCATGTCTAGTTTTCCTTACCTTCCTGTATGTTGTCTGATCATGTTAGCCAAGGTTGTGAGACATGTGGGTCAACAAAAGGCACCCTTTTTTCTGGGTTTAAATCCCAATCAGTATGATGGCCCTCACAGTTTTACCAAGCCAATGCAAAGACATTGGAAAGCTCAAATAGAAAACATATTTGGAAGTGTTTGCAAATGTTTTAAGTGCTTCCCGAAAGTAGGGTTGCCTTGACAATCCTGTCTGACTAGGAGAGAAGCTTGCTCTTTTTTTTTTTTTTTTTTTTTCAAAAATTTTGAAATCATGACTTGTTTTTTTTTTTATAATAGAAGCTAAAATTATACAGGCGGTTATTGAAAAATATATACTGAAGGTCCTTCACTCCATCTAGTCTGTGGCTTGCAGCAGTGGTTAAGGGGTTCCCATCAGCAGGTAGAAGGTCAGGGCAACAATGAGAAGCAGACAAAATGGCGAAGAGAAGGTCTGGTAGGCAGCTGATGGCATGAAGATGTCTTCATACTTGTAAATACTGACAACGCGCTCTGAAGCCGGTGGAGAGTCTATGTCATGACGAGTGATGGAGCCTTTAACACAGAAGTAAGGGGGGACCCATCAAAAGCAGCACAGCATTAAAGGGCACAGACAGACACTAAATGCATAAATAGTGCTCATAAGATCTGGATTCAGGTACAGAGCCATCATCAGAACTCTCTGCAATAGCCTGTATGACAGAGAGCACAGGAATTGTTATCTCTACACCAAAGAGAGTTCTTATTGTCTGCAGTCACCCCAAGATCAGACAACTTACTGTCCTCTCTGTTCTGTGGCAGCCAGTTTTTAATATTTACTTGTATGAACTGAATGGATTTCTACTTGTCTCTAATAAATTCAAACTTCTCGAATTAATATGTAAAGATATATTTTTGTTTTTTAAACATTTAAGTTTTTAAAAAAGATTTGTTTTTATTTTTAACTCTGTGTGTGTGTGTGTGTGTGTGTGTGTGTGTGTGTAATCTGATATGGGTACTCGGAATTGAACTTGTGTTCTCTGCAATAGCAGTGTGTGATCTTAACCTGAGTAATCTTTCCAGCCTTGGAGGAGGCAGGTGATATTTTTAATACAAACAGTAAACATTATTGATTCTGCCTCCTCAAATCTTCAGGGCCGTTGTAAACCCAAGGCTTCAAGCATGCTAAACAAACGTTCTATCACTAAACTACCTCCACAGTCCCAAATCTTGCAGATACAGATCAGCAACTTTGGACAGCACCCCTCTCCCACATAAGTGGAAGCCATCTTTCATTGCCTGTGGGCTGTTTTGAGTGAGGCAGCCTTTGGCTAGGGAAGTGGTACTGTGGGTAGGACTGTTTATTCTGCAAGCATGAGGACATGAGGTCCTAAGTTTGAATCCACAACACCCATGTAAAAAGCCAAGCATGGCCATATGTATGCGTAACCTGAGCACTGGGGAGCAAAGACAGGTAAGACTCTTAAGAGTTCATTGGCCAGCAGGCCAGTGTAGCCGAAAAGGTTGCTTTCCAGTTCTGTAAGAAACTCTATCTGAAGATAAGGTGAGCCAGGCACTTTAATCCTAGCACTCAGAAGGTAGGTGAACCAGAGTGAGTTGTGAGTTCCAAGATAGCCAGGACCATATAGAGAGACCCTGTCTCAAAATGATGATAATGATGATAAATAATGATGATGATGATGATGATGGTGATGATGATGAAGAAAAAGGAAGAGAAAAAAAGGAAAATAGGCAGAGCATAATAAAGGAAGACATTTGATATTTTGCTCTGACCTCATCTGTACACTCACATGAATGAACCACAGGGATGAGGGAAAGAGTAAAGAAGGGAAAAGAGGAGGGGAGAGGGAGGGACTTTCCTAGCCAAAAGAGATTGGCATGCCAGATATCAGTGGATTTTCATGAGTGGGGAAGAACAGTTTGGAAAGAATGACTAATTTAACGAGTCCTTGGATGGGACTTTTCTCCACCTGGTCACCAGTTGAAGGAGATTCTGTATGTAAAATGCTTAAGGGCTGATTGCACAGGTCAGAGGCAGAGAGAACACCTCGAATCTGAAGGCCTCTGGTTTAATCCTCGGCACTAAAGAAGTAAAATGATAAAAAGAAATTTTAAGAAGCTGTTTTTTTACAAGCTATGTGCTATGGCGCACATCTGTGGTTGCAGATTCCAGCAAGACAAAGGCAAGAGATCTGCTTGAACCAAGAGTTTTTCCTCTCTTCTCTTCTCCTCTCCTCTCCTCTCCTCTCCTCTCCTCTCCTCTTCTTCTCCCCCTCTCCCCTCCCCCCTCCCTCTCTCTCTCTCTCTGAGACAAGGATTTTCTGTGTAGCCCTGGCTAGCCTGGAACTCAGATCTGACCACCTCTGCCTTCCCGATGCTGGGATTAAAGGCATGTGCTACCATGCCTAGTGAGTGTTTTGTTTATGTAACAGATGTGCAGGTTGATCTTCATGTGGGACCCCTAACACCTGGAGCAGAGGTTGGCCCTTCCTCTGTTGCCTGCCTCTGGACCCTTCCCCTGACGGGCTGCCTTGCCTAGTTAGGCTCAATAGGAGAAGATGAGTCTAGTCACACTGCAACTTGATATGCCAAGGTGGGTGAATGTCCATGAGAGGCCTCCTCTTCTCTGAGAAGAAAAGAAGAGAGGATCTAGAGAAGGGAGGGAAAGGGACCTGAAGGAGAAGAGGGAGGTGAAGCTGCGATCAGGATGTAAAGTTAATTAATTAATAATTAAAGTTAAAAAAGAAATGCTACAAAGTGCTTGATGAGGTAAAATTGATTAGTCATGTCTGACTTCCTGCAAAGAACATAGTAAGCCTGGGTTAGAAAAATTGAGGCATGAGAGTTCAATAGAAAGGCTTCTCTGGTATTGGAGCTCAGTTAAGGTTTTTTGAGTGTCTGAACCCAGGTCTGTAAACATGCTAGGCAAACATCTACCACTGAGCTATATAGCTCCAGCTTGACAACTTTCTTTTAGTTTTGCTTTTTACTTTGAGATAGGGTCTCAATAAGCATGTCAGGATGGCCTTGAACTCCCCCTGTAGCCCAAACTAGCCTTGAACTCGTGATCCTTCTGCCTCAGTCTCCAGAGCAGCTGAATGTTTAGGTCTGTTCCATCAGTCTGGTTTGCACTGAGCTGGGGGCGTGGGAGGAGGGGAGAGGGAGGGGGCGGGGTTTACAGTCCTTTCTCAGGGGAGCTCCAGGCCAGACACGCATACTAAGCATCCTCTCCAGCTTCTCCTACACAAACTCTCCCAGGTAGCAGGGAGGTCCCGCCCCACAGGGTCCACTCTCAGTTTATACGTAAGGACACCTTCCTCAGTGGTCCTTGACTGGCTTTGTAGGCTATGCCATGCACCTCCATTTCATGGCTTTCTTAAGAGAAAGAGAATTTATATTCCTTCAAGATTAGCCCAAAGAGAATTATATTCTTCAAGATTTAGCCAAATTTATGCCTCCCTGAGACAGGAATAGAACTGACAAATGTTAGAACTCTCGGGAAAACAAGAAAAGCAGCGGCGAGCATGTGGGTGGGAATGGGTCTGTTTTGTCTTGAAACAGTGAGAAAAGAACCTGGAGGGAGCTTATCAGGGAAACCCAGATGAATATGGATCCCTCCAAATCTCAGATGTCAGATTCTAAGACCTTCTGAACATAAAGAGTTCCCATTATCCAAGGTTTCTTTCTGCTTTCAATGACCATAGTCAACTGCAGTTCAAAAATATAGTTTGAGACAGCAAGATATTTTAAAAATTTATTTATTTTCATTGTATGCGCACTGGTGATTTGCCTGCATGCATATCTGTGTGGAGGTATCAGATCTTGGAGTTACAGACAGTTGTGAGCTGTCCTGTGGGTGCTGGGATTTGAAACTGGCCTCTGGAAAAGCAGTCAGTGCCCTCAACCACTGAGCCATCTCTCCAGCCTAGTAAGATATTTTTAAAAAGAGAAAAAGATTGTATTTTATATGACTTACTACAGTGTGCTATAATTTATGATTGCCTTATTAGTAGCATCACTACAAAACTCATACTGAATTCTAATTTATCCATTATGTATAAGGGCAAATGTAAACACTGGAAGTCTCTGTAAAATCTTCCACAGATGGAATGGGACTACTGTACAGCATTTTTCAATTTTCTAAAATAATTCCACATGCTTATCTTTACCCACTAGTCAATAACTGTGTGAGGCAGGCGTTATTATTACCCCTACTTTAGGTATAAGGAAATGAAGTTTGGATTAGATAACAGCCTACACAGCTACCACGGGGCAGACCGGTACTAAAAACTCAAATTTCCAGATACCAATCTTACTATTTGAAATGAATTCATCTCTCCAAGCTAAAATATCATTTATTTCCCAGGACACTAAAAGGGCTTGAAAGGTACCACTGCCGATCTAGTGGGGTTACTCTGGGAAAGCACAAATGAGTGGAAAAGTACCACAATCTAGAGGCATCCAATGCTTTTCCCCAGGTGGCAATGGGTGGGAAGGGAAGAGAAGGCAAAGGGGAGATTATGTACTTTCTAAATCAATGGAAAGAAATGGAGGGGGCATGGAGGCAGATCAGATGAAGCAACAAAACGCTGATGAACACACAGGAAAGACAGATGTCATCTGGATGTGGTGCTATAAACTAAGGATTGCTCTAACCTGTGCAACGTAGTAGGCAGTTGGCTCAAAGAAAAGAAAAAAAAAAAAAAAAAAAAAAAAAGAAAGAAACCGCAAAGAAGAAAGGTAAAAGTCCTAGTAGCCAGAGAGAGAAAGAGTTCTCTATATAGGACTGCAAACCAAACTCACCTTCACTCTTGGTCAGGGCACTAGGTAGAAGGTCACTGGGTTTCCCAGGTGGAAGGCTCACAAGATGACTTGATTTAAGCAACCTTTAAAAGGTCTTATGTTGTCCTCTGGCCAACATAAGTTTTGATAGGAAACTACCAAAGAGCTTTCCCCGGGGAAGTGACATTATCCACAGCCCAACACCATCCAGGAACTTGATAGAAATACAGAGTCTTGGCCTGACCTCTAACATGCAGAAGACTTGACTCACCAATATAGCTGGGATATTGCTAGCCACCTTAATAGTTGAGGATTAATGGACTAAAAATAGGGTATTTTGATTGATTTGTGACTATGGGGATGGTCATAAAGTGAGAATTAATGCTTGCTGTCAAGCTCTAGAGAAATCCCTAGAAACCCCTTCCTCTTTAGTATTTTCTTATTAAAAGGATGCTGGTCAAGAGTTCACTGGTCTGAAAGACCTGGAATTGGGTTTTATTTCTACTATTAATTAGTTGTCTACCACGAGCCGAGTTTCTTAAGGAACTCTGCAGGATGGGGTGAGGAGCAAATAGAAATGTCTGCCCTCCACAGCAGACACATGACTGCTTCATGAAGTGCATGCCCGCCCTATGCTGTGTCACACGTGTCACACACTTTAGCTATGCATGTGTGCACTCTGTCAGGTGTCCCCTTGCATTGTAAGTTCTTTAGAACCTTCTGAAGGGAGGACCTGTATTCCCTTTTCCTTATAGAATACTCGGAGTGCTTGTGGCTCTCATGCACACACAGTGGGACTGCACGTGGTGTTCAATGCAGAAACTGAAATGTACGCTTACCCTGGATGGCCGGACCCCAGGCAAACAGGTAGTACCAGCTCAAGTGCAGATCCACAATCGTTTCATCCCTGGGGACATTCACAGGGCGCTTAAACCTGCAGGTGACACGGTTGTTCTCGAAAACTCCTTCTTCATCTCGGGCAGGATTTCTCTGAACCTCCTTTGCCCACTGGCCTACATTATAGAAGTGCTGTATGCGGACTCTGCCATTGTCATCATGGACGCAGGCCATGACATCATCACCACCCTAGCAGAGAAAAGGTTGAGGAGAGGCAAAGGTTTGTCTTCTGCAAGCTTTTCACTCAGAAATACATATCCCTTAACCTCTGTAATTAGAAATGTCTTGCTACCAATCAGAATGACCCGAGTTCCATTCCTTGGATCTAGCAGGTAGAAAGAGAGAACCAACTCTTGCAAGTTGTCCTCTGACCTCCACATGTACAGCTCGGCAAGCATACCTCCCACATAAACAACTAAACACAAACATTTAAAAAATCCTTTTAAAAAAGTCTTAACTGAGCATCACAATGGTTTGACATTTTAGGGCCTTCCCGCTGGGACATTTGGAGGATGTGTCACCACCCATAGATTCCTGTGTCACCACCCATGGATTCCCACACAAAACCACATGAAGTAACCTGACAAGCACAGCCAGATAAATCCCCCTTGAAGCTCATTCTAACAAAATAAAATAAAACTTCAGCTAAGGCCAGGCAGTGGTGGTGCATACCTTTAATCCTAGCACTTGGGAGGCAGAGGCAGGTGGATCTCTGCATTTGAGGCTAGCCTGGTCTTCAGAATGGGTTGTAGGACAGCCAAGGCTACACAGAGAAAGCCTCTCTCAAAAAAACCAAACCAAGCCAAACCAAACCAAACAAAACCTTCAGTCATGATAAACTTCCCAAAGCAATTACCTAATCTGTTTAGTAATTTAAAGGGCCCAGAAGCTATACAAAGTGAAGAAAACTAAAGTCACATGACCACTAAATGCAATGGGGTTCCCAGGCAGAATTGTGTTGATCAATGACATTTGGAAATAATAGAGTTGACAGTCCTATCCTATGGATCTTAAACTCTCTGAATTTGGTAGGGAAACCATATAATGAAAGACAAGGTCTTTGATTTTAGGAGGACCCTCTTAAATAGTTAATGTTTAAAGGACCATGATATCTGTGATGTAGAAGTGAAGTTTCCAGGAGATGTCAGTCATACACAGTAGCAGCAGAGGCAGCATGGTAGAGAGCAGCACACGGACAGCACACGGTATTTGAGTTTCCTAGTTCTGAGTAGAAAACTGTGCGATGATTTCACGGTAGAGGCTGTGACTGATGTCACCGAATTATACACTGGAAAATGGTCAGAAATGATCCATTTTAGGTGCACACTACTATAATAAAACAGATATCAGAGGACGCATCTGGCACAAGATATAGAGACAGAGAGAAGGGGTGTGGGAGGAAAGTCTGGAGAACTATCTATGTGGCCTATCTGGAGGTTTGATTTTTCTTTCAAAACAATTTTAAAAAAACATTAAAGATCAGCCAATTGTACCATCGCGTGGAGGATAAGGATGATGGAGGAGGCAGTTCCTGGAGCCTGTGAGGCATGTCACTTAGATAGGAACCCAAAGATGCTGTTAAAAAAGAAATTAATTTGAAAATTGTGCCATAAAAATTCAAGGTTATTAAAAAGGGAACGCACATCACTCTTGCTATACATCATCAGGTTTTGTTTTTTAGTTTATTGCATGCTTCAATGGAGAGTGGAGGGAGGAAAGGAGGGGCCTCTCCTTTCATAGATATTACAGTGCTGCTGTAAAGGCTCCCCAGCCAGCCTGTTACCTGAGCCCGCAGATCAACCCTCCCTTCCATCCCTCCCTCCCTCCTGCTATCCCTCCCTTCCTTCCTTCCTTTCGACAGGATGTCACTGTGTAGCCTCTGCTAGTCTTGAACCCAGGTGCTTCTTATTTTCCTTCTTTCTCCTTTATTGGGGTGGTTCACTGGATAGGGTCTGGGCTCTGTGTACAACACCCCTCACCTTAGTCCCCCAAGCCCTGGCCACCAGAAGAATGGCAAGCTGATCTTAGGCTCCATCTTTGAGCCCCAAGGCTGCCCCACACCACACATACACATCACCACCACCACCACCACCACCACCACCACACAACAACAACAACAACAATAACAACAAAACCAAAGCAGAGTAAGAGACAGCCTAGGGCCTCCTGGGCAGCCACTCAATATCTCAAGGTGCTAACAGTTAGGGGACTTCAGACTTTGCTTCCCAGGAGTCCATGGAAAAATAGTCCTCCATCCTATGCAGTGTGGGCAACTCATGTGTCCAAGTGCTGGTTCCACTGGCTTAGTTTGAGAGGGTTAATCTATTACTGTCATAAGTGTGTGTGTGTGTGTGTGTGTGTGTGTGTGTGTGTGTGTGTAGTGAGGTAGAGGAGAGAGAAATAGCAGATATCTGGTCACATATGCTATGAAGAGAAACAGTCTTGGGTAGCTGCCCCTTCCAGATTGACTAATACACACATAGGAAATCCAACCCAATCCATAGACTACAGCCAAGCCCAGATATGCCCACCAAAACCAAGCTGAACCCCAACTAATGCACACACAAGGAAGCTAGACACAACTGCCACAAGACATGTAGTTTGCAGCATATAATGTGGACAGAGCTGATCACTACACGTAGCACAAGATGGATGCCCTATATTCTAATAACCAATCTTTCTACTAAAGCTTGTTTGAATAAAAAAAAAAAAAGATTTACTTATTTATGTGTGTGTTCATGCATGAGTTTATACACACTGCACACATCATTGGCGTGAGCCCACAGAGGCCAGGGGGTATCAGAACCCCTAGATCTGGAGTTGCAGACAGTTGTGAGCCATCTGATATGGTTGCTGGAAACCAAACCCTGGTCCTCTGCAAGAGTAGTATGTGGTCTTAACCTGCTGAGCCATCTCTCCAGCCTCTGATGTTGTGTTTTGTTGTTATATTGTTGTTTTTTCAGGGCTCCACCCATCTCTGCCTCCCGAGTGCTGGGATTAAAGGCAGGAGACACCACTGCCCTGGACCTCTTGAATGTTTTAAACTTGCAATTAGAGAGCTGTGACTAATACAATGTTTCTACTTCTTCAATTAACTCATTTGCTTCGAAATCTAAAGAAGACCAAAGAGAGAAAGCAGCTTCTATCAAGATTTATACTGTACCATCTTTTTGTCTGAAGAGAATCCAACAGCGACCCAACCATCCGTGTCTGCACTCAGCTCAAACTCCACATCAGCACCTATCATCCGGTAGCTAAGGAAGTAGTCACAGGTTTCTGCATTACAGCCTGGCTTTCCGTATCTGGAGGATTTGCCAAAAGAGACATTCGTTAGTTCTATGTGACTCAAACACAAAGAGAGAGCATCCAGAGTGCAACCCAAGGGCACTGAACAATGCTATTAACTATTGTTGCTTCCTGGGATCTTGGAAACACTGGTTCCTCGGCAGGGACCACGGATAGGACCTGCTCCACTTTATAAGCAAACTGAAATCTAGAGAAAGAAGGGAGATAACTAGGTTGTTTAGTGAAGTCAGAGCCTGCAACAGGCTCTGAACTGGATCTGTTCAAGTTAAACACTTGTCAAGTTTTTCTTAATTAAAATGTAGAGTGACTATTTTTTTCCTTATAATTTTTCATAAGTAAAATACCACAGATTTAGAAATAAAAAAGAAATTCTGAAATTCATAGCATTTGTGTGATGATAAAGGGTGCGATTTTCCTGAAAGGATTTCTCTGCAGTGGTGCCTGTGGGGCGTGTGGTGACTCTGACTGTACTGTAGGGGTTTTTGAGTTGAGCATATCCTTATTACGACAAGGAATGATGGCCTAACTCCTGCAAGTTAATCTCTTGGTCTGCTGCAAAAGCCACACTTGTACAATTCATATGTGACAACATCATCTAGTATCTATCTGATGGACACAAGTACATGATTTACTTATAAAATCTACTTGCCGTTAACAGAGTCACAGTCAGACACTAAAACATAGCATATAAGGTCATTCTCTAGATGGTAAGATTACATATACATGCAACTTTTTGAAGGGTACCACTAGAGAGAAAACAAAAATTTCAAATTTCTTATAAAGGAGCAAGTGAGATGGCTCCATAGATAAGAACTCATCTTCAAGGATGGAGACATGAGTTTGCTCCATGAAACTTACATGGTAGAAAAAGAGAAGACTCCAGCAAGTTGTCTTCTGACCTCCACAGAGTGCCATGACATAAGTGCACACACTTACATGTGCATATGTACATATGTGTATATGCATACACATATAGGTACGCACGAAAAATAAATAAACAAATGTAACAACAATCCTTATAAATGACTTATGGATCCTGTACCAGTGGGGACCAGGAATTGGAAACCCCTAGTTAAGGAGCACTGTATTCAATCATTGTCAGAATGGTACACAATGTTGTAATGGAATGTATCTCACTGGTAAAGTGTGTGTTTGTAATGTACATGATCCTAGACGTAAAAGAGAGAACAGAAAAGAAAAGAGAGGGAGAGGGAAAGGGAAGGGAAGAAAGGGAAGGGAAAGGGAGGAAAGGGGAGGAGAGGGAAGGAAAGAGGAGGGAAGAGGAAGGAAAGGAAGGGGAGGGGAGGGAAGAAAAGGGGAAGGGAAGGTGAAGAAGAGGGGAGGGGAGGGAGGGAAGAGGAAGGAATAGAACTCTTTCGAAGGCTGAGAGGATAAAAGCAGAGATGGCAGATGTCTGCAAGAACAAGACCCAGGGTGCTGAAGGGTGAACGCAGGAGGAGACAAGATCATACTCATGGGTTAGCAGGAGTACCCCAAGTAACAGGAAAAAGACATAAGATGCAGGCCACCTGGAGCTGGGGTGAACCATGAATGAATGAGGGAGGGAAAGAAGAACAGAGAACAGTGAAAGACCAGCCGCACTGAGCCGCCAGGCTGTTAAGACTCCTCCTCAAGCCCCACCACCAGAATCAGACACTGCAGGCCATTTTGCTTGAAGTTAATTGTATTGGAACTTTCTTACAGATCTTCAAAAATGCCTTGTAAGCCAATAAAGCTCAAGAATCTGGAGTCAATGCTTGGCTCCTTAAACCAAGCCCTGAGCAGCAACAAAGTTAGCATGTTAGAGCTATCTCTGTCAAAACCTCTCCTTGAAAAGTTTCTACACTACTGCTCTCTACCAAGCCAATTCGCATTCATTCATTTTTATTTCTCCATAACCATCTCCATCTCTCCCTCCCTCTACCTGTCTTCTTTTCTCTGATACAGGGTCTTTTTCACTAAGTAGCCCAGGTTGGCCTAAAACTTTTGAGCCTCTTGCCTTAGCCACCTGAGTGCTAGGATTACAGGCACATGCCAGCATGCTCATTTGGAGCCCATCATGTCTTGATGGCATGCTACCAAGAATCATGTAGGGACTCGCTCAAACTAATAAGCTACAATCACCAATGCTTAGCGTCATGCACAATCCACAAGTCATGACTATTTATTTGGAAAGGATTCGTTGGGGCTGGGAATGTAGATCAGTTGGTGGAATGCTTACCCAGCATACACTAAGCACTGAGTTCAATCCTCAGCACTGCATAAGCTAGGCTTGTCATAACTTGTCATCCCAGAACATGGGAGGGGAAAGCAGGAGGATTAGAAATTTAAGGTTAACCTTGTTTGCATAACAAATTTAAGGGCGGTCTGGGCTATAGGAGAACCTGCCTATCTGGTTATATTTCTGTTGGTTTGACATAAGCTAGCGTCATGGAGGAGGAGAAACCTCAACTGAGAAAGTGCCTCCATCAGATTGCCCATAGCAAGTCAGTCTCCATCAGATTGCCCATAGGCAAGTCAGTCTCCATCAGATTGCCCATAGGCAAGTCAGTCTCCATCAGATTGCCCATAGGCAAGTCAGTCTCCATCAGATTGCCCATAGGCAAGTCAGTCTCCATCAGATTGCCCATAGGCAAGTCAGTCTCCATCAGATTGCCCATAGGCAAGTCAGTCTCCATCAGATTGCCCATAGGCAAGTCAGTCTCCATCAGATTGCCCATAGGCAAGTCAGTCTCCATCAGATTGCCCATAGGCAAGTCAGTCTCCATCAGATTGCCCATAGGCAAGTCAGTCTCCATCAGATTGCCCATAGGCAAGTCAGTCTCCATCAGATTGCCCATAGGCAAGTCAGTCTCCATCAGATTGCCCATGGCAGTCATCTCCATCAGATTGCCATAGGCAAGTCAGTCTCCATCAGATGCCATAGGCAAGTCAGTCTCCATCAATTGCCCATAGGCAAGTCAGTCTCCATCAGATTGCCCATAGCAAGTCAGTCTCCATCAGATTGCCCATAGGCAAGTCAGTCTCCATCAGATTGCCCATAGGCAAGTCAGTCTCCATCAGATTGCCCATAGGCAAGTCAGTCTCCATCAGATTGCCCATAGGCAAGTCAGTCTCCATCAGATTGCCCATAGGCAAGTCAGTCTCCATCAGATTGCCCATAGGCAAGTCAGTAGGGCATTTCTTGATTAACTGCTGATGTAGGGTCCAGCTCACTATGGGCGGTATCAGCCCTGGCCAGGTACTCTAGTCAGAATAAGCAAGCATGCTGAACAAGCTGTAAGAGCAAACCAGTGAGCAGCATTCCTCCATGGACTCTACTTCAGCTCCTGCCTCCACCTTCCTGCCTTGCTTGAGTTCCTGCCTTGGCTTCTCTCCGAGGTGGATTGTGATATAAACCTTCTTGGTTATGTCTTTATCACGGCCATAGAAAGTGACTAGGACACTGTCTTAAAAAAAAAAACACGCCCAAACTGAACACTAAGCAAGCATGGTGGTGCACACTTGGAATGCCAGCATTGCAGAGAATCGGTGAGATTCCCCAGAATTCAAGGACAGCAAGACCTGTATCAGCAAACAAACCCCCTGAGCACCGGATTTTCTTATTTGAGCTTTCTATAACCTTGCTGAAGGTAAAAGGGAGGACAGACCCACGTGTCCACATAGCGATGCCTGTAGGTTTGAATCCTACCTGGAGAAATTCAGTACATTTCTGAGCCTAAACGGTCAGACTCCCACCTCTACCTACCTGAAACACCCCTTAGTTCTTCCACAGTCTTCCACCTTGATTTTGGCAAATGGGTCCACAGGAGGAGCGGTGGGGAAAGGGTAGCCTGGGCAGTGAAGACAAATGACAGTCAGAGAAATCCAGTAACAATCCTTACAATGAGAATTCTAAAGAGTGCACAGATGACAAAGGCCCAGCTTTTAACTTGATAGTCGGGTGATTCCACATATATGTAGGATGGATATTACAACTTCATGTCTCTGGGCCACCTCTTACCCATATGCTAAGTCTTTCCAACACACGTTGTCTAGCATTGTCCCTCTGAGATGACTTACTCCATAATGCATTTAAGCAATGCTGGAGAGTAAGGTCACGGAGGCCTCCAGGTTCCAAGGGAAATCATTTTCACCTGGGGTGTTCACTCCACATGTGCAGCAGCCATGTGTGCCTCAGGCTGCATTCTCTGTGCACCGTGAGGCTTGGCACTGGACACTGAGTGAATGATGGATGGTGAGATGCAGGCTTCCACAGATAGGCCCAGGCAGTGTAAAGCATGCCCCTTTGATCTGTCGTACTTCCCTTCACTGAAGTCTTATTCAGTTATACTAGCTTTAGACTTTTCAGCAATGTCTCCAGGCTATGCTGTCCTGGCACGAGCCTGTCTGCTTCTACTACCCCAGAGTTTGAGCACTGGATCAAACAACAGCCTGGGTAACTGACTCGAATGCTTTAATTCGAGATTTACCCTATTTTGTACTAAAACCTACATTATTTTTACTACTATAGACCACATCTTGCCTGAAACAGGCTTTTTATTTTTCTCTCTGTATTTATTGAGCAGCTTTTCAATGCTACACATCATATTAAGCATCTTCATTTATGCCCTTACTCTTATTTGTCACTGAAGTAAGGTAATTTTTTTTCCCTCCAGAGTATTATTTATCCAGGAATGCAATGGCTGCTTCCTTATTTGTCATTACGATGCTGGAGGTGACAGTTTCTTCCATTTTACTTCTGACTCAAGTTCTGCATCTTCTTTATTTGTTCTGCCTCTCTCTCTCTCTCTCTCTCTCTCTCTCTCTCTCTCTCTCTCTCTCTCTGTGTGTGTGTGTGTGTGTGTGTGTGTGTGACTAAACTCAGAACCACATAAAATCTTGAAAAAACTCTTTCATTGAGCACTGCCCCCCAGATTCCCTCTTCCATTTTCAAGCATAGAACTCTTACTCATTCCCAGCATCTAGGCTAATATTGGCTTATGATAGATTTCCAGTTCAATAAGTACAGTTGTCATTATCATCCCTGGACCATGATGGTTACTAAAATGTTATAAACTTAACTAAGAACTAATAACCATTGAGTAGCATTGTCTTTTTAAGAAAAATGGGTTTCTGAACACCAAATAAAAGCAAGTTTTGGAACATACCTTAGGCAAATGAACTAGTTCATTGGGTTGGCAAATGACTTCGCTAACACCAATTTTCTATTATATTGTGTGTTCTAAAACAAAACCAAATAAGAACGTGTATTCTGTGAGCTGTGCTTGCACATCCATTTAAAAATGTTTCCACCCAATGATGTGGATTGAATTAACAGGTTTAGAATACATTTTAGCACTGTGTTAGACCACTAGACCCTAGTCTTTTGTTTGTTTGTTTGTTTGTTTGTTTTGAAACACTTGTTCTGGTGATACGGTTTGGAGGCTATGGCACCTTTAAGGAAGTGAGGCCTAGCTGCCAGAAGGAGGTTACCAGGAACAGGCCTTTGAAGAATCATCCTTCTTCCACGTTTGGGTGCACTGTGATGTGAACAGCGTCTGCCACTGGCATCTGATGCTTTGAGTTGAACTCACCGACCATGTCTCTTCCACCACACTAGGTTGAAACCATGGAGCTAATGAATCTTCCCACCCTTAAGCTGCTTCCGGTAAATCACAGAAAAGTAAATGACACATCTCCACCTGCTCATTTTTTCCAATTGTGAAAAACATAAATGTCTTTACCCATGTTTCCTTTGGGCTTATTGAGGAGATTTTCATTTTGTAACCCCTAGCCAGACTGCCCTTCTAACTACGCCAAGCCCGAGCAGATTACTATTCCGAACAATGCTGGCTTACAGTCCCCTGGGCACTGTATGATTGACTGGCCCAGTTTCTCCACATCCAAGCTCCACATGATCTCAGTATTATTTTAATTTGGATTTCCCTAAGCACTGACAGACACAAATATCCCTTTATATCTTAGTAAGCACTTGGGTTCCCTCGTCTGTGGGGTTGGTTTCTGTAAACTTTGTTCAACTGTTATCATGGAAGGTTGTATCTATTTTATATATTTCATGATTGTTGGTCTCATATCAGATGTTCCTATTTTTCCTACCGCCCTCCCAACAATTTTGGGTTTTTTGGTTTGTTTTTGCTATGATCTTTTTTTTTTAGACCCAAATATTTAACTTGGATGAGGTTAAGCTAAGAATTCTCTGCTTTTGGATTGTGATTTTCAGGGTCTCAAGGATCATTTTCTACTCCCCATCAACACAAGCCATTTCTCTTCTCTCTCTCTCTCTCTCTCTCTCTCTCTCACTTATTAATGTGCTATATTGATAGTGCACTGAGAGCTTTGACCCACTGGGAATTTACTTATTATCTTATGTGAGGTGAGAAATCAATTGTATTTTTCTATTTATATCGATTTGTTTGGGTTTCTTTTTGCTTTGTTTTGTAAGACAAGAGTCTCACTATGTATCCCTGGCTGACCTGAAACTCCCTATGTAGACCCAGCTGGCCTGGAACTCACAGAGATCCCCTTGCTTCTGCCTGCAGATGCTGGGATCAGAGGTACGAGCCACCATGCCCAGCTCTCTTTACATTGAATCAATTTTTCTCAACATAATTTATGAGATGACTCATGCTTTCTCTGGTAATTTATGATAACTCCATTCCAGTTCATTGGTTCCTTCATGAACCTGGGTCTATTTCTAGATTTTTTTTTTTTTTGTAAGAAAGAACCATGTTGCTGGGCAGTGGTGGCGCACGCCATTAATCCCAGCACTTGGGAGGCAGAGGCAGGTGGATTTCTGAGTTGAGGCCAGCCTGGGCTACAGAGTGAGTGCCAGGACAGCCAGGGCTACACAGAGAAACCCTGTCTCGAAAAAACCAAAAAAAAAAAAAAAAAAAAAGAACCATGTTATTCTAATTACTCAGCTTTCAAGTGTGCCTTAACTATCTAGAAAGGCAAAATTATCTCACTGATTCTCCGGATTTGATTCTTCTGTGCAACGTATAGTAATCATGTGTGAAGTTCCCTTACAGAATTGGACTGGAACGCTGTGTGGAATTATCTTAATTTTGAGATGATCTGTGAGAGGATGGAGGATTGGTATTTTATAAAATCAGATTATTCTTTTCAAGATCATGATTCGTGTGTTTATTCCTGTCCTTTATATCCCTTAATAGTTCTTTTTTTTTTTTTTTTCTGTATAGATCCTTTTCCGTAGATCCCTTTGCTACTTTGAGCTGTATCTTGGTTTCTTTCTCATTCTCTGACTCACTGTTGCTGATGAGGAAGGCCTTCGGTTCCCAAGCTACATTAATCTTCTAAAAGCTTCCCTAAAAAGTCCAACTAAGTAACAAAAACAACAATGACCACATAATGGGTCATGTGCATGAGATGTCCATGATAGACAAATATTGAGACAGACGGCTTCGTGGTTGCCAAGAGCCGAGACAAGGGGAAACACAAAATGCCTGTCTGCATGGTGTTGGCTCCAAGGAAATATGGCTTCTTTTCAGGGTGACCAGAGTGTTCTAAATATGACTCTGGCAATAGCTGCATAAACCCTGTGACCATACTTTAGAACCATGTCATGTCATGCTTTAAATAGGTGTATGAATGCATGCATGCCCCATGCACCTGTGGAGGTCAGAGGACAATTCCTGGGAGTGAGTTTTGGAGATCAAACTTAGGTTGTCAAGCTTGGTGGCCAGTGCTGTTAGCTGCTGTGTCATCCCTAATGCCAATATTTTGACATATGACATTTTGATAGCTCAACAGAAGGCTATCATAATTTCCCTTATGTTTTCCTTTTTCCTCCTTTGGTCAATATTTTTTTTTATTGGTATTGTCCCTTATGATTCTTTTATTTTCTTTCTTTTTGTTTCTTAGGGCTAGAGAATCAAACAGAGAGAGGAGAATATGGCACGTGGCACTTTGCCTCTGAGCAGCATTCCCAATCACCCCTCCCCAGGCTTTCGATAACTTCAAATTCATCTCAGTATAATCTGAAGACATCTATGCATACTAGGTAGAGTCTTTTTATCTGCTGACTTCCTATGACCAGTTCTTGACACATTTTAGAGGATCTTCCTGGGTGTTCAAAAAAATATGGTTCTGTATTTGTTTATATACTCACTTAGATAATGTTATTATTTATAGAAGTCAAACAACATATATCTTTTATTTTTTAAATTTGATTTTTTCTAATGCTAAGGGTAGTGTGCTGAATTTGATATATTTTGTTTAGACATTTATTTATCTGCATATTTAATATATTCTCTAATATCTATTATACTTATACTATAGAATGAATATAATTACAGATGAGTGCTTCATGTATTTGGAAACACCATGCATGTGTTTATTTTACATATATACACATATATATGTATACATATATATAACACACACATATGTATTGATAGTTATTTTTGCAGTAATGAGTAATGAACCCAGAACCTCATTCATGCTGAGTAAGCACTCTACCACTGGGCCACACCCTCAGCCCTGAAAACTTATATATTGGGTTCCTGATTTATTGTTTCTTTCATCACTGTATGCCATTATTTGTCCTTCATAGCCCAACTTTAATTATATCATGTCAGATTTTGTTACTATCTCAATTCCCTTAAAACTCATCTTTGGCCAAAATATCATGTTTACTTATTTGTATAGTCAATAGAAATATGTTCAGGGCACTGGCAAAATGGTTCCATGAGTAAAGGTGTCTTTTGCATAACCTGAGTTTGATCCTCATAACCCATGTAAAGGTGGAAGGAGAAAATGACTCTATAGATTGTCCCCTGACCTCCACACCTACACCATGACACTCATATTTGTACAGCCCCACCCCCACATCATGCACATGCACACACACATACATGCACATGTACAAACACACACAAATGATCAATTTTTAAAATTAACCTTTTTTTTTTTTTTTTTTTTTAATGTAAGGGGTGTAAGGGTTTTCTGTCCAAATGCATGTCTGTATATCAAATGCATGCATTGCTTACAGAGGCCAGAAGAGGGCATTGGGTCACCTAGGTCTGCAGTTACAGTTGTGAGCCACCATGTGGGTGCTGGGAATTGAACCCAGGTCTTCTGAAAAAGCAGTCAGTACTCTTAATTGCTGAGCCATCTCTCCAGATCTACACATTTTTAAAGTTCATATATATTTAGAGTAAGCACTATCTCTCACTTGAATCCATGTCCTCACCTTCTGTGGGCTGGGCAAGCACTTTACTTTCTGAGTCCCCTCATTGCCACCACCCACAGCACCCAGCCAGCCTATTCATCTCAGTTCCTTTTATCCAGGTTTTCTAAGTCTTCAGTCAGATCTCTCCCTCTTTGGACAAGGTCTTGCTATGAATCCCAGTCTGATTACAAATTTGCCTGTCTCAGCCTCCCAAGTACTAGACAAACCTGCTTCTTATTAACTGGTTTTATCTGCTTCTGTTGTTATTGAACTCTGACCTATCATAAGACTTGCCATGTTAAAGTATACAAATGAGTGCTTTTTATGCCTCAACAAGGTTGCACAACCCTCACTACTGTCTAGGCGAACAAAAGTTCCATGGCTCCAAGAAGAAGCCAAGTGCCAATCAGCAGCCACTCCCTCGTCCCATCTGTATAGCCCCTGGCATCCTTTAATGTATGTTCTGCTCCTATGGATTTGCCCATTCTGTACATTGCCTGTCAATGGAAGCATGCAGCCTGGTTTCTGGTTTCTTTCATTTAGCATAATGTTTCCAAGGTTCATCTACCCTGCAGCACGTATTGAAACTTCACTCCTCCTTACGACAGAATAGCATCCCCACTGTAACGGTAGATCGTAGTTGTTTATCTGTTCATCAGTTGGTAGGCATTTTGGTTGTTCCTACTTTGGGACTATTCTGAATCACACAGCTGTGTAAAAGGTTTTACGTGGATACATTTCCAATTCTCTTAGAATACAATTGCTACATTATATGGGAACTGTACGTTTTACTTTCTGAGGAGCTGCCAAGTCATTTTCCAAAGAGCTGTAATATTTTACATCCTCATTAACAATGCACAACAGTCACAACTTCTCCACCTGCTATTTAAAAAAATAAAAGCCCTCTTCTTGTAGAATTTTCAAGTACTTCTTCACCTTCCCTGCATCCTGACTCCCTGTATTCCTCAATGTTGAGATAGAGAGGTTGAACCACCCAGACATGGCTCCTTGGCCTCTTTTAATAAATTACATCCATTTCTTCATTTACATCAGTTTGTTTGCTTGGCTTATTTCCTCTCCCCATTTCCTATCTTGATACCATTGTTCTCCAAAGTGAAAACCTACCTAAAGATCTGGGGAAGTGCTTGCCACACAAGTATGAGGATCTGAGTTTGACCCCCAGCATCCATGTTGTTAAGCTGGTATGATTGCCCTTGCTTGTAACCTGGGCATTGGGAAGATGCTAAATGGCCAGCCAACTAGCCTAATTGGTGAGTCCCATATCCCTCTAAGAGAAAAATCTATCTTTAAAAACAAGGTGGAGCTGGGAAGATGGCTCAGCAAGTAAAAGGAATCAATGTGCAATCATGAGGATCTGAGTTCGAATCCCTAGCACCCATGTAAAAAGCCAGGTATTGCTGCATATGCTTGTAACCCAGCAATGGGTTGGGGTTGGGGGTACAGGAGGATCACAGGAGTTTGCTGGCTACCAGACTATTAGTTAGAGACCATTCCTCAATGGAACAAGGCAGAGAATGATAAAGCACAATGGCTACTCTCTTCTTCTGGCCTCTACATACATAAATCACCCCCATCTCCATCAAACAAAATAAAAATTCAAGGTGGGTGACTCCAGAGGAACAACACCCAAGGTTGTGTATATGTTATATATATATATATATATATATATATATATATATATATATATATATATATATCTTAAATACATCTGTACATACACTGACAATCATACAAAACCTAAAGGAATAACATTACATTAGAGGATTTTTTTATTATAAAAATTTTCTTCTTTCTCACATGGATTCAATCTTTCTAGTTTTTTGTTTTAGAGACTAATTATAGCCACTTTTTTCTTCTAATTTCTATTTTATCATTTCTGCCTGTCAGATATTCCTATGAGAAGCTGGTTTTCTCATTTAATTTTATTTATTTACTTATTGTTTATGTTTACAGTGTTGGAGGCCGAACCCACAGTCATGTACATGCTAAGCAGCTCACTATCATTGAGCTCCACCCACAATCACACATATGCTAAGCAGCCCACTATCACTGGGCTCCACCCACAATCATGCATATGCCAAGCAGCTCACTATCACTGGGCTCCACCCACAATCATGCATATGCCAAGCAGCCCACTATCACTGGGCTCCACCCACAATCATGCATATGCCAAGCAGCTCACTATCACTAGGCTCCACCCACAATCACACCTATGCTAAGCAGCTCACTATCACTGAGCTCCACCCACAATCACACATATGCTAAGCAGCTCACTATCACTGGGCTCCACCCACAATCACGCATATGCCAAGCAGCCCACTATCACTGGGCTCCACTTACAATCATGCATATGCTAAGCAGCTCACTACCACTGGGCTCCACCCACAGCCGTGCATATGCCAAGCAGCCCACTATCACTGGGCTCCACCCACAATCATGCATATGCTAAGCAGCCCACTATAGTGGGCTCCACCCACAATCATGCATATGCTAAGCAGCTCACCATCACTGGGCTCCACCCACAATCATGCATATGCCAAGCAGCCCACTATCACTGGGCTCCAACCTCTGTCCACTCTCTTGTTTGAGGCTCAGTGGCTTCCATTCTCATCTAATTTGTGGACTGTGTGTCCTTTTTCTGCAATCCCTTGAGCCTATTTTGCCATACTCTACTGAGTGGTTAATGGCTTTTGCTTTGCTATTTATTGCTTCTAATTAACTGGTTGGATCGGAGCCTTCAGGTATTCATTTAGCCCTTGATTCGATGAAGTTTAAACCACAGACTGGCTAGTTATACCATTCAGCTTCACCTCTGAGAACTACAGCATCAGCCTCTTTCTGCGGCCACCTACACTGTCGCTTCTACTTACCAGGGTCACATAATGCAGAGAGGATGTTGAGCAAGAGAAGTGGCAGACCGTAAAGTCCTACACGGGCGCTTTCACAGTAGCGCTCTGTCCCTTCAGGGCCTGCAGCTTTTAACTGCCTCATGCATCACTCTGAAAGTGATTTCATCTCAAGTGCCTTGATGAAAACCCTCACTCCTTCCTGTTCAAGTCCGGTTCCTAGCGCTTGTCAACATGGGCCTTACACCTAGGCAGACGGAACACCTGGTACCACCTACTCTACAGAGTCAATCCACCCATTCAACAGTCCTCTGCTGCGTTCTAGCTGTGTGAGTTTAGCCAAGATTTGAAAAGGAAAGAAAAACTGAGTAATTTCCCTTAACTCTTAAAGGATGGGAGGAAACATAGTATCTAACTCACAGGATCGCTGCGCAGATGAAAGTTAATGTAGGTAGAGTACCGCAGGAAACAGTCTGGCACACAGTGGGACTTAGGAAAGGTCAGTGAAGGCTGAGGAGATAACCCTATCAGTGAAGTGCTTGGCATATATGCATGAGCACTTGAGCTTTTTCCTAGAACTCATATGAAAAATCTGGACTTGTTGGTGATACATGTTTGTAATTCCAGTAGAAGAGGAGACAGAGACAGGCAGATTCCCTGAGCTCTCCGGGATGGATAAACTCCAGGCCAATGAGAGAAAGAGAAAAAAATAAGGTGGGTCGTGCCTGAGGAACATCATCCAAGATTGTTTTATGGCCTCCACATACATGAATAAGAATACACGCACCTGCATGCACGCGCGCGCGCGCGCACACACACACACACACACACACACACACATGCATGCATGCATGCACACACACACTTGCATGTAGGAATAAATAAATAGAACTTTGAACATAGCTCCAATAAATGTTCCTGGAAGACTATGTTTACAGAGGACCCAAAGGAAGAATCAGACATGTATTGGTGGCATTAAAGGACTTCCAGACTCATAGGGAGATAAGCTCCATATTTACATACAGTGCCTGACTGACATGGGAAAGACACAGGCTGATGAAAAAAAATGTCCTACGCATGCTTCTGTCCTTCTCTCTGCCTCTTACCCTGCTCTTTGTCACAACAGAAAAAAGAACTGGTCTTGAAATCAGTAGTGAGCTGCTTGCTCATTGATTCGAATGTTTTGCAAATGGCCAGATCATTATGCTTTAAAGATAAGCAACCATAAATGGGTGTTTTCTTTATCAGTCAAAGGGTAGGCAGCTACTACCATCCTCAGACTCAGGATCCTTTATTCTGGGCAGCTGACAGCAGGTGATAGGAACCTTCACTTAAGGTTTAAAACTAAGGCAACACTCCATTTCCTGTTGCTTTTCTTCCTCAAAGAATACCCAGAGTAGAGTAGTTACCCATAATCCAATGTTTTATATCCTCCTGTTGTTTGCAACATATATATGTTCTGGGCTGGAAACCTATTTCCCAGAGTGACTGTAAAGTGTTCCTTGGTAGCTATGGTCCACCTGATGTTGGCCTTCATAAAACCAGCTTATACAATCAGCAGTTCATTCTTTCCATGTATGTAAATGAACACCAGAAAGTCTGGCTTGTTCTTCATTACTTAAGTGAGAATATATGTGCTTACATGCTACCTTTAAGTCATTTGGAAGTATAAACTGTTTGTGTAAGGAAGAAATATGGACTACATGCTTTCAGAAAAGAATATGCTTAGGAATATTTATCCTTTCCCAGAGTGATAGATTCTGTTTAGCTTGTTGTTTCCCCCACCATTTGCTCCTCCTTCCCTGGCTCAGGGGTGCCTGGCCCCCCTTGCAGCTAGCTCATTACTTAATTATGCTTGTAATAAGCCAAAGACTATGGAAAGAGATGATCTATGAAAGCAGCCAAAAAGATAATTACTTATCCTAAACGTCTCTTTTTTGTTTCCTAAGTTGTGTGTGTGCACATGTCATGTGCATGTATGGCTGTGGATGGGCATATGTCGTACATATGCATGTGGAGACCAGAGGACAACCCAGATGTCAGGTTTCTCCTTCCACCTGGAGATAGGGTCTCTTGTATGCTGCTGCATATCAGCTGGCCCACATGCTCCCAATGATTCTATTGTCTCCATTTCCCATTGCTCCACAGGAGCTACTGCACCTAGCTTTACATAGGCTCTGATGCTCTGAACTCAGGTACCTCAGGTTTGTGTAGCAAGGGCTTTACTCACCGAGCCATCTATCCAGCACCCTACCCTCCATCTTAAACAAAGACATACAAGCCACCAATCTTCTATTACATAGATGAAGACAAGGTCTTAAAGGATAGTAGAGCAACAAGATGGAAGGCATGTAGGTTCCTGAGTGACAACGTGGAGTGGAGTTGCTTCTCCAGCCCTTGAACAGTCAGAGTTTAGGTCAATAATGTGGGGGAGGGAAGGTGGGGGGGGGTTCAACAGTGTCTATTTAATAAGTATATTTCCCCAATCCATTCTCTCCACCTTCCTTAATATAATAATTATATTATTTTGAAGTGGATATAGTATGTCTTTTTTAGCTACAAGATTACCCTTCCCCATCTCCTTTACAGCTATGTGTGACCACATGGCTAAGAAACTAAAATCGTTTGATGGAACTTCTATCTGAGTAGTGTCCTTAATAAGTAGGCAGTCAGCATTTTCTCCCCACTTTGTCTTTCTCTCCATCTGGAATGTGAAGGTAATGAGTAGGGTTCAAGCAGCTACTTGGGGTCATTAAGTTATAAGCTAAGAATTACACAGGAGCAAAAGAAGCTCCAGCCCCAGGGTCCCTATGACTGGAGACTTCATGCCAGCTCTAGATTGTGAGTTTTTAGGTTTCCTTACATGAGAGAGAAAATTCTATCTTATTGTAGATGTGTATAGCTGAACCTCATCCTAATTAAGAGATATATCCATGAACAGATAACCTCATTTCAACCCCAGCTTGATTCTGGGTTCCTCTTTGCCAAGCTTCCCGCAAGCTGCGGAAGTAAGAGACCAGTTTCCATTCCTTTTATCAGAATGGCTTTGCCTTTTGCACTCTTTGAAACAGCTCATCAGGGAAGCTGGCGAAGAAACCCCAGTCTCTGGGCCCAGATGGTCCCAACAATGGTAGCTCACACTAGGAGACGACAAGTGTGGTGGCAGCAGCTGTGGGTTGGACTGGGGAGGGAGCTGTGACCCATCTCTGGCGCCTGGGCAATGAGACCAACAGAAAGATGGAGCGACAGTACCTGCAAATTTAGGTCAATCCAGACCGACCAGGAGGTAACTGGGCAACGGGTCTCTTTAAGTTGGGTTTTCTGCTTCCCGCCTGCTGCACTGAGCTCCAGAATCCTAGTCCAGATGGCGCCTCCTCCATGGCAGGAGAATGGAGGAGGCCAGACGCTGAGAACTAGGGGAGCATAAGCTTAGCACCTCCTATCCACAGCCTCGCAGGACTTGAGTCTGAGTCTCCCGGCCCTAGTCTCCCCACGTGTAAAGAGGGGAGCAGGCGCTGACAGCTCCTCCAGACTTCCCTCCTACAGGCTGGGTCAGAGCGCCAGCCTCCCTACTCTAGTCTCAGCTGTGCACAACTGCCTCCACTGACATCTTTGCGGACCCCTCCTGCACCCCTCAATCTCCCATCCCTAGGTTGCCCCTCACCCTCTGGTACCCTCACCTTCCTCTGACAGGTAGCGCAGGTCGTAGAACTCGCCGGCGAAGGTGCCGTAGGAGGAGTCGTGGCGTGGCACTGCCTCGTCGGCGCTCGCGTCTCCTCGCGCGCGTCCCCGGGGTCCCCGGCCCCCCGGGCCCGCGCCGTCGTCCGCGGGGCTAGTATCGCAGGCAGTGATCCCTGCCAGCAGCAGCCGCAGGAGCAGTGGTACCCACGCCGGGCGCCGCAGGGGTTGCCCCGCCATCGCTGCTCACGGATCCCGCAGCCAGGCCGCTCCGGCCGCAGCGGGGACCCCGCGGGCGCGGGCCGGGACCGAGCCGCCGCCAGCACGCGCCGCGCAGCCGCGGAGCGCCCGCACCCGCCGCCTCCCTGCCTCGCTCTGCGCATCCTCGCTCCAGCCCCGCAGCCTGCCCCCGTTCGCTCAGCATCACCCCCTCCTCGCCTGATGCTCCTTCCTTGCGTCCTTCTTCCAATTCTCCCCATTGCCCAGTCGCCTCCAGATTTGACCCTCCTGGTCTCTGGGTGCTTAGTGTGGTCCGCTGACCTACAGCATCAGCACAACCTAGGAGCTTGCTTGTATCTCTCAGGTTCCACTCTGGAGACACAAAGCAGAATTTGCTCTCTTACTCAAATCCCCAGCATCCAGTTTCCACACCATATTAGAATGACTGTCTCCAACATCTTGCTTCTGCAACTTTTTGTCCGGAGAAAAAGCTTAACTAAACTCATACATTTCTCTGGACCATCACGGAAGGAAGTGTAACTTAAGGCCTTGGCAAAAGCCACAAGTGCTGGAGCATAACCTGAGCCTTTCAAACTAGGCAACTGGTTTACCCATTTTCCCAGAAGCAAAGTGCACAGACATTAAATGAGCCAACCATGTCTGATAAGCACGCCAAACTCCACGTTTTCACATCAGTTTGTACCACTTACACTTTGCATTATTTACCTGGCCATTCATTTGCTCAATTAATATACACAGATCCCAGGTTTGTCTTCAAATGACTCTTGTTGGGGTGGTGACAATTAGTTGTCTTCTGCAAGAAATAGCGACACTATCTCCTCCTCGATACTACTTCAGAACCTTGCATGTTAAACCCTTCTTCTGGTTCTTTTAAAAATAAATTGCACAAAGTAAGGAAATTGCTACTGAGGCAGAAAAACAGATTTCAAATGCAGACCTGGAAGTCAGACTGCCTGGGTTATCAGTAATGACCAGTGATCAATAATTCCTGGGATGTAATGCATACTAAATAAGATCATGTAGGGAAAGGTTTGTAGGGTTCAAGGTCATTCATGTCATAACATGGCACAGAACTATGAAATACTGAGAACCCATAATTTCAACTGTTTCTCAGCCCAGTGGCTAGGAGACATGGGAGCTGCTACTGAAGGAGAGATGCCTTGGGGAATCCAAAGGCCAGCTGTTCATTATTGGATATAGCTGACAGGTCAGCTTGTCCAATTAGAATTTAATTATGCTAATCCTGTCAGGGTCTCTCCCTGAACCTGCTCACCTCAGCTCTGCAGGCTGGCCAGTGAGCTTGGGATCCTCCTGTCTTGCCAGCACTGGTATTATAGACATGCTGTCGCATACTGCTTTTTATGTGGGCACTGGGGATTTGAACTCAGGTCCTCATGCTTGCACAGCCAGTACTTTACTAACTGAGCAACCTCCTGAGCCCGGAGCTTGCTGGACCTGCCTATTCTAGCGAGTCCCTAGGATCCACCTTCCTCTGCTCTCCACCCCAACACTAGGGTAATAGAGAAATGCTGCTGTACCAGGCTTTTACATAGGTGCCCAGGGTCCAAACTTCATGTTCATGAAGCAAACACATCACCCACTAACCCATTTCCCGGACCCGGTTAGTCACTTTTAAATGGAGAGGCATTTAGTTTCATTTTTAAAAGACAGACAACCTTTATTTCTCTTCTCATCAAAATAATTTTTCAAAACCACCCTTTTTTTCTGTTATAAAACATCCCAAATTAGTGCTACCATTCAGTATCCAACCAGAAAGAGATGTGCCCTGCCTCTGACCACCTGCTGTGTGTCATTTTTCACTTTGAATTTCATAAGATATAAAAGCTGTGATCTTGGAAGTCCCTCAGAAAGTTAAACATAGAGTTGCCATATGATCTGGCAATTCCAAGAGAACCCAAAACATATGTTCACACACAAAAACCTGTGCATGAATGTTCATAAAATTATCGTTCATAATAGCCCCAAAGCAGGAGCATCCCAGATATCTGCCAACCGAATAAATAGATAAACAAAACATGGTATCCATGGTATTCTCATCTTCTCCATTATTCAGTCACAAAGACAGAATGAAGTTCTGATACACACTATAACATAGAGGAACCTTGAAAACATGGTTACATGAGAGAAGCTGATCACAAAAGTCCACAAATTATGTGACTCCAGATATATGAAGTGTCCAGAATAAGCAAATTCATAACCAGAAACTTACAGGCCAGGGTAGGGGGTGGTTGGTGGTTGCTGGGGGGAGGGGCAGAGTCACGAGTCAGATTATGTTTGCCCAACATCGTGGACATGCTGAAAGACACTGAGGTGCACACTTTAAAATCATTAAAATGGTGGGTTTTATTCGAAGACTTTAAAGGTCTGTGATCTTTGAAATGGTGAATGATAATGATATCAGGATCTTCCTGTGCTCTTTGGGAAATAAAATTCCAGATGCATCCTGGTGGGAATTTCTGAGTGCTAAATGCTTCCCTTTTCACACTTGAAGATCTGTGCTGTCCCTAACCTGTCAACTCTATGGGCTGAGGGGTACCAGACCTCTGCAGTAACACACCAGGACTTTCCAGCTAGGAGTCTGAGGCCAGGGTTTAGAGTCCCAGCTCTGTAATGATTATGTTAGCAGACTCTTCCCTCTCCTCTTGAATCCACAGTGGATGCTGTATTACCTTCTAGTGCTGTTGTTTGGGTCTAAAGTAGACAAAGAAGGTAATGATTGCACAACCCCTTATAGTCACTGTGAGCTCACTCAGGGCAGCTTCACTGTCTCAGCACCACCATACATTTAAGTAGGCAAAAGGTAATGGCCCCTGCAGCAATACACTCCTCTGGACTTTACTGGTGGGGGTGAACTGCCAGTGGTACTGGGTTTTCACATATGCTAGTGACCAGCATGTTTGTGCTCAGGCTTGCAGTGATGTTCACCCGTTGAGCCTCTTGTAAACCCAAGGGAGAGGTGGGGGACAACGTAGGAGCTTTTAAGCCTCCTGAAAGCAGCAGCCAAATCCTCCATGTACCCCTCCTTAGAAACAAAGCAAGTCATACATGTGGGATATACGTGTGTCCTGAACGCTCTGGAAACCTTCTGCTCTGTTCTGGGGGTTTCCACCTGAGAGCAGAGGGGAGGAGTACACACTGCAGAGAACAGCTCCTAAGAGGAAGCAGCTGCTGGGTTGCAGGAGATGACAACCCCGTGTTCTATAGGAACATGGTTTGTGTCATAGAGGACAGCCAAAGCCATTTTGCTAGTACATCTTTGGGCTGCGTGGGTGATAAGCACCCACCCAACACTATACTTTCCCCAGACAGTTCCACGGAAACAGCAGAACAACAATAAAGAGCTATTGATGAGGAGAGGGTCATGGCCTATACAGGGTCACAGCAAGCCCTGCACGTGTCAATAGCTCCTCCTGTCATTTTTTTTTTTTTGTATGCGTGTGTACCATACCAAGGTACAGGAGGGGCTGATATGTGTACTGAGAACCAGGATTCATCAGGAAAGACCCCCAGGACACTGTGCACTAAGGCAGGGAAATGTGCCATACATCCTATAAAGATTTCCCTCAAAATATATTAAACTGTAAAGAGTCAGTCCTTAAAGGGTTACTCCTTGGTTATCTGAATACCTGTTTACATACCTCGGTTGCATTAATGCTAGTCAGTGAGGCAAGTTTTATAGTCATTAGTATCAAATTATTGGCACCATTCATTTGTAGGGGTAGGGAGAGCAAACTACAATACAACATAAAAATACAGTTCTGATACAAAGGTACGGGATCAGTTCCATTGAACAAGCAGTCATAAGAAATGGATGTGGACGGTTTACATACAAGAAAACACAGCTCGTAACTTATCACACAGAAAGGTGTTCAGCCTTGCTAGCAGTTCATCAAATAAGACAGCTTCTCAAGAATAACTATACACATCTATTAAACTAGCAAAAAAAAATAAAATAAATTAGAATAGCAAAACCCAGTACTGGCAGAGCTATTGGTAAATAGAAATGCTTATACATTGCTGGTGGCATTATAAATTGTAGAGGGAATTCAAGCATTCAGAGGAGGGGAACTTTAAGGTCCTTCCAATCCAAAGATTGGATCTTTCTAGAAAGCAATCTGGCAATATAAAACAAGAGCTATAAAATATTTCATGCTCTCTGACCTTGTAATCCCTCTTTGGAGATATTCCGGAGGGAATAGTCCAAGAGAAGGATTTTATATATATATATATTTATTTATATATATTTTTTTACAAAGACATTCATAGCAGCACTATTTATAAGTGTGAAAATTTGCATATAACTCAAATATCTGTTAATGGGGAGAAGTGAGGTTAACTGTGTCATGTGACTATAAAGACATATAAGTTAGTGAAAGTATCTGTCTAATGAGATGTCTCAGGTAAAGAAATATAACAAAAGGAACGTTGGCGCCAAGCACAGCTATGTAAAAACCGCGTACGTGGGAGAAGCAGGAAGAACTTCAGAGCTAGCTGCAGGGAGGGGTTCCTTAATTCCCACAAAGTTATTCAAGTGCATAATAAAAATTTAAAAACACATTTCTTGAAACTATATAAAAAGGGAGTTAGGTTTCTTCTGGGCCAGGTCCTGTCAACATAGAATGGATGGAATTTAGAAATAATTTGTTTTCTAAGGAAAAGCCAAATGAATCTTCCTGATACTGAATCATCTTGACCCTGTAAAGATTTTTTTTTTAGACAATGTAAGTTAGATTTTCCTATATGGGTCTCAAAGATAAATTCCATTTATCCCAAGTTGTCTTGTATCCAACGAGTTTACACATTCAACTGTATTTCAGGTTAAGCTGAAGTATTTTCAGTTGTATAATATGTAACTTTCCCCCATTCATCTATTCATGTCTGAATAAAAATAAATAACTTTATAAGATTTGTGTATTATTCAGTGTAAATGGAAAACCAGCAGTAAAGAATTATTCTCTCATAAAATGACCCATTTAACAAACAGCCAAAGCTTGGTGCAAATGTCAATCATTAAAAAAGTCACATCGTTGAGAGTGTAAGCGGAGGATTCTGTGCTGCGTTAGCCACTGGGGTTACTAACAGATACACACAGGTACCTCTGAATAGAAATCCCCTTTCTTCTAGAAACTTTCTACCAAACCCTGTCTCCACTGCATTGAGCAGTAGAAAAACCTCTCATGCTCTGGAGACGTAAAATAACTTTTCCAATGAAGTCAAGCCGGAAGCTGGCTTCCGCTAACCCTGGAGACCTGGGCGAACAGAGCACACATCTGTAGGTCGTGCCGCAGTGAGCACACCGAGCCCGAGGAAAGGAAGCGGACGAAGGCACCATGCCATCTCCAGGCAGCAAGGGTGGAGTGTCACAGTTCTGTCATCAGCAATCTTTTCATCATCTTTTCTCTTTCCAGTTCCTGCCGGAGCGTCTCTGCACTGAGAAACAAGGGACAGAGCGGTAAGACAAAGCCTTGGTGGCTGCTGAGTAGACAGAACCTAAACATCATCTTGCAGACGCTAGATTTTCCTTCTTAGGCTCTATTGGGATGCACTGCATTGACTAGCAATACAGTGAGACTAAACCGTCTGGCTCCTGAGGGGTTTCCCTCCCCAACCCATGGGGTGTTCCTTGGACTCATCTCATAGCTGAGTGTGGAGATCTGCTCAGTGAATGTCTATTAAAGGACTGAAAATGTTTTAAATTAAAAAAAAAATAGCTTAGTCAGACATGGTGGTACATGCTTTATTTCTAGCATTTGAGAAGCAGAGACAAATGGGTCTCTGTGAGTTTGAGACCAGCCTGGTCTATGTAGTGAGTTCTAGGATAGCCAAGGCTACTCAGAGGGATCCTGTTTCAGTATCTACGTACATACATGCACAATATATATACTTTATTACTGTTGTTGTTGCTGCTGTTATGTGTGTACAAGTATGAGCAAACTCATGCACATAGATGCATTTTGCCATTATACACATATGAAGGTCAAAGGTCAACTTTCAGGAACTGTTTCTCTCTTTCTACTGAAGAATAAAACTGAAGTCATCAGGCTTTCTTGGCAAGTGATTCTATCCTGGAGCCATCTGGTGGCCTGGGGCTGGGGGAGTGTTAGATTTCTTTTGATTGTGCTTTAAATTCACTTAATTTTTTTCTAGAGTGTATGTTGGTTAATATCCAAAGTAGTGTCTAAACAAAGAATGTGCTATGTTTAATGAATAAAATAAAGGGAAGGTGAAAGATGTAAGGGGGAAGGGAGGTTGGGTGCATTAAAAACTGGCTGCTTTGGGGGGCTGCTTTGACTTCTTGGTCCCCAGGTCTGCTGAACACTCTGTTGTAGTGGTTTTAATGAAAACGTCCTCCATGGGGTCAAATATTGAACACTTAGTCTCTAGTTGGTGGCAACCGTTTGAGGAGGTTTAGGAAGTGCAGGCTTGCTGGAGGAAGTATGTCACCATTCCTGGGGACAAGCTTGGTGAGGCATATTCTCACCCTATTGCCAATTCACTCTCTCTGCTTTGTGCTCCCAATTAAAGACAAAGACATGCGTTCTTGGTTTCCTTCTCCTGCCATGACAGTTGCTTGTTGCTGTGCCTTGCCCTGCCATGATGGACTCTTATTCTTCAGGAACCATAAGCCAGAATAAACTCTCTCTTCCTTAAGTTGCCTTTAGTTGTGGTATTTTATTTGTGTGTAATAAATTTATATTTATTACAGCAACAGAAAAATAAGACAGTTATAGACCTACCGTTTTTTGTTTCTTTCTTTTTTTCTTTCTTTCTCACTTTCTTTCTTTTTAAAGGTTTATTTATTTTATAAGTACAGTGTCACTGTCTTCAGACACACCAGAAGAGGGCATCAGATCACATTACAGACAGTTGTGACTCACCATGAGGTTGCTGGGAATTGAACTCAGGACCTTTGGAAGAGCAGTCCATGGACCGACCTTGTTTCTACCAGTTAAATAAATACATACATATGGGTAATTGTGTAAAGGTAGTGTGTGTGTGTGACATGTATGTGCATAATGATTTATTTTGATTTTTATTTTGTGTGCATATGCCTCATGTATACAGATGTTCAAGGAGGTGAGAAAGGGGCACCAGATCCCCTGGAGATGTAGTTAAAGGTGGTTGTGTGAGCTACCCAAAATGAGTACTGAGAACAGATCTCAGGTTCTCTGGAAAAATAGCACACACTCTTAACTGTTGAGCCATTCCTCCAGCCAGAAAATAAAACCTATATTTTGAAAGGCATGGAGTAACTTTAATAATCTCACTCAGGAAGTAAGTCAGTTTTTACCATGGCCAACGTGTCCCCACACAGTCTGGCCCAAGGTGCAGCTTTGGTGGGTTGCTGCAATCATCCACCCTGTGCCTTACAGAGGAAAACCACAAATCAATCTAGCCTCACTAGCTCTTAGTTATTTAAAGATTTAGCTTTGGAGGCCCCACAGCTGTGAGATAGTTATCAGTGTCTTGCCACCTTGGCTATGGATGATGGGTCTGACACATGGGTTCTGGTGATGGTGGTAGAGAAGGCTACCTTTCAAGGACAAGAGGACCTCTTTTGGGCTGGAAGTGGGGCTAAGGCTGGGAGTATAAAGTATTTGTCCTGTAAGTACAGTGACCTGAGTCCCATCCCCAAATAAAAATACCAGACATGGCACACAGACACACCTCCACATGGGAGGGAGACAGAAAGATCCCTGAAGCTCATTGGCTACCCAGATGCCTAATTATTAGTGAGTACCAGAGGCCAGTGAGAGACTTTGTCTTAAAGAGGTGCATGATGTTCTTGAGGATGACCCCCGAGGTAGTCCACGGGCTCCACACATACTCCTGCATATATACAAACACATACATATATGAGCACACATATACACACACATGTGCATGCACACACATATAGACATAAATATATGAACACACACACACACACACACACTTCTAAAAAGGTCTCTTGGTGGAAACCCTGACTTCACTTGGGCCTGACTGGATGATGGGAAGGCTGTCATGTCTTCTTTGCTGCCTTATCTTTGAGACCAGAGTCTGCTCAGCTTCTCACACTGATAATTTAAGAAGTGTTTTGTCCGGAACTACAGTAGAGGGTTGACTTGTCCTAGATTTGCCTAGTCTCTCCCTGACTTTAAGGCTAAAAATATTTGTTTGCCCCCATGGCTGGAAATACAGATCACAAAAGGAGCACAAAAAAAAGCTAGAAAAGCCCTGCCGGTTCCCAGAAAAAGACGCGACTGTCTCTCCTGTGCATCCAGGTCTCTCTTGAGGATTCCTGTCCTGTGTCACTAACTCCTCAGTTCTCCAGAGCCAAGAGGCTGCTTTGAGGCAGTTTCTCTATTTCTCCATTCTCTCTTTTCTTGTCTCGAGTCACTGGTCTCCTCAAGCTTTTCTCACAACTGCCCTGGCCCCTACACTTGCTAAATCATGCCAGACATGCCCAAGTGCAGGAAGCTGGGACTGGCAAGTCCCTCTGCCAAGCCTATCTTCCACAACTACCTGCAGCCTGCTCCCTGCCACCTTCAGGTGTCACTTCAGTGAGGTCATTCCAACCTTTCCTATTGCTTTTCACAGTCTCAATTTACTCCTTGCCCCTGACATCTCTCTCTCTCTCTCTCTTTCTCGGACACACACACACACACACACACACACACACACAGGAGACATGTTTTTCTGCTTCTCTAACCCTCATGTACGAAAGTGCAAACTCCAGCAGGGTAGGACTTTATCTGTCTGGTTCACTGTCCAACCCTAGCACCTAGAACACAGTGTACTCCTTAGAGACCTTTCCTTACAGGACAAGTGAATGGAAGGGGCTGGGAAGAAGGCTCAGTCAGTAAAATGCTTGCCATAAGGACTTGAGTTCAGGTCCCCAGCACTCAAGGAAAGCCTGGCTTGGTGATGCGTGTGCATCTGTCATCCCAGAGCTGGGCAAGCAGGAAGAAGCAGGGCCCTGGAGCTCATTGGCCAGCCTAACTGAACTCATGAACTCTAGCTTCAGTGACTTGAAACAATTTCAATACGTTGATTAAAACTTATTCAAACAAATAAGATAGAAACCAGCTGATACCATGTGACATTGATCTCTAGCTTCCATACACACACATGTACATATGCATGTGCACGCTCACATATATGTGCACACATGAACATGTATATACAGTACATACATTTATACACAGACACGAAAAAAAAAAAGAATGAACGAGGGCCTATAGAGTCACAGACAAGGTGAGCTAGAGTCTAGGTCTGGCTCCCTGTTACCAGGGTACCTGCTACTTTTCTGACTCACCTGGCTGCCAGAGAGACGGGCTTCCGGGAGGTGTAGATGGTCTGTACTGTGGCCACAGTCTCTGTCAGTGGCCGCAGGGTCGCTGTTGGAATCAACGGGGAAGACTGGCCGGGACAGCACTGTAATTTGTTCTCTCTAAAGTCTGCCTGAAGGGGGAACAGAAACAAGAGATCTATCTCTAGGCCCATCTTCATGTGTCAGCTGCTCCCTGGGCCTCACTGAACTGCTCTTACTTATTTTAAAAATAGCTGAAGTCATCACACGTTTCCAAATCACTTTAAATGATCTTACTCTGTGCCTGACACCATGCTAAGCACTCTCCACACATTACCTCTTGACAACCTTTTAAGACAGATCATCTGCCACTGCATCTTAGAAACCATCCTTCAGGAGATGTGTCATTTTTGTGGGTACCACAGAAAAGGCAAGACATGGCACTCAGACATTGTTGTGCTATATCTTGTAGTAAACACTCTGATTTGGGGCTGGAGTGATGGTTCAGCGGTTAAGAGCACTGACTGCTCTTGCAGAGCACCTGGGTTCAATCCCCAGCACCCATATAGTGACCCACAAGCATCAGCAACTCCATTTTTCCAGGGGATCAGATGCCTTATGCTGGCCTCAGTGGGTTCTGCATGTAGTATATGGTGCACAAAAACTCATGCAAACATTCACATGAACATGAGGATAAGTAAGTAAAGAAGCATTTTGCTTTCATGACATTAAAATAGAACAGTATATATCTTAGAATTGCTTCTCTGGAAAGGAAAAATGAATCTTACAGAGTTTAAGTCAATGGTTCTCTACCTGTGTGGGTTACAACCCCTCTGGGGTCACCTAAGACCATCAGAAAATACAGATATTTACATTATGATTCATAACAATAGAAAATTACAGTTATGAAGTAGCAACCAAAATAATTTTATAGTTGGGGGTTATCACAACACGAGGAACTGTATTAATGGGTCACAGTATTAAGAAGGTTGAGAACCACTGGTTTAAAATTTTCAGTTGAGGTCACCCAGTAAGTAGTTATTTG
The DNA here is from genome assembly GCA_021653895.1 of Mastomys natalensis. NCBI lineage: Eukaryota > Metazoa > Chordata > Mammalia > Rodentia > Muridae > Mastomys > Mastomys natalensis. The sequence goes on from JAJTUV010000391.1 coordinate 2,250,275, forward strand.
TTAGTTTGTGTGTGTGTGTGTGTGTGATGTGACATGGCACACATGTGGAAGTCAGAGGACAACTTACAGGAGTCAGTTCTCTTCTACCATGTGGATTCCAGGAATCAAATGAACTTAGGTCATTAGCTTGGTAACAAGGGCCTTCCTATACTGAGCCATCTCAAAGACTGCAAGAAGTAATTAAAAACAGTCCTCAGGGACTCCGAGGTAGCTCTGTTGGTAAAGTGCTTGCCACGCAAACATGTGGAACTGAGTTCTGATCCCTACCACCCACATGAAAAGTCAGATACAGCTGCACACATCTGTAATTCCAGCACTGGGAAGGCAGAGGCAAGAGGACCCTTAGGACTTGCTCCAGTTTTAGGAAGAGATTCTGTCTCAAAAAATAACGTGGAGGGAGCTGAGATGTCGGCTCAGTGGTTCAGAGTACTTGCTGCTCTTCAGAGGATCTGAGTTCAGGTCCCAGCATCTGTGTCACGCAGCTCGCAACTCTAGGGCATCTGATGCCATCATCTGGCCTTTGAGGGCACTGCTACTCTTGTCTCTACAAGCACCCAAACATGCATGCATGGCATACATTCACACATTCATACATGCATATAAATAAAAATAAAATAAATCTTAAAAACGAAAGGTAGAAAGAGATTAAGAAAGAAACTTGATATTGATCTCTGGCCTTTACATACCTACATGCATACACACAAGCATATTTGCACACAACTGCATGCATTCACATAAATACATAATACCGACAGAAAGATACACACATACACACACACACACACACACACTGTATTCAGAGAGTTTGTAGAACGCAGTTAATGATGTTCTTCATTGATAAAACACCACTGTGGGTCCAGAATGCCGTCCCCAGACCAGCACTGTCATCGTTAGTTTGAAACTTGGTTAAAAATGCTCAAGTTTTACTCAAGACCTTGGTAGCAGAAAGCCCAACATGGTAAGCTCTCACAAGGCTTCCAGATGCTTCTGATACACAGCACTGTCAGAACCACTGGCCTGCAGCACACTGCCTAGTTCACAGAGGGAAATCTCTTGCCACTTATAAAGCAAAATACACTTATTACTTTTACATAGAATGCTCAAGAACAGAAGCAGCTGTTGGGAGGCTGAGAGTGGTGGGAGTTTGAATGACATAGTGAGACTCTCAATAAAACCAAAACCAAAATAAATAGTGAGAACAAAAGAATATAAATGAAGAAATTTTATAATCCCTTATTGCTGTCATTAATCTATGCCAACAGTAGTTTTTCATGCATATCCTTAAGATTTTTATAGCCTTAAAGATTTTTATATCCTTAAAGATTTTTTATTATTTTATGTGCATGTATGCATGTTTTACATGCATGTATGTATGTGCATCGTGTGCACACCGGTACCCAAGAGATCTGTGTTGGATCTCCTGGAACTGCAGTTACAGTTGGTTGTGAACCACCTTGTAGGTGCTAGGAACTAAACTCAGGTTTCTTGAAAGAACAGCCAATGTTCAGAGCTATCTCTCCAGCCTCCTCTTTAAAAAAAACAAAAACAAAAACAAAACCATTTTGGTAATGCTCACACACGCACACGTGTGCACGCGCGTGCGCGAACACACACACACACACACACACACACACACACACACACGTGCTTGCAACTTTTGTTAATGCTGATTCTTGACTCTGAATTTGGAGAAATTTACCACCCAGATGTCTAAAGAGGCTTTCATCTTTGATCTAGAGAATACATAATTCTCTTCTTGGTGGTGATACAGAAGATGAGCTGCCTTTAAAAGTCTGCTGCAGAGAAGCACAGAACCCATTTTGTATCTTATAACTGCCCCTAAAGGGACAGAGCGCTCTGTCCCTGTGACTGGTGATGCTCCACATGGCAGGCAGCTGGTCCATCAGCCTGGGCAACACAGAGCAGAGCCTTCAGTCTGCCTGTGATGGATGGGCTGCATGTGCAGGAAAGTAATTCCGTGTGTTGTTTAAAAGCCTGGCCTGCCTGATGTGGCAGCTGGCTAATAGGAGGTTGCATTGCTTCAGTGAGTGGGTGACAGGTGGGCTTCTGAGGCCACTTCTGAGGGCCATTTGCACCAACGGTGCAGAGGCACAGGTGAGTTAAAGCACAGAGGTCCCAGTGCAAATGCTCCCTGTGTCCACACTTATGGTGTGCAACCCAAGAAGGGAAGGTGGGGGAACTGGTTGCACTTAAGAAGGATCTTTAATGAGCAGTAAATTTTCCTATTAAGCCCTCTTAAAATATCTGTTAAATGACAGAATGAATAAATACATTAGCTTTCAGTAGAATGAAACAGGAAACAGAAGAGCATATCAGGTTAGAAAGAAGAACTTGGGCCTGTGTGTGATCCTGCTGGGAGGACATAAGATGTCCTTTAAAAACCGAGACACGGTGACTTGAGTCTATGAGGCTATGAGTGTAGAAATCTAACACCATGGCTTAAGAGAGGTTTCTTGGTTGATATGGGCCAACATTCTCTATGAGAATTCATTAAGAACACTCAGGGTCACATAGGGACAGACTGACTGCCAGTTCAACTTTGTACAGAGTCCACTAAGCTGTTGAAGGCCACGCAGCTGCAGCCGGATGGGTCTGGAGGCCTGCAGAGCGCTTCTGTGTCTTATACTTAGAGGAAGTGGCCTCGTGCAGGGATGAGAAAACAGAAAGCCTGGGGCCTCAGCTTTGGCCTCTGTTACCAACCAGCTCTCCATATCACCATCTTCCCTCTCAACTATGTCTCAGCCTTGAGTTCCTCTCTAACAGCTGTTCCTTGTTTCCAGCCAAGTCTTCCAAAGGCAGGCACACTATCATGCAGGTTTGTCCCTTCCCACAGGCCAAGCTTCCTCCAGGCACTTACTCTTACGGTTTCCACATAAAAGGGACACTGAATAGCTCTGGTGCTCAAGGTTTGGTCCAATATCCAGAGAGAAGTGGCTGGAGCCTGAGAGAAGGGACTAGCTTGGTAACAAGCTCATAGCAGAGTAGGCTACTAGGGAGTGGGGGCTTGTTGGAGGAAGTGGGTCACTGGGGCTGTTGCTTTGACAGGTATATCTTGTTTCCAGGGCCCTTCCTTGGCCACTTCCTGCTTCCTGGTTGCCACAAGAGCAGCTTTCCTCTGCCTTGACCTTGCCCTATTTGTCACAGCTTTGTATCAGGCACTTTGTAAAAGCAAAGGAGCCAACTGGCCATCTGCTGAGACCTCTGAGGCAGTGAGCCACAGTGGCTCTTTCCCTTTTGAAGTTGGTTTTCTGAGGACCTTTCTCACGGTGATGGGGATCTCAGAGAACGGACTCACTGTCTAAATTCTGGAAGGCAGAAATCTGGTAGCTCCCTGTCCCTCTCCCTTACCAATCTAGTATCTTCCCAGCCTCCTAAATACCTTCCCAGCCACATACTTCTCCCGCCTCTACCATTAAAATCACTCAGGGGCCAGCTCTCTGCACACGCTCTCTTAAGCTACTGTCCTAGATTTATTTCTAGACAATTGTTCTAAACTTGTTCCGTCTGGACTCAAATGTTCTCCCACTGTGGTCACAAAGAGGCTTTCTAAAAACACCTGCCCTGCCCCTGCCCTGCTCTCATAGCTTCCGAAGGCTTCCCGTTGCTGCTGGGAAAGCACCAGGCATGGCTTTGCTTCTATAGCACTAGGTCCTCTTCCTCCTCTCACACCCCAGGCTCCTGCTCCCTGTATTCCAGTTCTCTGGCCTTCTTTGCAGTCCTTTGAATGTGTTGTGGCCCATCCCGCCCCAGGACTCTGGTTCACGCTGCTTCCTGTCTGCTCTGGCTACCTTTGTGTCACTCTTGCCCAGTTCTTAAAAGTCCCAGTGTGATTGCTGACATTGGCTTCCAGCTCCATCTGTGCCCCCAGCTCTCAGGAAGGGCTTCCCTGAGTGTGCCCCATCACTGCCAAGGCTGGGCAGGAGGCCAGAGTGCCCCCATCATGGTCGACGGAGTGAAGTGGAGTAGAGCTGTCAGCTGGGAGCTGTGTCCAGCAGAACTGCGGGGTGGGCTGGCTGTATAAGCTTCAGAACGATGGTACCCAAGAGCATGGCACAGCTCTGGTAGCTCTGTCCTCTCAGTAAAGTGGCCTAGAATGAGCTCTTGACCCTAGGGAAAATGAGGTGACCTGATACCTTCTCATCTCTGCTCATCCTTTGAAACCGGAAGGAGCCTCTGCTCCATCACTCCATGCCAAGGGCTGAAGCCTCCTTAGGCAGTGAGTATAGTCTAGTTCACTACTGTATTCAGAGATACCTTTGGCCCCTTGGGAAGCCTCCAGAGAAGACAGAAACCCTTGGAAAAGGGTCTCATAGATTATGAGTTCAGGGATTACAACTGACTCCTGGGAGGGGTGGGAAGGAGAGAAAGTAGGAGAAGAACTGTACTGTGGTCCCACTGCGGCTATGTTTAGTGGCTCACGATAAAGTGAGATTCTGCAGAAACTTCCAGGGAAGAATGGTTAGGCAGCTAAAAAGACGTGTGGAAATAATCATTGCTGCCATCCTGGAGAGGGAGAAAAGATGACATTTAGAATGTTTAGAAGAAGGGCTGGAGGGATAGCGGATAGCACAACCATCTGTAACTCCAGATCTGGGGAAGCAATGCCTTCTTCTTACCTCTGTGTGCACCAGGCACACATGCGATGCACATCTCTACATGCAGGCAAAACACTCATACATATAAAATAGAATACATATTTTAAAATGTTCAAATGCATTTAATCTATGTGTTAGTTTAAATAAGTTGCCTAGTGAAGACAGGGAGAGAGGCGGTCACGAGGGGTCCATAGCCAGGACTTGCACAGGGTCCTCGTCTTTGTACCAATGTCTCTGGAGCCTGGAGAGTTGGTGGTCATCACAGATATTTTGGAGATATCTATATTATGAAATTTTTGGATCTCAGTCTTTTGATACATGTTTCAAACCAGAGTATTTCTTATTACTATTCCTAGGGAGAGTAGTCTTAGTGGGTAAAGTGCTTCTTACACATGAGGGAGATGAAGACAGGGGGATCCCTGGGGCTTAGTGCCCAGCCAGCCTAGCGGAGTCACTGAGCTCCAGGGCTGTGAGAGATCCTGCGTCAAGAACAAGGTGGGTGGCACCAAAGAATGATATCCGAGGTGTTGTCTGTCTGTCTGTCTGTCTGTCTGTTTCCCTCTTCCTCCATCTCTTTCTTATCTCACATGCACACAGGAACACAAACACATCATGCATACCTGCACACGCGCGCGCACACACACACACACACATAAAAGTGGATGGTCTGTGTAGTGAAGTGACTTACATAAGGCCATATACCATTATCAAGATGCAAATCCAACACAAAACAACTTGAAACAAGTGTTAAAACAAGAACACAGTGCACGTGAAAGCACTATTTCCAATTGCCAAACTGGACATGGCCCAAGTCCCCATGAATCACTAGATAAACAGAGCACAGCAAAACCATACTACATATGCATTCTACCATAAAAGGAAGAAAGTGTAGATTCATGCGCCAAAGTGAATGGACCTGAAAACAAGATACTAAGTGAAAAATGCCACTGGGTAGTGGTGGTGCACACCCTTAGTCCTAGGACTTGGAGGCAGAGACAGAAGGATCCCTGAGTTTGAGGCCAGCCTGGTCTACAGAGTGAGTTTTAGGACAGTCAAGGATACATAGATAAACCCTGTCTAGGAAGGAAGGAAGGAAGCAAGGAAGGAAGGAAGGAGAAAGGGAAGGAAGTGAGTGAGTTAGCACCAAAGGACTTATAAAGTAGGTTGTATTTATGGAAAATATCCAGAATCCATGAACACACACACACACACAGCTCAGACTGGTGGCTGGCAGAGGCTGGAGCCAGAAAGAAAATACTAAGTAACTGCATAGTGGGTGATACAAACATATTGTAAGAAAGCCAGGTGTGAAGGTGCATGCCTGTAATTCCAGCACAGGCTGAGACAAAAGACGCATCAACTGAAGGCTAGCCTGGACCACAGAATAAGATCCTAAAAGTAGATATGAAACTAGGGGAACAAAGAGGGTTAGTGGGGGGGGGAGGGGCATGAGAAAGGGGGCTGTTCGCAGTGTACAATAAACGTGTATGAAACCTTTTAAAACTAAAATTTAATTTTTAAAAACCCTAAATGATCTGGGGAGATGATTCAGCGGATAAGGTGTTTACCCTATAAATGTGGAGAGTGGAGCTCAGATCCACAGCACCCACAAAAAATCTGGACTCTCATGGTGGCCTGCCTGTAATTCTAACTCTGAAGGTGAAGACAGGGATCCCTGGGACAAGTTGGCTAGCTAGATTAGTCGAACTGGTGGGTTCTAGGTTTGGCAAGTTTTTGCCTCAGCAAATAAAGTGGAGAGGTATCAAGAAAGACCCCACCATCAACCCATGGCCTCCATACAGATGTGCACACATGTGCGTCTGTACAATGTATACACAAACCACCAGTACACCCACACTCAAGAAGGTTGGCCTAAGACTGGTATAATCTTTAAAACTACCCAGACATTCAGTGAATTTCAGTGGTACTTAATACACTGGAGACCTAGTGGAAAGGAAAAATTGAAAATAGGGTTTTTTTTTTCTCATAGAAAATACTACTGGAAGGAGACAGAAACAGTCATTATTCAATAAATATAGTAAATGCTATTGTGTGGTCTTTTAATATGGTTACTTTTCTGTGAGTCTCAATAAAGTAAAACAGGCCTCAGTCCCAGGACCTCTCCCCCTCACAGCCTTCCCTGATGTGGAAGTGAAGGTTTACAATTTAGCTCTGCCGTCTGTGTCTACTTACAGTGAACTGTGGTCCTGAGGTAAAGGGATCAGGAAACGCGTTCATCATTGGTTCTGCTGGGAATGTTTTTATCTTCAAAAAAAGAGAGAAATAAGGGGTTACCTTCAGATCAGAAGACATGTTTGAAGCCTTCGCTGGCACAGCTTTAGTACTGAGAGGAAGGAACCTGGGAAGTTTAGGAGCCTTCATCTCTCTGCAGTGGAGGAGGAAGGCCTGTCTGTGCCGGAGTTACGTGGTATAGCATGTTTGCCTTGCCTAGGACTCCACTTATGGGGTCTTGTAGGCATGTGTCCAAAGCCTGTCCAAAGGCTACATTCAAGGCAGATAAGGAGACAATCCTGGTGTACCTGGGGTGATTTCTGAGGTCTTTTCCATGGCTGTGGGAATGGCAAGAAGCATCTGAATAGTCTGCTGGGAACATAGTACACCTCAGCTGCTCGGGCCAACTAAATCAGAAGGCAGTCCCTGGCAAACGGTTTGCATTGTTCAGTTCCTGTACACTTTGAGCAGCAAAGTCTTGAGGAGTGTCTATGGGAGCATGAACAAGCCCGCCACTACAGCCTTTGGAAACAGAAAATAAGGTACTTGGAAGCATCCAATGTGGCAAGAGAAGAACGCTCATTTTAGTGAGGATGGAGTCCAGACAGCAGGTAATCATGACATTTATGTCATTTGCTCATTTTGGCTTTGGCTTCTTGGAAGTCTTGGAAAATGAGAGTGCTTCTTTATTTGAGGCAATAATAAATACCTGGAGGGTCAGAGACCTGGTGACTGTGGCACTAGCTTTGCCTGTAGTCCTCAGGCCCAGAAACAGCTTGTATACCTGAGTAGGCACAGGTCATTGACAAGGCACAGAGGCCAGTCCTTCCCAGGGACAGTGGTTTTGTGTACTATAGGGTCTTGCCTGTGGACTGATTCTAGGACAGTCCCTTGGTACCTTCACACTGTTTAATAAGGATGGAGGAACAGGGACACAGCAGACCAGATCCAAATCAGAAGCAAGTTTCTGAATAGACAGAGCAGCTGTCAGTCAATATGGGGATACCAATATCCTTGTAATGTACATGCCATGATGCTCATCCCAACCCCTCATTCTTTTCAGTCAAATCTGCTTAAATAAATCTCAAAATTCCCAGAATGAACCCTAAGTTCCCGAAGGGCCTTGGGCCAAAGCATCACAGTATATTTTCTTACTCTTTGCCTGGCCTAACAGGTTGACATGGCATTCTAAAACAAATGTTATATCAAAAAGAAATCTTCAGATAAGTTCTCAGGCCAACCAGAGTAGACAGGAAGTGCTTTCTTATGGCTATTAATGAAACAAGTTAGCAGTCTCAAATAACAGCCTTCCGCTGTTTACATGTAAGTGACATTCCCAAGTGCCCTAACACTTACTGATCTAGCAGAACACGTACTGTGTTCTGGTAACACATCCCAACTCTAGAGCCACTTCAGAAGGAGGCAAAAAACAAAGTCACCCTACGTGACTCAACAGGGTATAGCCTAAGTAAATGAAACCCCAGACACAAAAATGCTCCATGTTCCCTGAAATGGTGACAAACTGCAGGGGGCACACTTCCTAACGGGGGGGGGGGGAGGGGAGGCCCACGGTACACCTTTTGCTTGATGGACTATAAATGGCCATGTAGGATGTGACAATGAGAATAAGACAGAGACATCACAGTGTTCCACGAAGGAGGAGAGCACATCACGGGCTATAGGGATACCATTTAAAAGATGAACAGGAACACGCAGAAGAAAACATGCAGACATGAAAAAATATGCTTGGTTACGGTTAAGATGGTTCCTTTTACATCATCAGGTGGCATTCCTTGTGGGTCATGATGTCAGTAAGTAGAAGACAGGGATGAGGTTAAAACTGTATTTGCCATGGGACAGACACTTAGGACCTCAGATGGTGACTACCAGAGCCTATATTCCCCTTTCTCATCAAAGCTCCCAAGAAAGCCAAAGGCTCTTGGTTTTTGAGAGCTATGGAGGAAGGGGTGGGAACAGGGGGTATGTCTTGGTTTGACCAACCCTAGGTGGACCCCAAATTCCCCCATCTCTCTTGGGGTGAGAGCACCTAATAGCAGGGCTGTCTGAAGGTCTGGCACCTCTGCATGCCCATCCAGCTGCTGCCTCACCTGGGGCTCCGGCCACCTCACCTGTCCCAGCAGGCCCCCACCCTGCCAGGGTACCTACCAGCCTCGTTTTGATTGGAGGGTACATGCAAACTCCAGTTGTCTCTTCCTTCATGGGGAGAGAGAGTGGAGGAGAGCAGCGAGAGTGTGCACAGTGGGGGCTGCTGGCGGGCTCTGCCTGCTCACGAGGAGAGGAGGAGAAACGGGTAGGAAAGGTGATAAGACAGGAGGAGAGAGAGGAGAAGGAGGGAAAGGAGAGAGAGACAGCACAGTGCAAGACGGATCTGGCAACCCAGACTACTCAAGCCAGCATCACCCATGGCTGCTTTTTAGATGTTGTTAGCCTCTGGAGTGCTCACTGCTAGTCCCACTGATTACCCTCCTCTCTGTCTCTCTCTTCTCTAGTCATCACCTCTCTTCTCTAATCCATGAGCAGAAGGACAAACCAAACCCCTTCCCAAGGATAGCAGAGCCAAACTCTCTCTTTGTGCCAGGAGCATAGGACTGGGAGCAGTGCCCCACCCCTACCCCACAAAGCATCCCAGGGTTCTGAAGCATTGCCCAGGCCAAGTCACAAACAGCGCCATGAATTAGCAATGGGACCACACACTTGAGAGCGTTTGCCTTCTGTGCCCAGTGCCTTCCCACCCTCAGCCAAGGAAGGGTACTGCCTATGGTGTGCCGGTGAGTGAGAGGACGCCAAGAAAGAGTTACACCGCTAAGAAGCACAGAGGTCAGGATTACATCCTTCTGGCTCTCTGCCATCTGGGTTCAGAACTCAGACAGAGCTGGTCCCACGTTCTTCATCCATGAGCCCAGGTTTAGGCATCTCCTACTGGAGGTGGGGTGCCCTGCAGCTTAGCTGGAAGACACACCAAGCATAGCGGAGAAAGTGCCACACTTCTGGGATATCAGCACAGCCCCCACCCCTGGCCCTGAGGAGTGCCATGAGCCCAGCAAAGGTCCAAAAGCTTGTTTAAGTGAGGATGAGGATGGCAAACAGAAGACATTCTGTGTTAGGAAGAGAGGACTGCTAGAGGGTTAGTGTGGGCTTCAGGGAGGGACCACTCACTCCAGAGAACAAACACATGCATCTTTTAGCTCAGGAAACTTGGCAACATCCCACAGTGAGAATTGAAATACAGCCTCTGGGTAGCTTTCACTAAAAAAGGATGATCAAGGAAATTACAGGCTCCTTCCTTCTCCAAATCTATCTGAGTCTGTCCTCTGACAAGCTGAGCAGCTGCCAGGGAGCTTTCCCAGTCATAGCCTCCCAACACAGCTTTGCTTCACATTCACATTTGGGAGATGCAGCAATTGCTCCTGCAAGTCGGCCCTCCAGGTTCCGCCCCCTCTTCATGGACTGTTTCTAAGTCCTTTCTTCAAAGCTAAGTGAATCCCTATTAGTCACCTGCAGTTAAGGTTTCCCAGACTACTTAAAATCCTCCTCCTGTTCTCTTCGGTCCTCAGGAGAAATCCTACCTGCTTAAGAAGTTACAAGATGATGCCTGCAGGAGGTTGGCTGGCTTCATGACCCCACGGTGTCCATGTTCTGGCTAGAACCAACCACACTAGGGACACTCCACACATATCTCTGCACATAAGCCCCTGGACCTTTGCTCTTACTGATCACAAGGGGGAACTCAACATGTGTTTCATGAAGGAAATAAAATCTGTCATAAATAACCAAGAAACAGCGTATCACCAAATGGTATTTGGACAGATGATGATAAGGAACGACTTAAGGCTTGGTGTAGCACTGGACTTTCATGGTAAGTGATGCCCATTGCTCCAACACTTCTGACCTTCCTAAACAGTCACCTGAGTAGATATAAGCAAAGGAATGTTCTCAGACTCCTACTAAATCGACACCCTTGACTCTTAGTCAATGAGCAGGGAACAAGGTATTGATAATCATCTTACAGGATAATTTGGATATGCCATATATATAAATAATTGATTTTTGAGCTTTAAAATGTGATTCTTTGGTGGGAAAGGAAAGATTCTTGGCATTGATAAGTAATAATGGAAATGTGGTGTATGGGAGGGGTTCTTTTCATAGGCTTCCAAAGGACATTGCTAGTTTGAGGAGGGAAGAAATAGTGAGGCAGATAGAGAAGGAAAGACAGTCCAAAATACTGAGCACTGGCGGGGGGAGGGGAGGGGAGTGAGCTAGTTTTCATAGAATCTCAATGGAACATTCCTGAATGAATGCCAGAACATCTGGTCTTTTCTCTCCAGTTTCCTACTAGTGCTGGCCTGAGGATTACAACTTATCATAGACGGCTCAGCCAGAAGGAATGTGGGAACTAGGCAGAGGCTGTGACCTTGGGGGTGACTACAGGTAACTACACTTGCTGTTTGATAAGCGTCAGCAGAGAACTTTAACATTCTTGTCTGGTAAAGTACAACCTTCCTCTTTTGAAGAAAGACCCAGCGAGAGCAATCAGAGGCTAAGAGTATAGATTTGGCAGCTGAGAAACCACGCCTAACTCAGGCTGAGTCTCTTACATTGCAGACACAAGCTCCTCCATTCTCATGTCTAATTAAGGCAGCTGTAGGACCCAACTTGGGTTAAGGCTTGAAGACCATCCCAGAGCTTCCTCCAAAGCTAGGCTCTGGAGGTAAGGCTGAGAGGTCCAGAGACCTGGCAAGCTTAAAGGAAGAGGGACCACTTAGGAAAAAAGAAACACATCTTGACTCAGTTACCTGCCGTAAGACTTGGGTTCTAGCCTTAGACCTGATGCCAACCTGCTGTGTGAGCTGCAACAAATGCATATCCCCTGTGTAAGCCTTGGTTTCTAAGTCTGTAGGGGCAAAACAGGTCCAATGCTCCAGTCCTACTGACAGGCCAGATACAAGCCAGGCATGGGCTGTGTTTACATGGTAGCACCCCAACCTCAAGCCCAGGACACTGAAGTGGACACAGTTACTGATACAGTGGAACTTGGGAGCTGAGTCCGCTCTTTTCCTGGGCTGTCTAATGGCAAAGTGAGACAGATGCTGCTCCATAGGAGCAGAAATAAAAGGAGACCAGACAAAGGGAAATACAAACTGCCAAGTCCCCTTCTTTCCCTTGCACTCTTTGGCACTCATGGAAACAGGATTCACTTGCAACAAGAAAAGGTCAGAGCCTACAGTGGCAAGACACATCCTCTGCAGAGCCTGTGTATTTGTACATGAACATCAGGTCATCCCAAGGACACAGACACTGTGAACCTCCCTGAGTAGCCGTCTCACTACATCCCAAGGATCTCAGCTCCATATATAATACAGCCTCCTGGATCCCAGTTCACAGCTAAGTTAAAGTTGTCTAGAGATGTAGAGAGGTATCCCACGAGAGGGGGTGACAGTCCCTGAAGGAGGAAGTCATTGGGCAGATCTCAAGGAGTTACTGCCACATGCTGTTTCCTGTCTAACCCAAATCTGCAATATCCAAGCCAAGATCGTTTGATTCTACAAGTAATCAGATCTATATGACCAAACGCATGCTTTTGAGAGGAATTCTATTATTCTTGCATAAAGTCATAACATATTTTTAAAAATAAATTGACTATAGTTCCACCAGGCCCTTTAGTGAATTAATACTTTGTTCATGCTTGCTTGCTTTTGATATAGAATAGTGCAGGCCTTTTTAAAGTCAGGCTCTCACACTGCAGCCCAGGCCAGCCTGGTACTCATGGCAATCTTTCTTCCTCAGCCTTCCAAATACTTGGATTACTGCCTATGCTACTATGCTTAGAGAAGATTTCTTTTTTTAGTTGTCAAACTTCCCTTCATATTGTAAAATCCAGTGGCCCCAGACAGGGGATAAGCACTCACACAGCTGCATGTGGTGTCCTCTGTGGCATAACTGGACAGACAGCTTGGAAGTTGCCCATCAGTCTAACTCCCGGGATAGCTTTACCTGGCTTCTAATTCCTGCTAAGCATATTTCCCTACACATGGTCCTCAGAACATGTCTCTGCTGTCTCCATCACAGATTCTCAGGATGCCCCCTAAGAGTTCCCAGATCTCCCTGGCTGGCTGCCCTCCAGAACTGGGTGTTCTCAGATGGCTGCCGGGGGCTCCATCTTCCATAAGGTACCCCTAAACATGAAGCTTCAGTGGAGAGATATCTGGCAACTCCTGACCCAGGCATGATACTTTCTGACTTTCTTCCACAATCCCTGTTCTCTTCTCCATCCTGGAAATTACTTCTTTTTAAAGTGGCAAATTCCCTCAAAGATGAGGCCAGATTTTTTCCAACACAGCACATAGAGCTCAGTTGTGTGTGTGTGGGGGGGGGGGGGGCGGGGAACTGTATCTGTACAAAGGGCTGATGAGGCCTTGCTGAAAAGCTATCAGTTGTGGTAACTCTGTTGGACAGCCAGGAGAGAGGGGACTTTGGTCTTGGCAACCCATCTAACAAGAAGACTGAGAGTCACCAGGACACTTGCTCAATTGTGATGGTCCCCAGAACAGGGTCTTCCCCAGCAGCTCTCAGCTGTTCGCAGACTGGCTAGGCAAAAGAGATAGCTGTAGAAATGGCAAGTACTGTGTCAGTCCAGACTCTCTTGAAAGCCTCTGAAGAGTCCCTCCTCTAAAAGCTGTTGCCCAATGACTCTCCCTCTGGTCTCTCCCTGGGCATCTCCTGTGCAACTTACATGGTGCTTGGCATTTATCAACCTGACTTTCTGGCCACCCTTGAGCTGCCCTCTAACCTGGAGCTATCCCAAAACTAAATACAAAGCTCTCAGGAGATGGGTTCTGACTTGATTCATATCTTGCCTCACAGCCCAAATGGTGATTTATGTGTACCCCAAGGTGGACCATGATTTATGCTCAACTTTACTGAGATATGACTGAGCCTAGCCAAAAGTTATTTCCAAGTTTGCCTGTACCATCTAATAATACTTTACATATATTCATGCTGTCTTCTAGTCTCAATGTCTCTGTCTGTCTGTCTGTCTGTCTTTGTGTACGTGTGCGTGCGTGTGTTTCCCTTCCTTCTTCTTCTCTTCCTCTCCTGACAACATTTCTAAGACAAACAATGACATCCTGACATTGCGCTTTAGGGAAGACAAGATACGATCCGGTGACAAGATTCTTAAATGGGGAGCAGAAAGCGGAGGATGCAGCTCAGTTGGCAGATGCTTGGACAGGAAGCACCTGGGTCCAATTCTCAGCATTGCGTAACCCAGGCATGGTAGTACACTCCGAAACTCAGAAATTAGAGGTAGGAGGATCAGAAGTTCAAGGGCATCCCTGGCTACTTAGCAAGTTCAAATTCAATCTAGGCTACTCAAGACCCTATCCCCAAACACAAAACACAAAATGGTTGTGTGTGCAAACAGTGGCTAGAGACTAAAGTAAGAACTTGCCTGCCTGACTCCCTTAGTGCTCAGTCCTCTAAAAAGGGCTTCTCACCTGCAGGAGTCCCACGAGGGCCACTATCCCTAAGGGAAGACCTGTATGCAGAGGAAAGATGGTGGTAGGGGGCATAAGGGGTCTGGAAAGCCAGAGAAGAGCCTTGAGCCAGTGTTTCAGACCAGATGGATTGCCAGAAGCAACAGCAAGAGATGGGTGGGCATGCAGGGCACAGCCTGGGGTGCCAGGAGCCTGGGGTGCCAGGAAGCTGAGACCCAAGCATGAAGGAGCCCTGCTACGCTTGAGGAGCAGCAGACAGGCGCAGGCGGGACCCCTGCAGCCACCCTCTGAGGAGAAGGAGCACCCCTTCATCAAGGGCCCCAAAGGGTGATGGAGCCCTGCTATCTGACCCTCCTTGAGAGCTTCCAGGACTAACTGAAGCCCTCCAACAGCAGTGCCCTCCCACCAACCTCCCCCTGCCAGACGCATCTGTGGTCTGTGGCTTTTCTGCTTTTACAAAAATGAGAAGTTTACCAGAGGAGTGGCTTCTGTAAAGTCCATCAGCAAGTCACCTGGTCCCAGGGTAAAGGTGCCTCCATGGTCAGAGGGACTCTGCAGAGGGAGGAAGAAGGTCCCTGGTTAGTGATACCCAGAGCAGATGGTAGGGCTCACAAGGGAAGAGGGCACACTTCTCTACTACTGAACTGCTCAGTGTGCAACTTCCTCCTACCCCCACCCCCACCCTGACATACTCTTCCCTCAGCAACGAACAAAATAGGCAGGCTGAACCCCAACTTTCCCTGAAATCTTCATGGATAGAAGCAGGGTAAGGTTCAGGATCTTTCCTTTTTAAAGCTACAAACCATTTTTTTTTGGACTGGTTCTGGGGAACTGCTTTAAAGAGTCTGTAGAATACATAAATAGAACAAAGAAGTCATCTCTCATGGGAGAGTCAGGAGACCTGAGGGAGCTAAACTGACTAGCAGCATAATAATAGGAAGGAAGCTTCAGGAGGGATGCTGGGACCTCTGAAGACTGGTCAAGACAATGTTTCGTCCAGTGCAAAGATGGCCACAAGAGGGAGCCCTGGAGCTTTGGGGAGGCTTCTATAGCTCCCATTCCACACTCTTCGTAATACCGCAGCCTGGTTTTTAACCATCTGTGGGATACACGAAAGGAGCCTGCCTCCACTTGGCAAACTATAAGATGAGTCCCGATTCCGGCAGTGAACCTAGTATGGTGGCTCACGTCTATAATCCTACTACTTGGTAGGCGAAGGCAGATTTCCTATGAGTTCAAAGCCATCCTGAGTTACATAGTAAGTACCAGACCAGCGGCTATGCGGCAAAACTCTACCTCAAACAAAAACAAAACTCAAAAAAAGATTCCAGGATTCAATCTATAGAATGCTGGAGGGTCTCAGCCTGCTCCAGTCTATGCTGAGGGATCCAAACACATTCTTGGGTCTATTTTAGATATATGAGGAAAGGATATTGGAAAGATGGACCTCGTTCATGCAGGATATGGGCTTGGACCATTGCTGTTTAGATGCTGCTAAGAATTGTGACCTGGAAACTGCACAAGTTTCAGAGATCCAGTGGCTCTCAGGAGCCCAGTGAGGTTTCCTGTACAGATCTGAGCATTGATGCTGATCCTCTTCTTCAGGAGGAGGAGAAGTAAGACTCGGGGAATACGGGTCTTGAAGAGACTGCCCTTTCAGAGCTATCACTGGTGTATTACAGCAGGAGCTGGAATCCACTGGACTTCCATCTTGCTGTCCGGGAAGCTGTTCCCTGTGCACACCTTTCCTGAGAAGTTGCATGCATGGCAGCCATCTCTGGCTCAGCGTGTGCTTGGACAGGATCAGGTTCAATTGTATTTGAACCAACTGCCAAAGATTGGCCATTGACAGAGCCACATGGAGAAAAGCAAGAACGGTACACATAAGGCCTCTGTTCTCACCATCCACGTTTGCAATTTCCTGAAATTTCAAGCTGACAGAGTGATGTTTCCCATTTTCAAACCATTAACATACCTTATCCAATGTAAGGTATGGGATGGGAACGTGTCTATGTTTTTCATTTCTCCAAGTTGTCCAGTATAGAATGTGGCTGCGGGCTACTGCTCTCCCTTAGTTTTGTGATATTTTAAGATGGTTTAAAACATTTTTAATCTCTAAAGTTACACTCATTTGTTGTGTGTGCACACACATATGTGTACATATGTCGCAGCGTGGGTGTGTATGTCAGAGGACAACTCTGGGAGTCAGTTCCTTCCACCATGTAGGTCTTGGGGATCAAATTCAGGTCATCAGACTCGTATCAAGCACCTTTAGTTACTGAGTGATCTTACCGGCTCATAAGATAGAATTCTGTTTGCTTGTTTGTTTGTTTTCAAGATAGGGTCTCACTATGTAGCCCAGGATGGATGTCCTGGAACTCATTAAAGAGACCAGGTTAGCCTTGAACTCACAGAGATCCACTTGCCTCTGCCTCCCAGACTGCTGAGATTAAAGATGTATGCATCCATACCAGGCTTTAAAGCCATCCAGGGAGACATAGTAATATAAAACAACACTACCATCAAGTATCCCTTAAGCATTTCCTAAAGCACAGTGCATACTGTTTTGTTCTATATCATAAAATATCTCTCATAAATGGTTGCCATATATTTTGGAAACAGGATGTGTGAAAAATATATTTTGCTACTTTTACTTTTAATTATCAACATTTTTTCCTTGGAACCAACCTTAATGTCATCAGTTTAAACTGGCTTTGCTCTTTTAGAAACAGGTCTCCTGCTAGCCTTGAACTCACTACAAAGTGGATTATGACCTTGAACTTCTGATCCTGCCTCTACCCCTTGAGTTCGAATTATGGGTGTGTACTGGGAATCAAATACATAGCTTTAACTCTACCAACTGAGTTAAATCATCAGTCTGGTTTTACAGCTTTTAAATGCATGAATGCAACTGATTATGCAAAACATAAATGCTCAAGCTGAATGCTATTCGATAAGTGTGTATTATGCCTGGGGCTCTTTCCCATACCTTGGCCCCTGGGGACAGTGGGCTCTTGACTTCTGACTTCTGAGGCGAGCTGACTTTCTGGATTTTGGGGGACACCAGCGACACGGAAACTTGAGTGGCAGACATCGTGGTGTTTGTAGTTGTGGCTGTGGTTGTTCCCACTGCCTCAGCAAGGTCTGGAGGGAGGTCATCTTCATCACTGCGGTTACTAAAAGCACATGAAGCTCTGCTCATTACAATAATACACAGGATGTGAGGGGTTCGGGGAGGGGAGGGAAGGCCAAAGCAAGAGGATAGGGCTCTCCAAATCGGTGTCAAATCAATGTCCAGCATACAGGATCCAAGAATGAAAGAAATTTGGGCTGGATTTTCTGCCACTTTCCTGTGTGTGTGTGTGTGTGTGTGTGTGTGTGTGTGTGTGTGTGTATTGTGGTGAACCACACATAACAACTTATTACTTTAACCATTTATAAATGAACGATTCCATAGCATGACATCATTCACAATTGTGTAGCCATCCCGCTATATATACCTCAGTCTTGCATCTTTTGTAACAAAAGCTGGTTACTGAGCAATGACTCCCATGGGCCCCTCCCATATCTCCCAGCAACCTTTAGTCCAATCTTGTCCCTGTCTCCAGGATCTTGTCTTTTCCTGAAGCTTCACAGAAGCATGGAATGCTTTCAAAGTCCAACAGTGCTGTGGTATGCATCAAAACGCCTTTTTGTTGTTGTTGTTATGTTGGGAAATGCTCCATCACATGGCCGATACTATACTTTCTTAGCTATGTCTCTGCTAGTGGGCACTTGGCTGGTCACTCACATCACAGTATGTCACAGTAGGCGTGGAAGGATGGACACTTCTGCGAGGCTGCAGAGATGAAGCTCACGAACCATCTCTCTAACCCTTTATTTTATTTTTTTCAGGCTTTTAAATTTATCTTGTATTTATGTTATTGATGTGTATATGTGTGTGTATGCATGTGTACTCTTGGAGGCCAGAAGTAGCAGGTCCCCACAGCTGGAGCCACAGGCAGTGGTGAGCTACATGATATGGATGCTGGGACCCCAACTCCAGTCCTCTGCAAGAACGGTATGAACTCTGAACTTCCCGAGACGTCTGCCGAGCCTGGTTTTCACTTTATTTTTTAAAAGTTAGTCATGCAGTGAGTGATACAGAAGGGTGAGGTGAATATTTTTTTATCCTTATGTAAAAAACACTTTAACCCTAAAAGCAAAGTCACCATTTGTTTTTACATAAAAAGACATTTTCAAAAAACATACAATTTCTTACAGTAGGAAGTCAACCCAGAGTGTCTAAAAATAGAAAAAGTTCCAAATTCTTCTTTCTAAAAAACTGGTTTTTATTTTTTTTATTTCTTTCTGTGTGTATGTACATGCCATGTGGTTACAGATACCCTCAGAGGCCAGAAGAGGGCACCACTGAACACAGACAGTTGTAAGCCTCCCGAATGAGGGCACAGGAGTGTCCTCTGAAAAAGTAGCAAATGCTTTCAACCATGGAGCTATCTCTCCAGTCATATATATATTTAACATTAAGTATCTATATATTATATATTATAAATATTAATATATATTAAATATATATCTACTTTAAATAGATATATATTTTTAAAAGTCTTTTGTCTTAACTTATACCTTATAGTAAGGAAACATTTAAAATTCAGTAAGTCTCCAGCTTTACTCCAGTTTCTGAGGTAACTGAGGGTAATTCATGATGAATTCATAAAATGTTGTTGTTTTATGGATATAGCCCAGGCTAGCTACAATCTCCTGATCCTCCAGCTGTTGCCTGCCAAGTACTGAGATTACAGGCATGTGCCACCACACCTGGCTTACAGGACACATTAACAAGTTTTCGTGGAAAACTTTGCCTTAAAACTCTTTTGCTGACTGCAGTAGTGCAAAAGTAAGAGGACTTTAAAAAAAAAACCACAAGAGCTCATTTGGTGATTAAGTGAAATCTTTTCCTTTCCTGAGGTTAGTCATTATTTAATAGGATTACCTATCCCAAATGGGTGACAATAATGTTTTGAATTTTGAAGTGAAAAGAAACACAAACCCTGGCAGCCTTATCCTGGAGGGATGGGGAGAGATTTTCATGGTTTAATTTGTTCCCCAGAGATCGTTAGAGCTGTTAATTATCTGAGTCCGAGCCATTCTGGCTTTCCGAGACATACTGGTGCTATACACCCCAAGGTTCCCATCAGGGTGACTTGTGCCTGCTCTCAGAGCCCCTTGAGCATGTATGTGCCTTCCTTTACCTCCCCACGAGGAGCTAATGGCACATCTGTGCTGGCTGTTTGGGGACTGCCTCTGGCACTGCACCCCAATATTTATTTTGCATCCTGAATCCTATACTTTTTTTTTTTCTTTTCAGAAACACAACCTTTGGCCAGACCCTTGCAAAAAACCCTTTAGAACCAGGAGTTGGTATCCTTTAATCCCAGCATTGGGAGGCAGAAGCAGGCAGATCTTTGTGATTCAGACTGATCTGCAGAGTCAGCTTCAGGACGGCCAGGGCTATACAGTGAAACCTTGTCTCAAAAAATCAACAAACAATCCTTTAGAGGGGGTACTAGCTCACTTTACAGGTGAAGGAAAAGCACTTGAAGCCAGGCCTGATGTCACAGACCTGAAATCTCAACTACTCAGGGGGCTGAAGCAAGAAGATCAGACATTTAAAGTCTGCCTGGGCAACACAGGGAGACCTTGTCTCAAAACAGAACATGAAGACTGGATGAGAGACGGAGCTCAGAGGTACAGCACTTGCTTCGGTGAGGTCACCAATACCCCCAAAGAAAGGAAAGAAATGAAAGAATAGAAAGACAAGGAAAAGGTACTGAAGAAATAGCGCAGGAGTTGAAGCGTTTGCAGTACAAGCCTGAGGACCAGAGTTTGGATCCCCAGAAACCCACAGAAATGATTGGTGGGCCGGTGCCCTGCCTATAATTCCCTCCTCCAAAAGCATAGACAGGGGCCTCCAGAGCATGCTACTTAGTGACTAGCCATGTTAGTGAGCTTTAGATTTATTTGAGAGTGAATAAGGTGGACTCCTGATATCAATTCCCATCTTCTAAATGTGCATACACACACACAGAGACACACATGCACACACAAACACACATACACAGAGAGAGAGAGAGAGAGAGAGAGAGAGAGAGAGAGAGAGAGAGAGAGAGGAGGAGGAGGAGGAGGAGGAGGAGGAGGAGGAGGAGGAGGAGGAGGAGGAGGAGGAGGGGGAGGGAGGGAGAAAGAGAGAGAGAGAATGAGACATCGGTGAGACAGAGAGAGAGCAGAACCCCAGACTTCTCAGTTTCCATTGTGCCCAGAGATTCCCTTGCAGTTCTCTGACCAACTTCACACCCAGGCATAATAGTGCCTGAGGCACAGTCAGGGCCACAAAAGGGGCCTCCATTTCAACCAGTCCTCCAACCCATGGCTGAACCCACCTGCCCTTCCTACAGGCCTCAGCTATCTAGTTTGGGCTGTTGTTTACAACTCTGTCTTTGCCTCCAGCACTTTATGAGACTATGAGTTGAGATGACAGATGGGAATTGTCAAAGCCACTTTGCCAGTACCTGACAATGCCTGGAACCATAGCCAAGAGAGTTTTGTTGAACTAAGTGGAAAAAAAACTGGGTGGGTCCTGACATGTCCACAGCTCCACGCTGCCCCTCTGGCTCTGTTGACTGATCCTGCTGAACACTCTACTATCATGCTATGGGGTGTGGAAGCAGCTTCTCTTATGGCCTCTGGGGGATTCCGGTCTTAGTAATCATCCACGCATGTAATCCTCCTCTGTAGAGTGTGAACTGGGCCTAGCAATGTGTTTCCATTGTTTGGAATGGAATATGGCAAAAACAATAGGATGTCTTTTCTGTGTGAAGCTATACAAGACCAACTTTCATCTTGCCTCTTACATGCTTTCTGACAGAGAAACCTTACAAGACAATAGCATAGGGTAACTGGGATCTAACAGCCTCCTTGGCCATGGATTCTGATAGCAACCTTGTGAGAGACCAAGGCCCTAATGGGATAATTTGTAGCTTTTTGGAACCCAACAGAGAAGCTCAGAGAGGTTGTGCCAGACTCCTGATCCTCAGCAACTGTGAGGTGGCAGGCACAGAATGCTGGAAACAGTTTACTATACCACAGTTGATGAAGACAAATGTGCCCACTGTGACACCAAAATGAGAATTGAATGGAGTTTGGGGGATGGTCATTGGAGAAGGTGCCTGGGGCAGGGCTAATGAGTTTATAACTAAACGTGCTTGTGTAGGGGATAGAGCGGCGCAGAACTCACAAACTATACTGCCTTGTTAACCTCCTCACTCGGGGAGGCTTGATTTCCGGCTTCTCCACAGCTGGCTGGGCAGTTTCCACGCGGATAGGAATGGGGCTTCTAGAGACATAGAAAACAATATTTAAAATGTTAATGTTCTTGTATTCGGCTTCTCAGGTAATATACAGCTTACTGATTCTGATGGTCAAGAAATCTGACTGCTCTTGGCTTAGTGTTTAACTTAATAACTGAAATTATATTACGAATGCAGAAAAGCTCAAAATCAAATAAACAAGCAAACATTATAGAGACCAGAATAGAGTAGGGAACCAAATGTAACCAGGAGAGGTACCAAATAAAACTGCCTTGCCTCAAAAGCTCCCAACCTCAGTATGAGGGTTTGGTTCATAGCTAGGTCTTGCTGTGAAATGAAAAAAAACTCATAAGCAACCCAGCTTTAGTTCCCAATAATCTGGTAGCTAACAATGGCTGTAACTACAGTATATAGTGAAGCGATATACTATATATAAAACAGTATATATGTTTTATATATACTATATATACATATATACTGAGATTATATATATATATATTTTTATATATGGTGAAAATGTATAATCAAAAGAACTTTAGGACTCTCTCTAAAATATTCTAATACTATGTATATGAGATATTTTTAAAGAGAGAGACACGGCTCAGTGGTTAAGAGTGCTTGCTGCTCTTCCAAAGGCCTGAGTTCAATTCCCGGCACCCATGCTGGGTGTCTTAAGACTACCAATAATGCCTCCAGGGGATCTGATGCCCTCTTCTAGCCTCCTGGGGCACCTATACACAGGTGTATACACCACACACACACAAATAAAGAAAAGTAAAAATGTTAGGTTTCAAACCTGGGACAGAGGTGCCTATTTAACATATCAAAGGAGACTTAGCTGCCAGATTCTTCCAGCATTGGCAGACCCTGTTACAGGGTATAGATGGCACACACCACCCTCTATCTTGAATTCTCCAGCCCAGGGGCTGGACTGCCTTTACTTATATATCCCAATCATTTGGTTTATCTGCTTTCTTTTCAAAAAATATATTAAATTTCCCTTTTAGTTTTCCTCAATCATTTATGGCAACCCAATGGCTTTATTTAAAACTGATTTTTTTTTTTTTAATGATCAGCTTT
Source organism: Mastomys natalensis (assembly GCA_021653895.1). Classification (NCBI taxonomy): domain Eukaryota; kingdom Metazoa; phylum Chordata; class Mammalia; order Rodentia; family Muridae; genus Mastomys; species Mastomys natalensis. Next base: position 2,273,084 of record JAJTUV010000391.1, read on the forward strand.
TTTATTTATTCTGTGTGTGTGTCCAGAGGCTGGAGAGCAGATGGCACCCAGGAGTCAGCTCTTCTGCCCTGTGCATCTGAGATCAAACTGAGGTCCTCACCCTTGAGGGTGGGACTCACTTAAGCCATCTCACCAGCCCCGAAACAGCGACTTTAAGAAACATCTTTAATATATTTTTATGGTCATGACTAATTTCATATTCTTTAAAAAAATCACTAACTACTACACCAAAGAGTAGTAGTTGAGACCAGTTGAGGCCCTGAGCAAGGGACCCTGACAGATTACCAGACACTTTTCTGCACTTCCATTTTCTCTTCTGTTATGTGAAGAGTGTGCAGTTGGTCCCTAGTAAATGCTTGTTGAATGGACACAGAAAAGAATGAGTAAGGAATTTCAGTCAACATGTTGGATTCATGGTTCCCTCAGGCCAGAACCCCAGGGTCCCTAATCTCTGGGGTTCTCTATCTCATGCAAGGAAGACCACCAATGGGAGAGACAGCAAAGGACTAGATGAATGCAGAGTACCATCCCCACCACCCTGACACTGAAGGGGCCCCAGCAGAAGGGCAAGAGGTAGGGAGTGTCCTGTCAGGAGGGACCTCAGGCTGAGTTTACTCTAAAGGCAGTGACAGTCACTAAAGATTTTATTCTGGGGAGGGGCACTACCAGGCTTGCATTGCAGGAAGGCCCTCAGAGCCATGAAGAGTGTATTGGTTAGAGAACCAGGGTATTTAGTGATCCAGAATAAGAGACAAGGAAGGGCCGGAAGGGCAGGGATTAAGGTCTTGAATAGATTTTCTTGAGATAATACGAAACTCAAATTGATGTGTTGCAATAACCAATTAGGTGAGGGGATGCGGTGGGTGGGTGGGAACAAGGACTCCTGAGTTTCAAGCTTGGGAGGAAATAGACAATAATATTGTTCTCCAAGACTGGAGATGGACAGATAGAGGAAGGAGGGTGGGTAGAGTGGAAAGGAGCTTTCTGTTAGTTTGATTTTTTTTTTCCAGAGCTGGGGACTGAACTTGGGCCCTTGTATATGTTAGAAAAGAACTCTCCAACTGAGCTGGACCCCAGCCTGAATTAAGTCCCTGTAAAGTCCAGGAGGGACCCAGACAGACTGTCATTAAGACAATATAGAGAAATGCTAGCCTTGGCTTTGAGCATTGAGTGTAAGGATTCCCAGGACACCCAGGCATTCACTAAGATGCTTTTTTCTGCCCCTTTCCATTCCCACGCCCACCACACAGGATCTCAAGGAACTGAGGTGGGACTCAGGAGTCTAATTTTATTCAGCTGGTTTGCGTGATTGGGGATCAAACCCAGGGCCTTGAGCATGCTAGCAGGCTCTCTACTCCTGAGTTAACCTCCCCAGCCAGGACCTGGGATTCCAATAAGAGACTCGGTTGTACACTTGAGGAAAGCACTCTGAGGAGTAAGTGATGGTAGACCACCAAGATGGCAATAAGACGTTGTCAGTCACTTGGGCTGAGGTGGGACTCCCCTCAGGCATGAGGGTGTGGAGATAGTGGCTGAGAGGGTCAATGAACCCATGGGATTCCTGTTCTGACAAAGCTCAGAAATGAGAACCCAAGGAAGAGCAGTGAGCAGAAGCCAGGCTTGAAGGGTCCTTTTTCCTGTATTATCAACAATGACGCCACTCCCAGGACAGAGGTTGGAGCGTCTTTACTGGAGGATGTCAAGGTCAGCTCTATATGCTTCAGAAACCACTCAAGGAAGTTGGGGTTCTTTGCTAGCTCAGTGGGCAGCAATGTTAAACTAAGAATAAGCAATAGAAAGTCTTTGAACTGGTTTCCTTGGGTCCCTATTTTCTTTGTTTTGTTTTTCCTCTCTGCTTCTGTCACCTGGGACTAACCGCCCCCCCCCCCCCGCCCACCCCCTCCTCCCTGGGAGCAATACTTCTACATAATGCAGATCACACAGTGTCATTTCCCAACTCAAACAAAAAGCAACAGACCTGACATTAGTGTCCTGGAGACTCGATTTCTTATTGATATTTACGAACGGGGGCTCCTCTTTTCCAATCTGTTAAAGAAAACAGGTTAGTCAAATGTAAACAGCCTGGCATGTAAAAATGCTCTCAGCTCTTCTGCACTGGAGCGATAGGAAGGACCACAGAGGTAATTCATCAGGTGGTTTAGTCAATCACAGAGTTATTCTGTTTTCACAGCAAACAACAACGACAAAAAGTTTTCTTGAGTCATTCCTGCTACTGAGGCCCAAGGTGTGAAAACTGAACACCCAATCAATGCTTGCATTCATACTTTTACTGAGCACTTGCAATGTGTCAGTTCCTGCCTGACTGAGAAAGGGAACGTGTGGGAAAAGCAACCCCGCAGCTCAATCCTTTCCGGCACTCTATGTATCAAGAACAAGAATGGGCTACAGGAGCGCGCAGCATTTACAGTTACAGCTTGAAAAGAACTTGAAATCCTGTATATCCGAGGAGCAATACCGGAAGGAATGATGTCATTTGATTTTAATACAAGTCTTGTCTTCCTCCCTCTGGTGAGTCCCTGAGAATGACAAGGGAGGAAAGGACACCCACACAGCCAGCCACATAGCATGTACACAGGCAGTCAGTGGGGGAGATGCCCACCCACAGCCCTCATGCTCTGCATGGACGTTCAGTAATGTCATGGAGACTGGGGGCGGGGGACGGAGGACACAGCAGTCCACACATGGATCTACCTCAGCTCCTGTCAGAGTCATTTCTACAGCCAGCAACAAGACAGCACCTCTGGCTTCCTTTCCACACACCTGTGCTCTACACTGACCCTATAGGGAACTGCTGCTTAGCTCCTGGCAGGATGCTGGGCTGCATACAGCAGCTCTCCACCACAAACCCTCAGGCCACACTAACCCAAGGATTCCTATGCTAGTTCCTGAGAACACTAATTCTGTGGAGGAGAGTGGGAGCCATTTACAAAGTGGTCCATGCCATTAGAGGGAAGGAAAATCAAGCAGGTCTCCTTGAGGACTTCTCGAGATCTATACAAGGCTAATATGCTGCTTTGGAGGGTGGGTGGGTGGGTGGTTGCATCCTTTCTACAGGGGTGGGTGAGCACGCTGAAGGGCTAGCATTCCTGGCTTTACTGATCTCACGCCTTCCTCTCTTCTCTTCCACTACTTTTCAGGCCCTTCCTCTTTATCTGTCTGAGCCAGTATATTTTTCTTTTCCTTGGGTCTATAGCCCCTCCTTTTCCACACTTTCCAAAATGAATTATTTTTGACACACAGTACATCTTCACTATAGGAGAAACCTGGATCCTCTACAGAGGCTCTGTGCAGCACAGACCCCTGGGAACATGGCAGACCTTCCCAATATGCATAGCATCAACCTTATAGGCTATGAAACATGTACGGTTTTATTTGCTTGGTGATAGGACAAAATAGCATACACAGAGATGACAGTGGGAGAGCAGGTAAGACAATCAGATGCGACTGTAACTTGAGATAGCTGATGTTTATTATTATTTGTTACACTTATGTGTATGTGTGTGTGCCTGTGTGTGCATTTGCCCAGTATGCACATGGAGGCCAAAGGACAACTTGGGGTCCTCCCCTTCTACCACGTAGTTGCTAGGGATGGAACTCAGGTCATCAGGGCTGGCACCCAGTGTCTTTATCCTTTGAGCCACCCTGCCAGCTCTGCCATCACTCAGTTTGAGGTGAGGCGTCAACCTGACTGTCCTGTAAAAAGTGTCACTGTCATCACCCAGAGCATTCAGTGTCCCCAACAATTCCCTAACCTTAATCTGTGATTGTTCCTACCAGTATGTCTTGAGGTAATGTGAGACACTGGCCAGGATCTCTGTGCTATTCATTAATCTTAATTAGGCTAGGTAACTACCTAGGGAGGTGGCTTTTAATTTGTTTTGTTTTGTTGGGCTTCTTTAATTTGTGAGTGTGTCTTGTGTATGGGTGTGTGGTGTATGTGTATAACTGTGTTCAGGTATGCAGGGCTAGAGAAAGGAGTCAAGTGTCCTCCTTAATTACTGTCCACCTTTGAGGGTCTCTTGCTGAACCTAGAGCTAGTGGCTTTTCAACAAGGCTTGTACCTAGCCAGCCCAAGCAATCCTTCTGCCTCCACCCCAATAAGCACTGAGGTGACAGGCAGAGATGGGATCACACCTGGCTTGCGTAAGCATGCTGGGATCCAAATTCCAATCCTCAAGCTTGAAAAGAAAATGTTTTTAATCTCTGAGATGTCTCTTCAGCCCTTATTATGTTATCTCAAGCTGGTCTCTAGCTCTGGAGCCTAAAAGACTTTCCTGCATCAGTTTCCCAAGTGTCTGAGACTACAGGTGTATACCACCAGACCCAGCTGATCCGCACATTACGTACAAAACAGCTGAGGCCCAGGGAAGTTAATAGACAAGTTTAAGATGACATTACTAAGACATAGATCAGGACTCAAACAGAGCAAGTGGTTCTCAGCCCGTGGGTTGCACCCCTTGGTGGTTGAATGACCTTTCCACAGAGGTCACAGATCAGATCTCCTGCATATCAGACATTTACATTGCAATTCAGAAGAGTAGCAAAATTACAGTTATGAAGTAGCAACAAAATAATTTTTTGGTTGGGGGTGAACCAACAGAAGAATTGTATTAAAGGGTCACAGCATTAGGAAGGTTGAGAACCGCAGAACCAGATCATCTGGCTTTCCAATACATAGTCCATACCTCCTGTTTACATCACAGCCTCCCAATGGAAGAAACCCTGTAAGTTTGCTCTTGTTTCTTCTGGGAGGATTTAAATCATTGTTATATACATAGATAGAGAACGAAGATATTATCGAGTATGTACTTTTCACAATGTAAGTGTAGATAGTAGATTCATAAGGACTATCAATTCTTACATATTGTTTTAATGAGCACTTGGACAACTATAGCTTTAAAAAATCTTTTACTTTGTGTGTGTGTGTGTGTGTGTGTGTGTGTGTGTGCGCGCACACACACACACACACTCATGTGCTCCTGTGCACATGCAGGAATATGCTTGCCATGGTGTACATGGGAGATCAGAGAACAATTTTAAGGAGCCGGCTCTCTCTTTCGACCATATGGGTCCAGAGATTGAACTGAGCCACTGAGTCATCTTGCCAGGCCAACCATAGCTTATTATATGCTGTTTTCAGGGCAGGGATGGCCAATGGGTCACTCCTTGGAGGCCACCTGTGACTGGGGCCACTGCCTTAGAACCCTCATTTAGGGTGGCAGAAAGAGTGTAATTAATGGCCATTATGGAGCCAGTGATATGTGCTATGGTGCCAGTCAGAGGGTTTATGTCAATTATTACACTATTCTCTCTTATCTCCAAATTCACCCCTCCTCCTCGGATCTGGGATGAGAAGCCCCAAGCAAATTTTCCTTTGCCAACAGAGGGCGCTAGAGGAGGAAACTTTCTCAGCTTTATGTTCTGGGCTACCTCAGGATGGCTTCTTCAACTATGATAGCCCATTCCTCCACAGAAGCATCTATGTCAGGCTACAGTATTGTAGTATCTAGAGATCTGATGTCACCTGGCCCATCACAGACACAGCATCTGCAGAATCCCCGCCTCTTTCCCTAGAGTGTGGGACCCTGTCACCCCGGGCTCGAAGTGTAGGACCAGGCCACATGTAACTCATGAAGTTAGATACAAGAGCAGGCCATGGGGGCCTGAACTCAGGAGTCTAATTTTCGCCTCCGTGGGATTCCTCCTCCTGGCACTCAAATGTCCGTATTTACAGAATCTGTGTTCCCCATGCTTTTGTGATGGAATGCTCTTCCAGAGTTACCACCTCCAGTCCCTTGGAGTAGCGTGAGTCAAAGAGTAGTTCAGGGAGCTGGTTAGGCATGCAGATCACTAGCCCCCACACTGACTTCCTGAACCCTCGGGGATGGGACGCAGCTCTGTTCAGAGCCCTTATGCAACTATCATGTAAGAAGCACTGTCTCTCATTTCCCTGCCTCCCATTCGCTTGCATGAATAACAACCACACCTGTTAGCAATTCTTTGCATTAAAACCCTGGTTTCCTTGAGCCAGTGAGACAGCTCAGCATGTAAAAGTGCCTGACGCCAAGGCTGACAACCAGCGTCCTATCCTCAGGGCCCACATGGAGGAAAGAGAGAAGTGATTCCCGAAAGTGGTCCTCTGTCCTCCACAAACATTCCATTGCATGAGCCCCTGCACCCCTCCTAACAAAGAGATAAAACGTAACTACAACAACAACAACAACACAACATCCAGGCTCCTATGCCAAGAAGTGGCTCCTATTTCCCTACTAGATCTTGACTGGTTCTGTGTCATTGTGCCCCTGTGTGGCACTGAGGAAATCCTGTAACGTGTAACTGAAGGAGCATTCACCCCGCATACCTGGGCATTCACACGAGAGGCATTCTCCAGCTGTGCTTTCAAAATGTTACACTTCACGTGATCTGCCACGGGTGAAGGCAGCAGCGGGGTCTGAAGGGTCTTCTCTGAAACTTTCTTTTCCTCGGCCTGAGATAAAGCAAGAGGCAGGTGACACATGTCAAGCAAACAGAGAAGAAAACTCAACAATAACTTTCCTTAGCAACCACAACGACAAGTAACACAGGGATCTTTGTGTGTGTGTCTGTGGTGTGTGTGCGCACACACAAACACACCCTGATACACTTCCATTTTGGCTGTTGCTTTCAAATCTATATGTTTCCCACATTTCACCCCATTCTCTAGTGAGGGAGGAACTGGACAGGTGAAGGTTTAAGATAGGAAGGGACCCCTTCAAAATCAGGCAGGGGAACTAGTGACAGAAGCCACAGCTTCCCTTCCCCCAGCCCAGCCTAGAGCTATTCCCTCCATGCTACCTCAGAGACAGCAAGACATATCAGTAATTTACAGGCTCAAGAAAGAGTACAAAATACTTGCTGACAGTTTTTTCAGTAAACCTTGCTGGAAACTGACCTTCATTAAGGAATTTGTATCTGTTACTTCATTAATTTTAATGTATATGCAGCAGATGGGACCCAGGGCCTCATGCTCTATCACAGAGCCACACTCCCAGCCCCTGAATCACACTGAACTTCAGGAATTTGGTACTAATTTCACAATTTCTGCCATCTCTTAAGCATAAAGTGAATATATTCCTAAAGTTCATGTGACTCAGTTAAGGTAGATTACCTTAGGAATACATATTTATATTTGAATCATGTTCAAAGGAAAACATCTTTGAAATCAAAGGCTTTGTCACTAGAGTAGACATGGTATTGACACGGTGATTAAAATAAAAGTTATTCATCTCTACATGTAGCCTTGAAATGATCTTAGATGGCATATGTGTCATTTGGGGAGATAATGTCTAATTGTTCACCATAATGTAGGTCATGGTCATTGCATGTCCCAGAACAATATAATGCTTGACCCAGACTTGGTGTCTAATAAATACTTCATATAGACAATTATGGTGACACCCACTTATTACCAGAAGAGATATGTGCTTAATAAGAAACACACAAGACCTTGTGATTGCTAATGGAAATTCAGCGGTCTCAGGAGGCAGTGTGGCTGGCCAGCCACCATGCACAAAGGCAAGAAGGAAATGTTCTAAAATCCTGAGCTTCCTCAACTGGAACTGTAATTCACTAGATCAAAAGCCTCACTGGAGTTAGGCACTTCTCTGCTGCCCCAGCATTCAGGAGGGGGACACAGAAGGATGATAAGTTCAAGAAGAGTCTAGCCCATACACTGAGAAAAAACAAGAATCCCATTGACCAAATTGATAGGAATATCATGGAAGCCATAGAAGTGCAGGACAAGTGGCTAGACAATGTATTTAATTTAAAAAAAAAAAAAAAGTAGGGCATAGAATCCAGTTTCCCCAAGGGACTGCCCAGTGAAAAGAAGAACACTTGGGAGAGAAGCAGACTCCAGCAATGTCATTTAGTACCAAATAGACAAAGGCAAGTGTTCTGAAATAAAATGTCAGTCCTTTCTCTCTAGGGTACCATCAAAAATAGATGATGACGACAATGATCTTGGTAATGGCCATGATGATGTTGGTGACAACCTCAATAACAATGATGATGATAATGATGGTGGTGGTGGTGATGCTGAGGACCAGGATGCTGATGAGGACAATGATAGCAATAATAGTGATGATTAAGAAAAGCGCCAGTAGCTGACATGTTCAAGAGCTTATCATGAGCCAGTCATTGGCCAGATATTTCATGTGCATGACTCACTGGAGACTCATTGGTCCGTCCTATTTGGAGCTTTGTATCTTTTACTTTTCAAAAGTTTTCATTTATTCCTTTAGTGTATGGGAGTGTGTGTGTGTGTGTGGGGGTGTGGGTGTGGTAAATCAGAAGGCAATGTTTGAGAGTCAGTTCTCTCCTTCTGCAAGTGGGACCCGTATGTGAGCACAGGGCTTGGCAGCAACATCTTCCCCACTCGGGCATCTTGCTAAGTCACTTCTGCTGGCTTCTCTTGCTGGTACCTTCATTCTCATTACTTTAGCAGAAGGCAGACAACTGTGGGCTGTTGATGCAGCTTAGTGAAGCACAAGGTTCAATTCCAAGCTCTCCTCCATCAAAAGGGAAAGATTTACATGATCAGAAGAGAAAGCAGAATATCATTTACCCTAGTTTGTAGATGAGAGGAAAAAAAAAAAAAAAAAACACAAAGCAGGGTCATGGGAAGCCACTCGCCCAGGATCACACAGAGGGAGGCAGAAGGGCCAAGGTCTAGAAACAGAGATTCTGATGGAGTCCAAATCCAGAACTCCCAACCGCTCAACCACGCTAGCTCCCGAACCTCTCTGCTGTCATCTCCTCCTTCATAAGAACTTTAAGATGCTCAATGAGAAAAAAGAAAATGATGAATGACTTTCCCATGCTAGGTTCTACAGTTATAAAAGAAAACACAGAAAGCTATGCCTGGGATGTGAGAAGGGTGAGGACAGTGAACCACCATGCTGGGCCTCCAAAATGGTACATCTGGCTGGATTCATTATCCCAGGAGATAGAGCTTCCTCCTTTAAGGAAAAATAAGTACCTTATATATAACTTATTATTTGGAAACACACGTTTTTACAGTGTGGGTTTTGGATAATTTATTTTGTGCTTATAAATCCAGTTACATTAATCATTTCATACCTGAATGGATTTTTTTCCCACAGATATGTTAAGAGTTCATTTGTAGTTAGTTTTAATTTGAAGAGCGGCATTTGGCAAACAGGAACTTAATTAGTTAGGAGCCCGTTGGAGGGTTTTGACAGTGGCTTATGGGGAAGAGGTTATACTGACAACAATGAAGACCTACTTAACATGATGGAGTGCTGCTAAAAAAAGAAATGGATTCAGCATTGACTTCCCCCTGAATTTTAGCCAACCAGACAATTCAGGCTGGGTCACTCCTGTCCCAGTACTGCTCAGTAGGTACTGCTCAGCTGTAAGAATCACCTCCATCGAAGACCAATATGAACTCTGTAAGCTTTGCATCTTTGTGTGCCTTCTGTTTAAAGGGCATCTCTAGTGTTGGGTGAGGATTGTCTCACAGGTATGAGGACCTCAATTTGGATTCCCAGAAGCTACGGAAAAAGCAGGGCAGGGCAGGGCAGGGCAGGGCAGGGTAAGGCAGGGAGGGTCTGTTATCTCACTACTGATAGGAGGTGGAGAACCACAGATCTCCAGAAGCCCACATGACCAGCTAGCCTGTGTAGTGAAGTTCCAGGCCAGTGAGAGAGCTAGTCTCCAATAAAGGCGGAAGGTGCCTGAGGACCAACACACAAGGTTGCCCTCAGACCTTCCCACATCCATATATCCACACCCACACACGCACCCTACACTCTCAAGAACGAATACACGTGCATGCACACACACAAAGATGTTTCCAAGGGAGATTACAAGACCAAAGTTCCAGCTCAGAGCATTGTCCCAACATTGTTGTGCTGTTTGGTTTTGTTTTGGAGTTTTTGTTTGTTTGGTTTGGTTTTTCAGGACAGTTTCTCTGTGTAGCTCTGGCTGTCCTGAAGCTCACTTTGTAGCCAGGCTAGCCTTGAACTCACAAAGAATCACCTGCCTCTGCCTCCCGAGTGCCGGGATTAAAGGGGTGCCCCATCACCACCCGGTGTATTGTCTGTTTTTTTTAAAATCGCTGTATTTTATGTTCAGTTTGAACTGTGGAGAAAGAGTAGATCATCTAATATGGCAGTAGAGATTCAGCATACAAATCAATGACAAATCAATGACAATGGGGTATTGGTGTCATAACTGAACAGGCCATCTGTTTGGAAATGTCATCTGGGGATAAGGAAGCAGTCAGATGTATATATAAACTGTCAATACAGACAATTAACACATGGGAAATCGGATGAGCCTGAAATTCCTGCTGTCATTTGGGGTACCACTTGGAAATAGGTAGTGAAAATAATTGAATTAAGAACAGGAAGTTACAAAACCCATAGATGAATCAGAGGTGGGTCCATCCTTAAGGTGGGAAACCAATTACTCAGCTAGTGACTCCCATTTGAGGTGTCATGTGTACTGAGGAGATCCACTGCGAGAAACAGTTTTCTTTTAAAATATTTTTATCACATTTATTTATTTATAAATGGGTGCGGGTGTAGCTGTGTGAGGTCAGAGGATAACTTGTATGAGCCCGTTCTCTCCCTTCATCATGTGAAACCTAGGGCTAGAACTCAGTCAACAGGCTCGGTTGCAAGAGCCTTTACCCTATGAGCCAGCTCACTGGACCAAGTTCAAGACCAACACCTTGGCAACGTGATACATTGTCTCAAGAAAATTTTTTGCAAGCCGGTCGTAGTGGGCCAAGCTTGTGACCTCTGTACTAGAGAGGTAGACAAGAGTAGAACCCTGGGGTTTGCCTGCCAGCCAGCCTAATCTAATAGGCAAGCTTCAGGTCAGTGAAATACCCTGTCTCAAAATGAGGTGGATGGCCTCTGATTCCCATCACCCAAAAGTGTCCTCTGGCCTGAAAACACACACACACACACCTATACACGTGTACATACACAATACATATACAAAAAATTAAAAATAAAAATAAAAGAATCTATGGAGTAAGACTGCTGTTGCTATGTGAGGGCAAGGTCAGAGTCACCTGTATAACGGTATCCCTGCATCATATGTGTTTACAGTGATTTTTTAAATTTTTCACTTGGGCTGATGATTGAAGCCAGGGCCTAGTGAACACTAAGCAATGCTCTCCCACTGAGCCACCCCCCCCACACACACCCCCAGTGCATTTCTCTGAATGGAACAGAAAGGTGGGCAGTGATAAGGCACTCATGCAAGCATGGGGAGCTGAGTTCCATCCCCAGAACCCACGTAAAAAGGCCAGCATAGAGCTGGAGAGATGGCTCAGCAGCTAAGACAGCCTCTTGCCAAGAACCAAAATTTGATTCCCACAGCAGGTGCAGAAATCCACCTTAGAGGACTCAACACCTTCTTAAAGCCTCCACCAGTATACACATGCACCTACCAACATACAAACAACATATACAAATAAATCAACTTTTAAAAAAATCTGGGTGTGGTGGTGCCTGATGGCAGCAGAGACAGGTGGGTTCCCTGAGGGCGGGGCTTTGTGTGTCCAGCTTAGCCTACGTGGTGAGTTTGAGACAGTAAGAGATCTTGCCTGCACCTGAAGTACAAAACTTGAGATTGCCTTCTGACTCCACACATACTCATGCAAACACACACACACACACATGTGCCTGCACTGACACACATGCACCTGAATAAGCAGGAGCATAAACACACACACACACACACACACACACACACACACACACACACACACACACACGACGCTGGAGTGGAAACACCTGCAGTTCAGGCCCCTGCTATGGGGCAGCACACTCCATGCGGAGCTGGCCTGGCACCTTGTTAATGTTGATATGCAGGGCAGGCCAGGGTCCCGCAGCCTTCACAGTCTCCAGCTCCAGCTTCTTCAGATGGGCAGCTGCTTCGCTGTACAGGGCAGGTGCTCCTGGACTCAGTTCTACAGTGTGTTCAGGGGAAAGGAAAAAGCAGATGTTCAAAGACAGCTAGATAGATACCGGGGGCCAGAGACCCCGCGGTAGCCTGACTCCCAGGTCCTTGCAGCTTGCTGCGCTGACGTCACGGTTTCATAACCTTACTCCCTTGGATATGAGCTGGGCATGATGTTTGACCCCTCTGAGCCTCTAAGCCATTTAGAAATGAAAATAGAATCACTTATCTTGCGGGAGTATTAAGTGAGATTATTCTCATAAAAAGACATAAATTTGGAAAGGTCCTTTACATGCTGAAAAGACAGCCGTCCAGGCCACTAGGCATGGCGAGGTGCTTTGGAGAGTCGCGCCATGCTTCTTAAAATCAAAGCTGTTGGCTTTTTGTATTGTGTTGCATTTGTTTGCCACCACACCCCTCTCTAGCTTGGATTTATTCATTAATACAATAAACATCCACTAAATATTAAATATTCATTATCCAATAAAGCTTGTGCTTTATTGCTTGTTAACAACTGGCATCTGGGGAGTCGAAAATAAACAAATAAGACATGATTCTTATGAAAGTGAAGGGAAGACATTCCACATAAAAGCATTAAGAGCTTAAGACACCCTCACCACAGCTGGGGATGCGGGAAGCATGCAGGGATGCCGCACTGAAGACACGTGAGCTGGCTGCCGGGGCATGTGGGGGTCTTACTAGGACTGAGGAAAAGCATTGTGGGAGGAGGAACCAGCAGACACAAAGGACAGGGCTGGGATTGCAAGGCATTTTGTGAAAGGAAAGAAGTTCGGTGCAGCTGGAGTGTGGGAAGGATGGGGGAGACTGAGACCGCAGTGGAAGGCGGTTGGAGGTCTGTCACGTGACCACGCTCAGTGCATGGACGCGGGGCAGGGAGGAACAGAAGGTCTTAACACTGACAGTGGCAGTTTCTCTATGGGGATTGAACTGCAGGAGGGATACTGTCAGGAGGCCACGCCAGTCACCTCCACGTAAATGGATGAGGTGAACAAGGGCAAGGGTAGGGTAAGCAGTGCTTGGGCTAAGAGTTCCCATCTTCCATTTAGCTAACCTCTAATGGTTCTCATGGTGTGAAGATGTATCTGGGCAGCTCACAGTTGCACACAGGGTCAGGCTAGAAGGTTCCTAGACACTCCCTACACATCATCTCTCCAGTTCACAGAGGGACCAAACCCCGGAGGGCATCCTGGCTGCTCAGTGAGAACTCTGGACCTCTGACTGCCCTGTCTCAGTGCTCCTAAAGGGAGTATGGATGAGGTTTGTGTTATGTGGAAGTGGAAAAAGGGCTCCTGGGGCAAAAGTGGGACAGGGAGAAGGTGGGGGGGGGGGAGGAAGGTCAGCAAGCAGAAGTTATATTTGAAAAATGTCATAATGAAACACAACACTGATTGCTAGTTAAAAATGAACAGATGTAGACAAGCAATAAAATAATGACACAAATGAAAAATAAGGTTATATCTGTTAGTGGTACAGCCTTTAGTCCCATCACTTAGGGAGGCAGAGGCAGGGAGATCTTTGAGAATTTATGGTCAGCCTAGACTATACAGTGAGAAAGAGGAAAAAGAAAGAAAAAGAAAAACTAATTCTTTGCCTCAGTATATCAAAGATAAGTTCCTAAAAGAGGTAAAGGTGAGGTAGGAAATAATACAACATTTAAGACGCAAGCCCATTCTTATGAGAGTTAGCAGGGACCATATGAGTTATATTACCTAACTGCTTGCTTTATTATCAATGTCTACAGGATAGACACTACCACAGGCTTACTGGACGCTTGACACCCCTTTGCTGTTGGAAGGGCAGAGGCGAATTTATTGTGACCAGGGCAGGAATCCCAGCCACCATCTGACTCCCCCTTTTTCCACTGCTGGAGCCCAGGATCCTGCAGAGAGCACTGCAAGGGCGGAAGTCTAAGCTAGGAGGCAGGAAGGAGCAGCCATTTGTAATAACATAGAAGCAGGAAACCACCAAGTCTAGATCACCCTTCCTCCAGGCACCAGACTCTATAAGCGAGCTGCCCAAATCCAACAGCCATGGCAACACCCTCCCGCTTCTGTCTTTGACTGGCCCTCGGCACCCCACCCTGCTCCCTCTGCACACTCACTGGTGAGGGCCTTGTTGGAGTTTGGTGACCTCAGCGGCGCCTCCTTATTTTCCAGAGTCAGCGAAAGGCCGTAGTTGGAGTGGTGCTGGTGCTGGTGGTGATGCCTCCCCGAAGTTTTAGGGGCAAATGGTGTACCCCCGTTCTCCTCGAGGCCAAAAGGCAGCCTTTCTGTGGGGCTGAGCGCTGGGGACGGGATTGGGTAGCTGAGGCGGGCAACAAAGTCAGGGTTTAGAAACACAAACGTTTTGCTAACCCTCAAACCCTAAGACCACGAAGCTTAAAAGACCCCTGCTTAAAATAGGGCATTGGGCCAAACGGTATGCAAAGAAAATGAACCAACGTGGGAATTTGTATACCTTAGAGATCTGACATCTTGAATCTTAAAAATGTCTTCACTTTGAAATGGAATAAAATAGACTGCATTTTAAAAACTCATTTTCAGGGCTAGAGAGTTGGTTCAGTGGTTAAGAGCACTGGCTACTCTTCTAAAGGACCTAGGTTCAGTTCCTAGCACCCACACGGTAGCTCACAAGCATCAGTAACTCCAGTTCCAGAGGATCTGATGCCCTCTTCTGGCCTCTACAGGCACTGCATGCACATGATGGACACAAGCACACACACACAGACAAAAACACTCATATACATAAAAATAAATGTCTTTGAATAAGGCATCTTCTAAATGCAAGGTGGAAGAAAGAAAAACAATAAACAATGCTTAAATGAGCCTATGTTATACACCAGAGTCTCTTCTCTATCCATCACACATACAGAAAGTCATCCCCATGTGCCTACTCTGATATTTCTTCTCAAGCATGCCCAGCCAGTACCTCCCACAATTCTGTTAAGAGGGATTTGATCTAAATTCATTCACGTGCTCCTAACTTTTAACACCCAAAAGCTAAAAGAGAGGGACTCTCTTTCCAGGTGGCTCACAATTACCTCTAATTCCAGTTCACAGGACCCACTGCCCTCTTCTGGCCTCCTTGGGTACTACACTCATGTGCACAAACCCACACACATATCCACGTAAATAAAAAATAAAACCTTTTAAAAAGTTATTTTTCTTGGCAGTGCTTACATTAAAGCAAGTATATTAATACAATGCCATATCAACCTAATGGTTTTTTTCCTGAGTGTAAAAGTAATTAAAATATTTTTATGGAGTCATAAAGCACTGTCCTACCAGAGCACCATGTTTATAGTGTGCAATGCGTAAGTCAGTTCTGGCTATCAGGGTGTAAACAGAAGCTTCTTGTGACCATCTTTCCCAGACATAAAGTAGGTACATCCCTGATAAAGCATGAAGGGAGAGAAGATGAGCAGAAGCTAACTGTGGGTGGAGTGAAAAATACTCTAACGGTATCATTTGAACACCTAGATTCAGCTATACCTGAAGGTGATACTACAGCTAAATCTCTCAATAAGGTTCACAAAATGCATTGATTTGTTGATTGATTAATTGAGGTAGTTGGGTTTCTTTCATTTATAGTCACACGACCTAAAGTGGTACTCATTTATTGTTTCTGTGGGAGAGGGTGGACGGCTGTGGAATGTAAGATGAATGGGTAGTAGGAGGCATCACAGGCCTAAGAAACAGTATGTCAAAGGTCAGGTGAGCAGGAAGGGCAGAGTATATGGAGAGAAGGGAGTGAAGGGAGCAGCAGGAAGTGCAGTTCAAATGATAGGATGAACTAGTTGGAGGGGGAAGCATTCAGGCAACAGGGGACCGTGGAAAGGGTTTGAGCTGGCCCTGGGATGGATGTTTCTGTTAGTGTGAGCATGGCTTGTTGGGATCCTTCAGCCACCCTGGCTGCTTTGTGGAGACTCACTCAAGGGTACTCCTCTAGCGTGTGCACCTGGAGCAGTGGTTCCCAGTCTGTGGGGTGCAACCCTCTTGCAGGGGTGGCCGAAAACCACCAGAAAACACAGAGATTTACATTACAATTTATAACAGCAGCAAAATTACAGTTATGAAGTAGCAACGAAAGTGATTTTATTGCTGGGGTCACCACAACATGAGGAACTGTATTAATGAATCACAGCATGAGGAAGGTTGAGAACCACTGACCTGGGGGAAGTGGAAGATGACATGATTTTGACCCCTGGAGATCTCCACCCTTACCTCTTCCCCTTAGAAACAGTTCATGTTACCCACCTTCCTATTGGGGGCATTAGAAAAGCACACCAAGTTGCAACTAAAGCTCTCTTTCCTGGGCCCAGCCACGGCCCTGCAGGGAACCCTTAGCCACTGTTCTACGGAACATGTGGGGCAGCAATTGCTGGACTTTTCCAAAGCTAAGAAGGTGTGTGGCTAGGATTTGTACATCTGCAAATCCCACTGACATTCTTTCCCGTCCTTCAAATGTACTGAAGATATTTGCCTATAGGGGCAGTGTGGGGCTCTCAGAAGAGCAGGTGTCCTTTTGCAGGGGCTGACAATGGCTTCCCAGTCTGTGGCTGGCCTTCCTCTGCCATGATCCTCATCATTTCTGGCCTGCTCAGAGTCTGAGTGGCATTTGGATTGTCCAGTCATGAGGGACAGGTCAGTGAGGAGGTCAGAGAGAGACAGAGAGATAAGAGAGAGCCACTGGTTGGATGCAAGAAGAGATCATGGAGACATGGAGGGGCAAGGAAATGGCAGGCAAATGGTACATCATCCGTGAAAGAAGGGAGGCATGGAAAAAGGGAGGCTCTGCTGAGCTTCAGATGTTCACAGTGAGTATGGGAATGAGCACCCGCAGGGAAACATGGACAAGAGCAGGGAGCTGGCATGCCATCAGGCCTGGAAGAGGAGTTGGAGAGCTTTGAGGAACAGTTCCTGAAAGATGGCAAACAGACATCACATCAGATGCCAGGTCCATCTTCACCCTCTGCCCAGAGTATAAGAATTCTGAGGTTGGGCCCAGCTCAGGGAGAAAGTTCTGTGGTTGGTTGAGTAATGTCTGTCACAGGCTGGACAGGCCACAGTGGTATCACAATCTTGTCTCTACATGTGCAAAGGGTACACTTTATTTACCTCAAAAAAAAAAAAATACAGCATGAAGTGTAAAACAGTAAAACAGACAAATAAACAAATCAACAAACAAATCAAAACCCACAAAAACAAAAAGCCCCATCTACATGCCACAAATGAAAAGTCATATAATAATATGTCAAATAAAATATGCATTCATAATCTGTCTTACAGCTACCTAAGGGGTGAGAGTGGATTAAGAAGACAAATGGGAAGAGAATAGACAAGAGTGGAAGAAACTACCTGGGCTAGAGCAATAAATCTGGTGCAGCTAAGGATCCCAGGAAGAATAACTGTTCCTATTGTGAGGCAATTCCCTCTGATATTAAGACTCAGGAAGAAAACAACTCACAAGTCTCAGCAAGTTCCTGAAACATAACAGGCTCACAAAGTTCCTCCCTCCCCAAGGTGACATAAGCAGCAAGGGCTGTTGAAGAGAGGAAATGCTTCAGCCTATTGAGCTGCTTGTAAGTCATTCAGAGAGGCCCCCAGAGTTCCAGCTTTTGTGAGCTGTCACCCCTGCTAAGGTGGGCTTTCAGTGATGAGGCTGCCTTTGAGTCATCTGAGCTCCTGTAAGTAACTCCATTGAATTTATTAGTCACCAAGTTGGAGTTTGGTGGTGTTTGTTACTTTGGTCTGTTGTTGGATCTCTATCTGGGTGAGTGAACATTTGTTCATATCTCTCCAGGAACAGTGTCACAGTGGAATGAGTTGGGAACATTCTCTGCTCACACAGACCATTCTGAAGATGCAAACATGGAGTTTTGTTGGTTATAGATCTGCTAAGGAGATTTCTCAGGGCCTCATGATCATGGATTATCCTTGTAGGATTCTTAGAAGCAACATTAACACAGACTTTGAGGTAAATGGTATCCACAAGGCTGTGCATCTGCCCCATTGACCTAAGCAAAGTCAGACTCACAGTATGAAGATCAAAACAAATGCAGCAACACACCAGTCTTAGGGGCATTGGCCAAGGGTCAGGATACTAGGTCAGCTCCGATCTCACTAGAGACTGAGGCTCGTGGGTCGTTTGAGATTCTGCAAAGTCTCAGTATTTCTTGAATCTACCACCAGAATTGTTACCAGGACAGGGCAAGGAAAGGGGGAAGCTGAACTCAGGACTTTCTCTTGAAAAGAAGGCCAAGTGAGGGTGCTGTTGGGAAACTAATCATAACCTTTGCAGTATAGGCAAGTCTTGGGTGACACAGGCCCTAGGGATCTAAGCTGGGATAAGAAATTACAGAATCGTATAATGGAGTCCTCAGACACCCTCTGGTTTTATAGATTTAAACTCAGGCTGGATGTTAAGGTCACTAGGAAAACTCATACATTCTACGAGGGATGGTTCATTCAGTTTGAACAAAACAGTCTGGTGGATCCTCAAAGAGTTAAAGGTATCATTACATGGTCCAGCAATTCACACCAAGGTAAGTGTCCAAGGGAAAGGAAAGATCCATGAAAACCTTGAACCCGAAGGCTCATTAACAGTATTATCCATAATCACGCAAAAGTAGAGACAACCAAGTTCGTCGATTAACAGAGAGCCAAAATGTGGGATATCAATACAATAGAAAATTACTAAGCCATGAAAAAGCAGTGAACTACAAACTCATGTTACAATCTAAATGAACCTTGGAAACATTATTCTATCTGGAAGAAGACAGATGTCAAAGTGCACATATGTGATTCCTCTTATAAGACATGTGTAGAACAGACAAATGGGTGGGTGGGCAAAGGTTAGGAGTTATTTAAGA
The DNA here is from genome assembly GCA_021653895.1 of Mastomys natalensis. Lineage (NCBI taxonomy): Eukaryota > Metazoa > Chordata > Mammalia > Rodentia > Muridae > Mastomys > Mastomys natalensis. Next base: position 2,291,976 of record JAJTUV010000391.1, read on the forward strand.
GTAGGAACAGTAGGAGAAATCGGGATTAAAAGGCTATTATTACTCAATTTCTTGGGGAGGAATGAAATGTTCCTGAAATAGCAAAATCCATGACCAAACAACTTCATGAATATAACCAATTGTATATTTTGCTGAACTGCACATGGTGAGAGAGATCCCAGTGAAGCTGGAGATCTTTAGAAATAGGGATGTCAGCTCTCCTCTAGACATGGTCGCCTATCTCTAAATCCTGCAGCTGACCTGGGAATTACCACCTTTCTCCAAGCTGCAGCCAGCTCATTTTGCATACGGGCTCACCACAGGAAGAGAGGTGAGCAGGTCACACAGCCAGCCGGAGACCAACAGCTGAGTCCGGGACACAATCCAGGCCTCCCACCTTTCCACTCGGTGCCCAAAGGGCTGCCCATCTGCTGTGTCTTACCATCTGCTCAGCTTCTATTTAAGGCAGCACTGAGTACTCATCAGGAAAATCCAAGTCCTTCTCAGAAGCCTCTGGCCGAGACACCCTCCTGTTCTCTACCATCCAGTAAGCTCAGCAGGAACAGAAACCGCCATAGGTATTTGTGTCCCAGCTGAGCTGGAAGAAGGGCTGGCTCATGGGAGGCCAGAAAAAGCTTCAGTATATTGAGTAAATAGTCTGGGACCAGCTCTGCTGTCTGGCACTGTGCCAGGCATGACAGTCAGCAGGGGAAGGACCTCAGTCCAGCCTGGGACACTGTTAGAGGAGACCTCCTGGGGTAGAGACACTTGAAGTAAGGAAGTCCTGACAGTTATGGAAGATTGGACAGGGGACAGGGGGACACTGGACTTTGCAGGAGAAGGGTTTCCCAAGTTCCAAGGCCTGGAGTTGCCAGGGTATACAGGTGTTGGGTATGGGGGTCTTGCACAGCTCTCATGTGTACTTAAGAGTGGGTATCCTGCTGTTTCTCTTCCTGTCTCCCATTTGGATGACAAACTCATGGGGATTAATGGGAAACTGATATAATATATATTATATATATACACACACACAACACACATACACACATACACACATACACACACACACACACACACACACACACATATATATATATATATATATATTTTTTTTTTTTTTTCTGAAATGAAGAACTGTTTCAACCTCCTGAAAGGAGCAATCTGTGTCCGTTCAGGAAGCTGACGTGCCCTCGTTGCTCCACTAGTCACTGTGCTAAGTAATTGTAGGCTCAGTGCCCACTTTTCCCCACACACCCCAAGGAGTTCGGTGCACTTCTGGGCTCCCACCCTGGCTTGCCTCCTTATGCCCCACAGATGCTTCCGCGTCCCCCATGAGTGCTCTGTAGCCTAACCCCCGCTACCCTGGATTCCTGTGGGGCCACCACCCTTCGCTCTTTATCCCTTTGTTCTGGGGTGGCAAGCAGTTTCCAACTACTCTCATGTTGGGGTTGCTTCAGTGATAATTCAGGTCCAGTTCTTTCACCCTTTGTATAATGGAGCCCCTGTATTAATTTCCCTCTGTAAGAAATGCCTAGATTAGTGTCCATTTTCCTGATTGCTTGTGCCAGATACAACGTTAACCTACCTGGTCCACATTGCTCAGAGCTTTTCCTCTCAACAGCACTGAACTGGACTGTGCCCTTGTTAAGTTGTTACTTTGTTGCTTTTATTTTAGTGTCACCACACCCCATAGCTTAAATCTGATTTACTTTCTCACAATTTTTTTTGTTTCTTACAAGTCAAATATGACCTGACTACTCCCTTTCTTTAGCTCGGGTTTCAATTTCTTTCTCCTTTTTTCTGTAGGCTTCTGCAGTTAGTCTATTCCAGTTGAAAAGGCAAGAAAAACAAACCAGAATTTGGGTAGCTTCTGTGCTTTGCATACATGTAGTTCTTTAGAGTTCAAGCTTACTATCGAAGCCTCCCATTGGTATTCCAGTTTGGAGCATTAGATACTGTGGTTCAGAAGACTATACACATAAGGCACATCCTTCTCTCCAAGTATTAAGTTGGGTTAAAATATTCATTTGTCAGAGTTTTGTTTCGTTTCTTTTCATTACAGTATAGGACTAATGTTATTAACCACAGTCCCAGGTATTTCTCAGTTTCATCACAATTTAAAATAACTTTAGTCATTACATCTCCCAATATCCTATCCTTTACCTTCCCCCTCGTGTGTGTGTGCGTGTGCATGTGCGTGTGTGTGTGTGTGTGTAGGTGTGCAAGTCTGTACATGCTGTATGCATATATGCACATGAAAGTACAGGTGCCTGCAGCCATGCCTACACATGTGGTGCTCAGACCTGGGCCCTCCTCCATCACTTTCCACCTTACTCAAGATGGTCTCTCACTGAACCAGAATTCTGCTTGCTGTTTCAGCTAGGCTGCTGTCCAGCAAGTTCTAGGATCCTCCAGTCTCTGCCATCTCAAATGCTGGGGCTACAGGCACATGCAGTAATGCTTTCTTACATTGCTTCTGGGGATCTGAACTCCAGCCCTCATGCTTGCAAAGTGAGTGCCCTTACCTACTCAGCTCCTCAGCTCCTCAGCTCCCTTCCCCTCCCTCCCCCTCTCTTTCCCTCTGTTTCTGTCTTTCTCTCTACACACACACACACACACACAGAGTTACTGAATTCAGACTCTTTCTACTTCTGGCCTGTTATTAGCTGAGATTCACTTGGATTTTATAATACTCAGATGAACTGTATTCACCCTTTCTAGTATTCCACATTATGTTTTCTTAGCTTGTTGCACTGGCTGATAGAATATATCAGGAGGACGTGGAAGGCCTTCTGTCGCCCTTGTCTTGGTTCTGGAGTTCACAGGAAAACTAATGTTTCAACATTAAATGCTGTTCTTGCAAAACCTCACACATTAGTCTAGATTCCATCTGCCCTCCCTTCCACTTTGTTACTAAATCCCTTGAGCAGTGACTTCTTCCTGCCCTCAGGAGATCTGTGCTTTTCTTCCGCAGGCTAGTTCCTGTCGCTAGTTGCTTTAAAAAAATGGTGTTCGAATTCCCCACTGCATCATCATCCGGCTTCTCACTGGCTTTGGGAATCGATTTTCCAAGAAGCCGCACTACAGTGCCCGGTTCCTCTCCTGGCATCTCTCCATGGTGGCTCCAACATGCTAGATGCTGACTAAGCAGTGACAAAGGCTGACTTTATCAGGGTTCTGGGGGCATCTTCTATTTTTAGCTTGAAAATTCAAACTGATCATGATGCAGCCAACTCTTTCCTGGCCATTGTCTCTTAGCTTGCATGTCTATCCCCTCTTCATTCTACATTTTGCAGTTAGTACATTCTAACTGGAAGAGAGGAAAAGCAGACGTTGGATAGCTCTGTCCTTTTCCTCCTGCAGGCCACCCTCAAGAATGGCTGGGAAAACCTTCATCTCTTTGCTCCAAAGTAATTAGCCATAAAGTCCCTTACCAGTCTGATGATGGGAGACTGAGGCAGGAGGATCGTCATAAATCCAAAGTTAGCCTGGTCTGTAGAACAAGCTCCAGGCTGGTCTGCAGTGAGACTTAGTTTTAAAACAAAACAAATCAAAACAACTACCACCAAATTAATTAATTAATTAATTCTGTGTCCTTTTATTTGAAGCTATTCCCTGCTTTCTTCCTCTTTCAAATCTTGTCTTAATTGTGAGTTTCTTGAAGAGGCCACTGACACACTCCCATTTCAGGTTGTCTGGGCTACATTCACAGCTTCCATGAATAGTGTTCCTTTTTAGGCCATTCTTTTCTTTGACATTTCTTTGGGGATGCATAGAAAACACAGAGGACTAAACCCCACCCCTTCTACTCTCCTATGCTAATCATTCCAAGACCTTGTCCCACATTCTAACCCTGTCTCCTCAGCTGAAAGAATTAACAGCAATCCCTGGGGCATTTCTTCCACTTTCCCAACACCTTCCCATCAAGCGGGCAGGCCCTGAAATCAAAATGATGTTCAGCTCTTAACAGATGACTGTCTGGGTAGCTAAGACGTCTCCCATGAAATGCTGTGCCAGCCTAGCAGCTCGCTCAGACACTCACGGAGCATGTTCCACTCGTGCCCCGCTCCCACAGCGCATCTGATCTGGGTTGTATGGCTCATGTAAGAGCCACCTGTATTCCCAGCTGTGCTTCCATTGGCAATGATGCTGCACATATAAGCAGTGTCCACACCGGTGGTTCTCAACCTGTGGGTCGCAACTCCCTTTGGGAGTCAAACAACCTTTCCATAGTGATTGCCTATCAGACATTTAGGATTCATAACAGTAGCAAAATGGCAGTTATAAAGTAGCAACAAAAATAATTTTATGGCTGGGGGTCAGCACAGCATAAGGGATGTATTAAAGGGTGGCAGTAGGAAGACTGAGAAGCACTGGTCCACACAGCACTCAAGCTCCAACAATTTCTATGTCCTTTCTAGAGAAACCAGGCTGGGACAAACTGGCTCCTGTTTTAGCTCTGAACTGATGTGGGCACACTGCAAATACCACCTCAGAACAAACCCAGTCGGGGCCTGCAGATGGAAATCTCAGGAGAGCTGCCAACGGATGCTCTCAGAAGGGCTGCAAGGGAACAATACCATTTCTCCTCCTAATCCCTGGGCTAAGTGGACAGCAAGCCTCATCTACTGTCTCGAGTATGTACTATAAATAATGTCATTTTCTACATGTACCATGGAACAGATGCTGGGAAATGCCATTTCTACCCATGTTCAGGTTCCTCACCATGGTGTTCTATGCGTCACATGTCAGCTAGAAGTCCATCTCCTCACAAAAACTAAGGCGTTTATTATAATATGAAGAGATCCCTCTAATTGACATTTCTGAATGCCCAACACTGTACCATCTGCCAACTTATCTACCCTCCGATCGCCAATTAAAGACTATCGATCCTTATTTTCTAGATATGGAAGCAGGAACAGAAAGTATGTAACTTTGCCAGAGTCATGCAGCTACGGATTGTCAGAACCGGGGTTTAAACTGGGACAACTTGACCCTTTAGGGATAAGTAGCACTGCCTTGCCCTGTGGATGACAGGAGAGGTCTGTGGTTGACAAATGAAAGTGGGCTGGCACCCCACTGTGTGTTTGCTGTGTGCTGTGAGTTCACTGAATTCACGTCATCACCAGGGACTTAGACACATCCCTCTCTGGGTGTTTAATAAGCATTTCCGAACCAGTAACTGCAGTGGGCAATCCTGAACTCATGTGTTCACTGTTGTGTCCACCTGACATAGCACAAGGGACACATGACTATCTTGGTTCCAAGGTACCTGTCACTTATTTCAGTTTTCATTTAGCACAGGGTTACAAGTTCTTACTGAATTCAGGGAAAGCATACTCTTTGGCTAGGTAGAACATACATTTGTAATATTGTACTTCTTCCATAATTGGTTTGAAGAGAAAACTTTCCAAATTAATTCTATTAGTCTTAGAGACAGACACATTACAAATGTTAGGAGTGTTCATTATGGTGATTTCCTACAGAAACTTAGTTTCATTTGTTAAAGAAAAAAGACTAGAAAGAAAGGTCACATCGCACATGCGCATGAGCTTGCATATGTGTGTGTGTCGCGCGCACGCACTCGTGTGCGTTGTGTGTACATGATGAGCACAAAATCCTGGGTTCTATTTCTGGCACCTCTTTCCTACCTATTTAATTTTTTAAAGACGTGTGTGTCTGTCTGTCTATCTGTCTGCTTGTCTATACTTATGTGTGTAGGTGTCTGCTGAGTCTAAAAGAGTGTTGGATCCCTTGGAACTGGAGTTGCAGATGTTTGTGAACCACTGTTATGAATTTGGGGACTGAATTTCGGATGCAGCCAGGACTCTGACCATCTCTCCATTCTAGTCATTAGGTTTTTTTTGTTGTTGTTGTTTTTGGTTTTTTTTTGACACAAGAGTCTCACTCTGTAAACCAGGCTGGCCTTAAACTCACAGAGATCCATTTGCCTGTCTTCCAACTTCTGAGAATAAAGGAGTGAACCACCCTTCTCCTTGTTACATTTTAAAATGTGGTTTAGATTCTTTATATAGACCCCTTACTGGTAGAGAGGAATTTCCCCAAATTATAATTCTTCAAGAAAATTTCCAAATAATCAACTTTCCAATTAATTCTATTAGCATGAGTGATGTGTGGCTCCATATTCGATAGGGGGCTCTTGATTTAATTAGTGTCTTAGCAGCCTGGAGTCAAATGTCATTCCAACATAGCAGGATGTGGGAGAGTGTAGATGTCTAGTAAATGCTTGTCTAATGAACTTGTTCCAATGCATTAGATTTTCATTTTCCTAGGTAATTTTCAAGTATTTACTTGTAAAGGTCTCACTTTGGTTAAGAGTTCCCTAATTGCTTGTAACTACATTAACTTACTTTTGCATATTGTAGAGTAAAATACCGCTCATCTTGGGGATAGCCCAGAAGATTTCATGACCCTATATGAACCAATGTAGGATAAATACATTCATCTTTCAATTGATGAAATCAATTATTACAACTGATTTCAATGAATGGCTTAAGCACTTGGTACTTGACATTTTTCTCTCAGAACATGCATTTTGTCCTAGTGTCATTCTTACTAATGTCAGTCTTTGTGAGTGCATGTATGTGCATATGTGTGTGTGTTTGCTTATGCATGTGCACTTGCATAAATACACATGAGCCACTAAGGTGGTACACAGCTGTGAAGAGGGGCTGCATATGATTTTGTGGGGAGAGCTCAAGGTGTTAGCAACGTCAGATCTATTCCAGGTCTAGTCCAGTGATTGACCATTTCATGAATTCCCTCTTGCTCAGGGGCCCATGACTGAGAGTTGGTTCAATCTTTTTTGTCCTTAAAACAAAGGCTACATCGGAGTTGCTCTGCATATGGCATTACTTCTAATGCATATGTAGCAGTTTGAAAGAAAATGGCCCTCATATGCCCATAAAGAGTGGCACTATTAGGAGGTATGGTCTGGTTAGAGCAGGTGTGTCCCTAGGGGGTGGCTTTGTGGTCTCAGAAGCTTAAGTCTGTAAGTGTGTCACTTTCACCTCCTGCTGCCTGCTGATCCAGACATAGAAATCTCATCACCTTCTCCAGCACCATGTCTGCCTGCATGCTGCCGCCATGCTTCCTGCCATGATGACAATGAACTAAACCTCTGTAACTGTAAGCCAGTCCCAATTAGATGTTTTCCTTTACAAGAGTTACAGTGGTCATGGTGTCTCTTTACAGCAATAAAACCCTGACTAAAACAGCATTCAAGTATTTTTTTCTTCTTGGTTTCTTTAGTCTTTTCTGTGCTTTCAATTCTGTATCCCACTGTCTCTGTTCTTTAAGTGAAATTTTCCTTCTGGAGGAAAACAGCAGGAACACACTTCCCCCATGGATGCTTTAAGAATCCCCATTACACAGCAGCCCTCAAGGGGCTGTAGTACAATTAATCCCTGTCTGGGCCGCTAGAGTGTAAAAAAATAAAAAATAAATAAAAATAAATCTTCTAAACAGCCCGTTCCTACCATCCTGACTACCCTGGGCCACAGGGAAATGGACCATGAGCTGGGAAGGATATTTTTCCAATTCTCAGACACCATCCAGTTCATTGAATGGATGAAATTAAAACATGATTCATTCCAAGTAAAGTTCAGGTTATATGCATAAAATATACAACGGGTGGAGGGCAGGCTTTCGACACTGTAATTATCGAGCATACCACTGTGAGCCAAAACTGGAGCTGAAACCTGCATATGTGTTTCTGAGGTGACATAAACAAGCATGAGTCTGTTTTGGTATTTATTAGTGCATACAAATCTCAAATAAGCCTCGGTCCTTCCCCAGATCTCATGGGCTCTTTAGCAGTGTCTATATGGAGCATCCGTAGCCTTTGAGGGCAGACACTGGCTGGGTTTCAGGGCTTTTGGCTTAATTGCTTTTATTACAGGTACAATGTTCATCATTTAGCCAGGAAGGAGGCTGACTGGGTCATTAGCACAGCGACTCTTGCTGAAGAGGTCTTAGCCACCAAAAAGGATGTTCAAGCCATCCCTTCAGGCAGGGAGTGATTAGGTGGGTTTCTGTAAGGTGTGACTCTAATTATTCTAACCCCTTTTAGTGGGTTGCCTAGACAACTATTGTGATGTTTTTAAAGCTGCAGTCTTCTCTCCATTAAAACCACTCACAGCCTTGTGATGCACCTGCAATTTTGGACGGGATCTATCAGAAATATAATCACGACGACAAGGAGGTCCTTCCTTGGTCAAATGCACAGGTAGGTCACTGCATCTGAGTGTGTAGTAGTCTGAGTGGAAAGCTTTCAACGGAAACCTTAGCAGGAAAGGAAGCACAGACACTAGAAATCAATTCCCTAATCTCAGCTATTTTTATCTTGTCTATGTTTCTCCCTCAGCTCTCCAGGGTGACAGCATGTGATGGTCATCTGAATGTCTGGAAATCAATTTCAGAAAAGTCTAGTAATGATCAAAACACCCCCCCCAGCTTTCTTTTTCTCATTATCAAAAATGCAAAGATGGCATGCTTAATTGATTAAGTACCCTAAACGTGTGCAGTGTACATACTTGTGTGTGTGCATGGTGTCTGCAAATGCATGTGCTTGCATTGCTAGCTGGCCAGCACCTCCACTCCCCCATTACAAGCATGTACCACCATGCTTGCTCTTTGATTAAAGAGCATGAAGAGAACAGATGATTCAGGGATGCAGAAATCAAGTTCACAAGTTCAAGGCAACTACTTAGGAGTTGAAGCCATCATTGGATATAGTAAGCGGACTAAAACTCAAATAAATAAAACAAAAACAGTGAACCAGCACAACCTTGCTCACTGAGAAATACGATAAAGACAGACACTCTGGACTAACACAAATGGTTAAAAGTTAGCAAAGGCTCTGTGAGCATGCGTCCCTCTGTCATCACATCTATGTGTAAGGGTATGAACACATGACATCTCCTTAGGGGGAAGAGCAACATGAAAGTGTTCAAATTATAATGCAATGCCTTTTGGCTCACGCACGTCTACTCCCAGGGATTTATTCTATAGGTTCATTTGTTCAAGAACACAAACAGAATGCCTAGCATACAATTATCGTCGACAGTTGATGCAGCTTGTATGTCTATCGGTTTTGACTGCTTAAGTAAAACACATGTGCTTCTTTATATGTAAGCCTGGCTTGAGACTGACAAGAAATGCAAGCTCGGAACTAGAAAGCTGAGGAATAAAAAGAAGTCACTTAGATAGACAGAGGCTAAAAGATGTTCTTTGTGTGTGTCTTTGTGCTATAGGTGAATGCAACACGGCACCCATGTAGAGGTTAGAGGGCAATCTTGGGTATCAGTCTACACCTACCACTTTGAGATGGGGTCTCATTAGTTTCTGTGACATATGAAAGGCTACTTAGTTGGCAAGCTTCTGGGGATTCTCCCATCTCTGCCTCCCACTTTCACATAGGAGTACAGGGATTATATATGTATGCTACTGTATTTGGCTTTCCATAGCTCTGGGGATCAAAACTGAAGTCCTTTATATTATGTGACAAGTACTTTATCCACTGAACCATCATTCTAGTCACTGAGTTTTTACCAAACATTGTGCATTGACTGTTTATAAAATAGCACAACGGCTCCTTTTATTACCAAGTTTGTGTATGGGCATGCGCACGTGCGTGCATGCATTGTGCGCGCATGCGCTCTGTGTACGTGTATGAACGCCAGAGGTCAATGCTGGCAGTCTTCCTCAGTTTGCTCTCCATCTTATTTTCGAGTCTTCCACTGAGCCTGGAGCTCACTGATACAGCCAGGCTGGCTCGACAGAGACTGCTCCTGAAATCCTCCTCCTGCCACCCCCAGCACTGGTTACAGGCAGGCCCACTGAGCTCTGCTTTTACATGGGTACACAGGATCCTAACACAGCTTGCCTTGTTTGCATGACAGGCACTTTACCAACTGAGCCATCTCAGTGCCCTTATTACTCTCTGTTTAGTATACTAACAGGGCAAAACTTTCTCTGCTTTGTCTGAGATAACATGGGAACTATGCAGATTCTTTAAACTCTCCAAAACTTTCAAGACCTACTGGAGAGGTGGAATGTGCTCTGAGTCCTTGCCTACCCTTCACCCCGTGTCAGCTTTACCATTTACAACAGCCTTGTTGGCAAACACTGTGCCTGGAGGTTATCCCTCAGGACTCGCAGACAGAAATATCATTTCTGCTTCTCCTTTTATCCCTCCTCAAAAGATCCCCATGGTAGTTCTGCTCTTACCCTGGCTGTTTCAAAGAGAGGTGTCTTTCTGCACCATGAACCGTCTTTCATTTTATCTTTCCTCTAGAACCAGGCATCCCTCTCTGTTGCTAAACTTAGAACACACAGCTCCCCCTTTGGCCCAGGAGACACACCCTATCTTATGTTAGACACTATCTTTGTTCTTTTTCTGTTCACATGGACTGCCAAGGTGTTACTGTTCAAAAACCCACTGAAAATTGCAAGCAGATAGCCTTAGACCCTGTGCACAACACCTTGATGAGATATTATTTGTGTGTGTGTTGTGTGCGCATAGATATCAGAGGTGTTATAAATATATGTTTGCAGGTGTGTGTTGAGGCCAGCAGTAAAGGACAGAAGTCATATCATTTTTTAACCTTGTTTTTGGAGACAGGGTTTCTCACTGAACTTGAGCTCACCAGTTTAACTGGCTGTCCAACGAGCCAGGGAGATCTGTCTCCACTGCTGGAGCTTTCCTTTGGTTACAGATCTGCATCACCATATCCAGCTTTCTACATGCAAGGTGTATTATATTGGTAAACTGTCCTGTGTCATTTGAGCTAGCTAACAAGCTGGCTCTGGAAATAGAGTTGCCCCCCCCCCCATCCCAGACCTGAGCGTGTTTGTCTTAAAGTGTCCTCTGAGGCACCTTGTCCAGGAATGGGCTGCACAGCCCTTGACTCTAACAGGGAGGAAAGAGAGCAGCAAAACGTCCCAAGGGTAAAAACACGGTGTCCTTGAGAAAAGCTAGAAGACAAATTATGTCCAAAAGATGTTACTATTCTTGGTCCCGTGATATAAAAGATGCCTACAGTGGAAAAACAGAAGTCAGGAGGTGTGCAGTAGGGAGCTCACCGAAGGAAAACTCCAGCAGTAGGCCAGCTGTCTCAATTTCCCTAAGCATCCATGTGATGCTACCTGGATCTGGAGGTGACACTTGCCAGGAACTGTCTCTCCTGGGATTTCCAGCTGGCTGCCTTAGTGGCTTCCCCAATTGGTTTGAATGAGATGTTTGTAAGCCCTTGGTGTGATGATGTTATTTTTCTGATGTTTTTCTTTTTTTGTCCTCTTTCCTGGAAGCCTCGCTGGAGGAGACTATTAGGATCTCCAGCTGCTGGCCTCAATGAGGCTTCCCCAGTCAGTTTCTGCTGGATGGTTTTAGCCTCAGAGTTTGGGTTTCACCCTCTATTTCTACCTATGGCCACTTGTTACTGATTGTTTTGAGCGTTACCTGCTCAATGAACTCACTTATTTGAAATGCAAGGAATGGCTGTCATAGACCCCTCCAGGTCATGAACACTCGTGGGTGCCAGTGCCCCAAACTCAGGTCTTGAAGCTCATGCAACAAGGCACTTTACTGACTGAGCCACCTCCCCAGACCTGATTTGAGTCCCTTAACAAAATACTATTATATTTCTTTTTAGAATGAGGAAAACGAGACCAATTGGAAAAATTGGCAAAGGTCAGGTGGCTGGTGGCAAAGCAGAGGTTCAAAGCATGTGACTCTAAAGTTCCCACATTTTACCTCACCAGAGACCTGTAAGCCTATTTCCCCAGGACAACCAGAATCCCCCATTGTGGACCTCTAGCCTGCCTCTCATCTGGCTCGAAATGTCCTGTCATCAAGCTTCTATCATCTTGCACCTGTTTCCAAGAACGGGCTTTCATTCTGAGACAGGTTCTTAGATGGGTGTGGTCACCTTTGTCTAGTGGTTGCATGTCACCAGCAGGCTGTCTCTGGAGGAAGGCAGAACAATGACTGGGAAATGGTCTGACAGACTAGGGGGTGGTAGTGCCGGTGAAATCAAAGCTACACAGGAGCCATTAGCAACCAAATTCTTCTGCCCCTCCCCCCTCCCCCCCATTTAGGAGGTGGCAGCGCACACTAACTAGGCAGGTTTAGCTACTTTTTGCAGTGCTAAGAATTTAACCCAGAGCCTTGGCCACACTAGAAAAGTGCTCTACTACTGACACACACCCTAGGGATCCATTCCCTTACTCTTTAGCATTCTGTCTTCTTAAGTTTTATACATATTTCCCCCTCCCTACCAATGTAAGTTAAAACTGAACTGCTAAACCAAGAAATGGCATTAACCAAGAGAAGCTGCCACCCCTTGCCCTCCCCCACACTCACCCCAACTCCATGTGGTGATGGCTAAAATTTAAGTCCCAAGCCCAGTGTAGTGGTTCACGCCTTTAATCCCAGCACTCAGGAGGCAGAGGCAGGGGGATCTCTATGAGTTTAAGGCTAGCCTGGTCTACACAGAGTTCCAGGACAGGCATTCTATGTAGAGAAACTCTATCTTTAAATTTAAAAAAAAAAAAAAAAAAGTCTTACCAGCAACTATTTAGATAGATCCCAGCATTTTAAGTTTGTTTTTGTAAACATGTTTTAATGCCATGTGTGTGGCAGGTGCCCGTGGAAACAAGAACAGGGCACTGGATCATTTGGAACTGGTGTTAGAGGTGGTTGTAGGCTGCTCAAGGTGGGTGCTGGGAACCAAATCTGGGTTCTCTGAAAAAGCAGCGAGAATTCTTAACTACTAAGCCATCTCTCCAGGACCAAAGCTCAACATTTTTGAATAAATTGTCTGAGCTATCATTTGGTTCCGAATTTGAGAAGTAGGCCTATTTGCAGAATTATTGATTTCTTCTTGCCTAGGCCCAGCTGAGTGCCAATTTGGGGTTTGTTTGCCTTTTAGACACCCCAGGGGCTCCTTAAAATGTGCCAGTTTTCCCTAACAACAGCTGGCTTTTCTCTGTCTGACCCCACCTCAGCCCCCTGGCCTGTGTTTGCTCACTGCCTCCTGGTGGGAGATGGAGAAGCCAGTCACCTGGGCCAATCTGTGGTATTTACCTGAGCACTTGGGAAACTTGGCCAGTCAGGGAATTGACTTAGAGCTTGGTTTGAGAACTATTGATCTTAAAAAGATCAATATGGCTGCCCAGAGAGTTCTTTGATGAACTCAGATTTTTAAAGAACCAGGTAAAAGCTGCAAAGTCAAGGGCACCAAACAGGCTGGCTCTGTTATTTGTCATGTCCCAAGCTGGACCCAGGAGGCTGGAGTCACTGACCTGGAAGGATGGTGGATGGTTTTAACAGGCAAGAGAATCAGAAGGGACCTCTACCCCCACCCCCGTCCTCATTCCACCTCTGCTGCTTAAGAGAAGCATCTTCTGTGGGAACACTTGGGCAATGAAGCACATAAGACAGTTCTGAATGAAGGATGGAACCAATCAGCAGACTTTCAAGACTGCTGTAACCACCATGAGCTACATTAGCTCATTGTTAGATGCTCTGAGGGTCCAGAGAGCCAAGAAGACTAGCTCAGCTTGTCAGTTTCAAAACCTAAATGAGTTCATTAGTTGTGGGAAAGTGAGTTTGATGTTGCTTGCAGCTGATGTTTAAGACAAACAAAAAACTCAAAGCAAACAAACAAATAAAAAACAAAACCAAAAACCTTATGAATTTCTGGGAAGATATGGGACATCTTGTACAAGGATGCTCCAGTATAAATAATACTGCAACTCTGCCCCTTTGAAAATGGAGACTGAGTTGAGGGACAGGCACCGGAGCAGAGCGGGGTGAGGCGTGGACAGGGGCTGCATGATGGAGGTTGTGGTGGTTCTCATATAGATGGAGGTCATGACGGTTATAGACGGTTATAGTGGCTCTGGTTATGGATGGAGTTCCTAGCTCCAGGTGGCTGTAGGCAGTTACTAGCTCAGGGATGACAGGGATGGCAGTGGAGACTGTTACCACAGAAGACAGGGATGACTGGAGAGTCCCACTTGGCTGTTGGCTTGAAAGGCAGTTCTCTAGTCAGCTGCTAGACCTCAATGTAGTGAACTGCACTACAGTCTGATAGTCTCACTGAGATGTGGCTCAACATGAGGAGGACAGCCATGAGAGCCCAGAGGCTGGCACTTACCTGTTGTAGGACACGTTGGTACTGCTTTCCTGAACCCCATCAGTAACAGCATGCTATTGCCCACCTTTCGGAGTGGCCAGGAAGATAAAGCGACACACTCGGAGCATGAAAATTGTCCATTAACCCCTCTGTATGACTGTAGATCACTATCCGACTAATGGGGTTTCCGATGTCAGACAGTCGGACCACTGCCCTGCTCACCATTATGTCCAAGCTTCAAATGAGACTCACTGGATAGCGTGCACATGATGAAGCTGGATCTGTGACTGACACGGCGGCCCATGTCGTACTCAAAATGTGATGCTCCAGACTGAATGTGGTACATCAGAACCCTCCAGACCAGACTGGAGATGATCTATCATTGCCTGTTACCTGGTTAGGCATTCCCTTTCAAATGAATCCATTCTCTAAGCAGACATCCATTGAGCACCTGCTGTCAGGCACCAGGAACAACGGCAAAGCTTGTATTAAAGAATCTAAGGCTCCAAGACGGGATGAACAAAGGAGGCTGTTTCAATACAAAGTTGTGAGTACAACTTTCCCATGTCTGGGGGTGGAAGGGGAGGCAGTAGTAGAACACAGAACACAGAAATTAACCCAATTTGAAGAGGTGGGGGCTGTGAAGAGAGTCCCCGGAGAAGATGACGTCTGAGCGGAGGCTTAGAGGCTAAGAGTTGGGAGTGACAGGATTCAAGGTGGGAGGAACAGCATTCGCAAGGTACAGTCATGAGGTATGACATGAGCAGTTTGCTATTACTGTTTCAACAGATGGGTGAGGAGTCGGGATGGACTACGCTAGAGCAAAGAGACAGAAGCACAGTGCCCAGCCCTGTCTGGAATGACACTCCAGATGTGGCTGCAGAAAGACAAGAGCAAGCGCAGCAAGGGTTGTGGAGATCAGAGAGTACCTCTGAGCAAGAGAAGACATTCCTGTAAGACAGTGTTGGGAGGAATCAGGAAGGAAGCCAAGCTGAGCAGAACTATGGACTGCCCGGACATGGGTGGCAAGGCAGAGGAGAGTCCTGGCAGATAGTCACACGCATTCTCGCCCTTAGCAAGAACTTGAAATGGAGGAGAAGTTGTGCATTCCAGGAGTGATGGTCAAAGATAAATTTGACTTTTTGTCATGTGGAGTTTGAACTGTGCATGGAATATCCACATTGAAGTGTCAGGGCAGAAATGTGTACAAACAGTCTGAGCTGTTTTCAGGATCAGCAGCACTAGAAGATTTGACAGAATGAGGTGATTCTAGGAGACTTGTTAGTGAGAAAAGTAGGGAGCAGAGAAGAGACCCCTGAGCAACACCAACACACAACAGGAACAGAAAAACAAGACCAAAAGAACAGTAGACAAAGGTCACCAAGATGGAGAATGGAAAGCGTCCACGTCCTAGCCAGAATGCCCCATGTCAGCAGCTAACTAAATCTACTCATCAGCAGTTTAAGCAGAAGGCTTTTATTGAGGGCACTGGATCATCTTTAAGAGGCCATAGACACAGCCAGGAAGGGGTAAGGAACCACGAGAACATGTACCCTTCACCACAGGATTGTTATCAGGAACAGTCAGATACCTCTCTGCTCTGCTTACACCTGGAGACAGGTATTACAGGCTCTTCCAGGAGTGCAGCAGGGGAATCACCCCAGCCACTGTACCTATAGGAGCCTTAGTGAAAGATGGTTTTGTCCCAACCACATAACTGAAGGTTCACCTTTGGACACCCCAAGTCAACTTTACCATGAGTGAGATCAAAGGGAGGCTTCTGTGCAGAACAATCAATGAAATGAAGATGGAGTCCAAAAAACAAAAACAAACAACTCCCCCTCAAAAAAAAAAAAGGTAGGAATAATCTTTATTACTTGGACACACATTGTAAAAAATGTTAGCAGTAAGATGAAGAGACCCAGAACACATTTATTCAGATGCAGTACATACACACTGGGGATCAGAATACCTGCTGAAATGGAACACACCCGTAAACATGCATCTTGTGGGGAGTTTCTAGGTAGGTGGTCTTCTCCCTGTGCAAGTGTACAGAGGATTCCCTCCTCCACAAGAGACTTTCATAGAACCAAAAAGGCCAGATTTTAGCAAGAGATGTTATGAACACAGGCCCAAGGGCTTAAAAGGAACCAAATTATAATCACATATATCAAAGCGACACAAAATTAACTGATTGCACAAAAACACAAATGGAAGAGCATCTGGGACTGCCTATGAAGACATAAAGAGGTTAGAGGCACTACTTGAATTGGGGTAAATAAATACTTTGGTACAAGTTTCACCCTAAAAGACAACATATTGCTTTGGGGTCCTACAGAAGGAGGGGGGTCATGTGCATCCCTCCGTGCAACACAATGCTTTGGCACGACCTGCAGAAACCTGGCAGGCTCTCCTGTGCGCCCCCACTTCATCTCGACTGCACGCTGCTGTTCAAAGGAGTTAAGTCTAGGATGGAATCCAGCCTCGACTCTGACAGCAGTCACAACGGTGTCTTCTGAAATCACACAGGTTAGCAGCACCGATCACTGAGGCATTACAAATCATCCTATGTTTGAGAAGTAAACTCTAGCAAAACATGCTATGCAACTGGTGATCAGCATCGAGGCTCAACTCCACACTGGCTAACCCACTTAAAAGATGGAAAACTCCAAGTCTCCCTGTGTGATACAATACCTAATGAGTTTTATAATCTTTATTGAGCTTCTGTTACAGAAGGGATATTATACAGTTGTCCTTATGGGGCGTTAGTCTGAATGCATGTTCTCAGCCCAAATGAGAAGTGAAATCTTAATAGATACACAGAATAGAAAGGACCTTAGGGATCACTTAGCCCAGCCCATTATTTTCCGGGAGAAATGAAACCAAAGAAAGGGGAATGATCTAGCTAAGGTCACACAGCAAGGGAGGCTGGTCCCTGTCAATCTCCACTCCTACAACAGTCCTATGTGCTAAGCTATTTCCCCAAGCTTTCGGTTTTATTGGTTTGCTTTAAGTGGCCCCACTGGTTAAATGACAAAACTATCAGGTACATAGCATGATGGTAGAGACTATTACTTCAGTCTTAAAATCAGCATATCAAAATGATTCCTGAGCCTTTAGCTACCTTCATTATTGAGAATGCAGTCCACAGTAAATCATGGCTATGTATGGTCGTTATCTTCAAATGTTTACACGGACACTAAAAGCACTAATGACACTTGTACAAAAACATCCATGTGATGCCAGGATGCTTGTCATGGAATGCAATGGCACCATGGTGGTGACCGGAAGAGGCTTCAGTCTCTCAAAGTGCGGTCATAAGTTTGTCCCGGTATGTGACACTGTACGCCCCTCCTAAGTTCCTCTGGTTCTGGTCGTGGACATAGTCAAAGTGGCCGTCATCTCCACTGGCTGAGGCTTTCCAGTGTGGCCTGTCATCCTGAAAAGATGGCTTGTTTTGTTTGCAGATGGAATGGTTACTGGGAGAATGGAAGACAATTCAGAAGTAAGCAAGGTCAAGTATGCATACACAAAGGAAATGGGGAGGGGTAAAGACTGACACAGAAGCAGCCTGGTGACTTCAGAAGGCTAAAAACCCCCAGTGTGACCGCTACCAACGTTGAAGCTGATAAAAGCTGTTTCTGGCAAAGTCGTGCTTTTATAAGGGGTGTCTGGTGGTCAGGTCAGTCTAGGAAAAGCTAGATGAGGGGAAACCCCTTTAAATCTGATGTGCATGGTTATGGTTTTGGATAACATCTCATTTAGACCAATCAACTCTCCTCAGGATGCAGCTCCAGGGAGCTCTGTAACACAGAGAGTGCTGGGTGCCACCTGGGTTCCATGACAGGTCCAGCATGGGGCTGAGTTGTGGTTCTCAGGGGATACTCAATCCTGGCATCAGCATGGCCATCAGAGAACCTGATGCCTTTAGTTGAAGAATCGGTGAGGGACTGCCACGGAGGGAAAATACTCAACGGAACAGGCAATACCAGGGATGAAATCTGGTTACACCAAAGATCACAAGATGGCACCTCATCTAAGCCTCATAAGTACCTGTCATGTCTGAAAACCAAACTACCTTTGTCTGATCCACACAAAGATTTAGAATCATCACCCCACTAACCTAATTTGCCCTGAGTATCAAAGTGTTACTACCGGAAGACTGCACTGCTGTGTCACATGATCCCCCACAAGCTTTTGCCTAACTTGGCTCAAGCCACATTTGATTCTCCTCCTCCTCCTCCTCCCCTTCTCCATGCTCCTTCGGAAGACACCAACTATGCTTCTGAAATAGCTGGATGCATAAATGCCAATCAAGACTCATAAAAAATGCAAATCTTAAGGACATGTCTGCTCCCCAGGGGTGGACCTGACTCCAACTAGCATGGCAGGTGCCAGGTCACTCCTAGGGCAGTGGCAGGGGACACTGACATCCCTATAGCCAAATCCCACTTATTGTAAATTGAGTTTCACTGGAATACAGACATGTGTTCTCACGCAAATCCTCAATGCTTGTTGTTGTCTTCAGACAATAACCACAGAGCTGAAAATACAGACTCTCCTTTGCTGAACACTGCCACCAAAGAAAACATTGCCCTCATTCCTAAGGGGTAAAAATCCTTAAAAAAAAAAAAAAAGAAAGAAAGAAAAAGAAAAAAAAACCATAGTTGCCACAACTTTAATCACATTCCAAGAACATAAATTCTCAGAAGAAAATGTTACTTGGAAATCTTAAGCAACATCTCTGATATAAAACCAAACCAAAATATTTGTGGTTAGAATTAAAAGAAAAAATCTGTTATTTCACAGACTGGTCACTTGCTTCCTTTGCTGTGAAAAACATCTGGTTTTGCCCTCGTCATATCACCCTGCGGAGTTTTTCCTGTGGTCTGGAGTGGGGCCTTCCAGGGACAGGAAAACTTCCCAAAGCAGGGCTCTCTCGCTAAGTTCACAAACTCACCTGACATTTGGAGAGTGAGGGCGCCACCGGGGCTGGCTGGGGTGGACGTTAGGATGGTACTGAGGCTGGAAATGAAACACCAAACCTGATTACTCAGTGACCTTTGGATTTCAATGGCTGTCACGCAGTTTGCTTTCTCCTGCAATGGCACCCACCTCAGAAGCTGAGGGGGCTGTGAATAGGAAGCTGTAACCAAGCCCTGGGGGGAGGGGCAGCTGGACCTTTCCCAGGATGATCTTGTTTCTTCACTAACAAAGGCTGGGGGTTGGGGGCAGGAACCTAGTGTTTGGCTCACCAAATACCATCTCCAGAGAAGGGGCTGGGAGGCAAGGTGCCACTTCTGACTCAAAGGAGGCTACCCAGCACGCCCCGGCCAGACAACACTCCTCTCACGAGGAAGATGGGGTGAGTGGCTTCTCTCTTCAGAAGCCACTTTTGTTGGTTTTGAGATGACTACAGGCACATGTCAACAACCTTGCTACATTGGCACGCACACAGAACTGGAAGGACAGAGTAATGAAAGCAAGTGTCGTGGGTGCATAAACAGTAGCAGCATCAGGAGGACCTATTATTTTGATGAGACGGACATACACGTGGACTGAAGAAAAGAGGATGGGAAGTTCCCTAGAAGATTAGAAAACCAGTGTGACTGCCTGGATGGACCTAGCAAGGTAGCTGGTTGTCATTCCACTTCTCACCTGCAGAGGGCAGAAGCCCTGGACATTGTCAGAAGCCATGGGGTGTCTCAAGGCTAAACTCACTATGGGGTAAAATTTGCCCCCTGACCTGAAAGTCACTTCAATTGTGCCACATTAATCTTTTAATTATTTCTTTCCTTCCTCCTCCTTGCCCCTGCTGCTGTGGTTAATAAGCAGTGGCCTGCTTTCTGTTACAGAAATTCTCAGCAATCCAATCTTCACTGCCCTGCGTTGCCCTCATGCTGTCTGCCTATTCTGTATTCCAGTAGCCTTTCTTCCCTCCTTCAAAGTGCCTGTCAGCAAGCTGAGGCTGTACCCCCAGAGGACGTGGTGCAGAAAGTGGGATCTGTAGGGGTACATCTGCAAGACCTCAGCCCTGACCTGGTGTAACCTTCTCTTTGTCTCTTTTGGGGATCCCAAAAGCCATGCAGTCTGGGTAGTTAGCTCAAAGCCAGACATTCCCAGGCTCCCCACACTGAGACTCCAACAAGAAAGAATGACTAACCTACAACTGGGCCCTCTAGTCTTTTCTGCTTTTAAACACACCCGGATCCACCAGAGAGAGGGGTAGAAACTTCATCCACAGACTTGGGAGATTCCAGAACCTTCTTTGGTACATCTCCTACTTTAACACAAACTCAGGTACTCAGTCCACAATGAAGAATGCATGTTCGTCTCTTCGCTTGTCACAATAACAGAAAAGAGGAGCCAAGTTTACTAGGAACTGTCCCACCTCAAATGATAAGTGTCCTCATTGAGAACATGGCTCTCTACCCTCGGTGGCTGGTGTGTCCAGTCCATTCATATCCAAACTCTGATGGGACGACACAGGGCCACTAGGACCAGCCAAGTACAAGGGGTTCCTAGCAACAATGTGGAGTGATCCATGTCTAAAGCACCAGCAGATCTGCCAAGAAAGCACAGCCCCGGATGTTCATTCGGAGCAGATGCAAGGGGAGGCAGAAGAGGGCAGGGTCAGGGTAGGTGGGGCTGTTTTACTTTCTTATTTTCATTCTCTCTCCTCCAAGGGCTGGTCACCCATCAACAGTGTTTCTTTCCTTACAACACTCTAGTTGCACCAGACATCCCTAAACAAAAAGCAGTCTGTGAATAAGAAGCCCAAGACCCTAAGGAAAACGAGAGGGGAAAATGATATTCTTTCCAACCAGTTCAACAAATAGGAGTGTGAATTCACTCACAGAAGTTCTTTAGAAACAATCTGGAACCTCCTAAGATCACAACCAATGGCAACTCAGTCATCTACAGAAATGACAGGCCAGGGAAGAGGGGCAGTTAGAATAAAGTTTAATGCTGAAACCATTTATGGGGCAGCATTGTGATCTGTGACAATCACAAGACAGACATAAGGGGAGCTTGCTTCAGATGCTTGTCCAGGACAAGGTTTCACACATTTGAGGTTGGTCAACAATGTGATGCTGTGTGAGGTGATTAGCTCTTTGTCAGGTCTTCAGAGGACCCTGGTTAGTTCTCCTGAACCCTCATATACTAGCCCCCATCTCACCATGTAATCTCTCCTTCCACATACACCCTTGCTCTTACAGATCCCTTACCAGAGCTGAGCGGAGACCAGTACTACTTTGAACCTCAGAGCTATGAATTAAATGAACTTATTTTACTTTATAAAGTAGTCAGTACTGGGTATTTTGTCACAGCACTGGGGGTGGGGAGAGACTAATGTAGGACTCCAAGATAAGCAGAAACAAATGATCATCTGGGAAGCAAAGCACATACCATCCGTCCAGAGTCACCTTAGGATCTCTAAAGTCTACAGATGCCAAATTCCTATTCAAGTGTGTTAGGATAAGGTGGTTATTTGGTTAATGCTGGCCACGTGGTTTTAACACAAAGAGCCGAATCCCACTGGAGCTGGAAGTTTCCAACTTAAATGCAAAGGAGGAGTGGCTACCAATGTGGAAGATATGTAGCAAGCAGATAAGAGGCAAAGAACTTCAGGTGGACAAGCATGGGCAAGCAGCACTAACAGGAACCTAAGGGCAACTACTTACTACACAGCTGCTGGGAGCTGAACACGGGGCTCCTGACAGGAGCAGCGGGGGCAGATATAAGGAGTCAGGACGGGCTATGGAAGGCCAGACAGGACTACCCACAGCAGCTGCGGAGGGGCTGGCTTGCTACGGTGTGGACTATGGAGGGCTTTGGCAGTGATGGGTGGGCAGGTGGAAGGCACAGGCCCTGGTTGGTACTGCTTGAAGGAACACAACACTGGGCAAGGAAACTGAATGCCGTGGGCCTGATGTTTAACAAAATGGGTTCTAGAGATACATGACATCTCTACTGATGTGAGTGGGTTTGCCATGAAAAGGGGCTGGAGAAAGGACCAAGAAAAACAACAACAACAAAACAACAAAATCACTCTGGGCATGGTGGCCTGTGCCTTTAATTCCAGCACTTAAAGAGGCAGAGGCAGGTGGATCTCTGTGAGTTAAAGACTAGAACTCACTAGTCTCATACTGAGTTCCACAACATCCAGAGCCAGATCCCATCTCAAACAAACAAACCTTTCCTGGCAGTTTTCTCAGTATTTTTATACCCCAGCAGGCCCAGTCATGCCCCCCAAAAAACAAATTAAAGAAGTAGAGTCTCCCAAATACTTGACCAAAATCTCCCCCGTGTGGATGCTTGTCTCGAGGGCTTGTGCTCCCTAGGTCCACAGACATTTCCACAAAGGCATGCACTTGAACGCTGCTAAGAGGTTGTGCCTGACCAACCAGAAACATAACTACATGTCCCTGGCACTCGCAGGTTAACAAGATTAGAAACAGGCACTTCAGATGCCTGGGAGGAAACAGGGATCTGAACAGAAGGATTCGTCTTTTAGAGTTTTCTGGAAAACAGCAGGAAGAATGAACCAAAACCTAACAAGCATATATCGTTCCTACATAGTGTTTATCACACAAAATTCAGAAACTTTACAAACGTCTCAAACATAGCGTCTCACCTGGTAATTATGGACTTCAGGATTTGTTTTAGAGCTAAGAAAGAAAAGAAAAACATCATTTAGAACGTTGTAAGGAAGTGTGGATCTTTTCGACAGCTGTAACAAATTCTAAAGGCTCCCTGCTACATCATGAAGGTCTGCACACCATTTCTGTTTCTGTACCAGAGTTTACACAAATATATACAAGTGTATAATCAAGGAAACCACAAACACCAACTTGCACTCCCAACTTTAAGGCTCACCAGCACGAACACCCCAGTAAGATGCCAAAGTGCGCTGGGACAGAGGTGGATTTCCATGCAGAGTGCAAACCAAGGAGCTTCAGTGCCCATTGAAGGCCTTCCTGGCACTGCCCCAGAGCTACGCTCTAGTGAGCTTCTGCAGTTGGAGGAAGAGGTACCAGCCTCTTCAAGACACCTACACAGACACTGTGGTAGGAATCACACATGGGTCCCTCACACATAATGTCCCTGCTGCTGCTCTGGGCACTGGTATTGAATGTTTGTTCATCCAAGCCAAGCTTTTATCCTGTATTATTTAATCTCTATAACAGAGTGTGAAGTCTGTGACGTTTCCTACCACCTCAACTCACAGACAAAGGAACCAAGAAGAAAACAGTTTACCTGGGAATCCCACAGCTGCTATGACAGTCAACTCTCCCCCCAGTCCTCTGTTTCTCCCCACTTTTTTCCATCTCCCTCCATCTTAGTTCATAGATTCCAGCTGTTGAATATATTTTTGCTGTGGTTGCCAGTCTTCTCTGGCCAGTGCTTTGTTGGACATTCAGATGAATGAGAAGTAAATTCAAGCACACCACTTTAGGGTTATATGGGATATATATGCCTAAGACTGAGAAACTTACTAAGGATCAGTGGCCAGTCAGTGGCTGAGCCAGGGTTGATTCAACATCTGCTCAGACCCAAAGCCTATTTCCTTCCTAGCAAATTCATAAGCAAGAAATACTTGTAGCTTACAACCTCCTGAGAATTGAAAGCAATCTGAGGGTCTGTGGGAACGTTCATAGCTCAAGTGTGATCTAATTTGATTAGAATGTTAATTAGAACTAGCTTAGCAAATATATAAATATACATACATACATATATATGGGGGTGGAATGTATGCATGTATACACACAGAGAGGCAAGCAGACAGACACACAGAGAGAAACAGAAATTTGTTGCATAAGACACAAACTCAGCACCTATCAGAAACCTCACCAGCGCAGAGCAATTACTGAACAGTCACCGTTGCTAAGGGTGGCTGCTAGGGTGGCGAGCCTGGAATCAAGGTTTACTGCCTCTCTAACAAGGGGAGGGAGGCACCTTTGTTCAGAGTCTCACATCAGGTCTGCATTTAGTTTTCAGAGGACTGGCAGTAAAGCCAGGCTCTGATCCAGACCTCCTAGGCTGGACCTCAGCAGGAGGGTAAAGTGTTCTACAAGGTGCTGTTTTTCCAGCAGTACCTCCGCAGTTCCCAGCACACCTCCATTGTGGTCCCCACAGCAATTCCCCTCACCAGGATCCCACAGGCTGGAAAGAGCCATTGAACAGGTGCAAACAGCAGTTATTAGCTCATTTGTTCCTAAAGAGTGTATTACTGACAACTCTTGTGTGCACATGGCGATTTTTTTTTATGTTTGTTTTCATTCCCAATATATAATCTCCCCTAGATTCTAAGAGGGAAATGTCACTTTATCAGGGAAATACAAACAAAACAATCATCTCCTAAGAAAGCAAGAAATACTGTAGCTTACAATCCCAAGAATTAAAAGCAGAACCTGACTAAAAAAATGTCACGGGGCTGGAGAGATGGCTCAGCGGTTAAGAGTACTGACTGCTCTTCAGGAGGTCCTGAGTTCAATTCCCAGCAGTCACATGTGGTTCACAACCATCTGTAATGGGCTCTGATGCCCTCTTCTGGTGTGTCTGAAGACAGTGACAGTCTCATATAAATAAATAAATCTTCTTTTAAAAAAATGTCAGTAGTTTTCAGCACACTATCTGCAGAGATCCTAATTTGCTAAAGACCCCAGAGACATGAGGCACACATGTGTGTATATGTTTTCATATGGTCCAGGGTTTTCCTACTCAACGAGAACATCATCTCATGATTCTATACACAGACAGGGTCAGGAACGCCTGTGAAAGGGAAGAAGCAGCTAATTCCATCCATGGGTCAACGATGGTGGACTGACACTTATGAATAAAGTTTTATTAACAGCCAAACTTGTTTACATATTGTCTACAGCTGTTTCAGTGCTACAGCTGCACTGAATAGTTCTGAAAGAGATGTCATGGCCTAGAATTTCAAATATTTCCTACCTGTCCCCTGATAAGAAGCCTGCAAAGTCCCACACTGGAGATTTTCAGTCTTGTGACACATTATTTTCCTGCAGAAACTCTGTACGTGGTTTATCTATTGCTTACTATTACATGTCTATGTGCATGATGTGTATGTATGTATGCCATTGTGCTCGTGTGGAGGTCAGTTCTCTCTTTCTACCTTTACATGGGTTTCAGGATTTAATGAGTCCCAAGGCTTGCATAGCAAGCGCCTCTACCCATTCAGCCATCTTGCCAGCCCTCCAGTGGTGGTCAGTATCTCCTAGCACCCGCTTGTCACTGGACAAGGCAGCACCTGTTGCCATGGAGCCTTTGCTCAGGAGCGTGTTGTGCAGTTCCCCACCTTTGCCTGCCACACCATCACTGCGCATGCTGCGTGCGTGCCTGCCACCTTACCACTGAGACAACAAACAGAGCTCTATGCTACTCAAACAAAGCAGCTGTTTTTGCAACAAGAAAGTCTTGGAACATTCTGTTGTGTGCTTATTGACAGCTGGGGGAGGATGGTGTAGCCAGGCAGCAGAAATGGGAGAAAAGAGTTATCAGGTGAGTCACCTGGGTTTAATTGTATTAAGGAAAAAGTCAACATTGCAAACAAACATGGTAATTAGAGGGGGGAGCTGTGCTGGGGCGTCTGGGGTACTTACCAGAGCTGAGCAGCAATCACTGGGTTGCTTGCTGTAAGGAAGGACAGAAAGTTATGCAGAACTTTAAATATTCATCACATAACAATACACAGAGATACTGTACAGGGACATCTCTCTCTGAGTGCACTCCTCATCTCAAGCCAGGCGGCCCTGAGCTCCAGCCACTTCTTCCTGAGGACTTGAACAGCCCTCTCTCTAACTCATGCTGTTTAGTCTAGGTCTCTAGGCAACTCTCAGAGCAGGCTCCCAGGGCTGGGAGCGCTGGTATGCAGGCACACAGGAGGCAACCACAGGTGAGTCCTTGCTCCTGAGGAGAATTCAGTCTGGGACGGAAAAGCAGTCTAACAGGATGAAGGATGAAATATCAGCAGGCATTTATGGGAAGACTTAGAGCAGGCATTTTTAATGAGGCAGAGCCTGCACGAAAGGGGGTAAATATTTATTCAACTATACTTCAATTTATATTTCTTCTTTTGTGTGATGCCGGGAATTGAACCCACAGCACTGCTACCACTGAGCTATATCCCCAACTTCCCACCATCTCCTCCACACACAATTTTCGTTTCACAGGGGCAGAGTTTATGTTGCTCAGACTGGCCTCAAATACTATGGAGCTGAGGATGACCTTGAACTCCTGATCCACCTGCCTCTACCTCTCAATTGTTGAGATTATAGGTTTATACAACACTGGGGGATGGAATCCAGAGTTTTATCTGTGATAGGCGAGCACTCTACCATCTAAGCTATACCCCAGCTCTCCTTGCCTCCTTTCAAGAAGGGCATGCCAGGGGAAATCATTCAAAGCTTCACAAGGCCTCTAGCTAGAAAAATGTTAATAAGATAAATGAAGAAAAAGGATCTAGAGGCCAGAAAGGAGGGTGAGAGGGGATCTCAGAGCCAGAGTCTAGAACAGTCCCAAGCTACCCAATGGGGTTCTACCATATGCTCTACTCCTAGGTCAGCTACACCAGATGCTTGCTCCCTTTGTGTGAGCACACACTTGTGGGGACTGGGTACTTACAACTATATCAAAATAGTGCTTTTTCTAGGAAGTTCTCCAGGATTGGTCTGTTTCTAGGTGCCTGTAACTCAATGGGCAACCTCCCCCAGCCATGCCTACCCACCCCCCAAGCGTGCTAATGGAGGCAAAGGCTCTGAGGGGTGCTCAGCCCTTGCTGTTCCCTTAGACATCTGATGCTGTGTCTAAGACACCTGCATCACCTTCCCTTTGAATGTGTTCCCATTCCTTGACCTTTCCTAAAGTTATAGCCATATTTTCTGGATTTTCCTCCACTAAAGCAGTCAAGGATGACTTAAGACCTATTGACTGTCATGCTACTGGGCAGTTGGCTCATAAGAGAAGGGAACAGGGTAGAGGGAGACAAAGGCTGAAGATTCTAGGAGGCACAGGTATAGAAGAAAGGCTCCATTAAGGCCCATTGAATCCTAAGCTATGCAAGGAAAACTGTCTAGAATAGTCCTAACAAATATAGAAAGGTAGCAGAGGCTGTATGTGATGGCCTTGTTAAAAAAAAAAAAATGACAGACAACTTAGATCTAACTGGAGTGCACAATTTGCGGTGAGAAATGAGCTACGCAGAGCTCCCAGCTAAGATTATGAAACCTGATTGAAACAGAATCGAGTCAGGAGTGCTCACGTATTGTCTGATACACCCTGGTTTCAGGCCCCACACAGGTGTGAGCCACCTCAGTAAGGGACATTAGGTTTAGAGAATTCTGAACAGAAAGAGAGGAACAGCCCAGGGTACAGCTATATTCAGGGATGAGTATGTCTGGACCAACTATGGGGGACCTGAACTGTGTCCCTGCAGGTTGGGCATCCATTATTCTGTGGTCTCATTTCTGGTTAGCATGCGCCCATGTCCCCACCGGGAATGGCAAGGCAGTGGAGACACTGAATGCAGTACCTTCCATGGGCAAAGATCCAAGCATAAAATAAGTAGAGAGGCACATTCGCAGGAAGACAGATAAGAGGAGGCAAAGAAATACACTGAGCAGGAGGAAGATTAAAGACTGGAGGGCACCAAGACTCATGATACTCTTTTCAACAGCTTTTGAACACCAGAGGGTAGTAGCGGTCGGTTCTTCCCCTAGCGAGTGGACCCAGAGACCCTGCTGCAAAATGTCAGCAAGGGAGGACACTGTACAACCTTTGAATGTGGAATGTCGCCGGGATGGGTAGCGTTTGCTAGGCTTCCTCTCAAAGGTGCTGGTTCTTCGCAATCTGGAGCCATGAGTAGCTTGATATTCCGTCCGTCCACTGGGAAGGAAATTATTTGGTTGCACATTAACGCCAACAACAGCTCTCAGCATACCATAGCTATTACAAATGACTTTTTTAAAATTTTATTTTTCAAGTGCTTCAGTGTGTATTTCAACTTAGCATGAAGTTGCCTGGTAAAGACATGCTAAGTTTAAAGCTTTTATTTGGAAATATAGCCTCCTTTGCCAAGCCAGGCACAGGGGCAAGAATCTCTTTCTACCAAAGGGAAAAAAATACTGCAACTTAAGTACCACCAAGTAGGTCTGAGTCCTTGGATCATTTGATGAAGAAAACACTAATTAGACACAGAATAACCTTTCAAGGAACACCATAGAGACATTTAGCATTTAACACCTTCTCCCAGGCTATTGTAACAGAGCCCCTAACCTAAACCTTGGCTTCTCTTGCTATGCGCCAAAGGAAATGTTTCTAACTTCATAAAGGCTTTCCAGACCCGACCACTGTGAAGGCAGCTGCAGCTTCCAGGAGGGGAGCTGTGTTTTGCTGATCCACCCCTCACTGCTCCAATCCAGTTACTCTTGGCTGGTGGTTTCTCAGACGGAAGGAGCCAAACGCTACCTGTTCCAGATGCCTCCAAGGGGCAACCTCACCTCCAAGCTTCCCTTCCTCTTTCTCCTTGAGGAACAAAGGTCACTAGGTCTGAGCCAATTGGAACATTTCTCCCCAGTAGGGAAAAGCCTGCTTGCTTTGGCAATCTCCTGGACTGCCCTCCCCACCCAGCTCCAAATCCACATGGATCCAGGCAGACTGCAGCGGCTCTGCGAACCTCTGCATGCTGACATTTCCATCCTCCTGGGGCCTTGTGATGCGAATCCTTTTCCTCAAGGACCTGGTAGTCTTCTTTTCCCCTTCCTTGGAGCATTTAAAAAATATATTCAAACAAAGACCATTCTTTAAACAGAAGCACACAGCCGTTTCCTCGCACAGTGGATAAATCTGAAGCGAGCAACACGCCTGGCATTTTAAACAGAGTTCAGGGGCATGCCATGTGTGGGCAGAGGTTATGAAACCAAGCAGAGTTCTCTATCATGTAACTCAGATTCTCAGCCTCGGGAGTATATTTAAAATGTACATTCCAGGCTGGCGAGATGGCTAAGCGGGTAAGAATACTGGCTGCTCTTCCAGAGGACCCAGGCTTGACTCCCAGCGGTTCTCTCTAGTTTTAGGACATCTGACTCATTCTCTGGCCTCTTCAGACACCAGGCACAAACATGGTGCACAGACATACATGTAGACAAAACACCCATACACATAAATAAATAAATGAAATTTAAAAAATCAAAATGCACATTCCAAAGGCTGACACACACATGTGTCCATTCGCAGACTCTGACTACGGAGGCTGCATGTTTTCATGCAGATGCCCCAGAAGTTTTCACGCACTCATCTTATACTCAAAAGCAAAATATATGAGAATAAGTTATTTCCTTAGGCTGTTTTCAGATCCAACACACACACAAACACACACACACAACACACACACACACACACTGCTCTCATCCTTAACCATTACCAAATCTGTGAAAGGAGACAGCAATGGTGAGAAATTTAAGAACCAGGACTGGGGAGATGACTCATCTTGTAAAATCCTGGCACAAGTATGAAGGTCTGAGTTCAGATCCCTGCACCCATGTACACAGCAAGATGTTGTCTGCAGTCTGTAATACTAGCACTGGGGAGGTAGAGATAGTAGATCTTTGGAGATTTCCAGCCTATCTCAATCAGCAAGCCCCAGATTCAGTAAGAGACCCTGCCGCAAATACAAAGATGGAGAGCAACTGAGGAAGACATCTATGTTGATCCAGGCCTCTACAGATACATGCACACATGGTATGCACGTGTGTGTATATATGCCTGCTGGAAGATGTGCAAACAGCAACACACACACACACAAACAGAAGCACCAAAGCCAGGTGTGGGGCACACTTATAATCCATTTGGGAAGAAGAGACAGGAGGATCACAAGTTCTAGATGAACTAGAAAAGACATGAAGAAGAGAGGGAATGGAAGAGAAACCACAAAGGAAAAGCCAGCCTGGCTGGCACTACTCTCTATTCTACTGTTTACTGGCTGTTTCAGAGTCTGAGCCTATTGTAGCTTGTAAAAACGGACACTTGGTCTGCTTCAGTAAGGCTGCTCTAGGGTTTAGAGTGGGTTGTGAGGAGTTCTGGTGCAGCACAAGCCAGCAAACCCTCCCGATATGATAATACGTGCTGTATCTGCTCTACTCATAGCCAGTCACTACCTCATGCGGCCACTGAACACCAGATGGATGAGACCAAGAACTATAGTTTTCAATATATTAAACAGTCATTCTCTTCCACAGCTTCACCTAACCAGTGGCCATTGCACTGGACAGCATAGCTCTAGCATTGGGCCAGATCCTGCCAATTCTGTTATTAGATTGATGAACACACTTTAACCATAAATCCAAAACATTCAAGGCCCCAGGCTCAAATATTTGCAATATCGAGTATCAAATATGCAAACAGTTCCAAACTGGGGAAAATGTCAGCCTCTCAAATGCTCCCAGCACCAAGCACTTCAGATACTGGCTCCTCCTCATCCCCAAGTCGGTTCCATTTTATCAGTAAAGTGATGGAAACCAACAGAGGTCATAAAGGTTCTTAGCAAGGAGGTGGAGGTGAGGCAAACACCCCAAATGGCTGGACACAAATCTGCTGCTACACTCATACACAAAAAAGAGGAGTTGTCATTCTCTGAAACACGCGGTCCACATCATAAAGCGATTGCCAACCTGAACCGGAAGCGGGAACCCAGCCGGATGAAGTCCGATCTGGTGGACTTGTTGTTGCTGGGTGTGCGCAGACGGAAGAAGGCATGGTGCTCCACAGCGCACTTCCACAAGTGCTTGCAGGTGCGCGCGCTGTCCAGCCTGAACACGAAGGTGTGCTCTTGCTCACGCCCCTGAGGAGGAAGCAAAAGTCCTCGTGGGGGCGCGCGTCACAGGGATGCCGGTGAGCTGCAGCAAGGAGGACTCTGGGGAGCAAGACCTACCTGGTCATCATCCTCCACTACTACGAGGGTCAGTTTGCTCTTTTTAAAGTCCATTTTGGTGATCTTAGGCCTGGTCAGAAAGAAAGCATTTTAAAAAGGGCAGTCCACAGCCAAACTGTCTATACATCAAACAGCTTCTTTTCTACTTATAAAAGCTTAGATTGGCTAAGAGAAGAAAACATCATTCATTCACTTAAATACGATTATTTAGAAGTTCAGTGCACTGGCCACACACCCACAATGACAATAGGGTGGTGTGATTTTTTTTTTTTTTTAAAGCAAATCTGGTGTTGCAAATACCCCTCAAAATCATCCATCACATAGACTTTCCAACACAAAATAGGAAAAGACATTTTTAATATTAGACAAAACTAAATTACCAAAAGAATAAGCCTATTTTGTTAGCTCCTTCAAAGATTAATATGCCTGTCGGGGTCAGTCCAAGAGAATATTCACAGCCATCTCTTCCCTACAAACAAACGAAGTGACAGTCGGTAGAGGGTTCTAACAGGTTGTCACAGAGAAGAATGTAAAAACAATTTCCTCACCAAAATTTACTTTGTTGGCACGCTATACATTTTTTTTTTCCAGAAACAGCAAAATAAAATGAAACACACACAGCTCTTACCCTGACAACATGCATGTCCACCCCATACATTTCCAGCCACTTCGCTTTGTTCAGATAGCAGAGTTCCGCCTGGGCAGGGCTCTTTCCCCTTAGAAAAACCAACGGAGACACATGTAAACTGGGACTCACACACCAGCAGGGGCGTGAAGGGCCCGCTGTGTGGAAGACGGTCACGCAATAGTTACAGCAATGGAGGTACAAGTTTATAAAGATGGGGAACAATCTCCAAGAACCCACGGTTGACTGGAATGGAAGACCACAGGATGGTGTTTCTTAGGATAACCTAAGAAAATAAAAGCAGGGGCCTAAGGCAAAGGGAAAGCTTGTTCCTCCTGCCCTTCCTCTGGGAGAAAGCAGGAGCATGTGAGGGAGTGGGTGGGACATGTTGACTTGTACCTCTGCATCCTTCCCTATCACCGGATGAAGACACATCATGCCATCTTTTATTTTAAAAGTCATCATAGAACTGAGGAACAAGAAAAGGTCATGCTAAGTAAGTGCCAGGTCCAAGAGTAACTATCAACGGGTAGTTTGTGGCTGTGTACATGTGTGTGCGTGTGCATGTGTAAGTCTCTGAGAAACTGCCTTATTGGTCCAGGCAAAACAAAAATAAACCCATTAGACTAGGGTGGTGGCAGTAGGGAGACATGGAAGACATACCCGCCATGCTGGCTCTCAGTGTACTGAGCACACTTCTGGACATGTAATACTGTATGTCACAGAGTTTCAATGAAGAATATTCTTTCCCACAGGGTGTCAGGCCAAGTTGAGACCAAAAATGTCTGTAGTCCTTCCTTTCCCTCTTTTTCAGATTTTCAAATACTAGTGTGAAGACAACTAGACACCCTAGAGGGTAAGACCCAACTCTGAACATTAAAGTCATTTATGCCATGTTAACCCGATACGTAGAGCTGAGAGGTTCTAGAGGTGATTTCATACAGACTTAAAGATTGTTTCTATGATTAGATTTCATGCCTCCCGCAGGAAGCCAGGGTAGACATTTCAAATGTGTCACCAGGTTGGTGTTCCAAAGTTTCATACTTTAGATTCAGGCTTTGGGAGGTAGGGATGCTCCACCTGTATTTCTAAAAGGTTTTGCTCCAGAACAGTGGTTCTCAACCTGTGAGTTGCAACCCCTTTGGTGGTCAAATGACCCTTTCACAGGGGCCATCTAAGACCATCAGAAAACACAAATATTTCTATTATGATTCATAACAGTAGCAAAATTACAGTTATGAAACAACAACAAAAAATGTTATGGATGGTGTCATCATAACATGAAGAACTGTATTAAGGGATCCCAGCATTAGGAAGGCTGAGAACCACTGCTCTAGAAAGTTCTGTTCAGGAAGGACAGGACCTTATAACTGCAGTGTCTCCACATTATCCACACTTGGGGTGTTACTAGCAAGCAACGATCAAATTAGACAGTAGCTGTATGTAATTCAAAGACAAAACCCAGCATGGCTTGACCTTTGTGCATTTCTCAGGAAAAAAAAGGTGACATAGAGGTCTTTGGGAAATATGTATGAAGCACAGGAGAGAGGCTATAACCCAGAGCTGTGGCTTTCTGGTCATTAACTGAGCCCCTCTATATGAGACAAAAGGCACACTGTGCTGCAGAAGGCATGCAATAGTTTGTCAGAAGGGTCTGACGAACACAGCACAAGATAAAGAAGCAGTTCAGACCACGAGAGAGGTGCACTGAGGTACCTGTACTCCTTCCATCTCTGGAAGATATCGAACTCCATGGCTTCTGTCTGATTTGGGATAAACCGAAACTCAGACACAAGCTCTGGTGTGTGTTCCGGAAGCTCACACTCTCCTAGCTCCGCTGTGCAGTTCATAAAAGGGAGGAAAACAGGAGACATTGAACACTTTGGGTTATTGCTGCAACACAGTCCAAAGGCATTTTTCTGACCAGAAAGCACAGGTGCCCCTGATGTACAGCCCTCTCATTATCAGGTTCCCTCAGAGTCCCCGATAGTCACTCTAAAACCCTCCCAATAGAGAAGTACACCACCATCTTAGTCATCACTGTTCTTCTCAAGAAGTGCTTCTCCTGCCTAGGGAGGCTGGCTCACATTTCCCCAGGGAGTGGAAATTTGCAATAAAAGGCAATTGCAGGCAATGAGGATCTCCCCGTGAGCATGTTTTGCACAGGGCTCTAGTTAAGCATAGGTCAGAGCAACACTTTAGTGTCTGTAGGGCTGGGGAGGGTGGATCAAGAATTTGGTGCACGCAGAATGCAAGTGAGGGATAGAGGAGCGGCGAGGGAGGGCGAGCAGCTGCAGGAGCAACTGCAGCAAGTCAAGCAGAACGGAGAAGGGGAGAAGGCAGAGGGCTGCGCCAGAGAGGGAGAGCAACAGGAGCCCACCCAGCAAAGAGCCCAATGTGCACTGCATGGTTCTTGTTCTTGCCAGGCCTTGAAACAGAGGGCCCAATGACACGATGGCCCTATCCCTCTGGAGCATGAATGAGAAAATCCACTTTCCTTACCCCTCCCCTTCAGAACTCAGAATAAAAGGAACCTCCCAGTTTCCTCTAAAACCTGATTACATAAGTGTGGGCTTCAGACTAGCCGGTGTAGATGTCATCGAGGGGCTAGATCACCATGCAGTCTTGCATGCCCACCCAGAAGAGCCCAGTCAGTGCTTTACAAGACTCTTGTTTTACAAGACTCTCAGAATGGGTACACTTTCCTTGGAAAGACATTGATCTACAACTCTTGTTTTTGAACGTGGAATACAGAAGAATCATTTGATAAGCTCATTAAAACACAACATCACTGGGCCCCATACCCAGAGTTGTTGATCTTGATGTAGACCCAGGCCCAGAATTGAATGTAACTGTGAGTGACCTTCAACTTCTGACCCCCCTACCTTCTCCTCTTGAGTGCAACATTATGCCCAATTTTATGTGATGCTGGGGATCAAAATCAGGATTTCATACATGCCAGGTAAGCACACTACCAATTGGGCTGCATCTCCAGCCCATCATATTTGTACTTCTAACAGAACCCCATGTGATACTGACATAGCTAGCCTGGGAATGGGAGAAAACCTGGAACCTGATATCTCAAGACATCGAATCTACTAGTGGATGGAGCCACACATGCCCAGGAACCCGGAGGAAGAGCAGCGGCTCACTACATATCCGATATCTTCTCATCACCCCACTGGGCCATGTATGGCCAGCATGTGGCTTCTGAGGACCAAAAATCTCACAGCCCAACTTTGAGGAGAGGGCTTCCATCTGACTTGGAGAATGGATAAAACGTCCCCATGACCAGATGTGGTATGTCACATCCTGAAATCCCAGCAATGAGATAGGCTATGGTAGGTGGCTCTTGTGGTCAAGGTCTGGGCAAGACAAAGTGAGACCTAGCCTCAAAACACGAAACAAAACGTTCCATTCCTGCACTAGAAGCAATAAAATCAAACGCAAGGAGACTGCGCCTTTACAAGACAATGTCTGGCAGAGAGAGATGGCCTGATAAATACTTCTCCATTGGAATGCTAACCTCCACATCACTGAGACCCAGACATAAAGGAGTCTGGGTCAGACATGCAGCTCCTTTGGTGTCTCCTATACCCACAGGCAAACATGACTCAATAGGACCCTGTGTTTACTGGTGTCCTAAATTGGCAGGATAAAGTATGCCAAAGATACCAGTGAGAAAGAAGGCAGTGGCCCCTCTAGCCTTGGTTGTACTGAAGCAGGCCTGAGGAGCAGCCTGGTCATCACTCTGCCTTCCAAGAACAAGCTGAAAGAGCTTGGCACTCCAAGAATCTCCTAATTCTACAGCCAGGCTCTGGCTCCATGAAGGCTATAGAAGGCAAAAGAAATAGCTTAGATGTAGGAGACTAAACTCCAGCTCCACAGCAGTTCTGTGTGCTCCAGGCAAATCACAGAGCTGTCCCATGTCCAAGATCTCTACCCAAAACATGGGAGTAGTCACGTGAACAGAACCCCATCATGCAACAGGTGATTTCACGCTCCTTTTACCCTTTGGCTTGAATAAATTTCCAAATCTATCACCCATGTATTCCCCAAAGATCACATCCTCCATGGAAGGCCACAGCATCTCAACTCGGGGACATGATTAACTCAAGAACAACACTAAGATATGCCTGAAAGGCTCAACCACCAGAAGGAACTGTGCCCTTCATTTTCTTCACACCACAGAGTGAAGCTAGTGATCACACAGGGGGCTCCTGACTGGGCTACAGAGGACAGCATAGGGTGGGATGACAACCTGAAAAGGGCTTCCCCGAGAGTCCCTCAGTCTGCCAAGTATTTATCCACACCTGGCACAATGATCACTATTAAATTATACTACAGACATGGGTAGTTTCTCCAAGAAAGGCTCTCATCTTTTGCTCTCATTTTTCACTCTCATCTTTGCTGCTTTTACAGTCTCGTTGAAGCTGGACCAGTGAGGGCAGGGATGTGCCTCCTCCTCAAATCACTCAGGACAACAAGACAAGCTTAAAACACTGTGCCAACAGCCTCGGGAGGAAGCTTCTGCAGTGATTAATGGCCCCAGGCCTGACACGGGTGCTTGGGTGCTTTCCTTTCATTAACACCATCCTGACAGATCCTTCAGGGCTGCCAAGCCTGACTAGGCCTCTTGCAGCTCTGGAACCAGTGTACATGAAGGCTACTGTCTGTGCTGGTAAAATCTGCATCTGACCAACAAAAGAAGCCAGGAGCGCTGCCATGATCCCAACTCTGCCTCCACTGCGGCAACTCACCAGGAGGCCTGCTGCATCAGACTGCACAGGAAGAGGAAGCCTGTAGTTCTGACACAGTTGGCTTTAGAACGAATTGCTGTTACCGTTACCACCAGGGCTCTGGAACTACACTGAGGGTCTCTCCAAGCTCATTCCTCTATTCGTTCTTCACTTACTGAGCGTCAGCTGAGAGGTGACTAACGACTGGAAGTATTCAGGAATGGGAAAATGCTCATCAACAAAATATCTTCACGGATAGAAATGTGACACCATACAGTGACTAAATATAGCAAGTAGGGCCAGTGATATGCCTCGGCAGTGAAGATGCTTGCCACCAGGCCTGATGACTTGAGTTCAAGGCCCATGATCCACATGTAGAAGAGGAGGGACTCCTGAAAGTTGTCTTCTGATCTCTGCACACACACTAAACTAATATATAACAAGAATACTAAGAAACAACACACACAAAATAATCTGCATTATTCTAATCTGAGTTACACTTCTTACCAAAAAAAAAAAAAATCTGAACTCATTAACAGAAGATGTAGGTGCCGGGTGCCGGTGGGTGGCAGGCTGGCATGTCACATCCTTTCTTTGACCTGCCTGACTGCTGTGTTGTTCTACCCGGAGTCTGTAATCGGTGTGATCTGATCTGTGATACCTCTCAGAGCAACTCTTCTTAAATTAGTAAACTCTGAGTTGGTGAGATGGCTCGGCAGGTCACGGCACTTGCACTAAGTCTGACAACCTCAGCAGGATGTCCAGAACCCACAAATGAAAGCAGAGAACACACTCTCCAAAGCTGCCCTCCGACCACACTTCACACACACACACACAATTACAATTAGAAAAATACAATAAAAGCTGTATCTTTTTATGGTGCTCACAAATACCATGAGTGGATGTGTCACCGATCATAATCCAGGGAAGCAGACAAGCACATGCTCATGAAATCCCACTCTCTTAGGTAGCTCTGGAGACTTAAGCAAGAATTTCTTGTGCAGTTTAACTGAAGATCCACCAGCCCTTCCCACAGACGAACAGTCCGTGTGGATGGTCCTGTAGGCCGACCTCCTGCTGGCCAGTTCCCACTTGCACGCTGGTAACTTCAGCACCTCTTGGCCAAGGCCCACACAGCCACTTCTCCACAGCAGCCTCCTTCTCCTCTGCTCACTTGCCACCACCTACCCTCGGCAGCAGCCTGAGTCCTCCCACCCCTTCCTCACCTTAAGGCTCATCAGAGAATCCAGCTCCTGGCCCTGACTTGAGGCTGCATTCATTGTATGCACACCCACCTGCTCTGCTCAGGTTCTTACTATGTCTGTTACGGTAACAGCCCTCGCCTTCCCCAGACCTAGCCCACTCCAGTTCCTTCTTTCCACACAGCCTTCCCAAAATACACACCACCCAAGCCTGCTGCCTCAGGAACACACAAAGAATTGCTGCTGACCCCATGAAGTTTATATTCTTTAAGTGGAACCAGAGGCTGTTCAACCGTTCACACTGTGACTACACACTTACTGTCCCTGTGACTTTCATTATTGTTTGTTTACTGGCTTTTTGGTTTTTTGTTTGTTTGTTTGTTTCTGGGCTGGGGTCTTATGTAGTCCAAGCTGACCTCAAACTTGTATCCAGTTAAGGATGACTTTGAATTTCTGATTCTCCTATCACTGCCTCTGGAGTGCCGGGGAGTAAACTTAGCCGAGTTATATCTCTATCAGCCCCTTATTATACAACCCCCACACCCACATGTGAGGTACTAGGCATGGAACCCCAAGGGCTTGTGCTTGCAAGAGGTGCATCTCCACTCCTCTCTGTACTTTCACCTTGGTTCTTCGAGTCATCTTCCTCCCCACATCCCCCATGGTCCTCCCTCTCCCAAGCCTCCTGTGTATCTCTGCTGCTAGGGAACTCCCATAATCTCTGTGTGCTTTCCTCAGCAGACTGCAAGCTCCTGGGACTGAGACCACATCATGTGCCTTTACATCCTGGGAGAAAGCGGAAACGAAAGCAATAACTTCAAGATGCTAACTGTCACAAAGGATGAATGTACCTTGCAGACAGAGGGCAGCTAGTTCCACGGCTGTTTCATAGGGGCACTTCAGTCTTGGGGGGAAAAAGAAATTAATATTAAATATAGGAAGGTTACAATAATATGGTTAACACATGTCAGTATAAAAAAAATCCTGTAAAAGTCAGCAGTATCTACATATGGCTTCTGATGCTAATCCTTTATATTTTCAGTGTCTACATTAAAGAACACGAACTAACATGGCAGTTCTTAACATATCTATCCAAGTATACGTTCTATCAACCATGCAGACGCTTCTAATGAACATGGAAAGAACTTGGAATGTTTTAGGAAACAAAGTGAAAACCTTTCCTTTGTGTTGTTATCTTAAGTTTATTTTCTCTCAATACAGTTATTTGTCTTTTCAAGCTGCCTTCAATTTTCCTTAAAACAAAGTCCCAGTGGTAAAAACCAACATAGCAGCACTGTACATACAACTTCCAAGATCTCTAGATGTACTCAGTATCTACCAGGTCCAACTGAGGCAGAACTACTGAAGAGTATTACTGCAAACACAGTGATTTTACTCATACAGTAAACCCTCAGGTGAAGCCAGTGCCCTACTCCCCATTTCTTTTTCTAGATGAGAGAGTGAGCCTTCAGCATCCCACCCAAGGTCTTCCAACTGATAGGAGGCAGTGCTGGCTCAGAACACTGTTTCAGTTACATACTAACTAGTTGGGTGGGAGTAGAGACAAACTGCAAAGCACTAGACACAGATGAAGTACCCACCATCAATGCTTTTACAAACTGAAGACAAGTTCTATAGTTACAAGGCCTTTAGTATGATGAGCACAGAATGGACAGTGATAAAAATATATACATACTCAGCACACACCAACCAGAAACTGTACTGCATGGCTGAGTAAGGCCAATGTATACCTGTACAGTCTACTCATTGATTGCCTCTCTGCAACTGAAATTTTCAGAGTGCATTTTTTACCAAGAAGTTACAAACACAGAAATTACATTTTAATTCAAATTTTACTGATTTATATAACTCATTTATATTTGGTTTTGTTGTTTGAGATTAGGTCTTACTTTGTAGCTTTGGCTGGCCGAGAACTCACTAGGTGGGCCCGACTAGTTTCAGACTCACCGAGACCCTCCTGCCTCTGCTTGCCTAGCTCAGCAATTCAAGGAGTGGGCCACCACAACTGGCAGAAA
Organism: Mastomys natalensis; assembly: GCA_021653895.1. NCBI lineage: Eukaryota > Metazoa > Chordata > Mammalia > Rodentia > Muridae > Mastomys > Mastomys natalensis. The sequence goes on from JAJTUV010000391.1 coordinate 2,331,670, forward strand.
TTATCCATTACATTTCCTTCACATTACATTAAAATCAGAACATACTCCTGTTGGTGATATCAGGAACTGCTTCTTAGTCCTAATACGGCCTCAGGGTTTTTTTCTTTTTCTTTTTTTTTTTTTTTTTTAATGTAACAGAAAATATTCAATAACTTGCTAGAAAATGATAAAAGCTAATTTTTAAAAAATATTTTTTACATTTATTTATTCATATAGATGGTGTGCGTGTGTGTTGGGGTAGGAGTGGGTGCATAGCACAAGCCACAGCACATATACGGAGGACAGAGGACAACTTTCAGGCCCAGGAATTGAATTCAGGTCTTTAGGTTTGGCTACAGGAGCCATTTTGTCAGCCTTCTTTCTCTATTGATGCCCCCTCAAACCTGACCACTTCAGTGATGATGAGTTTTGTGCTTCATACTCACTACAAGCCTAGTGCCTTAAGTTTAAAGAGCATTTCAGTGAGATGAGAAATCCACAGCTTCGCCTCGCAGGTCAGACAAGAACCTCTTTACATTGCTTTAGTGTGATGGTAATGAGTGAGACTGTAAACTGCACAAACACTTGCACATGTATACATGCTGACGGTGTGTGTGGCTTGCAAATACGACAGAAGCCAGTATGAATGGGGCACTGATGTGGTATGGAGAAGGCAGTTCCCAAATACACATCACTCAAGATCCTCAATGCCCTTAGAAACCCTCCAAGCCATGTAGGAATCGCTGTAAAACAGGAGGAAAATGACAGCAGCGCAAGTATCCGACTCACTTGACAGAACCTGGTGTACTGCTTTGAATTGGTAAAGGGACAAGGGTAAAAGAGTTAAAATAGTGCATTGTTGAGATATACTATACTCTCTGATGGGTTAAAAAGTTAGAACAAAAGCATACTTACTTTCCAGAAAGAATGTCATGCCTGAGTTGTAAAACAAACAGGTACCTGACAAACATATACAAAAGTCAACAGAGGGGAACCCTTCCCTTCCCCAGCTGCCTCCAATCCCCAGCCTCCCATCACAAATACCCCTGCATGTGCTCTGGATTTCTGCAGTCAAAGGGAGTCCAATGAAAATGAGGAGGGAGGGAGTCTCCTTCTGAGCCTGTGGAAAGGCATCCCTGATCTCAATGGGCTAGGGATGACATGGGGACTTTGCAAGATACTTGTAGGATGGAGTGTAGATGCGGTTGATGTAACTTGCAGGATGGCTTTGGTACAGCAGAGTCTAGCCCAACGGGCATGGAGAACTCTGCACAGGCATGCAATGCATCTAAGAAAATGGGCTGGACAGAACCACTGAGCTGGCACCTGGCCAGCTATACCTAGCAGATCTAGGACTTTTTCAAAAAGTCTGCAACAGACTACAGAGTCTGCTAGAAACTACTTGACACTTTCCTTCCTGGTGCAGTTTAACTGCTGACTGTCTTTAAAACAAACACTCATGCAAACCATGCAACACACACACACATACACACACTCCTAAATTACACTACAAGAAATTACAGAGATAATAAGAAACAAGGAGAGAAGAGGCAAAAAGCATAAGGAGGGCATAAGGGAGTTAAAAATAGAGGTATCTGTCTTAAGTAAAAGTCTTTTATTTCTAGGAAGATGTGGCCACCAAAACCATTTTGTACCCACCAAAGCCTCCTACACTCCAGGCCTACAGAGTTAGGATCCTACTCTTGAGAGTGGTCCCCAGGAATCCCGTTTATTTTTGCTTCACATGTCCGCCTTAAAAATGACCTGCTCTGGTGACAGGTAGGGCAATGTGTTGCATCAAGACCTCCAAAGAGAAACACTGAAGTTGCTTCATGAGTTGGACCTTGGAAGCCATGTGGGCATTCCTCTTCTGTAGAATGGCTATAGGAGACTTTGGATGGTCTAGAAAGCAAAGTGGGCAGGAAGGCTGAAGGTTCAACCTCAAACCAGTAGGTTCTGCTTCCCAGCAGGTCCTTAATTATAGCTGAACTTACACTTCTTAAATTTAGGACATTGACATGTATAGTTGCAGCACTAACTACAGCATGGTGTCCATGTGGCCAGAAGTTCTGATTCCCATAGAGAAACCCTGGAGGAAAAGCCCCAAAGGCCCTTGTCATGGGCATGAGTAATAACTTTCAAATGTTACTTAGGTGGTCCTCTCCAAGTAGCTGGCAACCAAGGTAGACCACCCATCAATGTACAAGTCACTGCTATAATACATCACACAAAAAATCAGTGACAAGGACACTCTGGGGATATCAAGACTCCATAAAGCATTCCATAGATGGAAGGGAAGCTCCGTATCCCAACCCAGGTTTACATTCTCCCTTTCTTCTATATTGACTCTGAAATTTAAGAAGTAAACACAGGCATTCACAACATAAAAATATCCAGTGGTAAGAGATATCAGTGTCCTAACAAAATCTTTGGTGACACAGCTGCTTATGTGAGGGGTCCTCTAATTGGAACAATCAGAATGTTTTCCAACACCTCAATAAAAGAAGAGGGGGGGTGGAAGAGGAGAGGAGGAGAGAGGAAGAGGAAGAGGAGGAGGAAGAGGAGGAGGAAGAGGAGGAGAAGAAGAAGAGGAGAGGAGGAGAAGAGGAGGAGCAATTCCTGACTAAGAAACCTCCCAATATATGCTTTTGTTGTTGGTAATAGAGACAAAGACAAAATGCCAAAGATGAGCCTACCACTTCCCAAGGTCCAAGAAAATCCATCTAATCTGATTCAAATGAAAAATACCAAATTAAGCAGACTTGTGGGAATTTTTAACAGGGTAGAGTAGCGCGGGGAAAGTGCTAGTAACTTCTGCTTAGAAACACAGAGGAATCAATCAAGCCCCTGACTGAGTAGATTCCCCATACTGGCTGAGGCAGGGGCTACTGGACAGAATCCTCTCTGCAATATCCTACCTTGTAAATTCCTCTCGAAGGTTGTTTGGTTCTGAAGAATAGTATTTGACTCGAAAGTGCAAAGCATAGGCAGGTCCAACTAGACATTTGGAGACAGAAAGGTAAAAATGTTTATCCCCCATCAGACAAAAGGAAACATCCCACTGACAGCAAGATCACTGCTCCATCTGGAGCTGGAAAGACGGAATCAAACTTGTGGGTTGCCTGGGAAGATTTAGCTGGGAACCTCATCTGGCAGGAAACCTTGCCTGGGTGGGTTACAAACAGCTGGCATTTCCCTTTTATCTCTGATGGGATTACTCCAAACTGGCATCCACATTATACAAAGTACAAAGTGGGCTGGAGGCTAGTGACACAGAAGGAGCAAAGTACTCTGCGTGTAGAGACACCACAAAAACATCGTAAGGTATTTTTAAGAGGATATGATCTCCAAATGATCTAAGCATACACAGCATTAGAAACTCGTGACTACCACACCTGTGAGGAACGAGCTGGAGCCTTCCTGCTTCCCACTCCCCATCCTGAATCTGCTTTGAAATGTACTTGGCAGTGAGTAAAGGAGGTGACAGGTTTCTGAATAGAACATTAGTCAGTTCTCATTGGCAGGGGTGTCTGATTTGAAATGAGAGCACAGGTGGGTTTTAAGATCTACCCAAAACACTCATTCAATTTTAAAGCTTTACTTTTTGGCCGGTTTACAGGAAGTAAAAACCACTCATTTAACATTGGATCTATTTACCAATCAAAAGATCTCAAAAATCTTGACAAAGCAGTTTACTGTCAGATTTTTTACAAAGAAAAAAAAAAAAAGACAGGAATAGACTGGAGTCTGTGTCTTACCTTTCATCTGTTTCTTTATGGGTTTGAGTGATCCAGCCAGTGCTGAAAGAAAGACAGTGTTTATTTAGGAAGCAAGTATGTACCCCTGGAGTTCCCCTCCTCTACAAACCTGGGTGCACTCATAAAGACCTGAGACTGAGTCACGTCTTGAATTCCTCACTGGAGATCTGCAAACTGCTAGGTATGATACTGAAAAATTCTTTGCTCAGGCTGAAGAGCTGGCTCAGCAGTTAGGAACCCAGGTTCAGTTCTCAGCACCCACATGGTAGCACTACATCATCAGCTTCTAAGGGAGATCCGATGCCCTCTTCTGGACTCTAGGCACTGGGCACATATTTGCACATACGTACATGCAGGCAAACACTCATACATATAAAAATAAAATAAATATTTTTAAAAAGTCTTTTGCTCACCAATGACTGGGCCAACTTAAGATCCATTCTATAGGCAAGAATCAATCCGACACTATTAATGATAGATACTCTGTTATGCTTGCAGATAGGAGCCTAGCCTAGCTGTTTTCTGAGAGGCTCCACCCAGCAGCTGACCAAAACAGATGCAGAGACATAAAGCCAAACATTAGACGGAACTCGAGAAGTCTTGTAGAAGAGCTGAGGGAAGGACTGAGGAACCTGGAGCGGATGGAGACTCTACAAGAAGACCAACAGTGTCAACTAACCTGGACCCAGAGACTGAACCACCAACCAAAGAACATACAAGGGCTAGGCCTAGCCCCACCCCACGCCCCCACATATGTAGCAGATATGCAGCTTAGTCTTCGTGCAAGTCCCCCAACAACTGGAGCAGGGGCTGTCTCTGACTCTTGCCTGTCTGTGGATCCTGCTCCCCTAACTGCGCTGATTTGTCTGGTCGCAGTCGGGGAGGATGTGCCTAGTCCTGCAGTGACTTGAGTGCCAGGTGGGTTGGTACCCAGCGGGGACTGCCTCCTTCTCAGAGAAGAAGGGAAGGCTGTGATTGGGATGTAAAGTGAATTCATAAATTAATGGGATAAAGTCTTTGCTCAGACTGGAGAGACTGTTCAGTGTGTAGTGAGTGCTTGCTTTGCAGTGAGGCTGAAGAGACGGCTCAGCAAGTGAGAACACTGGTTGCCCTTCCTGAGAACCCACATTCGATTCTCAGTACCCACAGGGGTTATAATCATCTGTACCTCCAATTTCAGGGGCATCCAGCACCCTCTTCTGACCTCTGTGGATGGTGTACTCATATGGTGTATGACATACCTATCAGGCAAAACACCATACACATTAAATGAAAATAAATTAACATTTAAAGCGATTGCTCTAGGATCCCCAGAACCTACAGAAAAGCCACATAGGTGTAATGGCTGCCTGTAACTCCAGTTTAGGAAGACAGAGACAGGATTTCCAGAGTGAGCTCACTGATAAGATTACTAGTATCCATAAGCTCTGGGTTTGAATGAGAGACCCTGCCTCAATGAGTAAGGTGTCAAAAAGCCTCCATCTGTGTGCTCACATATGTGCAAACATACACATATACACACGTATCACATTGAATAGAAAAAGAAAAACAAATAAATAATTTGCTTGTGCTTGTGTTATTTTTTTCTACTAACTAAAGTTTCCCTAAGCTTTTTAAAAAGAGGTCAGAAAGCTTTGAAGATTTCCCTAAGAAACTGATCTATAAAGTCCCTTCTAAAAATTCTGAGTTCCTGGTGTTATAATCGATCTTCCCTAGTAATTCCAGGTCTCCACTAATCTAGCTAAAATGACAAACTCCATGCTAAACTCTGATTACATACCAGCCTATGGTTCTTAACACCCTCAACTCTGACACCAGGAAAACAAAGTCTCTGGCCTCCTTCACTTTTTTTCCACTCCTGGACCCCCACCACTGATAGGAAGAGGCAGATGGTTCACCTGTGGCCAGGGAGGAAATTTCTGCTGCTCCTCTAATTTACCAGAAAACCTACTTCAGTTTTATCCACCTAAGGAGGTTACAAAGCCTTTTCTCTAATATAAACATTTATGTCAAAATTGTTGACATGCTCAGTAGTCTAACTTCTATAGGAAGCTACATATGAGAACACTATAGAGATAAATCCATCCAAAACAGAAAACATTGTAAATTGAAGATGCATTTAATCCCTACAGGGCCTGCATATCCTGCCTGGCAACACAGCAGACCACACAGTGTTAGTTATTTATGCCTGTGATTAGTGGTTATCCCTGGGATCTCAAGACAGAAAAGCACTAGCAATCAACAACCCAGAAAAGGCCAAAAATCACAATCTGAAGTCTGGTCTCTACCGAATGCTCACCTTTTTGTAGCATCATAAGCTGAGCTTTCATGAATCAGAGGCTATCTGTGCTGTGAGTCTCTCAGACCAAACCCTAACGGAGAAGGCTATGTGACTGACAGCTTCTGCTTTCTGTGAGAGGCTCCAGGTGTGGTACTTAGCATGTTCTTCCTGGATTGAGAAATAACAAGTGTGACTTTCGGAAAATTTTATTTTATACATATGGGTGTTCTGCTTGTATTTACGTCTGTGGATCTTGTGCATGCTTGGTGCCCAGGGAGGCTAGAAGAGGCTGTTGGCTCCCCAGGAACTGAGGCTACAGATGGTTATGAGCATGTGGTGCCAGGGATTGAAGTCCTCTGGAAAGGCAGCCAGGCTCTTAACTGCTGAACCATCTCCCCAAACCCAAAGTGTGAACTGTTTTTTAAAAGGGGGATAGACATGTTCACTATCCCTGTAACTACCTCAATGCATACTGGAGCTTCACTATTATAAAAAGAACTGGAATGAAACAGGCAAAGTAGGTTTCTCTCCAGCTATTCTGAAACAGAGGCTAATTCTGCTGACTACGGGGACTTGCAGAAGCAATCTACACTGTGCACATGTTACTAATGAGAAAGGGAGGGGCTGAATGAGCACAGTGTACTCCACACCTAACCACAAAGCCTGAGAGGACTGCGTGGGAGGAGGGGGGTGTGGAAACACAAAAAAGCACATAACAGATGAATTAGAATACAATAAGCGTGCACGCTGTGCTAAGGAGAGGAGGATGCGGGCCTCTGTCATCTCTACTAGGCTGGGTAACAAAAGCGGATCACCACAGCAGGGCGCCTATCTCACAGCCCTGTGGCTGGGATGCTACATCTCATTGTTGATAGCTTTGAATTGGCAATGACCTAAATGTCCATCAACAAAGACGGATTCAAAAATGGTTCATTTGTATTATGTACTACTATTTTTAAAGGATGTAGGCTGAATATTTACTGGTGTGACAAGAGACCCACAGCACATTGTTAAGGTAGGAATACGAAATCAGGTAGGATCCTGTTTACAGAAAATTATTATTTTCTATCAAGGCCGTCCAGAAATATTTGTATGGGATTTTTTTTTGGAGGGGGTCAGGGATGGTAGGGATGTGAATGTCATCTTCTTTTACTTTTCTGAACAGCCTTTTATTTTAATGAGACTATTATCTAGTGTGGGAGGGTTATCCTTTTCGGGTTTATTCATTGTTTGCCTACTAGGCATGTTTATTTTGTGTTCTGAGACAGGCTCTCATGTATCCCAGGCTGGCCTCAAACTCTCAGTGATAGCCGAGGATGACCACGACTTGTGATCATCTTACTTCCATCTCCTGAGTGCTTGGCAATGCAGGTACGCACTACCACAGCCAGCGTGGGACGGGGACCATCCAGCCCAGAGCTTGCTGCAACCTAGATAACCATGCCAACACCCATGCCACATTCTCAGCTCCAAGCTAGGAAAGTTTTGTTTAGGAATTTGCAGAACAAGAATTAGACCTTGCTGGGCGGTGGTGGCGCACACCTTTAATCCCAGCACTTAGGAGGCAGAGGCAGGCGGATTTCTGAGTTCGAGGCCAGCCTGGTCTACAGAGTGAGTTCCAGGACAGCCAAGACTACACAGAGAAACCCTGTCTCAAAAAAACAAAAACAAAAAACAACAAAAAAAAAGATTTAGACCTCACCATTGCCCTTAACCATGCCGGAAACCCCCAACCTCATTTGGGAAAGACAGCCACTGAGAGGACAGAAGCATACTTAAGTTCCTGCCAGACACCACACTAATGTCTATGACCAAACCTGTACTTAATAAATTCACCATTCCCAGGCACCTTCCAGTGCCTGCAGCCAGCCTTCTAGTCTAAGCAGCTCCAGACACCCACAGCTTAATGAACCGTTCCCTTCTTTCTCCTGTCTCCTTACCATTAGTCTGAGTAGATCAAATTCAAGCCCATCTTCCCTCTCGCTCTACTGTTAAGCTCTCACCTCGATCCAAGCCCAACTTGTGTGGTTTTGTTGGCTGGAGTTTCAGCTCTGACTGCACATTACAATGCTGGAAGAACTAAATGAATGAAGCTGATACCCAGGAGTCACACAAACCCACCAGCCCCATCTGAAAGCATCGGTTTCACAGATGGCCTAGTGTGCCGTTCAGTATTTACTAATTACTCTTCCATATTTTCCTCTATAGGAAGACGCCCTGTGGATCTTAAAATGTCTTCAGCTCGATGTGAGCTCTATAAAATGTCAAGCAATTCCAGGGTTTATGGGCTAGTCCAAGAGGTGAGATGGCCAAATGTCCACACCTGGGGCTAATGTAAGGGGAGAAGGTTGCCAGACGCTTGTATGTGCAGCAGCCAGCTCCACCCTGGGGCCACACTGCTGATGGGATTCCCCGTATCTCTCTTCATGGAGGCGTCATCCTTTGCATCGAAAGCGGGGCTTGCCAAGACAGAGTCCAGAAAACATCTGAAGCTGAGAAAGGAGTCAAAGTGAACTCAGTATTTCTGAGGCTCCTTGACCCATGGGATTTTTAAGAACAAGGGTTGGTGGCTCCATTAGAGGCGACAAGAAATCTATCTGTGATCCTGAAGCAGACATGAGAAAGCTTATCTTGTATCCAACCAGCTCAAAAATGACATGGCCTTCTTCTCAGCCGAAAAGGCTGAGCAGGTGCAGATCACTGGTGCCACATCCCACAAGAATCCCCCTCCCTGTGACTTGAATACCAGAGCAACAAAAGACCTGGCATTTAGAAAATTGTATGCCATGAACATCTTTGAGAGCTGTATCCTGCAGTAGCAAGACCTGGCGGGCATGTTCACCTGCATCTTAGCTAAATAAAGCAGACCATCCATCAGTGAAGCCTAAGGCATTCAGCCCCTAAGCTCCTCCACAGACCATTAAACCAGTCACCGCAGGCAGACTGATGCATGATTTGAGTTCAAATGGCAAGACACTGAACTCAGCTCTCTCGTGGGTGTTAGCAAGGTGATTTCTTGTCTGAATCTGTCCTCCTAGTCCATCTGGCAAAGCCTTTTCCATAGATCAAGATGTGGGATGTGATCCTGGCAGATCCCATCTGTTCTACCAGAACATCAGTTCTGCAAGTACGACTGGCACAGGCTGGCTGTAGAACTTAATGGCCGAGTCCTCACGCGGAGCACTGAAGCTCAGAGGTTAAAGAGACTCTAAAATCTCTGTCCATGGAGCCCTTGCTATGAAGGCTAAGTTGTAAGACTCAAGATCTAGTACCTAGAAATTTCCTAGGCTTATAAGGAATATCTAATTTGCCTGGAAAATAAGAGCCAGAAGGGATCTGAAGAGGAAATCATATCCACAGGAATAAGGGAAGAAAAGGACACTTGGGATTCAGGTCTGGGGATAGGAGAGTGAAAAGGCGGTGGTGGGATTCAAACTCACTCAGTGTCAGTGTCCCCAACACAAGGCCCATCACAACCCAAACCAATGCCCAGCACTACCACCTCTACCTACATGCAGGGGGTGGGGGTGTCACCCACCCTCTTCATCCAGAATGGAGCCCATAAAACTCACAGCCATGACTGGAGGTTTCCTTGGGGATTAGCTGCTTAAGTCTCCTCGACAACAGCTTTGAATTAAGCACTGATCATGTGTTTACCTGCCCCTCACTGCTGATATTCAAGGATGGGCTACTGGAAGCCTGTTGTACTTCCTCAGACCACATGACACTTCTCTGTTCTTCCACAGTGGAGGCAGAACACCTTTCCTGCTTTGCAATCTTCTGGTATGTGGCCATGTGCTAGCCCCTAATATGTCTGCAGGATCTATGACTGTCTGCAATAGTTACACAGATAGCTACAGACCACATTTATACATGATCGTTTCTTCTTTGTTTTCATAAATGTTAGGGCTCAAATCCTTGTACATGTTGAGCAGGTTCTTTACCCCTGGGCTCCAGCCAGCCTGCTCCTTTCTCTTACAATCACATCTGAAGCGGCATGAGGCACAGGTACAGGTAATGACCTTCTGAGACATGGCCAGCAGGAAGCCAGGGGCACAGCAGCTACCACAAACGTGTGTTAAGTCTGCTGCACAGACCTGACTCTCACCTGCCAGACTCAATGCCGCAAAGAACAGGAAAAACAACACATGGCTTAGCTGGAAGGAAAGGACAAAATCATTTTCCTTGAATCCCATGCTGTAAAACGTACTGCCGTAAAAATGTCTCTATTCCTGTTGGGAAGGGGTCAGGGAAGGGGACTCCAGGGCCACATCTCCTTTACAACACCTGCCCCTTTTAAGGGAAGGTAGACATCTTCTATGAAGACTTTTGTTAAGAGTCCTGTCCTAAAGCCCTGCCTTCCCTCTTTGGAAACACCTCTCCTATTCTGTTGAGACATCAATGTCCACTCGTATCCCTCCCACCTCCCACCTCTGCTGACACTCAGGTCAGGTCTCTCCTCTGTGAGCCTGACCACCCTCTGCTGGAGGACTGACCACACTGTACTTACTCCATGGGAGATGTCTGTCTGTCTCCCTAATCAGAATACAGTGTCTATCTAGCTCATGTCTGCAACCAAAGAGCTTGGGCAAATGTTTTCTCTCTCTCTCTCTCTCTCTCTCTCTCTCTCTCTCTCTCTCTCTCTCTCTCTCTCTCTCTTGTGTGTGTGTGTGTGTGTGTGTGTGTGTGTACACTGTTGTATTGTGTGTACTGTGTGTAGAGCAAATACCTATATAGTCCAGTGGAAAGTACCAGACTTTGGAGTAAGATCAAATTTTGGATCCTTTGTCCTTACTTTATTATGTACAAAGTTTCTAGTTTCTCTGAGTCTTAGATTAATCCCCTGTAAGATGGCCTGCTTTGTGCCAGCTTTACAGATGGATGATGAATGCTGAGCAGAAGTCATGCAAGCCTTTAGTTTAATGCTAGCTCAGAGGGGGAACTCAGTCAATGGCAGCTACCATGACCAGTAGCACAAAGGCCTGGGGGGTGGGGGTTCAGGCCAGAGGCCCCAGCTCTCAGCAGAAAGCTTTGTTATGTAAACTCACTCCCAAGCTCTGCTCTAAGATGATCCCAAGTGCGATCTGAAGAGTGGGTCCCTGGGTGGCCTGCCTTTAGGAATCAGAACCAGGAAAACAGGAGGTCCCAGCTTCAATTGCTAAAAATAGGTGATGCCAACAGGATTTGACAGTTGCTTCAGGGCTGGGCAGGGTACCATGGAAACCAGGCTTGACTCTTTTCAAGGAGCTAGAGATACAAGCTTGGTGTACACAGAACTGTGCCAAAGCCCTACCACACCACAACCCTTGGATGCTCATGTCAGAGGTTGTGTGGGGATGTGGATATTTGGGGGAGCCTCTAATGTGGGGCAATAGGCCCTCTCTAATGAATCACTCCTTCCCAGAGCCCCATCTCTTGCTCTTTCTTTCCCAAAGAAAACCACTCATGGCATCTGACCAATTCCTAGACCCTGTGAACATCAATAATACCCAGCAGCTATCTTGGCAGATTCTCTAAAGGGCTGTTTAAATCTGCTGAGCATTCTCCCACAGACATCACAGACTTGGATCACAGGCCAAGGAGCTGCATCTTCTCAGTGCGTTCACCTTGATGACACCCCTACCCTGCCCAACTGGAGGGAAGATACTGCTATGATCTAAGAAAGTTGGTTCCCAATGCTTACGTGCTGGAAGCTTGGCCCCCAGTATGGTGGTATTGAAGTACTTGCACCTTTAAGGGTTGGGGTGGGGTCTGTTAGAAAGAAATTAGGTTACAGAGTCCCACTTTCACCAGGTAAGTTCTGTGGACTGAATCAATTCTGTGTAGTTAAAGCAAGACTACCCCATACACATGGCCTTTTCTGCACCCAACCACTTCCAATTTCTGTTTTTTCCAATGTATTATGAGCCCTCTCAGAAGCCATCCATATTGGACTCTGTCCACCCCATACTGGACTTTCAGTGTCTAATACTATGAGGTAATACCCGCTTTCTTTACAAAGGACCTGCATCAGGTATTTTGCTACTGTAATATGATACAGACTACCCAGAGACCCACAACCGTGTTCCAGAGGACTAACCCTTTTCTCTTCCATGACTCCTGAATTCTGGCCTGTATATACTATTATCCTCCTCCCTCAACCCTCCCAGAACACACACACACTTTACAGACAAAGACAAACCCCAAGCTCAAGAGCACAGTGTACAAGGACAGGAACATATACATATACACATGAAACCGGAAACTTCAATCAGAGCCTAAGTTGTGCTACTAAATGATTCCCAAGGTCTAAAGGCTTTCCATCAGATAAAAAGAAACATAAGTGCCTTTCCTATGATGGTCACTAGTGGGTATGTGTCTTGCTCCCAAGTAAAGAAGAGGCAGTCATAAGTCTTAGGATGAGTCAGAAAAATCTATTTAAATTTTAAGATGCATTTCTTTTATGTGTATGGTGAGTGCCTGAATGTATTATGAGCACCACATGAGGTGTCCACAGTGACCACAGACGAGAACTCAAGTTACAGGCAGTGGTGAACCACACCTCCACGTGGGTGCCGGGACCAAACCCTGGTCCTCTGAAAGAGCAGGAAGTGTTCTTAACTGTAGGCCATGTCCCCAGCACTATTTGTTTATATCTACAAATACAAACCCAAGGATGTATAATAAGGCTTCAGCAAAGGCAAATAAGTTCCCAGGTTTACATAGAAGAAAAAGACGCAGGGAGCTCAGGACATATTTGAGGAACCATGAGGGGTATGTGGAGATGATGTAGAGGGACATCCAGAAATTTAAGTGAAATGACACATGTCAGTGGGGGACTGGGCCCAATAGAATGGCGCAGCTGGTGGCTGACACCATCAGGACCAGTCTATGACAGAAAAGGCAAAGATGGGGGTAAAAGAAAAGGCCCTAGAGGACATCTCTTACATCCTTGGACTTGAAAGCAGATGGGGATCCCACACTTGCCATACAGGAAGTCTCTCATGTCTAAACAGTAAGATGCTGAAACATAGCCGGGCAGTGGTGGCCACCCTTTAATCCCAGCACTTGGGAGGCAGAGGCAGCGGATTTCTGGTTCCAGGCCAGCCTGGTCTACAGAGTGAGTTCCAGGACAGCCCGGGCTACACAGAGAAACCCTGTCTCGAAGAAAACAAAAACAAAAAAAAGATGCTGAAACATCTTCAGGACCAGCAGAGCCAAGACACCTATAGATATCTAGTCTGCACAGGACACCCGGGACCTGCTGTGAACATCTCTCCTGCTACATGATGACAGGACACAATAATGGGAATGCCTGCCAGCCAAGTCAGCAGGGCTTCGTGGCGAAGTCTTTCATAGCAGTCACATCCAATGCTTTCCAGGAAGCTAAAAGGTTATCGAGGGTCCCCTGAGGACTAGGACTTGATGGCAGGCCCAAGTGCTTGGTTCTAAAGACAAAAATAATGGCTTCCTAGCTGACAGAGACCTGTACACTGACTATGAAGACCTAGAGTTCTTAGGTTTGGGACTCAAACTTCACTTTACAGGTGTGGAAACGGAAGCCAAGAGAGAAGAGATGGCTATCTGAAGACCACCAGATGGTCAGAATCAGGACCAGGGTCAAGAACTGATTCCAGCTCCAGGACTAATGAAAAGCACCATTCACCTGAGGCTGGATAGAGACGAGCTTGAGTGAAGTGGAGGGCCCAGGAGTGTCAGAGGCTGGGGTCAGAAGATGCTGAACACAGAGAAACTCTGAGTCGTGGTTGTACTGGCTAGGTTTATGTCCACCTGACACAAGCAAGAGTCATCAGAGGGGGAAAAAGTCATCAGAGAGGAAAGAGCTTAATTGAGAAAATGCCTCCATAAGATCTGGCTGTAAGGTATTTTCTTAATAAGTGATCTATTGGGGAGGGTCCAGCCCACTGTGAGTGGTTACTACCCCTAAGCAGGTGGTCCTGGGTTCTATAAGAAGCAGGCTAAGCAAGCCATGAGAGCAAGCCAGTAAGCAGCACTCCTCCATGGCCTCTGGATCAGCTCCCACCTCCAGGTTCCTGCCCTGTATGTGTTATGGAACTCTTTTGATGAATTGTTATATGGGAGTATAAGTGAAATAAACCCTTTCCTCCCCCGGTTGCTTTGGTGTGATGTTTCATCACAGCAATAGTAAACCTTACATGATGGTTTGAATATGCTTGGTCCAAGGAGTGGCACGATTAGAAGGTGTGGCTTTGTTGCAGTAGGTGTGTCACTATGGGAGTGGGCTTTGAGACCCTCTATCTAGCTGCCTGGAAACAGTCTTCCTGTCAAGACGCAGAGCTCTCAACTCCTTCTCCAGTACCATGTCTGCCTGGATGCTGCCATGATTCCTGCCTTGATAACAGACTGAACCTCTGAACCTATAAGCCAGACCCCAATTAAATGTTTTCCTTTATAAGAGTTGCCTTGGTCATGGTGTCTGTTCACAGCAATGAAACCCTAACTAAGACAGAAGTTGGTACCAGGGACTGGAGTATTGCTGTGATGGGCCTGACCATGTTTTTGTCTAGAGGAATGTAGATTTGGGAACTTTCAATTTGGGGAGCAGTGGAATGCTTCAAGTGGGGCTTTATGGGCCATCCCAGTAGGAAAATAGAAGAAGACATTGGTGTTGAGGATAATTTGAACTTTGGCAACCTGGCTTTAGAGGTTCCAGAAAAGAATTTTAGTATGTGGCCTAGAGACTGTTCTTGTGATACTTTGGTGAAGAATGTGGCTTAGGCAGCGAAGAAAACCACTGGAAAACAGAAAGCTGGTGATGATGTAACAGAAAAGTGGGCCATCCCCAACAAGCAGCAGAACTGGGCAGGTTCAGCCATGCGCTCTAGCTTTAAGGTAAAGAGTAAAAGAGGTTACTGGGACAAATGATGCTAGTTAGCTGGAGCTAAGAAATTAGCAGTGATTAAGAAGAAGCCAGCATCACTGAAGTGAAATATTCTGGGAAGTGTTTTCTGAAAGCACAAAGAAGCTGTGTTCCACAGATAACTAAGGTTGTACTTTGTGTTGCAGTTGGACTTGGTAACATGTTAGAGTCACTCAGGTGGTACTAGTTTTGAAGGTATAAAGGGGTCATGGAAAGCAGCTGAGGCTTGGCATTGTGAGAGGCCAAGAAAGGCCACTGGTGAAGGTGCAGCCTCAGCTGCAGTTGATGGCCCAGGACTGAGGGTCATGCAAAGAAGTTGAAGCTTGGCACCATAGAGGGAGCCAATGAGAGGCTATTGGTGAAGCCTAGTTGCAGCAGAAGACTCCAGTGAACTGGAGATGCCAGTATCATGGGATGACCACCAGAAACAGCAGCAGCAGTGGAGTGGAGTCAGCCAGACCCTGGAGTGCTTCAGAAGGCAGAGCTGAAGAAGTAACCCAAGCCCTTTGGAAGAGCCTAGAAGATCATGTGTGGATCCCAGACATCTGAACAAAAAGCTGTAACACTGAAGTTGCCTTGGAGACCCCAAGATGTTCGAGACGCCAGAGCCATGGGATACCCACTAAGGAAAGCTGCTAAAAGGGAGTGGAACCAGCCCAGGAGAAAGAATGTGCTGCAGTCAACAAATCAGAAAGGAGTTGAACATCAGACATGAGATACAGAGTCTGGAGTTTGCCCAGCTGGCTTTTGGTCTTGCTTTTACCCAGGATTTCCTCACTATGTCATTTTAAAATGGTAATATATATCCTGCATGATGCTAGAGGTATGTGATCTGCTTTTTTATTTTAATGTTATAGGTAATTACAGTTAAGTGACTGGATGAATTTCAGAAGAGACCTTGAACTTGGACTTTTAACATTGTTGAAACTGTGATAGACCATGGGGACTTCTGAAGTTGAACTACATGTATTTTGCATTCTGCTAAGGCTAGGTATGGCCCCCACAGACTCATGCATATGAACAAGCCTATGGGGGCCAGGGAGTGGAATGTGTTGGTTTGAATATGCTTGGCCCAGGGAATGGCACTATTAGGAGGTGTGGCCTTGTTGAAGTGTATCACTGTGGGGGTGGGCTTTGCAACTCTCCTCCTAGCTGTCTAGGAAAGAATCTTCTGACTGCCTTCGGATCAAGATGTAGAACTCTCAGCTCCTTCTCCAGCACCATGCCTGGACGCTGCCATGCTTCCTGCCTTGATGATAACAGACTGAACCTCTGAACCTATAAGCCAGCCACAATTCATGTTTTCCTTAATAAGAGTTGCCTTGGTCATGGTTTCTCTTCACAGCAATAAAGCCCAAACTAAGACAACAGTGGTTCTCAGAAATAAACCTTCTCCTCCCCAGGCTGCTTTTGGTCTGGTCACAGTAATAGTAACCCCAACTAAGCCAGTGGTTTTCAGGAAGCAACTGGAAAAGAACTGTGGGCTGTGCTACAGAAGAAAGATGCAGAGGCAGGCTGATTCCTTTACTCAAGAATGGAGTAAGGATAAACAAATAGAAAGACTAGAAGGTGCAGGGCAAGAAGCATAGGAGTTTGGAGCAGATGGCCTCAATCTCCCTCAGATAGACAGCTGCTAGATGGGATTCGTGCAGATTTGACTAGAAGTCTGTGGTAGGAACCAGAAAATGAACCAAGGGGCATCCAGACATCAGTGAGAAGCTCACAGTCCTGAGACACAGCTTGGAGGATTGGACTTGGCTGAACCTGTGATCTCTGCTGCAGGCAAATGATACAGTCATCTCCAGCATTGTTTGGCAGCCCAGGAAAAGCCACAGAGCAAACAGATGAGCCTGGTTGCTAAGGGGAGGCCAGAGAACAGTTGTGGTGACAGGAGAACCAAAGGCTGAGTGAGGACCAAAGCCTGGTTCTTCTAAGGCAGGAAAGAAGGCAAGAAAAAGAGGAGATTGGGGTATGGGAGATGGGTCAGAAATATGGGAGTAAGGGAATCTGTGTGATTTGCTGAAATGAAGCTTAAGTGACAGGAAACAGTGCCCAGAATATGGTCAGGGCCAGCAACATGAGTTCATCCAGGTGAAGAAAAAAAAATAGACACAGAGATGGCTTCGATGGATGTGAAGGTCAGCCATGAGGGCAGAGGGCAGAGCTCAACTTTAAAGAAGTAGACTGGGCTAAAGAGTCAGAGAGGAAGAAGGTGGGAGGCTCCCTGGCACTTGAGGTAAAGGAAGTCTCCAGCTGAGAAACAAAGACCGGACCAGGATCAGTCAAGGAAGCAAGAGCTGTTGCAAGGTAAGGGGAATTTAGAGCAGGCAGAAGTCCTAAGATATAGAGGGAAGGAGTGGGATCACCCAAGAGATGTCCCCCTCAGGAGGATGTAGCCAGGAGCACCAACAGCCAGATTCTATCACCCCGGGGCTCAGCATCTCCCTGAGAGTAAACCCAATTACCAGGCACCAGCTTTGAGCAGCTACATCTTACAGCTACCCCCAGGGAATATCTGCTAAGTGTCTCCCACGGATAAAGAGCTTCCGGTCTCCAGCTCAAACAGGTTCCCAGAATACCCAGCTTCCAAAACATGGTCTCACCCAGCACCCTACGCCTCCTGTCCCATACTTCTTCTAGTTTGTCTGTGTGGTAGCTATGAGTCTGTGCATATGCACACATGTGCATGCAGGTATGCATGTGGTGGGCAAACACTAATGGGTTTACTCCTCAACCATTCTACACCTTATCTTTTGAGACAGGTTCCCATCACTGGGCCTGAAGCTCAGAGATTAGCAAAGCTAAGTGACTAGCAAGCTCTAGGGTATAACTCTATCCACTTACCCCACGGATGGAACACTGCTGGGGCAACAGACATGTGCTGTCACACTGTTTAACATGGCTGAGGAGATCTAAACTCAGAACTTGGGTCCTCATATTTACACTGCTGAGTGATCTTCCTGTATCCCTAATTATTCTTAACTGTCCACCACCTGTCATGTTAGTTACATCAACTGTATTCACCACCTTCTCTTCGATGCTTAGAATAGAGCCTGGTGTACAATAGCCACTTAGAAAACATATTTAGAGCGCCAAATATGCTATCTTTGAAACCCAAAGGTACAGCTTGTTGGAAAGACTAACTAGAAAGTCACTCCTGGTCTCAGAAACAGAAGTAGCTAGGCCTGGACAGATGGCTCAGTGGCTAAGGGCACTGACTGCTCTTTCAGAGAACCTGGGTTTCATTCTCAGCAACCACAAGGTTGTAATTCCATTCCCAGGGGATCCAAAGCCATCTCTGGTCTTGGGCACTGCATGCACATGGTACATAAACATATACATAGGCAAACACCCATGTGACGTAAATAATTAATTTAAAAGGCATTAAATGCACTGAGCTTTGTGGAGGTCATTCATTCTAGCATCTGTCTCCAGAAAGATGAGGTGAGTCTGTTCTGACTTATCACCCTCCAGAGCCAAGGTCAGCTATGACTATCCCCTGAAGCCCTCCCGCACTTCAGCTGTGCACACAGCACCTGCTTGCTTCCCATCGTGGTTCTGCAAGAAGGTAATGGATCCCTAGACCTACCACCAAAGAGGTTTCCTCTTCCTCCCCCTACATTAGCAATGTTCCTATCATATACCCCTGTGTTCAGCCATGTTCCCAGAAGGTATTCTGTGCACACAGCCTCCTAGTCAGTGGCTACCTCCAGGGGGAGAGGGTCTAACAGGCATCCTGCATGCACTTCATTCAGACACCAGCACCACGTGCCAAGCTCATTACTGGGACAATATCTCAATTTTCCTCTTTTCTCAATCAATGTCTAGGGCTCTATAATTAGCATGAAGAGCCAATCGTTTCTGAAATGAATCACTGCAAGACATACCGTGACCTGGGCGGAGTCGAGGAACTGCAGACCAAAATAATCTGTTTCCACCAGGTCCAAGTGGTACACAATCTGGTCGAACAAATCCTGGCCTTTGGCATGTTTCTGGAAGACAAAGAGGGACATGAAAACTGAGGGTATGATAAACGGATAAGAAACAAAAATATTCTTATAAATCCATTTCTCTCCATAAACTGCTGCACGCAGCATACAAATTTGTAAATTTTTAATTAGTCTTATTTAAGTGAAGTAAGAATTCATAATTAAAGGCATTCAAATACCAAGTAATTCTATGAAGTGAGAGGTCCAGCTGAACACTGTCAAACCTCTTCTTTCCTTACAAGAAAGAAGCTCTCTGGATGAATGACTCCATGCAATGGTAAGTCTGCCCAGACCAGGAACTCTGTAAAGTGCTGTGATGGGACTCTGCTCCAGCACAGCCCCCTCTGAGGCTGTCAAAGGGAGGCCACCTCAGAAAACCTGCTAATTCTTGTGAATTGTCTTGTCCAGCTTTCTGATTTTACAGTGCAACTAACCAAAGCCCAGGAAAAACAATCTGCCACAGAGCACAGCCATCTAGCTAGGCCTCAAACCCATATCTAGGTCCATTCCAGGGTTCTGTGTAGTCTGCAGAGAGCACGAATACAGCGAAGAGTCAGATGCAACAACCATACCTGCTCCTTAGAAACAGGCACAACCTTGGACAAGCCACACCTCTTGCTTCTCCTGCTGTATAAAACAGCTGCTGACAGGTGCTTTCCTTAGCTCCTTTTCAAAAAACAGAGATCTCAAACAGGTAGCTACTACAAGACGACTCAGACCTTTGACTGACTAGGAGGCTTGTTAGTACTCACTGAAGCAAAATGCAGGCACTGTGTCTCTGATAAAATTGACACCATAGCAGAGACATTTCAACTCGGTGTCAAAGAAAACACTGACAAAGAAGCAAACAGCCAACTTCAGACGTGACTGGAGAACCCACTCCTTACTATAAACCCTGGCAATCAACAGGAAAGCGGCTGATCACATGACCTTTCCCTGTACTTTAGAGTAGGTAGCAGCAAACAGGCAATCAACTCAAGATGGAGCAGGTCTCAGTGGAAGAGAGAACTGTGAAACTTCCAACACTGCACAGGCATGATGCTTCGTGAGCTTGGGTTAGGCAGTGCTTGGTGGAAGACGTCAGCAACAGCATAAGCTAAGTAACGAAAAGGAGCAGTGAACTGCATATCCAAGATGAAACTTCTGTGTTTCAAAGGCACTGAGACATCAAAAAAATGCAAAGGCAATCCACAGCATGGGGGGGAGTTTGCGAATCATATATAGTTGTCACTCCAGCCTGTGGGGAAATGTTCCAGCCCCAGTCAAGAAGAGCAAAATGCACAGATGCTCAAATCCCTCATATGCATGGCAAATAAGTTATGCATATCCTCTCACGTGACTTAAATCCTCTAGTAGACACATGCCACCTAAGACAACAGCTGTTATGCAAAGAGTTGTTCTTGCTTCCCCGTGCTGTTTGGGGAATGACCAAGGAAGAGTTCATGTTCAGTACTGACACAATTCTTTTCAGTAGTTTTGATCCAGTTAGTTGATGTCAAGGGCTGACCGTGTCTGACGAGAGACTTTCATCCAAAATAAATGAAAGAACTATTATAACTCAGTAATGAAAAGACAAGTATCCAATTAAGAACCAGCAAAAGGAGCATACTGTGCTCTGAAGACCTGCAAGGGTTCAGTAAGCACCTGGAAATGTAACCAGCATCAGCAGCCAAGGGACCTGTAAACCATGACAACCAGACTCCACTTCATGCCCAATCGAATGGCTGGGATGGAAAAGACCTAACAACAAGTGCTGGAGATGCTGGACTCCTCACACGCTGCTGATAAAATAACAGACTGTGGCCACACTGGAGAATACTCTATCAACTCCTGAAATGGTTAAGTACAGATTAGCACAGGCCTGGAAGTCTATCTGGGGGTATGTATGAATGAAAACTCAAAGGCCTGGAAGTCTATCTGGGGGTATGTATGAATGAAAACTCAAAGGCCTGGAAGTCTATCTGGGGGTATGTATGAATGAAAACTCAAAGGCCTGGAAGTCTATCTGGGGGTATGTATGAATGAAAACTCATGCTCATGAAAATGTTGTCCATGGACGTTCATAGCAGCTCTGTGCATTATACCCAGGAAAAAAAGAAAAGAAACACCAAAATGACTATCAATTGATGACCAAAATAAGAATACTCATTTCGTGGACTATTATTTCACCATAAAAAAGACTGGAATACTAACGTATGTTACCATAGGGATAAAATAAGAAAACCCTTGGCTTCAGGCAAGGGAACTGGTCACAAAGCACCATACTTGTATGACCCTATCATAAGAAATGTTAGAGTGGACAAACCCTAGAGACAGAAATTGGGTTGTGGTTGCTTAGGACTGGAAGAGTTGGAAGGTAATAGCTGGGCTGGTGTTTTACCAATGAAACATCCTAAAATTGACTATGTTGACAGATGCAGATTTCAGAATATACGGAAAGCCTCCAGAGTGGACACCTTAGAAGGTGACATGTGAATCATAGTAAAGCTACCACACACACTAGACTCCAGTTGAAGAATCCCAACATGTAAATTAATCAGGACCGAGAAAGTTGCAACATCAACATCTTACAGCCTGAATGGCAGCAACTGGCAACTCCTACCTTGTGAGGTAACCAGCCTGCATCTGTGTTACAGAACACCCCACCTCCTCAGCCACAATTGCTTCCAAGTCTTCACTGGATCCAGCCTAGAGAAAACTCTAGGAACCCCATAATGTAAACTATCTAGTTTCTAGAATAGGAAGGAGAAGAAATGAGATAGAGAGGCAACCATAGGTTCAAAGATGTGAGATTGTCTTCAAAAAGACAAGGGCAAGCCACAATGCCTAGGATAGACGGAAGGACACACTGCACTCACATGTGCACACACACATGCGCATACACACACACACAACACTGACAGACCGTCTAGGAAACATACTTGGGTGAGGAAATTTGAAATGAATAAGGAAGTGACCCCACTAAGTCAGGGTAGCTGCTGCTCATGAGGGAAGAGCCCAGAAGGTGGTGGGATGGAAAGAGACATGCCTGAGCATGCAGGTTTTATCTCAGGAGACAGGATGTTTGTATTCTAGTAACTCATCAAACTAGTACTCGTTTTATCTGCACATCTCTATCTATAGGAAATATACAAGGTGAGAAAAACACATGGGTAGAGATGGAGCCTCACTGTAGAGGGTAAGAACATCAAAAGTCCTGACTTCAAACCTCCGCATCTACCCCTAGACTACAGACTGGAGACTTTCTGAACCAGCTCCTCCAAAGCAACAACAGATGTAGAGGGCTAAATGTACAATGAGGCGGGGCACGGACAGCTGCACCCCAAGGTGATCTCGTGTAAAGTCACAGGCATGCACCTACCTGTGAGATTAAGAGGAAGGAGGGTAAACCTTGCTCCGTGTGATGAGATGTCTGACAGGTAAACTGAGTCATTTGGAACCTCTTTGGGTTGGAGAGCTGACTTTGCAGGATTGGAAACCTGAGAAATAGTGGACTCTGGTATGGTGGCCTACATCCCCCATCTCCATCCTTCTAGTATCCTCTGGGTTTCTGCTTTGAGGACCCCTCCAACCTGCCCTTCATTTCACCTCTGTCCGTGAAGCTGGCAGGGCTACTGGGATTCATTGTTCCAACAGAAGACACAGTAAGACACAGCTGGTGACATGTTTACAGATGCCAGGAGGCAGCCATGAGTCCATCAAGGTAGGCTCTGGCATGGCAGAAGGATCCCTTCTCTATGGGAAGGAAAGGTCTCTTCCCTGCCTCTACCCAAAGGACGGAGGCAGAACAGTATTTGGAATGAAGCGCAGTGGTGCTGTGTACTGACCTTTTCACTGTGCATTATCAGTTAATAAGCTGGGATTGATGAAATCAGATTGGAGGGTAAGTCTTAAAATCAAGTAGAGAGACACAGGCGGGGTGCAGACTGGATTTGAGACTGGATTTGGTTGGGTTCTGTGGCCCCATTTATTCAGGGCACCATGTGAAGCCTACAGGGCAGGTTTGGTTGAGGAAAGGGGTTTGGGGGAACAATGACCTGCTTAGGGTCACAGTGGGTAGTCCGGCTGGTTCCTGAACACAGTCTCTTGCTTCCTCCTGGCCTAAGTCTTCTGCCATGTCCTGCTGCTAAAGCCTTTCTTAACTAGTTCTGTCCCACTAGGAAACTCTTTAATGAAGCATTGGCTCCACAATAGCAGGCATTGCTTGGGGCTGGCTGCACTGGAGAACAACAGGGAACATATCCTGAGGATTGCTTGTTACGGGAAAGAAGAAAGACAGAGTGCCAGAATTAGGACTTCTTTCTTCTCCCTCCCAAATTCTATTTGTTGTCTGACAACAACTGTCCAAAGGTCAGTTTTAAAGACAACTTTAAAGAAAAACATCTACAGTTTTCCATTTGAATATGTCTATTTTTTTTTTGTTTCAGCAAATATCCTGTTTTTATAAAGCAGTCCATGATATATAATAAATGTTTTAACATTTTATTATTGTATGTGCCTGGGGCATGTGACATGTGTGTACGTGCCATGGTGCATGTGTGGAAGCCAGAGGGCAACTCTATAGAGATGATTCTCTCCTTTCACCTTTACGTGTCATTACAAAAATCTAACTCAGGTGGTCCGGTTTGCAAGTGCCCTGACCACTGAGCCATCTTGCCACTCCTTCAATGCATATGGCTTTTATGTAGTTGGAATCAAAGCTCATTTACTTCTTTACACTTATGCCTCCCTCTTTGTGACTATCCTCTCTACTGGTACAATGTCTCACTGCTTCCAAGTGAGCACTCCCTGAGGGCAGGGTCTCAGCCACGCTCACCTGAATAACCACACCTCTGTCACTCCATCTCCAAAGCACAGAGCCTAACTGCCACACATCTGGACCTAGATAGGTGGTGCATCAGGGTCTGGGGCAAGAAGGAGATGCAATGGGTGGGCTGTGCTACGGTACCAACCACAGATGAACGTGCATCACAAGCGGCAAGTCTAAGCACGGGAGTATGTTTATTGCAATATTTTCAAACCATGTATTCCACAAAGCAGCACCTAGGGAACTGACTGCACTTCCAAGGCCATTTACCCAAACACGATTTTGTTGCTATTATGTGAAGAGCAGTCTAATGGTTACCATAGGAGATAAGTCACTGTGAAAGTCATCCTTGATGCTTTAAAATAAACTACGTCTCCCCATCTGTGCCAGATTTAGTCATTCGGTCATTTAACAAGTATCTGCTGGATGTTCATCAACTTCCAGCCGCCATTCTGTGGCCTGTTTGTGTGACGGGGTTAGGAAGCTGGAGAATGGGGTGGAATACATCTGAATCCCAACCTTGAGTGGTGGAGGCAGGGGACCAAGAGCTCAAAGCTTTGTTCTTCTGTGAGCTCTAGGCCAGACAGACAGACAGGGCTACATGAGCTCATGCCTTAAAAAAAAAAACCAAAAACTGCATAGTGGTAAACGCCTTTAATTCTAATATCTGGGAGGCAGAGGCTGGGAGATCTCTGAGCTAGAGACCGGTCTGGTCTACATAGCAAGTTCCACACCAACTATGGCTACATAGTAAGACCCTCTCACAAAATAAAATTTAAAAATTAAAAAGCCTGGGCTGGAGACATAGTTTAGAAAATATAAGAGTATCTGTTGCTCTTCCAGGACATGAGTTTGTTCACAACACCTACTTTAAGTGGCTTACAAGTGCCTGTAACCCCAGCTCCCAAGGATCCAATGTCCTCTTCTACCCTCCAAGGGCAATGCACATACACACACAAACCTACATTCAGACACACATATCAAGCAAATAATAAGAAATAAAAGTGAACTTTCTTTTAAAGCCTAAATAAATAGTCTGAAACATAGCTATGCCTGCTCACTGCAGGAGGTCCTCCTCGGTGAATGAGCACTCGCTGATAAGCTAAGTTGTACAAAGCAGCTTAGGACACACACAGCATGTACCTCCTGCCCACTGAGGCCACATGTCCTGAAAGGGAGGCCACAGTCAGGCCTGCAGTTCTTATTGCCAGATTTATATGCCAAGCTGTCCCCCGATACAGCAAGTTCTAGCAAGGTCTAGCTTGAGTTCTTGCAGCCCTAATTCTTATGCCTCCCATCTCAACAATATCATTTTCCCAAGGACCAGCAGCTTTGATCAGAATGCCTCCCTGTAGCAGCTCCTTCTGATCTGACAAGAGCTGAAATAACAAGCTCATTAAAATCTGCATAAGAGTCCACAGTTGACAACCAAGGTTGGGGTGGGCAGGCAGACTGACAGCTACTAGGGAAAGGCAGGGACTCTGTTCAGTCTCTGCTGGCCAGCCAAGAGGCTACTGTGCTAACTCACTGGTTCCCAGCCATGTTTCTGATAAGGGAGGAAAATTGCTGGACAGCTAGTGTCTTCGCTGCATGCCCTACACAAACAAACTATGGAACTATGTGACCTTAGATAAGATACTATTGGTAATAATGTCTTACTGCAACCTTCCCCAGCTTCGAGGCAAACAGGTCAAATCTAGCTGTGAAACAAAGATGACAGAAGCTAACTGTTCAAATCTCGTTTCATCTCCAAAGTAGAAAATGCCAGGCATCCCAGGTAGACTTCAAAGGAAGGCATAAGCTAAGCTGTGCATGCTCTGTGAATAAGTGTGTATGTTCTAGTTGTGGGCTAAACTGGGAAGGTACAGTGTCTAAACTATGCAAGCAGCTGCAGGAGCCCTCTCAACCCACCTGCTCCACATCCATCCCATGCTGTGTCCCTGTGTGCCCATGTTCCCTCCACCTCCATCACAGGTCCGAGTATGTCACACCCAGACAACAGCAATGGCCCCAGAGGTCCCTATACATCTGGTTTGGTGTCTGCCCAGTACCACCCTTCTCTGTGTCTCTGAAAGGAACTGTCATTCAAGGCATCCTTCTCTTCATCCAAAGCACCCACAAGAGAAGCAAGGTTTTTTTGTGGGTGCCCTGCAGCCTGATCGGTGACTTTGCAAAACTATCCTTGCCCAAATCCTAACAAGTTCTGCCTCTCCCTCGGGCCCTACGAGTACCCTGAATCCCAGTCAAGCTCTGAGGCCTGATGCCCTCCAGATACAACACCACGCCACCTTCCATAGCAGCCCCTGCCTCTGCAGCTAGACTTTCGTCCTTTCCTTTGCCTGCGATGCCCTTCTCCAACCCGTTAACATCCCCGCCTGCAGCAAGGGGAACTCTAGGCCCAGCACCCTCCCTACTCATCTTTCCGCTTCACTGCCATGTGGCACTTGGAGGCTGACGAAAGCATTGGCGCTGACAGATTAGGGAGAATCCTCAGTCCCCCACAAAGTTTTCAAATGACCCACTGTTTCAGAAGTCTGATCTCCCCGTTCCAATTCTGTTAGAAATTCTCTACAGCTGGCTGGGACCTGAGAGCAGACTCTATTATAACCATCACCCACCCAGACTCCTTGTCAGCTCTAACATACATGATCACACTGGTGTTTTAGAAATCATATCCCACCCTGGCCTCTGTTTAAAGCTAAGGAAAACCTATTTATTTATATATTTCTTGTTTATTTATCTGTTTTTTATTTTTGTTTTTTGGTGCTGAACTGCGGATCAAATCCAGGGCCTTATACACACTAGGAAATGCTTTCTTTTCTTTAAACAAGGTGTCTTAGTTAGGGCTTCTACTGCTATGAAGAGACACTGTGACCAAGGCAACTCTTAAAAAGGAAAATGTTTAATTGGGGCTGGCTTACAGTTGAGAGGTTTAGTCCATCATCGTCACGAGGGGGAAAGCATGGTGGCACACAGGCAGACATGGTGCTGGACCGACAGGGAGCAGGAAGAGACAGTGAGCCACTAACCTTGAGTTTGAGCTTGAGACTTCAAAGCCTGCCCTGCCCTCTAGTGACACACTTCCTCCAACAAAGCCACACCCACTCCAACAAGGCCACACCTACTCCAATGAGTTCACACCTCCTAGTGGTGTCACTCCCTACAGACCTAGGGGGGCCATTTTTATTCAAAGTAGCGTCACACAGGATGTTACTTTGTAGTACAGGCTGGACAAGCTGTACAGTGCTCTTGCCTCTACTCATTGAGTGCTGAAATTATAGGCATGTGCCACCTTGTTTTGTTTTGTTTAAATAAATTTCGGAATCCCAAGCAAGGGTTAAAGCAAGCAAACAAACAAATCAAAATAAATAAAACACTTCTAAAGTCCTGGGGATCAAAGGAGGCAAGCAGTTCCTGAGCTGTATCCCATCCCCTGTGCTCGTGATTTCTGAAGAGAAGAACAGCTGGGGTGTTTTTGTTTGTTTTCAAATTCGCTCCCATTACGCTTCATCATCCTTAAATTGGCCTGAGATCTATTATACATTAAATGCATTAGGAGTTCAGGTCTCTCATTCCATCTCTCAGTTATCCATCTCACTTTTATTGGCATGTGGAAGTGCCACAGGTGGGCCTGGGTGGGGCTGGCAGTACTGGACCCACAGTGCCTCATTAAAGGCACCTGTGTAGCGAGAGGCTTCAGGCTTGGTTATGAATATGCACAGTTGTTCCATACAGGCTGTGCCCTGTGCTCTGTGGGGACACGTGCTGGATTAGAAACCCGGTTCTATGACCCTGCCAGCAAACCAACATGACCTTTGCCACTCTTGAGAAAATGGCGACTATCTCGTCTGTTCTCTCCCACCTTACTCAACTGCTCTATCAACAAGAAAGCAGGTAGGCACGTGTGTCAACTGGTGCCCCACCCCTAACACAGCAAGAGCACTTTCACCCACACCTCCCATCTGCTGCTAGGACACAGGCCTAACACCATGTCCTTTTAGTCAAATCTTACTACAACTCAAGGTATCTGAGGTCAAATAATCCCATCAAAAGAAAAATTGAGGTTAGTCTGGTTTGGGGATTTTTGTAACCTGCCTTGATCCCTAAAGATCAGTTTCCTTTTCTAATGTGTTAATACTCTCAGTCTGAATGTGTTTCTGAGCCCTACCTGGGATCATACATAGTTGGCTTCCAGCTGGTAGTTCTCAGAAGCCCCTGCCAGGAGGCTAGAGCCCACAGTTTCTGGGAAGTGCTACTTTCATGATTAGTCATTTGCCTTCCCACTCCCAGCCCCTGCCATACTTGCCAGTTTTCGATCTTTTTGTTTGTCTCCTTCTTCTTTCCTTGCCTCCTTCCTTCTGCTAACAGAGCTATTAGAGTTAGCACCTGAGCCGTGATGCTCTAAGAAGCTCACTCAGAAAGGAATGTCGTCAGTATGGTCACACTGCTAATAAGAACAGAGTACACCAGTGGCATTGCCCACCTCTACCCCATGTCCATCTTCAGGATCCTGACATGAGGTTTAGGTTTAAATAGGGTATCAGGGCAAGGATTATACACAGCCAAGCAGACCTGGCCAAGTGTGATCCACCCACCACTGGCAGATCCATGCTGGGTCCCAGTCTCTCCTGCAAGGTGGTAGTCAGAAAGGTATGAAATGTCTCCTGAGAAGACACAAGCTCCTCCTCTGGCTGTCACCAGGCCTCAACATTTTCCTTCTCCTAGCAAGAGGTTCCTGGGGAATTCTAACTCCTTGGGACTGTTGCTTTAATAATCTGATGACCAAGAAGAAAGTCCAAATGTCTCTTCAGGATTTCTCCATTCCTGCCAGGACAGCTACACATTTCCTTTTCACTTTTCACTTGAGACTCTGAGGGTCTTGTACCTGCTGGCAGATGTTCTATCACTACTGAGCCCCAACTAGCCAGTTTCGTATGAACCTTTGTAAAAACTAATTCTCTATTAGAGACACACATCTCCCAGATGGCCTAGGCATGTCCCCATGTGTTGAGAACTTGGCTCCCAGAGTGACACTGTTGGAAGAAGCTTACCTTTTGAGCTTTGGGGGTTGAAGGGTCCCTAGTGGGGAGTCTTCAGGTCATTGGAGACATGCCCTGAAGGAGTTTATGAAAGCCCACCCCACTCCCATCTGGTTACACTTTCTGGCTCCTGATGTAAATGGTTTTTTCACCTGATCCTACCATGGTATGCACCTGCTTACTGCAGGCCCAAAGCATTCGGGGCCAGCTGCTCTTGGACTGTAACCTGCACAAACACAGGCCAAAATAAGGCTCTTTCTTTTGCAAGTAATTACTATGAATAATTTGAGAGAGTAACAATAACTAGAAAAGTCCCCAGTGTCAACACAGCTAAACCGTGATAAACAAAGATAAGCTGTTGTTAACATAAATCATCATAAACAAAGAAGATAAGGATGTCATAACACAAAACAACTAAAATTACCAAATAAGTCACCTCGGTGGAAGAAATACTATTTCAGCAACTAGAGAGATAGTTCAGCAATTAAGAGCACTGCTCTTGCAGAGAAGAGTCAGGGTCAGTTTCCCAGCACCCACGCGGTGGCTCACAACCATCTGTAACCTCAGTTCCAGGACATACAATTCCTTCTTCTGGCCTCTACAAGCACCAAGCATACACATGGTACATATATGCATGCGAGCAAGAAGAAAAAAAATACTATTTTAGCCATTAGCAAGATTCAATGACTCAAAACTGGATTGTGAGCCAGTGAGTTGTGTACACCTGTAATATCTGGGCCTTCTAAGAACGCTGAAGCAGGAAGATTCCCAAATTCAAGGCCACCCTGTCTCTAAATAATGCCTCCTCCCAAAAAGGAGGCTAGGCCTCACAGGAGTCACGTGACCAGGTTTCACTGCTTCTACCTGGCAGAACAAGCATAGGAACCCCAGGGTTTCCTGACTTTAAACGCAGAGCCCTTTTTATCTTCTCCCAGAGTTTCTCTGGCCATCTCACCTTGGCTCTGAATGCATGTAACAAGTGTCTTGCAACAAGTAATATTATTGCTGGGCATGCCAGTGCATCCTTTTAACCCAGTACTGAGGGAGCCTACACATGGTCAAGGCCAATCTGGGCTACACAGTAAGACTCTGCCTTAAAAAGAAAGGAGTGCTGGACATAGTGATGTTGCCTTTAATCCCAGTACTTGAGAGGCAAGGCAGATGAATCTCTTGTGAGTTTGAGGCCAGCCTGGTCTACATAGCAAGTTCAAGGCTATCCAGAGTTGTCTGGACAGACCTTATCTCAGAAGGAAAAGAAAGGAAAGGAAGGAAAAGAAAGGGAAGGGAAGGGAAGGAAAGGAAGGGAAGGAAAGAGGGAAAGGAAGGAAGAAGAGAGGGAGGGAAGACAGGTTTTTTTTGGTTGTGAGCCTAGCCTTTAAAAGGCTGAGCCATCTCTCCGCCCAAGACAGGTTTTTTTAAGCAGACAAAAGAAGAAAAACTATTTTTTCGTGAGACTAATTCAATACACAATACCAAATGCTAATTGGTTATGACTCTGGTTATAAGTGGATACAGTCAGATCTCAGGAGGAGAGGAAACTCTCCTCTGACAGCTAGAAAGTCGCAGCAGTGTGGAAAGTAGATTATGTCCGAACACTGACACAGAAGCTGAGACACTGCAGAGAAGTGAACAGTCTGGGTGGCTCCTAGAAATTGAATTCTGGTAAAGCAGAGCACATGTGATTAATTTCCTGATTTGCCAGGCTACCAATCTCTTAGAAATCAGAGGAAACAACATTACCAACTGCTCTTAACTTTGAACAAGGAAGGAGAATCCTCTTAAAAGAACTTTCATCTTGGCTAGTCAATCAGTCAAAGGGGTATTGTGGCCAGGTCCATGTGATCCTCTTGGGCCACTGTGAGGGCCCTTGATGAGCTGAGGAGTCTAGACAGGGGCTGTAAGCTACCCCACCACAGAGCCACTGGCATACTAACATCAACTAATGGAGAGATCAATAGAGAACACGGAGGCTTTGTGTTGTATTATCGATCAACTATTGATGAGCCTGTTACCAGCTGATAAGCTGTCTTTGGGCCAACCTGTATTTGGATCTGGGCACAGATTCAAAGCTCTAGGCTCTTCCCTTTACACATCCCTTACAGGATGCAGTGAGGACCACAGAATTCTACCGGCCTGGATCCTATGAATATGTTCTTGGCTGGAGGCTGAGTGGGAGTACATCAGGGATCAAACTGAGGGTCCCACACATTCGAAGCAGATGTTCTCCACTGAGCCACACGCCCAACCTCTTGAGGATATCTAATGTGTGCTGGAAAGCCCCCTGTCTGTCTGCCTATACTTCCATCCAGAGTTAGTCTGAGGGATGGCCTCTCACTTATTCCTCAAGAACTGGGAAAGGGTAAAGGACTCCCAAAGCTCAACTTTTCAGATGCCCTGAGAGACTTCAAATATGCTTTCTACTCTCCAGAAGGATGTTCACACTGCCAGCAGGCCCCTCACTACCTAACATACTACCCCATTGACAAAGACCTCCCTAACAATGGCCTGGAGCTATTCCATTTGTCTGTTATCATGTCACCTGTCACAGTGCCTCTGCCCCACAAAGTTCTCCCAGTTCTCTAAAAAACAGAAACAGGGATAGGATATACTTTGAATAACTTTTAAGGCAGGCACCTCCACACATGGGTTTCCGTCTTCCATCAAAAGGCAGGTAATAAGCTAGGACATGGTAGCTCTGCCTGTAAATCTAGCACACAAGAGGCTGAGGCAAGAAGACTATCCCTAGTTTGAGGCCAAAATGCCACATACAAAAAAATACAAGCAAGAAGCCGATATAGTGATGCAATCTGATAAACCCTGCACTCAGCCGGCTGGAGATCTTAAGAGCTGCAGTCTGAGACCAGCTTGGGCTACACAGTTAGAGCCTGTCTCAAAACATCAACCATCAGCCACAACGAGACGAGCAAGGTACATAGGGACTTGAAAAGTGCCAAGTGGTAAGCACTTCACGTATCAGTTTTTATGTTCTCCTTCTAAATGGTACCACTTGCAACCTGGCTACAAATTCTCTCACACCATTTCCACCAAGAAAGAGCCTTTTGTACCCTTCTCTTGAATCTGGTGAAAATTGTCATGGCTTCAAACAAAATGAACGTGGTATTATGGATATTTTGTGTTTTCCAAAAACGAGTTAATAACCCCTCACACACCCAAACGCACACACACACACACACACATGCATGCTTATTCTGGGGAAGAGCCATCATCCAGCATGTAAGTCTACCTACCCTGTCATGCCTCACCAAGCCACGACCAGATGTTCCTGTCCACTATCTCAGCTGGGCCATCCTTCAAGTCACCCAAACACATGAGGGCACCACCCCGTCCTAGTCTATCATCAACTGAGCATCTCTGCAGATACTCCAAGAGACAGAAGGTATTGCCAGGTGAGCTCCAGTTTAATTCTTGACCAACATAATCCACAAACCCTAAGAAATGGTCATTTAAGGCTCAAAGCATTCTGGGAAGTGTATTATGTAACAACAGATAAGTAGAATAAAAACCAGACACAGCATGTGTGTGTGGCATATGTGTGTACAGAACAGATTTCATACGTATCAACTTTTTCCAGATTTAAAGCCAAGTTTTTCAAGAAATACCATACGGTGATGCTAACGGGAGTGTCACCTGCTTGGAAACAAAGGCAAGCAGGGAGTGGGATAAACAAACCTAAAAAAAAAAAAAGAAAGAAAGAAAGAAAGAGAAACTAGAAACCTTTCTGAAGCCCAATAATTTTGTTTAGGAGAAAAATGTTTACCTAGCTGAGGCTCTTAGACACACCATTAGCCAACTCCAGAAAGAGCTGGAATAGAATCGGGGAAGAGGCTGTCAGCACAGGGGGAGACCTACCAAACTTAACATGAGACCTACAGTGGGTCCTGAATCAAGTGGAAAAAAAAAAATCTTAAGAAGGGTTTTTTTTTTGTTGTTGTTGTTTTTAGATGAATGGAAAATAAAGCTTAAATGTAGGGTATGTGACATTAGCAGATCACTATTTTGTACTGAAGATGATAATGACATGGATACATCTGTTACATATATATTTGTTACAGGTGTCTAATTAAGAACCAAAAGCCTAAACAAATTATGAGATTTGCTTTAAAATATCTCAGAAACTGGATCAGGGATGTGGATTAAAGGTAGAGGGGTTTGCCTAGAATGTATGAGGCTCTGGTTTTGATTCCTAGTGCTATGAAATCAATCAATCAATCAATCAAATCAACCCAGGAAATAAGAAATAACTATTCTGTATATTATAGTTGCTTCCATGCAGTCTCTATTTATATCCGAAATTTTCCAGAACAAGAATTTAAACAAAATCTCACCAGGTACACATGAGAAGGAGATTGAACCGGCAGCAATATGAGGCTGAGCCCTGTCTTGCAGCATCAGGGCCACTGGCTGGCAAAGGAAATTCCCATTTCCACAGTGAAGAGGAACAGGTTGTGGGATACAGACAAGAAAAATTGCTCCAAGTCATGAGCAGTTAATTCCATATTATTATAACAAAATACAGAACCAAACTCCTATTAGACCCAACTCAGCACCCAAGAATGCACCTCAAACCACCGTTCCATCCACTGCCCACCCCTTTGTGCAGTCTATACAAGTGATACACCATACGCTTTGCACTTAACTTCACAGACACAAAATAAGGTACTTTTACAGAAGGAAAGCATGGAAAGCCATGAAAGCTAAAGTTTTAGCTTTGGACACAATGAAGTTCCCTTTCTTTATCATCTAATAGCTCAGAAACAATGTCTTTCTCACTCAGAACAGCTCTGAAGGATTGACTTCTGACTTTGAACTAAAGTGCGATCATCCTTCATCCAGCAGATGTGTAATGGGACAAGCTCCCATAAGGACAGCCATGGAGGGCCACAATAACTGGACCTGGGCCCAACAGCCAAATTACTAGGTTAAAGAACTCAGAAGTGATTTAGACACTTATATGTTCAAACCTTACACCTGACAGATGGGACAAACAAGACATGAGATCAGTAGGTCACAGTGTGCAGGTAGCTACTTTGGGGCCTTTCATAAGACTGTCTTGAACAGTCTGCACTCTGCAGCCTCGGACAGCCAAGCAAGAGGCATGCTTTGTGGTTCTGCTCCCAAAAGGTTGAGAACCAAACATGAGATACTGGAAAAACAGTTACTTGGGTGCTAAGAACTCTATCACTTTAAGAAGTGCTTGGTTTGTAGGACTATTGCTCTCTTCTGTTCTCTCCCCCTACCACTTCTCTCCTCTCCCTCCTCTCTCTCTTTCCCCTCTCTAATCCTCCCCCCTTGCGTTCTCCCTCACTCCCTCTGTCAAGCAAGAGATAAGGCAAGGGGAGGCAGCCAACCTACCACTACACACAAAAAAGGCAAAAGTAAAATTAAATACACTGGTGCCCAACGGGACAGTAACATGCAACTACAATATTGATGTCCTCTGTGTCAGAGATGGGGCTTGAAACAAGCTGCTGGGAGATGGGCAGCCCTGCGAATAAATTGCAGAAGTATTTTTGGTTGTTTTGTAGACACCTCCTGCCCGGTGCAATTCTGCAACTAAATAACTATACATCAATAAATATGTAGCACATTCCCATGAAAGCCAGCCAAGAAACTGTGAGCAGAAGAAACAAAGCTTTGGTGGATGTAGATGGTCCCCCAAACTGTCCTGCAACTACGTGTGGCCTGGGGACCAAAGTCAAAAGTGCTCCGAGGGCTAAGGAGATGACTTAGCCCGTAACACCTGCTCTGAAAGCACGAGTTTGGATCTCTTGAACCCGTGTCAAAAAGAAAAAGAGAGGGAGTGGAAGGAGGGGAGGGGAGAGGCCAGGCATCCATCCACCTTAGCAGTAGAGTTTGGGTATGGGATGTAGATCACAGAGAACAAGTGGATCCCTGAAGCTCATTAGGCCGCCTAATGAAACTGCCTGGTGTAAGATTCAGTGCGAGACCCTGCCTAAGAAAGTTAAAATTAATAAAAAAGTTGGGAGAAGTATTATAGGAAAGATACCAGACATAAGCTGCTGGCTACACACACACACAAACACACGGTGAGGCATATTAATGCCACACCATAGCCAGCACTCCCTAAACCCAGTCCCATAGGAATCCATCCTTGACTCCGATCTTGACTTTCAACTTCACAGTTGGCCTTCACGGGATCTTCCGATCTGACTGTATCACTGGGCGATGAGGACACGGGCTTGGGTTTTGAGCCCTGACTCTTGTTCAGCTCAGGTGGAGTCTGATGGCTAATAGGTTTTAACCAGTGAAGACTTCTCACAATTACATGAAGCCTAATGATGAATTTATCAGGAACTTGCCCCAGTTTACCCACAAGACACACCTAGAGGTGGCAGTAGCCTCATTCTAGGTAGCATGCCTATCGGCAGAGGGTGGAAATACATTTCTTGAGGTTATGTGACTGAACAGCGTTGTAGGTCAACTTGCACATTGCACTTTGACCCTTGAAATTATTACATTGAAGCCTTGACCTCAGAATGTCATAGTATTTGGAAATAGGGCGTTTAAAGGAGTCAGGTTAGAAAGGCTACCATGATGAGCCCTAATCCACCTGTGTCTATATAGAGAGCAGACGGGCTGGTAAGATGGCTCAATAAATAAAGGTGCTTACTGTCAAGCCTGGTGACCTGAGTTCAATCCCAGAACCTACTGGAGGAAGGAGAACTGATTCCCAGCGTTGTCTTCTGACCGCCAAGGTTTTTGCTGTGGTGCATGCTCATGCGGGGGCGCGCGCGCACATACACACACACACACACACACACACAGAGAGAGAGAGACAGAGAGAGAGAGAGAGAGAGAGAGAGAGAGAGAGAGAGAGAGAGAGAGAAATTAAATATGTGTAAAAAAAAAGAAGAAGAAGAGAGAAGAGAGGACAAGACAGGACAGGACACACAGGAGAGACACAAGGGATGAACATGCCCTGAGGAAAGTCCACCAGAAGACAAGAAAAGGGTAGTCATTCCCATCCAAGGAAAGAAGTGTTACCAGCACTGTGGTCTTAGCTCCAGTGCCCAGAATGAAGAGTGAGATTTCCCTGGTTTAAAGTTCCCAGCAGGTGGCACACTGCTTTGGCAGCTCTAGCTAACAGAAGGAGGGATACCGGGCTTCCAGTTAGTGAAGGCTAGACTCTAGGCCCCAAGACCTACAGCCAGCATGGTCAGACTGAGACCCTTCACCTTGTAAGTTTGCCTCATCTGTAAGGTGAAGCCTGGGCTGCCAAGGGGAGTGGGCGCAAAATGAGGACCCGCACCCAGCACTGTCTCTGCTCCATGGGGAAGCAAGAACATGTGTCCACAGCCTCTCTACCCACCCCAGTGTAAGCAAGTGCTGTATGGCAGCCTTTAAGCACTAGTGATGAAGAGGAAGCCCGGTGCCTCCTGGCCACAGACAACAATGCACACAGTGCTCCTTAGGTCTCTGACATTCTATAAAAGAAATTCAACCAACTTTTACACACAGAGTGGATTACACTCTATGTGTGTGTAAACAGTTCAAAAGGTTACTGAATAGAAAAGCCAAGGAAAATTTTCCTTTAACACCATCTGTGTTCACAACAGTCCTACAACTATAACCATGGCATCTTTATCCATTCATTTGATGCAGGCACATATAAACAAAGCTGGTCTTATAGTTGGGTTTTAACTTTTGATCTTTTTTTTTTTTTCTAGGAGCTGGGGTGGTGACTGTCGTTTTGTTGTTTGAGTTTTGCTCTTTTGGATGTTTTTGTTTTTGTTTTTGTTTTTAATCCAGGGGCTAGATAGGTGGCTCAGCTGTTAAGAGCACTTGCTTCTCTTGCAGAGAACCCAGATTCAGTTCCCAGCACCCACAGCAGCTGACAACTACCTGAATAGTTACAGAGCATCCTATACCCTCTTTTGGCTTCCAAAGCCACCAGCTACACATGTGGTGTACTTACAAACAACCAAACACATAAAATAAGAATAAATAAATCTTTTTAAAAAAAACAGTAGCCACATGTGGTGGCATATACCTTTAATCCTAGCACTCAAGAGGCAAAGGGACGTGGATCTCTTATGAGTTCAAGGCCCATCTGGTATACAAAGCAAGTTCCAGGTCAGCCAGGGCTACAGAGGGACAGCTTGTTTCAAACAAACAAACCAACCAACAACAAAAACAAAAATTAAGTCACTGCCTGTCTCCGGTGGGGCAGAGCTAGGCATGAAGCTTGGTGGTGGAGCAGAGGAGAGGAGAGCAGAGAGAACCACAGGTTCACATAGAGAAAAGGAAGGTTTGAGACTCAGTCTCCCCTCAGGTTTGGGTCTGCAAGGGAGGCATCAAAATGTCTCCCCTGACATATCGTTTGCAATTAATGTGAACTGCTGTGATTTAAGCCTGGGCTGTAAGTTCGCCATACAAAATCTGCTTTCCCCAGCCATTAAGTAGAAAAAAAAAAAAATACACCCTAATTACATATGCATTTTTGTAAGAGACAATGGAATGCCAAGCAGAGCAGGGGCGTGAATCAGGACTATTGTGAAATGTTACTTTAAAATAGAATGCACATGTAGGAAATTATTTACAGAACCAAACACCTAAGAACAAATATAGTAACTGCCCAGGTTGGTCATAAACTAATCTCAACTTCCACCAGTTCGGGCAGAACATACCTGGAACAGCACAGGTCCCCAAGGCCCTGGCACGGAACCAGACTTGAACCAGCCCCAATCCCATGCCTTCTAAGAAACTTAGAGCATGCAAAGGATGGGGAACATCCATAACAGAGTTGCCACACATTCTGAGCAACTTCTAGTGGATGCTACAGAGACCAAAAATTGGTCACAAGGGGTGGGATGGGGGTCACCACAAAGATCCAATCAACTGCCACTCTGAGGCAAGGCAGAGTTCAGATCACATTTTCCCAGTGTTTGAAGAAAATCAAAAATACAAATTTTTATATAAAATGGATAGTATTGTTTTAAGACTTTGCTTAGACCTCTAGTTGCCTTTAAAAAAACAAACAAACAAAACAAAACCTGAAGTGTGACATACATAGAAAATGCACAGGCACAGTTAAGGCATTCCCCAGTGTGAACAGCCTAGGTAGCCACCCTCTAGGACAGGAACCAAACCTTCCCCAGTTTAAGTTCAACCTGCTGGAGGCTTCTGTGTGCCTCTTCTCAGTTTTCATCCCTTCCTTCCTTCCCTCAGCACCACAGATTTATTGTGTCTGTTTTGAAGTCCAGACCTAGGGGATCACAGGGTGTTTATCTTTCACCGGAGAGCCGGGAGAGCACCCTGGATTCCCAGCCTGGCCGTGCATCCAGGAACAAAGGCACAGGTGGCACTTTACAACTGTAGAAGGAAGAGAAATGAGATCCAGTGAATTCCCCTTTTGTGTGCTCACCCACAGACGAGAAAGCCAGGGACATAGAGCAGGGAGGAGATAAGAAGACTCGATGATGGGTGGTACAGCGGTCAAAGTCAGCAGAAGGGAGGGTCTATTTCCTGAGAACAAGGATAGGCAAAGGACTGGGCAGTGCCAGAGAACACTGGGAGAAGCCAAAGTTCTCAGTGCCCAGGAAAGTAGAAAACACGCAAACCCAGATGATAGCCAGGAAACCAGGGCCAATCCTCTGTGCCCTCCTCTGAGTAGAGCAGACAGGTTTCCAGGAAGGCAGAGTCAACAGAGGACTGGATAGGCTGCTTATTTTACAGCTCCCACTGGCTTTTCCGTGTTTGTCTTCCCTGCTCACTAGCCCACAGCCACCCTCAGGGATGCTGCATTTTCCCTTTCTTAATCAACTGCCTCTATTTACACCACTAAAAAAAAAAAAAAAAATAGATCGTGGACAGTTTCAGACAAAAGGTCAGTGGGATAGTAAACACCTGTCCCCTTAGCTTTAGCCATGGTCACCATTCCACGACATCTTTTTCCTCCCCTGGCCTTCCATTGATTTAAAAAAAAAAATTCTTTGGGACAGGCACTAAGTAGTGTTTCTATAGAAATGCACACATCTGAGCTGTATGACAGATAGAAACATCTGTGTGACCTTCCCTCCTCCATCCACCAGAGGCAGCAGCTATTCTGATTTGCTTCCTCCACAGGTGAGTTCTGCCATTCAGACCCCCATATAAATGGAAGCACAGGCTCCTCTTTCCAGTGAGGTTAACTGCATTCAGTATAACGGGCATGAATACCAAAATGCATCTTCACAATTCATTTTGAGCTTGGTACAGAGGTATACACCAGGCATGGAGGTGGAGGCAGGATGACCACTTAGGCCCAGGAGCTCCAGGCCAGCCTGGGCAACACAATGAGATTTATGTCCTATTTTTTAAAAAAGAAAGAAAGGAAGACAAGATTGAGCTTAAGCCAAGCTGGCATCCGCACATCTCTGTCACCTTTCCTGTTCTTATCTCTATAAATACCAAGAAAGCCTTGAAATCCATGTTTCAGATAGGTATAATCCCCACTGGGACTCAGAGGCATGGTTCCTAATGAACTGCTAGAGCTAGGCTGTCTTCCTTGTGTCTGTGTCCCAGACTCCAGTTTCTGTACCTGCTGTGTCCATAGCATCTATCCCAGTGCTCTGACAGAGCTGGTTTCTGCCATTCTCAGAAAAGCAAAGTGGACTCTCATGGCCTCTTTCTCCCCTCCCATGTTCTGTCTCAGCAATTCATGGAAAACTATATAAAACCCAAAGTGTTCTCTGCAATTGTAAAAGGCACCATTTCTCACTATCTTGCTAGTAACTTGGGGAAAGATACCCCTTTCAGTCAGTCTTGATGCTGTCTGGTACCTGGCTTGATTCTATGTACACAGCATCACTCAATAAATGCCTGCCTGCTTTTTCTCTCTCCTTGGAAAATGTTGACACCTTCCATGTGTAAGGCAACAGCATAGAGAGTAGGCACTGCCTCTCTTTCATCACCTGTACCAGCTGGTAACAGTGATACTATACCCATTCTCAGGTACTCTAGGCTCAGAGTTCACAGGAAGCAGCTAGCTGGCACCTGGCAGGGAGAGTATCTCACAAGGTCTGCTATGGTTGTGTTCCATTTCCTCCACTGATCCGCCTGGCTATAGTTTCTATTGAAATCTTCCTAGATCTCTCCGTAGGGGTCTGACCTACCAGTCTCTTGTGCTGGCCTAATGTAAACCAACCAGGAATAAAGGTGCCATGGGATTGTGGCACCTTAAAAACATTACACACACACAACTTTACAAAAACAAAGATCCAGTGACCCCTTTCTTTAAGGTGTTCTCCTCCCTGGACTCTCAATCTCAGCAACTTGCTATGCATAGATCATGGGGGGCAGGAAAAGGGGGGACATCTGCTCTTTACCATAAGTCCCACCATAAAATCCAACCACCAAATTCACTGGCTTCCAAGTTTGTAACCAACCCCTCAGCACCCATCTTCCTGCCCAGACCTAGCACCAGGCTAACCGACAACAGCAATTTAGCTCACCTGTGCCTGTAGGCTGACTAGCACCCTGCAACTCCTAACTCCACTGCCCCAGAGCAAGCAGTGGCCACAGCTTTCCTGCCCATCTCCCCAGGCTCATCCTCCCAGGAGCCACTGCTGCATGCCCTCCTCAAAGACGCTGGACCATCTACATGAATTCTGTCACTTCCCCTCAAAACCATCCCCAACCAAAGCCTCTGTCCCCCCAACCCCAGTGAATGCCATAGAGCTTTGTTTGTCCAGCTGGGACAGTGCTTGTCATTCCATTTCATATTGTGGTCATCAGAAAGGCATGACAACATGGCCAGTAATTAGCTCAAAAGTCAAAAGAGCAAGCAGAAATTCTCTAGGTCTCAGCCGCAGTATCAATTTGTTCAAAATGTCAGAACAAATACAGTGGGTCCATGGTTGAAACAACAGAAATGTATTTCCTCCCTATTCAAGGTGGAAACTGGGCTAGTTCATCTGGAGGCCTCTTTCCTTGGCTTATAGAAGCCTGCCCTCTTCCTCTTGCTCATTCAGTGGTCCCTGCATGTCTGTGTCCTGGTCCCCTGTTCACACGAAGACAAGTCACGTTGGACTGAGGACTGTCTCCACACCCTCGGTTTATCTGAATGGCCTCTTCAAAGACTTTATCCCATAACAGAAACTAGGATGTCAATGTATAAGCAAGAGAGAAGAAGGGGCTTGACCCATCCCATGACAGCGATCTCCTCTACCAAATTACATCGATTGTACCATGCCTCATGGGATTCTCATGGCGAGGGTTGCAAGTACTCAGGAAGATGCACAGAACTGTATAGCCCCAGGCCAATCCTCATCCCTATTGGGAGCCATATGCACCCAGTAAGTGTCTGTTCCATCAGGGCCACTTTGGATTCCTGTGTCACTACAGACAAGTTAAGGGTCCCCTTCCCCATGACAAGGAGCAGACTCCCTCGGCTGTTCCAGAAACATAAGAGGCAGTGCGGTGTGAAGACTGACAAATGTGTTGTGTGAATTTCATTCTTAAAGGTACGGACAGGGTGACTGGGTTGCATTTTTTTGTGATCTTGGGGGGGAAATATTCTCCCTCTCAATTTAAAAGCATAGAACTGTCATGATAGGCAAACACCTCTTCCAGTAGAAAACACATAACAGGCAAACACCTCTTCTAGTAGAAAATAGTATTTTTTTCTCCTTTTTCTATTTAAGCAACCAACTGTTCCATGGTCTAAGGAATGTATGTTATTGCTCAAAATGGGGTGGGGGGGTTGTGTTGGGGTAAGGGAACTGTGTGTGTTGGGGTGTATGTGAGTATGGAGACTGGAGAGTGACATCATGTCTCAGTCACTTCTCCAACCTTGCTTTCATTTTTTAAATTAGTATACAAAGCAATAGACAGCATTATGGCATTTTCCTTTTTAATATTTTAGAATTACTTATGTGTGTGGTCATTTTGCCTGCATGTATGTATGTGCACCATGCACATGCCTGGCACCAACTGAGGTCAGAAGAGGATATCGGATCCCCTGGGAATAGGACCTGGGTCCTCTAGAAAAACAACTAACTGCTGAGCTATCTCTCCAGTCCCATCATTATAGCAATTTTTAAACAAA
Source organism: Mastomys natalensis (assembly GCA_021653895.1). Taxonomy (NCBI): domain Eukaryota; kingdom Metazoa; phylum Chordata; class Mammalia; order Rodentia; family Muridae; genus Mastomys; species Mastomys natalensis. Next base: position 2,373,473 of record JAJTUV010000391.1, read on the forward strand.
TATGTTTTTACTAGATCATCTTTCCCCATCTCTCCTCTGACACACCTTGCTGTTGCTAATCTCCCTGTGTAGAATAGCCCATCTCTTTTCGTCTTCTACCTCCCGTATGTCCTCTTATGTCTCCTATATGCCCCACATTCTCAACCCCATCCTTTGTTGACTGCTTTCTTATTTTGAGACACTCTATCCCACTAAACCTACAGTCACCCAATCAGCTGGAACAGAGAGGGCTCTGGGTTCTGCCTGCCTCTGGCTTCCCAGCCCTGAGGCTGGGGCACAGACCACTGAGCTGCTTACACGGCACTGTGGATCCAAATCCAGTTTCTCATGCTCACCTGGCAAACTCCTTACAGACTGAGCCACCCTACCAATCTCCCCCCACCCCAAAATTTAAAGAAAATATTAAAAGAAGCAGAGAAAGCTAGAGCCAGGCTTCCTGGGCCCATTCCATTCTAGAGGCAAGATTCCAGATGAGACTTCACTGTTTGACACCTCTGTTGCCTCCTCCATAAAACAGGGAAACACTACATTGTAAAGCATTGGGGGGCTATGGAGTGGTGCCAGAGTGGCTCTGCACGCAGCTTGGAGCTCTGCTGGTACAGCGCAAACACAGCTTTTGGGGGATACCCTTTATTTGGGGTAACTGCACCTTTCAGAAGCCCTCATACATTTTCAACACACAGTGCTCTTCCATACCAGCTGGCTTACCACACTATACACACAGCTCAATGCTCAACACTTAACATTTGGGGGACACATAACGAAACTGACCCAGTCCAATAAAGCCAAGAACTTTGAACTGAGTCCTGCTCAGCAGCTCCCCGTGAGGCATCATAGGTGACTTCTGCTCCCAGAGCTGTATCATATGCTCTATCATATGCTATGCACAGGCTTCAGAGTCTCTCATAAAGTTTCACTCTTACCCTTCAACTTCAAAGACTGAGCTTATAGCACCAACGCTAGCACAGGCTCAAAGGGTCAAGGTTAAGGGGAGACACCAGCAGGTCAGTGAGGGAGCCAAAGATCTTTATATACTATGTGTGCTCACTATGTGCACTCTGGGACCTTAAAGATGTTATGCTAAGTCAAGGCAGGCAGACAGAAACTACCACCCATTGTAGGGCTCTACTTAAATGACTCAGCATCAGCAAATCCACAAAACAAAAGATTAGGTTGCCTAGAGCAAAGGAGAGCTGGGGAGTGCCTGCTTAATGGGTACAAGGTACACAACACTAAATACAACATATGCCATTCACCTTAAACTTTATGTCATACCAGTTTTACCACAACGAGAAATCATTTTCAAAAATAAAAGGCCAGTAGAGCTATATATTATTCTAATGACGATATAAAGAACAACTATCCCATGAAAAGCATTAGGTCTGCCTGTGGCAAAAGTGTCCCTCTCAGTTCCCAGGAAGGAAGGGAAGTAGGGTAAGGGGATGGCAAAAGACAAGCTTCAGCAACCTGGTAGCAGCTGAGATGAGGGAGCCTTGGAGAGATAACTGGGCCCTGAGGAGATAAGAGTCAACTAAAAAGAAGTCAATAACAATACACTCCTGAAACCTAGCACCCAGGAGGCTGAGGCAGGAGGACTTCAATGAGTTTAGGGCCAGTCTGAGAAACACAGTGAACTCCAGGGTAGCCTTAAATTACACAGCAAAATACCTTGTCTCAGGAAAGGGAGGGAGGGAGGGAGGGAGGGAAGGGAAGGAAGGAAGGAAGGAAGGAAGGAAGGAAGGAAGGAAGGAAGAAGAAAGGAAAAAGAAAAAGGCAGATAACAAAGGGGAGGCAAACAGACAGGCTGGATGAGAAGTGGGGACTGGCTCAGGGACTGCAAGGTGATAGTCACAGAGGCTTCAGGGCTGTTAATTTTGTACCTGAAAAATGGTTCAAGTCTGGTTCTGCTAGTTCTAGATATAGAGTGTGGGGCTAAAATCTTGCTGTAGAATGCCCCTAAAATTAGAACATCTACAAGTCTGCCAGAGAGGTACCACAAGTACAAAATAAAACTAGGAAAAGGGAGAATCTGATATATGCACAGGAGTGCGCGCGTGCGCGCACACACACACACACACACACACACACACACACACAACTATTAAGATGTGGACCTGTAAAACACTAGTTCTCCATTTTAATGATGCCCAAGAAATCACCTAGAAGCCTTGAAACATTCTGGGGATAGCATCCTGCCCCACCCATATCCAGTAATCCTGGGGGTTACCAAGAACCTGAGTTTTGTCCCAGAAAATGCACTTTTAAAAGCCCCCCAGGAGATTCTAGAATATAACAAAAATTTTAACACCACTATTCCATGAGCTGAAGAGATAGCTCAGTAATTAAGGCCATTGGCTGCTCTTCCAGAGGACCCACATTCAATTCCCAGCACCCACACAGCAGCTCACAACTGTCTATAACAGGGGATCCCATACCTTCTGGCCTCCACAGGCACCAGGCATGCCCATGACACACAGACATATGTACAGGCAAAATACCCATACATGTAAACTAAATAAGTAAAAATTTAAACATCATTATAACTCAAGGACTGAGGCCACAATGCTCTGAAGGCTGGCACACTGTACAGAGATGATCCAAGACCATTTGAAGTCTGGGACAACTGGGAAGTGGTACCCACCAAGGAGTTGTGTCCTTTTGGTGGAGTCCTAGAGTCCTGGAGTCTGGGAGAATAAACCTGTAGCAGGTTCATCTAGGACATCAAAACAAGCCACTCTGTCTCCTTTTAAGGAGGAGCAGGCAGCATACAAAGCTGTCATGTCAAGGACAATCCTGTACCCTGTCCTGCTCGGGCTTCTGGAAGTGGGGCTCTGCTTCTGAGCATCTGCCATCCCCACAGAGGGTCTTACATAAGCTAGGGACTCTATGGCTGATTCCTTTTGATAAATGACATAGCTGTAATTGAACAGGTCTCTTTGGTAAATGGAACACTCTAGCCATCTGGGTAACTCCTGAATGGGAAAGGCTCAACTCCCTGTGAGTGAATAATTTAAATGGCACATTACAGTAATTCCAGAGCACACAATCCTTTTTCTTTTAAAAGAGAACACAAGACAGGGAAAGGGCTCAGTAACTTCTTGCTATGCAAGCGTGAGGACCCGAGTTCAAATGCTCAGAACCCATGTTAAAGAGCTAGGTGCATAACTACACACATCTGCAATCTCAACATTCCTACAAGGGGATGAGAGGCAGAGACAGGAGAATCTCTGGAAGCTCACAGGCCAGCTAGCTTAATGAACATTCAGTAAACAGTAAAGAGATCCTGTCTCAAACTGAAGGGCAAGGACAAATACCTAAGGTTGTCTTCTGACCTCCACTGGGTACCTGTCTCACACAAACATACATACACACAAAGACAACACACAAGCTTCCCATTTTTCTTTACTGAAGAGACTATGGTCTATTTAATGAAGAAACTATATGGTTTTTTGGTCTGGTCTGGTCTGGTTTGGGTTTTTGTTGTTATTGTTTTTCCAGATGGGGTTTCTCTGGACAGCTCTGGCTGTCCTGGAACTCACTCTGTAGACCAAGCTGGCTTCAAACTCATAAGATCCACCTGCCTCTGCTTCCAGAGTGCTGGGATTAAAGAGCCTGTCACCACAGCCTGAGAAGACAATAGATTTTAATTTAGATACCATTGCTTTTACAGACAGGATCTCACAATGTAACCTTAGCTGCCCTACACTGTGAAATGATCCTCCTGCTTCTGCCTCCTCAGGACCAAGATTACAGGCATGCCTGCATGCACCTCCACATTTAGCTAAGACTACAGATTCATTTTGCTCTGCAGCAAAATGGGGGAGGGAGGCCAGTGGGTCTTGCCCCTCCTCACAATGCTATGGCTTTCTGTATTCAAAGCTCAACAAACTGCTAGCTCTAGAACAGTAGTGTATCCTGGAAAACATTTTCTCAAGCTTACATTCTTCCTGTTCCCATTAAGACTGTCCTGGTGCCATAAAAGCTCCTAGCCCTACTAGATCTGCCACTGGCGGCTCAGATGCCTGACCTAGAACCCTGTTCCAAACCAGCCTGGGCCCTCCCTGGACTCTGACCAGACATCCTGACTGCCATCAAAGAGGTACTGGTGCTGACTAACAGATACAGAGCAAGCTGCTTGGGCCTTGGTTTCAAGACTCAGCCCACAAGAGCAATAAAAGGCTTGCGACTGATGAAAGCCAGGGATGGGCAGCTGAGGGTACATGGCAGGTTAATAACTAACCCTCCTGGGCCTTTACCAAATATCAGGTGCCTGGAGGACGCCAGTGTCCATATCACAGGCTGGAGAACCCCTCCATGGCTGCTTTAGAAGTCCCTGCCTGCTTTAGAAGAGGCAGATAGTGGAGCCTTGGGAAGAGTATCTTTCGACTAAATGAGTGGGTGTTGCCAAGAAAACCTGAGAGAGCCGCCTGCTCAAAGCCGACCTGTTTATATTCTCATTATACGCTGGAGAGAGCAGTGTGCATTTTCAGGCAGCTGGAAATGCAAATCCACCTCAGAACCAGTGGTCTCCACTGGTTCCCACCAACCCATAGTTAGATGGCTTCATTCTCTCTGGAGTGTTCTCTGGCTCTGTGTTCCCTGAAACACACTGGCATACCCAGCTGGGAGAGATACAAAGGGCTTGAAGAGGGCTCCCTGTAAGGGTAAAGGGTACCCAGACAGGAGAGATCAGGATTTAAAAAAAAAAAAAAATGTCTATCAAGGAGCTGTTGGTAAAACCGAAGGCACACAGAAGAAAAAGAAAACGTTCCTTCCTCCCATCTACGGAGAGGAGTTTGGGCCGCTTCAAAGAGACAAGGTCAGTGGGAAAGGGTTAGGATTCCTGACAGGCACAGAGCAAGGAGCAGGAACCTTGAACATGCTGTTTCAAACCCCAGTGCCTTTGCATATGCTGTTCCAGCCATCTTGAAAGCTGATCTCCCACTTGCCCTCCGAGTGCAAAGTCTCTCTGTGGTATTTTCCACTCATCCGGGAGTTTTCTTCCAGGTCCTACACGTTAGGTCTTCTCACTAATTATCTATATCAGGTTTAGTTATGTATCTCTACCCACACTTTCTGAGCATCAGAAACCTATCCCAGTGATATACACACCCTGATTCAGGGGCCTCAAATACAACCAGTTGCCAGGGTGACCAAATGTAGCAAAATTCAGAAATTTAGAAACATATACAGGACAGATGTCTCAGCTTCTGCAACAAATACATGGTAATAGATGAAATCTGAAAGAGGAGAGAGGGCTAGCCAACTGCTTCATGGAGATTGTCAACAAAGCACAATTGGACCCTGCTAAAAAACCGAGGGAAGTCTTGACATTAGCTAAATACATGATACCTAAAAGCAACTGTTACATTATATTGAGATGTTTTCAAAGACTTGTGTATACTTTTTAAAGTATAGCACTTCTTCCAGAGATACCTAATGAAGTACATGTTTGAAACAGCATATCTGAAATTAATTTTAGAGTCACTGGGGAAGGCCGTAGCTGCAGGTATAAATGAGTCACAATGCCTGGGTCAATACCGAATTCTCATGATCCATATTTAGAGTCCATTATACAGTTCTGGGGTGACAGTCCAGTCAGTAAGACACTTACTTTAAAAGCATGAGGACCTAAACTCAATTTCCAACACACACTTGTAATATCCTGGCGCTGGAAAAGCAAATGGGTAGATCCTTGGGTTCCCTGACCAGTCAGATTAACAGAATCCAGGCCAAGAAGAGACTGTCTAACTAAACTAAACTAAACTAAACTAAACTAAACTAAACTAAACTAAAATGTATGGCCTGAGAGCTGGCTCACTAGGTAAAGGTGCTTGCTATGCACCTTTGGGGGCCCAGAACCTACCCAAAGGTAGAAAAATAGAATGGAATCCACAAAGTTGCTCTCAGCCCTCCCTACACTTGGTATGTCAGATGCATTCACACATATCTCACACACACCACACACACACATGGGAAATATTTAAAAAACAAAACAACAACAACAGTGTATAGCACCTGAGGAATAGCACTCTAAATTGTCCTCTGACCTCCACATGCAGATGCACTCATACACAGATACACACACACACACACACACACACACACACACACACACACACACACACGAACATGGGCAGAATGAAGCCAAGACTCTGTCTCACCACTCACTGCTCACCCAAAGCCCCCAACAGCTGCTAATGCAGCTCATGCTGTTGATAGTGGAGTCAAACACCCACAACTCCTCTTCAGCGAGGAGAGGCTGCCAAGGAAGCCTGCAGACTGTGTTCTCTGAGGGAGGGGATAAGACAAGCTCACTGAGGAGTAGGTGTGAGGGTCAAAGAGCCCAGCACAATGGGAAAGCACAGTGGTGGCAAAGGCAGACACTGGGGCTAAGGCTAAGCGGTCCAGAAAGAGATCCGGGTAACTAACATTTAATTCTACCATTAACTGGGAGAAAGTGAAGGTCGGTAGTGAGGGTACTGGCTCAGGAGCAGGACACCTGCCCAGCATTCATGAGGACCTGGTTCAATCGCCAGCACCAAAAAAGGAAGACCACAAGCATTGCTGTCACTCCCACTAGACTGAAAATATAGAACAAACAAACAAAAAAGGCTGCAGAGCGCCTGACACCAGAGCAGAAGGGATCACTGATGTCTTTACGTGCTGTTAGGATGCTGGGAAACAACTTGAGATAATATTATGAGGTCCAGCCCACCCCGTAGTTATGCATCCTAAAAGAGACACTTGTGCAACCTGGGGACCAAGTCAAGGAGGTTTGACAAAATGGTTTTCTTCCCCCCAGATAGCTCTAAACTGAAAACATCCTGAATGTCTCCAAAGGATAAATGGATCCATTATAGTTATGCAACAGAGTAACTGTAGAGCAGTTAGCACCCCAGGTACCTCATCATCATAGATGGGTCTCTGCACACAAAGCTAAAAGAAAAACAACCTCAGCTCACAGCACAAGAAACTAACAATGTACTGCTTAGGCATAGTCCTTAAACAGAAAGAAAGGGATTAAGGCAAGCTTCAGGAAGTACCCCGCAAAGCATTTCAGAGCCATGTCTGCATTGGGGATTGGTTTGTGCTTGAGCTGGATGGTAGGGTACAAGGATCTTCATTGTATTGTTCTGATTTAAATTCTTCCTGTTCTAGAACATCTGACCAGGCATGGTGGCCCACATCTAAAACTTCAAAGGCTGAGGACAGGAGGTTCTATGTGAGTTTAAAATCAGCATGGGCTACAGAGTGAACGCTAGAGTGAGGCCCTGTCTCAACAAAAATTCTTTTGTAATTATATTTCATTTTTTAATACGCTGGACAGAAGACTTGTCAACACTGGGCAACTCTGACAATAGATAACGGGAGAAAGAAAACTGGCTCATCACTTCCCACCATCACTGTCAGACTAAGACAGGGTTAGAAGATACTGAGCACAGAGCAAGTCCCAGGGGAGACACAGAGTTCCATCAACCAGGAGGTAAGGGCACAGAAAGTAAGGGCCCGCTGCCAAGCCTGAAGATCTGAGTTTGAGTCCTGGGACCCACATGGTAGAAAGTAAGCACAACTCCTGCAAGTTGTCTTCTGCCTGCCAAACACGCACCATAGCATAGACTCTCATCCCCAAATACATACTCATTAATTCATGAATAAATTAAAATAAAAACAAGAGATAAGCGCTGAGGGCCTCCACAGTTCCAAAGACAGTGGCACTACTGGATGGGGAGGTCTGAGGTAATGCAGTCCAAAACCCATAAAATTTTCAGACTTGGATATGCAGTATACAGCCCACAACTAGGAGGATTGCTGCTAAATGACACAAGCCTTACACTGAAGGGCAAATGCTGTAGGAATCTATTTAATAAGATGAGAGCAGTCAACATCAAAGGGACAAAAAGTAGAATGGTGGGCACCAGGAATTGGCATTATGTACCTGGAAGTGAAGAAGGGTAAGCTGGCCCTTTTAATACTATGCAAAGTTGTTTTCCAGCATCCCAACAAGGATGCTGGTAAGTGATCCATCTGGACCCAATGTGGGTTTCCTAGACCCCTGTTCCATTGCTTCCTGCAGATGAGGTACACAAGCAGCCAAGACAGTAAAGGATGGGTGGGGAGTAGGGAGTGGGGAATACTGTGTCATAGGGGAGATGAAGAGTTAGTGTTCAAATGTGGCTGGAGTTTCCATTTAAGAAGAGAAAAAAGTGCCGGGCGGTGGTGGCGCACGCCTTTAATCCCAGCACCTGGGAGGCAGAGGCAGGCGGATTTCTGAGTTCGAGGCCAGCCTGGTCTACCAAGTGAGTTCCAGGACAGCCCGGGCTATACAGAGAAACTCTGTCTCGAAAAACCAAAAAAAAAAAAAAAAAAAAAAAAAAAAAAAAAAAAGAAGAGAAAAAAGTTCTAGAGGTGGATGGCATAATAGCCATATACTTAAAATTGTTACAATGTAACAATGTAAGTTTGAAAAGCTCTACTTTAGAGTAGGTGCAGCTGAACAAGGAAACAGGCAGTGAATGGGCATTATCAGGCCACTCGAAAGCTAAGGTCATGACATGGAAGACAACACTCAGATGAGGGTCTGGAAGAGCATCACAAAGCTCAGGGATGTCTCCTCTGCAGGCACTTGTGGATGTATACTGAGAGAGGCCAGCAAGTTGGAAGACTCCAATCTTAGGATCAATCTCCGCTTTCTGTGGCAAGCAATCACTGAGTGGTACCATGGTAGGACAGAACCCTGAGGAACCTTCCAGTTCTTAACTATAAGAAGAAAAAGCTGTGCACACTAACTAGGTAGAACTAGGGGAAAGAGCCAGCAAAAACTGCTCAGAACCCAAACTCCAGAGACCGGAGGGGCAGTGTGGTGAAGCAGAGGCAGGGGACTTTATTGTCCTCTCTGGGAGTTCCCAGGAACACCAGGTGAAACAGGAGGGGAGGGCTGCTCCTGAGCCTGAGCTGGGGGAAGCAAAGGAAAGGGAGTCCAGAAACCCAGACTGGATCCGGATGGACCACATTTACCAGGCACGTGGCCTGTGGCCATCTGCTCTCTGGAAACCCCCTGGAAGGAGAAGGTAGTACCTTGCCAGGCAAGGCCATTAAAGAAATGACACAGATTCTGTGAGCCTGCGAGGCAAGGTGCTTAACAGGCGCCAGAGCAGATGCTCTGTATATCAACCTCCAACCCCCAGAGACAGAGAAGCCAGCGGCAGGTATTACTCACTTGCCACACACAGAGAGGCAGGGCAGATTTAAGTCAGTCAGAAGCAGAACACAGAGGGTGAGAAGCTCAGGAAGCCTGTACAGTTGGGAAATATTTTGCTAAGAAAAGAACAGGCCCAACAATGAAGAATACTTGCCTAGCCATGTATAGGACCATGGGTTCAGCTCCCAGGTTACAAAACAAATCAAAACAAAACCTGCCATGCTTATTCAAAGACTAAAAGAAACAGAGTGCCACCCAACAGTTGCTATGCAGCAGGATAGTGAGATGAAAAGCGGTGTTCTTGATGACAGTTTTAATGTTGTCCTACCAGACACTTCTTTATGAAGACTGCTTTTGACCCAGGTGTTGAAGATTGGCATTCAAGTCAGAAGAACTGGCTGGTTGTGGCATATGCCTTTAATCCCAGCACTCCAGAGGCAGAGACAGGTGGATCTCTGTGAGTCTGAGGCCAGCCTGTCCTATAGAGTGAATTCCAGGACAGCCAGGGCTACACAGAGGCACCCTGTCTTGAAAAACAAATTAACAAACCAAAAACCATAACCAACAAAAAGAAAAAGAAACAAACTGCACTCAGTCTACCAAAGATGGGAACTCAGACTCTGGAAGTCCCAAATGGCCTTCAAAAGCAGAAATCTTCATAAGACTCTGGAGTCTCCATGCACCTGTGAATCTCTGGGACAGGCTCAGAGCCACTCACCCTTCCCATGCCCAGATGAGCTGCCAGACCATTCTCAGACCATTTTCTCCACAGTCTGTGCCTGAAGCTGGACCTTGCTAGCTGGGTGGCTTCAGACAAGTTTCCTAACTTGTCAGCTAAGCCTGACTCTCCTATAAAACTCTTGGGAAAACAGTCTTTGTGAGCTTAATAGAATTCCTGAGCACAGATCTAGGATCTCATGCACTTCAAAGGTCCCACACAAGGCACATAGTCAGAGTTTACAGCTCTCCATACCTGGCCCCAAGGAGTCCAAAGGGTGAGTGAGTTCCCTCCTCCCCACGCCTATCCTCTATGCCTTTGCACCTGGCTGCCCAGATACCTTCTAGCAAAACACAATAGCCATGCTACTATGTATCCTCTGGGACAGGCCCAGTCACTATGGGCATCAAAGCTTTTCCAACTCTACCGCAGTTTAGCGGCCCCTCCCTTGTACTGCTTCCAATGCAGTTGTATCTACCATTGACTATGAACTCAAGAAAGACACCCACCCTACACATACACACCACCACCACACTGTAAGAGCTTCCATAGGCCTTTATTAACTACAGAAAATTTGTCCTGCACAAACAAAAACACTTTGAAAAACAATTTTCGTAAATAGACATGAAAATCCAGTGACCAGGTGAGAAGACACAGTTAGCTGGAGAGGAACCACAGAGGCTGAAGATACAAGATTAGAGACACTAGAGTGGAGGGGCACAGGCAAGGATCCAGCTCACAGCCAACAGACCAGCTCTGGCTTGGGCTTTCACAGGCATTAAGGACTGTGACGTCTTCCCTTTCCTAGTCTCATTTCTGTTGCCTGGATCTGTGCTCAGGGTTCCTGGGATTATCTTGGGACTAACTGTTGTTATCCTTGAGTTTTACAGGAGAGAGCTGGGGCTTAGCCAACAGATTAAGAAACAAAAAAACAGCTTAGGAGAGAAAGGATTTATTTTAATTCACAATTCCGAGTTATAGGAACTAGAAGCTACTAGTCTCACCCACAGTGGAGCAGAGAGAATGAATCTGTGCACACCTACTACTCAAGCTGACTTCTCTGCTTACACAATTCAGGACGGGGACTCAGAGGAATGTGGTGCTATCCACATTGAGGCTCCTCTTCCTGTATCAACTAACATAGCCAAGACCATCCCCTACAGTCAGGTTCCCAAGACAACCTGATCCAGACAATCCTTCACCAGAGCAGGTTCCAGGTTGTTCTACATTGTGTCAAGTTGACACTTAAAACTAACCACCACCCTGTTCCAACTGATGTTCCCTGATGCAGGGAACTCAAGAGAACTGGCCAACAGGAAGAAGAGTAGGGGGTAGGGAAGGCTCCAAGCTTGCTTCTCACCCAAGTAGGGAGCTCAGAGGATCAAGCACACTTGAGTGTGACAAGTGGAGACCCATAGCTTCACTGTAAGGTCAGGGCCAACAGGCCTTCTCCAATTGGCCCCTTTCAGTTCATCACCCAAAAGACACATTTCCATATGAACACAAAGATTAAAAGTACAGACAGAGACACAGTACAATGTCACCAGAGGTTCCAACCTCTCACGAAATCTGAGAAGCTGTTTTAACATCTTTGGCCTCTCCATACTTTCTAGCTGTGAGATGAAAGAGGGAGTAGGGCCTACCTACACACCAACCTGAGAAAACAGACCGATGAATCAGCAGGTGCCCCAGCAGTAGAAAGCTGGGGTGGAGTGGGGTGGGGATGTGTATGATGGACAGACAGTGCAGACCCCTTTGAAGAGGGTTTTTCTCTGGGTAGAGCAGAGTAGCTGAAGGGGACGTCTGCAACCAGCCAGCCAACCTAAGAGGTCCAGCAGTAAGAAGGACACATATTGGAGGAGAAGGAAGATCTCTGTGGTTACCAGGGTAGAAATTTTCTAAGTTCTCACACAAGAAGGTAAGGGAAAAGCTCATGGCCTTCTACTATTTCAAATCCAGGGACAGGACTCAATATAATTGTGCACATGGGAAGTACTTAGCGAGTTAATGTTTGCTCAGAGCTTGTACCTCTGAAGGGCCATGTTACTGGTCCTGGAAGAGACCAGGGGAACCTCCACTCACCAACCACACCCTCCCTTCCTCACGCTGACCAGGGTGACACCAGCTTCAGGCAGTCTCTGCCACATCCTACCAGGGAACATACCTACCACTCACCTCACTCACTCGCAGCTCAGCTTACCTTGTATAATAAAGGCACACTTTACAGAAACAACACAATGTCATGACCCATGGGGACAGACACCAAGAGTCCCACTGTCTGGCGAGGGGCGGGCAAGTGCTGCAGGGCTGTCACTCGCCAATATCTATTTATATGAAAAGACCTGACCAGGCAAGGCAGCTGAGGTAGCCAGACCTCAGGGGTTTCTTTTTGCTCCCTCATTCTTCCACAGTGCAGGGTGGGGAAGGCCTATCACCCACACATGCTCCACACTGGCACTTTGTCCTTCCCCTACATGCTTACCTGATTCCACCTATGAACTGCCCCAGGGCCCTCTGCCCCTTCTCCAGGGATGCCCTCCTCACCCTTCACCTGGAGTACTGCCACGGTGTAGCTGGCATCAAATCCCTCCCCCAGCCCAGCCTCCACTCCACTATCGCAAAATCAGGCTCTCTGAAACACAGGTCAATACCCAGGCCAAAGACTGCCCCACAGTCACCACTTACAGGCACACGCTCGCAGGCATACCCATCCTGTGTAGTGTTTAATGTGTAGTGCAGTTGCCTTTGGCTGTCGCCAGAGCCAGGTGTATTAGAGAATGTGAAGGGACAAAAGTGATCAGAATCATCTGCAGTGGAGGATTGTGAACAGCCAGGAACTTGGTTCCCTGAAATACTGAATCCAGAATGCTAGGCATGAACTCTGCAGATTTTTTCTTTAATTTTTAATTGTATTACTTTATGTGTATAGGTGTTTTGCTTGCCATGTATGTCGGTGTACCAACTGTGTGTCAGGTGAGTGTTGTGGGTCCTCTGGAACCACAGTTATAGAAAGTCAAGAGCTGCCAAGTAGATTCTGGGACTTGAACTTGGATCCTCTGGAAGAACAGCCAGTGTTCTTAATTGCCAAAGCCTCTCCAGCCCCAAGAGCACTGCAAATATTTGAGGAGGAAAATAACACTAACACACACACACACACACACACACACACCACACACTTCCTCAGATAAATTGAAAACATTTAAGACATGCCTGCAGTCCCAGCACCAGAGAAGGCTGAGGCAGGAGGATCACTGGGAGTTGTAAACTGGGCAACACAGTAAAACCATCTTAAATTAAAAAAAAAAAAATTGTACACTGAATGAAAAAACTCTGCTTCGCTTTGTACTGTCAGAAACACCTCCCCACGCCCCATACACCCTTTCTGCATAGGTAAGGAGAGAGGGGGGAGGGGAGCAGGACTTAAGGCAGCATTCTACAATCTAGCCTTCTGTGTGCCTTCCTGGAGCAGCCCATTCCAGCCCTCTAGGGAGTGACCAAAGGGCAGTCACTTTATGGCCTCTGGCCTCAGTCACCCTATATACATTGGATGCAGATGTGCTTTTTCAATTCCTAAATAAGGCATATGACCTTTATGCTGTACCTGTATGTTCTACCAGTCCTCAGAGCCTGTGGGGAGGCTTCTATTCCCTTCCCACGTGAAGCTTTCTTAAAAAGCATTTCCCATACAGCATCCGGCTTCCAACCCCACTAAACAAGAGCCAATCAGTGGGAAGTGCCTGGTATGGCTTGCTTTTGTTTTCGTAAAGTCCATATTACAATTTTTTTTAATACTTCTCCACATTCCATAGAAAAAGATGAGACATTTATAAAATTGACTTTCTAGCAATCTCCAATGCCTTGCTGTTTACTGAAACATTCTAATTTGTTTTTAATCATTTCATTTCCCCATTTTAAAAACGGGGAAGCCAACGCTCAGAGTCCAAGTGGCCCAAGGTGGCAGCCGGGCTATAAAGTGACACTGAAATTCTCCGTGTTTGCACAGTACCTAGTGAGTCGATGCCAAGTTCCAGATACAGTGAGGGACAACTGTGCCAAATGCTACACTGGCCAACCAGCCTTCCCCTGCAAGGCATGGCGGGAGTACTAACTGGCAAGCCACTGGTCCCAACAGCTTTGCACACGGGGCTGCTGAAAGATCATAGGCACTCACGCAGGGAACAGAGGCGGGGTGAGCGGAAGGGGCTGAGCAAAGGAGACCGGGGACTGAGCACGAGCCATGCCAGGGATTTAGTCAACAGAGAGCTAATATGAGTCAACAGTGGGTGCTGCTGCCAAGCACACGAACCAGTGGGATCTGCAGACGCATTCACAGAAGTAAAGTGCCAGGCTCCCACAGACCACACCACACCTGAAGGCTGAGCATGGCTGGACTAACAGGAGGGAGGTGCCCTTCATGAGAGGGCTGGGTTTCTGAAGAGAAACGGCTCAGGGTGGCACTGTTGGTGTTACCTGGAAGCTGGGCTTGTGCACCAAGCCTACTTTGGACTGTATACTATAGGGAGACCTTCTTGTTCGTTTTTTTTATTCAGTGTTGAGAAAGCTCTGACTCTCTACATGAAGGACCCAGAACATCCAGGCATACTCGCAGATTCAACCAACTAGACCACCCACCTCCAAGTCTGTTGGGAGGGGACTCACTAGGAAAATGTCAGTGGCGTCTTCTTTTATTCATTATGACAACTGGACTGTGGCTTTGCCAAGTAACAGTGGATTTAACCTGTTCCCATTTCAATCATCAAAAGTTCAGGAAGTCCTTCTTACCCAACACCCATCTCACACCCTACATCCCCAACCAGCCCATCTCAACCTTCTGGAACATCCCACCAGGAAGGGTTTCTCCTGCTAGCATCACTTAGAATACAAAGCATCTTTCCAAATGTGTCTTCCAGGAGCCTCCAGGCCATATCTCCCTGACCTTTGTGTTTACAGTAAGTGGCTCAACACACTGGAGACACCCCATAAATGATGAGTAAGTGCTACAAGGTGCCACAGCCTGGTCATACTTGAGTGTGTTACTGTTTTGAGGCCATTTTGGAACACAAGTGTCTGTCCTGAGAGGGCTAATAAAAAGGTTTATGACAACACATTACCACTTTTGTGTGCTGAGCAAAGGCTTCTTGAAGCTACTAGAGGTTTTAATTACAAAGAGTCATAGTTAGTCTGGCTAGGTCCCTGGTCTTTATGAAAGTGATCCATTATAGGACGCTTAGGGATACCAGGTCAAAGGTAAATCCTATCTGTGTGACAAGCAGCCAGGCAAGGCCATAGCCAGAAAGCAGTAAAAATCCAGAGACAGAACAAGCACACGTGGGGTCAAATGTCTAGAAGGAGACACAGAAAAGGAATCCAGTAAAGTGGGTCTGAGGAACAACACAAACACCACAAATTCACAGGGGAGCCACCGCCTGGCGCTAAACCAGTAACTGGGAGAATTAATTACAGGAACAGCACTCCGATCTGGGAAGATTAGTGGAGGAGATTTACTGATGCAATTCCAATATCTAATAAATCTTTAAATCAATGAGCCATGTTCACTGGCAATTTTTCTTCATCTTTTCTCCCTGAGAGCTCACACAACAAAGCCAGCATTTATTTGCTTTTTATTTGTCTATGGATATGGTGCATAGTCATATGTCTTATGTATAAATAAAACTTGAGGTTCATTAAATCACACATTTAAAAAAAAAAAAAAAGCATCCAAAAAGATCTGGCATTCGAAGGAAACCCGAGATGGAGATGGAGGAATTCTTCTGTGCCCTTTTATAAAAAGGGAAGAAGCCTTTTAGCACGCCACTGTTTCCCCTCCCCCATGGCCCCACCAGCTGCAGTCAGTCAGCTTCCCAACCTGTTCATCTGTGTACCTGTTTGGATCTCTTTAGCACACAGGCACTTTACTCCGTTTGCAATTTTTCATCTCAGAAACACCACTTAAGCCTGTCGCACAAACCTGACAGTAGCAATACATTTTATAAGCCAATTATCCCTGGGGAACAGACAAGAAAACTACCAGGCAAGGAGCACCGATAAAGTTCCCAAGGATATCATTCCTTTGCCAGATGCAAACTGCGCCACAACCTCTCTCAACCCAAGCTGCCCACTCACCTAGCCTCTGCTCCCCGCTCTCAGGCTGCCTCTCTGCACCAGAGCTGGCTGGAAAGCCTCATTCTTGGGGAGCGGTGACAAGTATGCTTTTTAAAAGACAACAGCTTTGGGCTAGGGAATGTTGGCACCTTTTCTATGAAAAGGCCTCGCGAGGATATTTCTGTGACAAAATGCTCTCCTATAGAGCACAGGAACCACGAAAATGAAACCACCATAAATTGAAACTGTCTCCATATTAAACCCACATGAAGCAGCCTTAGAGCCCAAGCTAGCAAGGCTGATTTTTCCCATCTGAAACCCTTACAGGTTAAGTGCTCTCTCCTTAAGTCCAAAGAATTCCTACCACCCAGTTACAGATTGTCCGGAGGCCTAAACGCTCCGGACAATCTGTAACTCATCTAAAGCTCAATTACTGCGGTGTCTTCAGTCAAGCCCAAAGATTCCCGAAGGCACCGTCTGCCGCAGCGCAGAGGGCGCCCGTTAGTGCATCGTTTGATCGGGATCTCACTGCCCCTTCGGCCAGAAAGGTTCTTTTGGCGGCTGGACTCCCTGTCGGAGACACTGGCGCTGGCCTAGCTTGCCACTGGAACTGGGCCCGGGTGCAACCACCTGTAGGTGTGTGGCCGGGACTCAGGCCCTGGTGCTGCCACCCCGGGATGCCCTGCGCGTCCCACGCACACTGCCGGGTGTGGGAACGAGTGAGTAGGCCAGTCTAGAGGGGGCTGGAGCCAACTCCCAGCACGCCAAGGCTTATGTCCGTTCAAAGCTGACCTGGCCTGAGTTGGCTCCCAAGTCGCTCCACTCCCTGCGAGGTTGTAAGCTAGGGAGTACTTTGGGATAGGCTCCCTATGGGGACCATCCATAGGGAATCGGCAGAAGACAGAACGATAAAACTGTTCCCTAAGCCTCTTCCCAAACTTGGGGCACCTGCTGAGCAGCAGGCAAGGATTTCTTCTCCACCAAGGCCTGACACCCAAAGCGGGATACCCCGGAACAGCCCTGCGTCGCTTGAAAAATTCTACTCAATCCTAGTATCGGAAGGCCAACATTGGCAGGGAATGCCAGTCACCTGCGCCAAGGGGAGGGGACGTATGCATGGGGTAGTATGGGGTAGGAGTGAGGCACAAAAATCCTAGGTGGTCGCCAAAGAAGGGGGACACAACCCTGCGGTGCAAGGTGCCAAAGACTGGGCCCCAGAATATAACCGGGCTGGTGGTCCAAGAGGGTTCATGGCTGGGGAAGACTGGCAGAAGATGGGGGAGGGGTCCCCCAAAAGCAGCCCGGGAAGCGACCCAGAGGGAAAGAACAACTGGGGCAGGGGGCTCTGCCCCAAGAAGCGCAGGGTACCAGTGCCCTGCACGCGCCGCGTCACTCACCGGCAGGTCCACGCTCACTTCGGTTCCGTCGAGCAGGAAGACACGGCAGTAAAGGGTGGCCTTGGCAGCTCCTGAGGCGGAGATGTGCACAGCCGCGCCGCCCGTGAGCAGGGGCCCGCCGCCGGCCGGGAACACGCTGCCCCCGGGCGCGGCGGGCAGCACCGAGGAGCTGGCGGCGGCGGCCGGGCCCCCTCGCGGCCCCCCGTCGCGCTCGTCCCCCAGCCCGGCGGCCCCGCGCCCCGCCGCGCCCCGCGCGTAGCGCTGCATGGAGCGGCGGCCAAAGGTCCGGCGCAGGAACCGCAGCATCCTGGCCGGGGGCGCCCCCTGCCTCCGCCCCCTGCGCTGCCGCCGCGCCGCCGCCCGGGAGCGCCCGGCACCGCCGTCAGTGCCCGCCGCGCCGCGCCGCCTCCCGCGGGCTGCGGCCCGGGGCTCGCTCCCGCCCCAGCCGAGGCCGAGGCCGCGCTCCGGCCGCCCGGGGGACGCGTCGGCCCGGCCAGCGCCCGCCGAGAGTAGCCGCGCGGGAGAGAGCGCGCACAGGCGGCCCGGGGGACCGTCCCGCTGCTGTCGCCGCTGTCGCCGACGCGCGCTTGGGGCGGTCGGTCGGTGCCAGCTGCTGCGTGGCCGCTGCCCCGCGAAGAGCGCCGCGGGGGGACCCGGCTGCGGGCTGCTCCCGCGCCGCGCGCCGGCCGAGGGCCAGCCGGAGCAAAGCGCCTGCGTGCTCCCGGCGCGCTCGCTCCCACTCGCGCCGCGCCCGGCCTGAGGAGGCCCCGCCGAGCGCCCGCTCCCGGGGCGCCTTTTCCTGCGCCCGCAGCCCCCGCCTCCCACCTGGGAGGGCTGCACCTCCAGCCGCCGCCGCCGGCACTGCAGCACGCCCTCCTCCCCGGGGCTGCGCCGGGCTTGTGCTGCCCCCTGCCGGCCCGAACGCCCCCTGCTGCTGTAGGTGCGCTCACGTGCGTACACGTAGGTGAGCACACACGTGTTTCCGGGCGCGCAGGACCCCCGAGAAGTCCGAGAGTTCCCCCTTCTTTGGCCAGATGAAGAAAATAAGACTGCCTCCTTCCAGAGAAAGCTTACCCCAGGGGCAATGAAAAAACGCGTCTCTTTCTGAAAGAAAAAAGAAAATCAAAACACCACCGGTACTCAGTTTCCCTTCTGCAGAAGAAGTGGAGTAGGCGACCTAGAAGGTCCCTGCCACTTAATGAAATTCTATTTGTTTAAAATCTCAGCCCTGGCTGCAACTTTAACCTTCCAATCCAATGGACCCGTTCCGAACAGGAAAATTGAGGCCTGCGAGGGAAGGGGAAGTACTTTTCCATACTCCTTAAGAGATAGTGTGCTTCAAGGACCTCGCCCAAGCCCAGAATTAAGGAAAGGTCCTGCATAAGCAATTGCTACTGAGAAGGTTGGTCAAGGTTGGACAGACTTCTGAGAAATAAAGTAGAACATGAGAATGAATTGCATAGGGCACACGGAGAAAAGTGGAGACAGCGAATTGCTAACGAGCAATGCCCACAGGTTCAGGGTTTGCCCACAGACAAGCGGATTGTCCTGTGCTGCAGAATGAGGAATGTGGGAAATGAGGTTGAAAGGAGGCCAGGCCTTAGGGGAGAATAACACTACTGTTTATCAGGCCCTAATTTTGTGCCAGACATTACACTAAGCCCTTTCCATATGTCTTAATTGAGCCTGTTAGCATACAGGTTATTATCTCGATTGTACAAAGGAGAAAACTGAGCTTTAGAGAGCTTAAGAGACTGACATACAGACTTGTTGACTGGGCTCCAGAGCTATTGGTGGAGCATGGAGCATGATTGGCAAGCAAACAAACAACAGTTTAAGAGAATTGGGGAAGCAGTGACCTCAGCAAAACGCACAGAGAGGACAAAGGATGAATGTAGGAGTCATTCCAAAACGTTTATTGAAAACCAGGCATTGTCTTAGATATCATCATTTGCATCTTCATTAATCCTCAAGCCAACTCTCCCAATCGGTTCTGTGTATTCCCATTCACTTAGATGGATTTGGGAGCTTGGGTATGTAATATGTTTGAGAGCTGCCCCACATTCATTGTATGATATTATGGGGACCACCCATGTGACAGATTACTCTGTAGAATGGCATCTACAATAAGCCATTATATGCGTACTCTGCTCTTACCTCCAACAATAAGACTTAACAGATACCATGTACAAATTGATGTAGCCCAGGTCAGCTGACTAGTTTCTAAGGATATCCCCAGGAATGCTACAACAGAATATCCACGAAGATGTCCACCTATGCATTTTGCATTTGCATTGTTGTGTTTCACCATATGTAGCAAATGGAGGCTTTGTTCTATGCATGAGATAAAAAGGTTGACATGGAGAAGTTAACTCACTATTATAACCAGTGGGGTCAAATGAGACTTTATTAGGAGACTGGAGAGACGACAACAGGCAAAATAAGAGTCCAGAAGCCGAGGGATGCATACACCCTCTAGAACACTGGTTCTCAACCCGTAGGTCTCAACCCCCTTGGGGTCGTATATCAGATAACCTGTGTATCAGATATTTACATTACAATTCACAACAGTAGCAAAATTACAATTATGAAGCAGCAATGGAAATAATTTTATGGTTGGGGTCACCACAACATGAGAGTCTCAGCATTAGGAAGGTTGAGAGCCACTGCCTAGAAGCAAGAAAGGTAAATGGTGAATTATGCCCTACAGAGTTATGTCTAGAAGGAATGCAACATTGGCTTCAGCCTATAAGATCTACCTCAGCCGCCAGCACGGCAAATTAACACTTTCACGTTGTTTTCAGCCAATGTATCTGTGGTTCTTTATGTCAGCCAAATAGGAAGTCAGGCGGGCAGGCTAAACGTGGTGTCACTTTGGAGAATCATAGCTTTCAAAGCTATTCATCTTGTGTGCATCATCTGAGTGTGTACTTAGGCAGAGCCTCTCTCCTGTTGAGCTCCAGGCTCCATTAAGACAAGAAGTCTTCTTATCCATCTGTGTATCCCCACCCAGCACCTAGTCCCTGCTGGGAAGTAGTAAGCACTCATCAAATGCTTATTGAATGTCCGAAAGATCCCACTTCCTCTTCCTAGTGGTTCTGTAGGGTACACGTTATTTCCTCTTAAAGATGATGAAAGCAAAGGTTAGCGAGCCTTGATCCCCACACTTGTGGCTCTATTCAGACCCAATGGCTACTGACAGTGAGTGACATGTATGGGGACATTGCATGGGGATTCCTATATGTCGGTCCCTGCTCCCTGATGGATCTCATCCCATTTAGCTCTTACATGGAGGAGAGATAAATATCCAGGCATTACTAACCATGGTTCTTGTCACTAACATTTCAGCCTCAGAATTTGAATGTTTAATGAACAACCTTGTGTTTTACAGTTCAGGACTGTATGTTCCAACAGCTGCCTGTTTGCAGCTGCTGTCTTCAGACCCTGAAGTCCCTAACTGTTTTATCCAAACCCTACAACCAGCCCCTCAAAGATATTAATAGTCTTTTCTTGGGCCCCTTTATGAATGAGTGAGCCAGAGCTGCCTGCATATGATTGTATCATTCTTCGTTATCTATTGGTGTATATGTATTTGTGTGTGCAGATGTGTACATATGCCGAAGCCAGAGGTTGATGATAGGTGTTTTCCTCAGTCACTCTCTACCTAGTTTTTGAGACGAATTATCTGATGGGACCTGATTCTGTCACTGATTCAGATAGACTGAGTCACCAGTAAGTCCCAGGGATCCTGGTTTCTCAACTTCCCCAGTGCTTGGATTACAGGTGTGTGCTGCCATGCTTGGCTTTTATATGGCTTCTAGGGATTAAACTCATGCTGTGTGACAAGTACTTTACCAAGTGTCTCCTCTGCTCCCCAGGGCATCACACTTTAATGACATTGTTTGGTCTTTAAACTGCTTTAGAACCCTGGTGCTATGAATCTGAATGCCTTTCAAACCCATGAGGCGAGGCCTTTGTGAGGTGAGTTGTAAGGACCCTGCTTCCATGAGTAAAATTTGTGCCTTTGTAAGAGACTCTCTGGCCCTTTTGGCCATGGGAGGGCACAGCAAGGTTTCACCTATAGAGCAGAGAAAAGGCCCTCACCAAAACCTAGTCTGTTCATCTTGAACTTCTCAGCTTCCTGATACTGTGAGAAATAAATGTGTGGCGTTTATGAAGCCAGCCAGTTTGTGCTATTTGGTTGGATCATCCCAAGTGGACTAAGACACCAGTTTTTCCCTTGCATCTTTGTCTAGAACCACCTCAGCCAACCCTCAGGAGAGTCTATACCGACTTCCTCTCCTGGATTATAGCAGTGATCCTCAGCCTTCCTGGCGCTGTGACCCTTTCATACAGTTCCTCATGTTGTGGTGACCCCCAACCATAACATTATTTTTATTACTACTTCATAACTGTAATTTTGCTACTGTTACGAATCCTAATATAAATATCTATGCTTTATGATGGTATTAGGAGATCTCTGAACAGGGTCATTCAACACCCCCAAAGGGGTCGTGACCCACAGCTGAGAAAGCTGCTGTGTTGGTTCATCCAGATTAGAACCCAGGGTACTTGGCTCTGGCCATCTACATTTTACAGCCCATTCATTACCTCTCTGCCCAGACCCTCAGCTCACAAGCACTTCCGTGGCACTTCTCATCTCTATTCACAAGTTTTGGGCTGTCAACAAACCTTGACATTTCTTGTAGATCCACCCCCTCCAGTGTAATCAAATCATTAATGAAATAATCTTTAGCCTTTTTTCTAAAGCTCATCTAGAAATGTACCATTTGACCAATCCTTTGTTTCCTGGATCGAGCCTCAATACCCTTGTGCCTGAGTCCCACAGGGCTTCTTTCCCTCCCCCCAGAGAGCAAGATGGCACTTTAATCTATGTCCCTACTTCTTCCTTTGTAGTTTTATTCTTTCTATAACATTCCTTGAGGTTATTATATGATACAAAGTCTTTCTGCAAATGTTGCATACATATCAGCTTCCTCTTTCATGGATGTGTACATGCTAACACATGCCAGAAATCCACTGCACATGTCATTCCTTAGACAAGGTCCACTTGAACCACTGTCTCACTGTTCTACAGCTTTTTGATTGGGCCAGGTTGGCTGGCCGCAAAGCCAAGGGGTCCACTTTACGGCTTCCCTGATACAGAGTTACAAGCACTTGCTACCACTGCTGGCTTTTTAAATTTTCTTTAATGTGGGTTCTGGAAATCAAATCAGGTCCCATGCTTGCAGTACAAGCAAGTCCTTTATCAACTGAGCTCTCTCCAGCTCCACTTGTCAGCTTAACCTTTCACAGAGTGGACAGCTCTGGTTTCTACCCAGCTAATGTCTGTTTTGCTTCTTTGAGTTATCATATAGAACCATTCTGTCCTGACTCAAAGGCTTAAAGATCTAGAACACTGGTTCTCTTTCTTTCTCTCTCTCTCTCTCTCTCTCTCTCTCTCTCTCTCTCTCTCTCTCTCTCGGGTTTGGTTTTTTTGGTTTTTTGGTGTTTTTTGTTTTTGTTTTTGTTTTTGTTTTTTTCGAGACAGGGTTTCTCTTTGTAGCCCTGGCTGTCCTGGAACTCACTCTGTAGACCAGGCTGGCCTTGAACTCAGAAATCCACCTGCCTCTGCCCCCAAGTGCTGGGATTAAAGGCATGCGCCACCACCGCCCGGCAAGAACACTGGTTTTCAACCTTCCTAACACTGTGACCCTTTAATACAGTTCCTCATGTTATGGTGACCCCAACCATACAATTATTTCATTGCTACTTCATAACTGTAATTTTGCTAGTTGTGAATTATAATATAAATACCTAATATACAAGATATCTGTGGGGGTGGGCCATGATCCACAAGTCTTGGGAACAACAAGAAGAAGTTGATCCCATCTTCTGCCTTAGGTATGGGAAGGCTTGAGCAGGCATGGCCTGTCACTGGGCTGCATTCCTCCCAGAGTTCTGTCACTGGCTCAGGAGTGTGCAGACCAGTGAACACGAGCTCAGGCAGCAGTTTCTTTCCATTGAAATTGCTGAAGCATCTGCTGGCTTTGCACTGCTTCTTATAGGCCCACTTTGACATCATATAGAGAAATCCTGAGGGGTGAGGCCAGCACACAGAGAGGCAGAGTCAAGAGACACAGGAGACACAGATTTCTGATGACAGTTTGTTCTAAGTACCTAGATCTGGCCATTGTCTGAATCTTGATCTACTGCCTGCAATACAAGTTTGAAGAAAAAGAAGATGGAGGTAGAATAAGATATAAATATATAAGTACACAAATATATAAATCATATAACACAGTCTAAGGGCAGAATCAAGATTGGAATGATTTCCCGAGTGCCAGGTCTTCCCTTTGCGCCTCTGTTCTCTTTCTTGAGCACAAGACATAAACATGACTTCAAATATGCATTCAGTTTGTTCATACTTTGAAGGACTTGGCCCCAGGCAAATAATTAACAGCTCCAGAATCTGAATTTCGAAGAACTAAATGAGAAGTTATAAGTAACTTAAGCTTTTGATCCAGAAGTAGAAGCGACAAAAGGACCCAAATCTATGGTTTTGGCCAATCTTTTCCTTCTGCCTCAGCATCTAAGCCCTAGATCCCCAATACAAACACCCATTATCTAGCCTTTGGTCTAGACACAAGAGATCCTATCTGGAAAGAAATGGTGCCTCTTCTTTGCCTGCTGGCAGCCTGAGTGTGGGTTTCCTAAATGAGGAGCCATTTCTTCCCTGAAGGGTATGTATACTACATTGAGGAAGCATCCACGACTCCGACAGGATGGCTCCTCTAGCCAAACCCAAGGTACAGAGAGACTGAGAGAGGACATTTACTACAGTGCCTGCTCAACCTGCTTCCTTCCGGTTTCCATCTCCAATATGCCCTGCTCTTAGGTCACCCAAGCTAGGCTTACTCCTACTAGACATCTCTGGTGAGCCCTCTGGTCCCTTACTGCTGTATGACTCTTGCTGAGGAAACGTTGAACACTGGGAGCTAGGTCTTTTATCCTAGAAAGGAGACTGATGACAGACTAAAGAATATGGTTCCACCCCCATCTAGCTTGGTAGAGCAGCGAGTTTATAGGGGTTTCTTACTGGGTATTCAAAGGCAACTACATCACCAAAAGCCACCTCAGTACAGGTTACAATTCATGAAAGCTGCATCACTGGTGCTCCCCACCCACCCCAGCCTCCAGTAACTGATTGCTGCATATAACTTTCTGAGCACAGAAGCCTCGTAAAGTTGCCTTAGCTTTCTGAGTCTTATGAGGTATCCTTCTCCCTCCAGTAGGGAGTGGTAGCCATACAACGTTTACTCCTTCCTAGAACACTTTTTGCCTTTGCTTCTTTTCTAACCATTGGACTAATATCAGTGCTGTCCAATGGAACTTTCAGCAGCAATAGAGACTGGTGTGTGTGTGTGTGGTGTGTGTGTGTGTGTGTGTGCTCGTGTGCGCATGCGCACATGCACGCACTGGTGTGTATGTATGTGGTATGTGTGTGTGGTATAGGTGTATATGTGTATGTGTGTCTGTGTGTGTATGTGTGTCTGTTTGTGTATGTGGTGTGTGTGCATGTGTGGTGTTCGGTGTGCATATGTGTATGTGTGTGTGCACATTTGTATGTGTGGTGGTGTGTGTGTATGTGGTATGTGTGTGTGGTGTAAGTATTGTGTGTGTGTTTTGTGTGTGTGGTGGTATGTGTGTATATAGCATGTTTGTGTGTGTGCATGTACATGTTTGTGTGTGTGTGTTCTGGTGTGTGTATATGTAGTATGTGTGTGTGGTATAGGTGTGCATGTGTGTACATGTTTATGTATGTAGCATGTTTATGTTGTGTGTGCATGTTTGTGTATGTGATAGTGTGTATGTAATGTGGCATGTTTATGGTGTTTGTGTATGCATGTTTTTGTGTGTGACGGTATGTATGTATGTGGTAGATATATGTGTGTGCATGTGTGTGGTATGCTGGTGTGTGTATGTGGTATGTATATGTGTGTAGGTATACATGTATGTGTGCATGTTTGTGTGTGTGTGTGGTGTATGCATGAGAGAGCATATGTTGTGGGTGCACACACCATGCACATATGTGTAGAAGCCTGAGAGGGACATCAGGCATCCTGCTTTCTCACTCTACTGTCCTCCCTTGAGACAGGGCCTCACATTAATCCTGAAGCCTGGTGTTTTTCAGCTAGACTGGCTGGCCAGCAAGCCCCCCCGGATCTATCTGCCTCCTGCCCCATCCCTTCCCCAAAGGTGGAGTTACAGATGTGTGCTGACAAGCCCTGGCTTTTTATGTGGGTGCTTAAGATCCAAACTCAGGTCCTCGTGCTTGTACTCCTACCTATACTACAGAGTCATTTCCTCAGCCCCAACTAAACAAACAAACAAACAACACCTTTTTTTTAACATGTATTTAATGTGTGTGTGTTTGTGTGAGTGCGCACATGCACATGCACATGCACACACACATACACATGTGTACTCTCACTAACATATGTGCCACAGCATGCATGTGGAAGTCAGAACACAACTTTACGAGGAATTGATTTTTTTTTCCTCTACCTTATAGGCTCCAAGGACTAGTCTTAGGTCATCAAGTTTGGTAGCAAGCTCCCTTTCCCACTAAGCCAACTTGCTAGCCTCTACCAGACATCCCTCCAAGCCCCCACCTTTTTTGGTTGGTTAGTTGATTGGGTTTTTTTTGGGGGGAGGGGCAGTTGGTTCTGACTGTACTAGAACTCACGCTGTACACCAAGCTAGCCTTGTCTACAAGTGGGCCTTGTCTCCCAAGTGCTGGGATTAAAGGTGTGTGCCACCACCATCTGGCCCTACCAGCCATCTTTAAATAATCATTGAGCACTGGGAAGGTACTAGTACGACTAAGGTACTAAATATTAATTTGATCTCATTTAAACTTAAGTAGTCATGAGTAACTTGGTCGTCCTATTGGCCAAAGCAGGCTTACACAGCACCACACCCTATCACCTTTACATGAAATATTTCCTCTTGCCTTTGATGCACTCCAATTGGAAGGGTCTAGATCCAAGGAGTTATTCTTATACTGCATCCCTGGTGGCTGACATTAGCCTTCAGATGCCTGACCAAATCATAAGATACAAAAATCCTACTATCTAATCACCACCAGAGGTGCCAGTCTCTAATCTCAGCTGTTTGGGAGGCTGGGGCAAAAAATCTGTAAGTTTGAGTCCAGCCTGGGTAGCTTAGATTTTGATAGGGACACAGCCAAGCGATCAAGGACTGGCCTTCAATATGCAAGGCCCTGGTCTTAACACCAGTACTGAAAGAAAAAAAAAGCATAACTTTAAAAAAAAAAAATCATATACCTAGCTGCTGTCAGCTTAGTCCAAAACGAGGTGACCCTTCTTCTGGAAGGCCTTCAGCATCTGGGCTGCTGCTAGATGATACTTGAGAACTGTTGCCATGAATCAGAGCTCCCAATGGAAGCAGCATCCATCTTGGGGCGACCGAGCTGACATTATACAGCCACCACTGCCCCAGTAGCCTTGTAAGTATTAAAATCAAAGCCATGCCAGGCGGTGGTGGTGCACGCCTTTAATCCCAGCACTTGGGAGGCAGAGGCAGGTGGATTTCTGAGTTTCGAGGCCAGCCTGGTCTACAGAGTGAGTTCCAGGACAGCCCGAGCTACACAGAGAAACCCTGTCTCGAAAAAAAATCAAAAAAAAAAATCAAAGCCATGACCCAGACCTCTGTCCAGTCTCAGAGCCCCGTGCAGCACAGGTGCTGTGTACTCACTCCTCCTGGGCTTACATTTCTATGGAGCTTTGCAGGTCACAGAGCACATATTTTGGGCCTTGGTTATCTGTTTGGCCATATAGTGACATCATAAAGAAACACAGTGAACTTGGCAGGATAAGTTATCCATTTTATGGAGGAGAGAAGTGTCTGACCAGAATCAGTAGAAAAGTTCCTGGTCTTTTTTTCAGACCCTTCACTTCCTCCCTTTGATGCCAAGACGTTTATCTGTTCTGGATCTATCATCTACGCTCCCAAATCTCTAGCATGTCTTGAGTCACACTCTGCAGCAGAAGGCCAACCTAGCAGGTTTACTTTCTGGCCTCTTTGTAGACCTGGTGCCTGTCAGTGCTTCCATCGAATGCATGTGACTCTACCCACCTCCTTCTCTTCCTCCAGTTTCTTTCTTGGTTGGGGATTGGTCTTTTGCAATGCTAAATACTGGCTGCTCCCAAAGACCACATGTACTCAAGTGACACTGTAATCTTGCCTCTCCAACCCCCCCCCCAACACACAAATTATCCCTGATTGCTGAATAAAGATGCCTACTGGTAATAGTTGGGCAGAAGAGACACAGGCAGGCTCTTGGGTTCCTGGGCTTCCGGTCTGAGGAGACCAGGAGGAGAGAGAAGGTGAAAGGGAGAAGACCCCTTGGAATAAGAATCTTAAAACAACGACCATGTGGGCTGGCTAATTGGAGTTAAGAGCAGCCCAGACGAAACATGGCAAATTATATAATGGGATTATTGGCTGGGAAACAGACATAAAAGCAGAAAGGATAGATATCTTCCCAGCTTTTGTGCTGACTGAGGCTTATTATAAATATAAAGGGTGTGTGTATCTTTTATTCGGGAACTAAATGGTCAAAGGCAGGGTAGAAAACCCTGGGTTGGGATTTAAAAGATTCAGCATTTCTCTCCTCGGCTTGCATAAGAATGCGAAGCCTATAGAGGAGTTCAACTGGGAAGGCTGCTTCTGTGTTTGTGCCTCCTACCCTGATTCTGCAGACACGTCTCTCCTCCACAAAATGGGCAAATAATCCTGCCAAGTTCACTGTGTTTCTTCATGATGTCACTATATGGCCAAACAGATAACCAAGGCCCAAAATATGTCGTCTATGACCTGCAAAGCTCCATAGAAATGTAAGCCCAGGAGAAGTGGGTACACAGCACCTGTGCTGCACGGGGCTCTGAGATTGGACAGAGGTCTGGGTCATGGCTTTAATTTTAATATTTACAAGGCTAACGGGGTGGTAGCGGCATGCACTTTAATCCCAGCACTTGGGAGGCAAAGGCAGGTGAAACTCTCTGAGTTCAAAGCCAATTCAGTCAGTTCCAGGATAACCAGGGCCACGCAGAGAAAGTCTGTCTCCCCGAAATAAAACAAAATAAACAAAATTTACATTTTAGAAAGTAACAATGTGGAAGTTCTGGTTTTCTGAAAGACAACAGCGGTAGGGATAAGGACTGAGGGAATTGCAATGGCTGTTCCTGACTAGAAGGAAGATAAGCTAGAGGAGATGGGTGGGGCTGCACACTGACAAGTGTTTCTCAGAGATGCCCTGTTTTTTTCATTCCCAAGGGACTAACAAAAAAAGGATCACACCTCTGTATTCCTGCAGGGATTTATGGCTTATTAAGTGCTGGGCTTAATTACCCGTCCCACCCCTCCCCCACCCCAGCAGGGATGTGTCTATTGTGGACACTAAGGCTCAGAGCAGCAGTGGGTGCCCCAGGTCACATAACTACCAAGCAGCAACAGGCTAGCTCCGGAGTCCTTCAGTCCCATGTGTCTGGGCCTCCTTCCCTCCCTCGTGGCCTCTCTAAACTGAAACCAGGCTCTTCCAGGGGCCACACCCAGCTCCTCCCGAACTGACTCACTGGGAGGGGACAGGGGCCCCGTTCTTTTGCTCCCCAGAGCTAGTTTCTGGCCTGGAAGGCACCCCTCTCTCTGGCTCCTGCTCTGAAAACACCCGCCCTTCGTCTTTCCAGCCTTGTTTACTCTTTTGTCTAAGCAGCTGGAAATTAAGGCGGGCGATCTGGTGAGACTAAGCGGGAGCCGCTGCAGAACAGCCTTGCCCTGTCTCTCTCTCTTGCTCTGCCCTTGGGATTCCCAAGGGACGAAGTCACTGTGGGCTGCAGCAACCAGATACACTGTGCTCTTTGGCTGCATGTGACCAGTACTCTTCTCCAGTCTCTGACCTTTCCTTCGATTTGGGTTCTCTCCTCCTCCAGTCAGTGGCTGCTAGAGGAGCAGAGGCCAGTGTACTTAGGTGTGGGCGTGAGGAACAGAGGGCCACATTCTTGAGTGCCATTTTTCCTTTACGCTTAGTGACCTGGCTCACAGGTAAACTTGGCCTCACCCTGGTGCTGGCATCCAACCCATCAGATTAGCATTCTCTCCTCTTAAGAAAAGCTGAGAAGTGGGCAGAAGTCCTTGCTGCTATGGGGAGTCAGGCATAGCCTTTCTGTCAACAGTTGAAGCTAAGCTAGAAACATCTATCTCCCCTTCTTCCTTCCTTCTCCAGCCTCTATCTACCCATCCTCAGCATCTTCATCACCTTTGCTTGGTCTCCTGGACTAGTGCAGGTGCATGTGCGTGTGTGTGTGTGTGTGTGTGTGTTGTGTGTGTGTGTGTATGTGTGTGTGTGTGAAATAGACCAAGTCTTTCTCCTACTTACAATCAT
Source organism: Mastomys natalensis (assembly GCA_021653895.1). Lineage (NCBI taxonomy): Eukaryota > Metazoa > Chordata > Mammalia > Rodentia > Muridae > Mastomys > Mastomys natalensis. The sequence goes on from JAJTUV010000391.1 coordinate 2,403,358, forward strand.
ACATCAGGGCTGGCACAAAGGACACCAGTAGAGATGTCAGGGCTGTAGTAGTCTGGAAAGGGGACCTGGGCTGTATGTTGCCTACTGGGCAAAAGCCACATGAGAATTTTAGCTGGTCTGCATTTCCCAGGGAAACTGAACACAGTTTAATACCCTCAGAGGCCTGTCTTTAGATGGGGGGAAAAGCTGTCTGATGATGTTGCTGTGGACATGGCTCTGCCATCCACCCCTAAACTCTTTGGTCACACTAAGATGCCTTCCCAACCATTATAGGTGAATCTGGGCCCTCTCAAATATAGTTTCTCTTCTTCCCACAGTAAATATTCACCCGTGGGGACCCAGGTGAGTATGTCTTGTAAAGCCCTTTCTGACCCCGTCCATTGCCAGGTCCGTACACACACACACACACACACACACACACCCTCTGCATATAGACTAGAATGCCATGCTGTGTTAAAAGGTAGCAGTGTTTAGCTGTCACAGAATACAAGGTTTGAACTAGTGCAGAGAAGGAAGGAGCCACCACCACCACCATGTGGTGATGCATGGGCTGCGAGGGGTCTGAGAGGCGGATGTAAGGTGACTCTTTGTTCTCCGATCAAGAGGACTTGGGTAATTAGGTGGGTTTTTTTGTTTGTTTTTTGTTTTTTGTTTTTTTTTTCCATCAACCTTATACAAGCTAGGGTCATCTGGGAAGAGGGAACCCCAACTGAGAAAATATGTCCATTAATTGTCCTATAGGCAAGTCTGGGGGACATTTTCTTGATTACTGACTGATGTGGGGGGGGTGGAGACCGTTGCAGGTGGTACCACACCAGGGCATGTGGTCCTGTATAAGAAAGCTAGCCGAGGCTGGTGTGGTGCTGCACACCTTTAATCCCAGCACTCTGGAGGCAGAGACAGGCAGATCTCTGTGAGTTGAAGAACAGCCTGGTTTACAGAGTGAGTTCCAAGACTGCCAGGATTACATTCTGAGACCCTGTCTCAAAAACAACAACAGCAAAAAAACAAGTAAGAAAGAAAGAAAGGTAAGAGAAAAGACAGCAAGCCAGCCACAGAGAGAAGCCAGTAAGCAGCACTCCGCCATGACATCTGCTCTAGTTCCTGTCACCAGGTTCCTGACTTGAGCTCTCAGTCTGACTTCCCTTGATGATGGACTGTAAGATGTGGGAGAACATAAACCCTTCTTCTCCACATTGCTTTTGGTCTTGGTGTTGATCACAGCAGTAGAAAGCAAAGTAGAACCAGGACTTTGAAGGGTGAGCTCTTCTTACTTATGTCTTTATTTCCTGCTGTGTATGGGCCTCTTGGAGGGAAAGCCTTCAGAATGGGCAGGCTTGAACCTGCCAAGAAGGCAGTATCAGTGAGTCTAGCCAGGAGGGGCAGAGAATCAAGCCCAGCCTGTAAGTGGTGGGGTGTTGTGTTCCAGAAATTTTAGTTGTTGGCTGCTGATTCTGTCTGCTCCCTAGCCTTTCATGGCCCCCTCTAGAAACCATCAGTGTCTAGGGACGACTAGAAAGTTGACACACTTATCTCACTTATCTTTGTTAAAGCTTTCCTCCCACTCCCCAAAACACACACACAGAGAGAGAGAGAGAGAGAGAGAGAGAGAGAGAGAGAGAGAGGAAGAAGAAGAGGAGAAGGAGGAAGAGGAGGAGGAGGAGAAGAGAAGAAAGAGAAGAGGAGAGGAGAGAAGAGGAGAGGAGAGGAGAGGAGAGGGGAGGGGAGGGGAGGGAGGGAGGGGAGGGGAGGGGAGGGGAAGGGAAGGGAAGGGAAGGGAAGGGAAGGGAAGGGAAGGGAAGGGAAGGGAAGGGAAGGGAAGGGAAGGGAAGGGAAGAGAAAGAGAAGAGAGAAGAGAAGAGAAGAGAAGAGAGGAAGAGAAGAGAAGAGAAGAGAAGAAGAAGAGAAGAGAAGAGAAGAGAAGAGAAGAGAGACTCAGTCGCACTCAAACTGTCAGGCAATGAGGGTGGGCATCAGAGTCCGGGCCAGAAGCATTAGTGGTAGGCAATATACGAATCCTGCTTGTGCCACTCACTGGCTGTGTGACCTTGAGCACAGAATGTAAGCCTTTAGTTTCTTGTCTGTTACAGGAGTAGGGTAATAATATTAACCTCACAGGTCTGCTGTGGGTAGTTAACGATGTAAGGCATGTAAACTATGTTTGGTAAGTACCCAATAAATGGGAATTGTTATTGTTAGCATTACTGGTTGTGTTATTATCGATAATTTTATATCCATTAAAAACATAGGAACCTTCTGGGTTGGAGCCTGACTGGCCTTGGCAGGGGGCCCAGGGGAGGAAGGGCACACACATAGGCAAGCCAGCACAAAGGTCAGCAGCTCAGGACCTTGGGTCTAGGGGAGTAGAGGAGGTTAAGAACCAGCTACATAGGGGCTGGGAGAAAAGAATGGAGAAAGGGAAGAAATACATTGTGAAAGAAGAGGGGAAAGCAGAAAGAAAGAGAAAGGGCAAAGTGTGTGTGTGTGTGGGGGGGGAGAGATTGTAGGCTAACTGAGCCAGCTCCAAAGAACAGAAGCCTACAAACCGGTCTGAGCAGTCCCAAGCCAGGTTGTTTGGGCTGGCACCCAGAGGGAGCAGCCTGCCTAGCACAGCAGCCCTTGGGTGCTGCCTGAGGCCTGTGCTACCTGGGAGGTGTTGTCAGGGGTCCCACCCCACCCTCCTGGCTCTGGGAAGGAGACAATGAATGCTTTAGAGACAACTACAGCCCACACTCTATTACAGATTGACCTTCTCACCTAAGGTACCTCAGAGCCATATTTGAAGCCCTTTTTCACCAAGGGTGCCAGGATCACTCAACATGAAAGGGACAGTCTCTTCAGCAAACTGTGTCAGGAAAACTGTCAAAACCGAATACCATATGCAAAAACTGACTCCAAGAAAGTCTGGGGTCTAACTGTAAACACTGAGTCTTACAAGATACACATCATCGGGAGATTCTCCTGATACCAGATTCGGCGGTGATTTCTTGGATAAGACAACAGAAGCACATGCTAAAAAGTAGCAACAACAACAGAAGAAAGTAGACCACCTTAAAAACGATAAACTGTTGTGTACCAAGCGATACTCTCAAGCAAGTGAAAAGGCAACCTAGAGAAAAAGAGAAATATTCGCAAATATATATTCATAAGAAATTGACACCCAGAATATATACACGTATATGAAGAATACATATCGGGGTTAGAGAAACGGCTCAGCAGTCGAGAAACATTTAACTTTGATTCCTAGCACCCATGTGGCAGCTCACAAACGGCTGTAACTCTGTCCCAGGGGATCTGATGCCCTCTTCTGGGATGCAGGTGATGCATACACAAGTAGATAGAACAAACAATATGCAGAGAGAGAGAGAGAGAGAGAATGAATACAAAGAACAGCTAAAACAGTATAACTGCATATACTTCCCCTATAGTATCATCCCTAAATTGTACATAATATCTAATAAAACATAGGCACCATGTGAAGTTATTATATTGAATTGTTTAGCAAATAATGACAAAAAAATAAGTTTAGCCGGGCGGTGGTGGCGCACGCCTTTAATCCCAGCACTTGGGAGGCAGAGGCAGGTGGATTTCTGAGTTCGAGGCCAGCCTGGTCTACAGAGTGAGTTCCAGGACAGCCCGGGCTACACAGAGAAACCCTGTCTCGAAAAACCAAAAAAAAAAAAAAAAAAGTTTAAATGTGTTAAGTAAAATACACATTATTCCCCCTGAAAGTAAAAAACAAAACAAAACAAACAAACAAACAAACAAACAGCTTTGGGGGCTCCTGAGATAAACCCCAGGGGCTCGTTTGTGCTAAGCATGTACTCCGCCACTGAGCTGCGCCCTCTCTCAGTAATTTTTATCCCAAGCTAGGCAAATCTTTGCATATGAAGCCTGTGGCTACAAGGGCCAACTATACCTCTTTTTAAAGTTGTTCATACATAGTCTTAAGAAAATAGCATTAGGGGCTGGAGAGATGACTCAGTGGTTAAGAGCACTAGCTGCTCTTCCAGAGGTCCTGAGTTCAGTTCCCAGCACCCACATGGTGTCTCATGACCATCTGATGCCCTCTTCAGACATGCAGGTGTATATGGTGTATATGCAGATAAAGCACCCATATACATTAAATAAATAAATAAAATCTTAAAAAAAAAAAAAGCCAGGCAGTGGTGGTGTACATCTTTAATCCCAGCACTTGGGAGGCAGAGACGTGGATTTCTGAGTTTGAGGCCAGCCTGGTCTACAGAGTGAGTTCCAGGACAGCCAGGGCTACACAGAGAAACCCTGTCTCAAAAAACCAAAAAAAAAAAAAAAAAAAAAAAAAAGAAAGAAAGAAAAAGAAAAATAGCATTAGTCAAATAAAACAAAAAAGTGTACTGTGAACATTTTAAACACGCATTTGAAAATAAAGTACAATAGATCACAAAGGGTCAGGCCAAAGGGTAGTCTTTAATATACTCTAACTTTAAGCAGCTTTGTTATTTTATGTACGTGGGTGTTTTAGCTGCATGTGTATCTGTGCACAGTGATATAGTACCTCTCAGAGGCCAGAAGAAGGCATAGGATCCCATGTCAGCTGCCATGTGGGTGCCAGGAATCAAACCCAGGTCCTCTGAAAGAGCAGCCAGTGCTCTTAACCACTGAGTCATCTATCCAAGCCCGTATTCTATGACTTTAAATCAAGGAAGAATGGCCTGTGTGGATTGACAGTCTTGTCTTTGGACACATATTCTGTTGGGGGTGGGGGGAATGTTAAGAAAAACAATCATGATAATAAGGCATGGAGTTGCCGGGCGGTGGTGGCGCACGCCTTTAATCCCAGCACTTGGGAGGCAGAGGCAGGTGGATTTCTGAGTTCGAGGCCAGCCTGGTCTACAGAGTGAGTTCCAGGACAGCCCGGGCTACACAGAGAAACCCTGTCTCAAAAAACCAAAAAAAAAAAAAAAAAAAAAAAAAAAAAAGGCATGGAGTTGTCTTTTTTTCTTTCCTCTTCCTACTCCCCCCGCCTTCTTCTTCTTTATACTAAATACAAATGAGGGTATTTCTGACAGGCCCTTTGGTAGCTTTGATGCTTTGTTTTTTCAGTGTTAGAAAACTAAATCCAGGGCCTTGGGCATGGTAAGCCAGGTCCACCACTAAACTATATCCCAGCCTCCTTTAACTTTTCATTTTTAATCAAAGTCTCATTAAGTTACCCAGGCTGGCCTTGAACTTGTTTCCATTTCTGAAGCAGCTGAAAAGATGAGCTTGCACCAGGCCTGGTTTTGTTGTGTTTTGCTAATGAGACAGGGTGTTGCTATATGGCCCAAGCTGGTCTTGAACTCATGGTCCTGCTTCTGCCTCCAGAATGCTAGTATTATGTGTGTAATGTGCTATGTGCTATGCCACCAAGCCTGACTCCTTTTTCTTTCTTCTTTTTAAATCAGTACTGGGGATCAAACCCTGGGTCTCATGTATTCCAATGCTTTCCCACTGAGCCATCTCTCAAACTGCCAAATGGTACTTCCAGTGCTGATGATCCCCAGTTAATCAATGACCCTGGGCTTATACAACCTAACAGAAGGCAACATGCAGCAATAAACTGAAAGATAATTACCTCTTTGGTGTTATTATCTGTAGTAATCCCTATACTAGCAATCTACCTTAGAAACTATTGACTAGGAAGCTGACTCTGAAGTACCACCCATCAATAGCACATCACCAGCTATATGAGATGAATGAAGCTTCGAGTGGGGGCGGGGGCTGGAGGGTGTGTGATGAGGTGAAGTAAAGGTGGCCTGTCCAAAGTGAATAAGTATATATTAAATTAGGTGGGTAGCCATAGGTTTGGCTTACTTAAAGGATTTAAAAAATACGAAGTCTCAGGTTTTGTCCAATTTCTATAAAACCAGCCTCTCCGCTGTCTTTGTTAAGGCTTCTAGTGCTGTGATGAATCACCATGACCACAACTTGGCGAGGAAAGGGTTTATTATCCCTTAAAACTCTTAGGACACTCCCACCACTGAGGGAAGTCAGGGTAAGACCTGGAGGCGGGGTCTGAAGCTAAGGCCTTTGGAAGAAAGAGGCTTACTGGCTTGCTTTCTATTGCTAGTTCAGTTGGATTTCTTTTTTTGTTTGTTTGTTTGTTTGTTTGTTTGTTTGTTTGTTTGTTTCGAGACAGGGTTTCTCTGTGTAGCCCTGGTCGTCCTGGAACTCACTCAGTAGACCAGGCTGGCCTCGAATCAGAAATCCACCTGCCTCTGCCTCCCAAGTGCTGGGATTAAAGGCGTGCGCCACCACCGCCCGACAGTTGGATTTCTTATACACCACAGGGTCCCCTGCCTGGGGTAGCATCAGTCAAGAACGTGCCCTACAGACTTGCCTACAGGCCAATCCTATGGAAGCGTTTCCTCCATTAAGATTCTTTCTTCACAGATCATCCTGCCTTGTGTCAAGCAGACATAAAAAATAGCCAGCATGGGCCCAGAGCTCCCTAAATTGTTATATTTGGCTGTCCCCTTTTATTCCCAACTGTTATCGAATGTCACATTCTCCCTGTTCCTCGCTCAGGGTCTAAACAGGATGACTGTGAAAGAAATAGGAGACATTTCTTTTGTGCCAGGTCATAGGTCACGCACAGTCAGCTGATGAACTCTGGGGTCAGTGCTCACCCTAATCTTACCATCTGGAGGTGGCCGGGCAGTAGTCCAGAACACAGTCCCCATCGCTGTCCTGCGTCTCTTCTCCTTTGGGCCTGTGTAAGCAAAAGTCAGCCTGGGTTGCAAAGACAATCATGATAATCTCCTATGAATCAATCCTTGGTGTGGGAGCAGATTATGAGCCCCAAATTTCTAGTTGATAAGAAATCCAACCCACAGTTCAGCTTGAGTGATGGTAGAAAATGCTTAGCGAATAAGGCCAGCTTCCTGGGCCAAGAGGGGAATAAATATTCTGTGGCCAACAGCCACTGAGGCAATTAGCAAACATAACCTCCAGAGGCATGGACTTCGGCCTCCACAAATCTCAGAAAAGCTGCCTCCTCTCCTGTCAGGGTTTTAAGTAGCACTTTCCCAAATTATTTTAGCAAATTAGCAGTTTGGAATCTCACACTCCACTTCAGCAAGTCCGTGCCAACCTCGTCCTGCTCAGAGGCAGGCTTTTGGATGCAGATAGAGCGATGTGTCTTCCTGCTGAAGTCTGGCCAGTGCATTTCAGTTAATTGAGGAGAGGCTGTGTGATTCAGTAAACTGAGGAGAGGCCTCCGCAATGGACCTGGCAGGCACAGAGAAGATGGAATGCCTAGGATGCAAGAAAAAGGAGAAGCTAAGAAGAGATAAAGATGCTGTTTAGTCTCTCCAAAGCATCACAATGCATCAGTTGTCTGCTGTGTGAGTGTGACACTCACTCATAGCTTATTACAATCAATTAATTATGGAAGAAAATACTTGGGGGGGGGGGCCAAGTTTTGGGGACAAGGTCTAACTGTATAGTCCTGGCTGGCCTGGAACTCACAAAACTAGCCTTAACTTGCAGCAAGCCTTTTGCCTCTGCCTCCCAAGTGCTGAAATTACAGCTACATGCCACCTCCGCAACTGGCTTTTTACAGAATCAAAATGAACCACTTTTATTATTTATAATTAGTAACATATTAGTTATGGGTTTCTGTGTTGCATTATCATAGTGCACATACAGTCCTTTGATCATATTCACCCTTACCATTTTCCTCTTCTTTTATTTATTTATTCTCCTATTTATTAATTTGTTATATGTATGGGTATTTTGCCAGCATTTATGTCTGTGCAATGCTTGTATGCCTAGTATCTAATTCCCTAGAACTGGAATTACAGATAGCTGTGAGCAATCATGAGGGTGTTGATAATCAAACGTAAGGCCTCTGGAAGAATTCTTAACCACTGAGCCTCATTGCTTTCTTTCAAATAGAATGAAAGTGTAAACTTCCATTCATCTCTTTCTCAAGACAGCATCCTTGTGTGCAGTAGCCACTCGTGCCTGGGGGGATGCTGTATGAGGCAGTGCAGATGGGGAACAGTCAGTTCATGGCTGCAGAAAGAACCTCTGGGCAGAGCTTGTGAACGTGTGTTATACACATGTGCCCATTTTATGGATTAAAAAAAACCATCTGGAGATCACTGGGTAATTCTGCATTTGCACTTGGATGCCTAAAGAGACCCAAGCCACATAATCTAGGTCCTCCAAGGAGCATTGCACCTTTCCAGGAAGCTGCTACTGGGAGGCTCCCTGGAGGGTAATTTTCCTGATGCTTTCCTTCTCTGCAGAGACAAACATGTACTGTGGTGCCCTGTTTTTTGTCTTTTCCAGCATGGTGGCCATTGTCGTTGTTGTCATCATCATCATCATCACCATTTCCATTGAGCTGGCTGTTTCTTTGTCCCTGTCAACCCTTCAAAGGAAGAGACTTTCTAGAATTCTCATGTCCTTAAAGTTTGGGGAAAACAAGGAAGGCTATAGCTTCAGAATAAACTGGTAGCTTGGCTGCCTCCCATGTACAGACATCAGTTTGATCCTCAGGACTGTGTAAACCTAGTGTGGTGGGGTAGTGCCCGTAAACCAGGGCTCAGGAGAGAGAGGTAAAGGATCAGAAATTGAAGGTCATTCTTGGCAAATTCAAGCTAGCCTGGGCTAGAAACCTTGTCTGAAAAATAAGCCTGGTATGGCACACATTCTTTAATGTCAAAATGTAGGAGGCAGATCTATGAGATTTGGGCCAGCCTGGTCTATATAACAAGTTCCAGGCTAGCCAGAGCTACAGAGTGAGACTTTGTCTCAAAACAAATGAAAATGACCCCCCCCCAAGAAAAATAATAAACAAAACTGAGCCTACCCCACTAGACCAACTGTCTGTCTCAGGCAGCAGAGAATCATCCCTGGTGGAGTTTCTGCCAACTGTGCCCTCCAGAAAAGGCCACAAGTATGGGGCTTCTGTCAGCTAAGCCCCAGCCTCCAAATGTGTTTTGTTGTTGGAAAGATTACGGGAACAGGCCCTGAGGTTCTGAGATCCCACCTGCTGCTGCCCCTCCTCGATTCAAGTGGAGTTCTACAGAGCTACTGTTCCACTGCAGAGGAAAATGGTCACTAGCAGGGTGGAGACTGCCACCCCCTCTCCTGTGTAGCACCCTCCCCCCCAAACAGCTGCTTTCTCTTCTGCGTTCCTAGCCTGCTACTCCCAGCTTGCTGAACCTCCAGACATGAGGAACAGAGCCATCTGAATTGTTTGCAGCAGCAATCTGGCCAGCCCCATTGCAAAACATCCTGATACCCACCCAGGTTCCCATCTGAAAGGTTTGATTTTTTTCCAAGAGAAGCTTTAATAGATTAATTAGTTCTTCGAGTCTCTCAGGGATTTGGCAAATAAACAATGTTGTGTTTGTACAGACCTGAAGTATAAAAGGACCAGTGTTTCTTCATTGAAATGAGCCAACGTGACATTCACAAGGGGCAAGCCAGAGTCAGAGTCAAGCATCAAAATCAAGTGTGTTCGTGTGAGGCGAGGATGAGCTTGGAGGTAAACTCACTGCATAGCTAATTCTCGGGGCCCTTTGGATAAAATTTGTCAGAGAACAGATGGAAACATGTTCTTGCACTGTGGGTGTGACTGCTTCCCCATCTTTAAGAAGTTACCCTACAGGGCTAGGCTCAGAACTGCCTGGATCACCTTTCTGAGAACAGAGCTCATTAGCATTTCAATGGGGTGAAAGTGCTTGTGATTGTATTGACTTATTTATTCAGTTCACTGAGGTTCCCACTGTACTTCACAGAATGGTGATTTTTCTATCGATCTCTATCATAGGACTAAGTTGGTTACCTCACTACACAATTTAATTTCTCCTCTTAAAACCTTTTCTTCAGGTTGGGAGAGGGGCTGAAGAGCTGGGCCAGTGGTTAAGAGCACTTGCTGCTCTTCCAGAGGACCCAAGTTTGGCTCCCCACACACAAGCACCTATAACTCCAGTTCCAGGAGATCTGACACCCTCCTCCGGCCTGTGTAAGCACCTGACACATATACACAATATTAAAAACAAAATAAACCTTAAAAAAAATTCCTTGGGCTGACAAGATGTTCAGTGGGTAAAAGGCATTCGAAGTATGACAACCTGAGTTTGGTGACCAGAATCCACAAGTGGAAGGGATAGAGCCTCCAGCACTCACCAGGGGTTCTCTGACCTACACAGGCTTGTCATGGCTGTGTGCTAGTGCATACATGTGTTTGCACATGTATATACCACACCACACACACAACCACACACACACACATCAAAAGAGATAAATGTAATTAATTTTAAAATTTTTCTTTATTTTGAAATACATTTCTGTCTTGGGTGGTTTAAAAATATAGATAATAGCTGGGCAGTGGTGGCGCACGCCTTTAGTCCCAGCACTTGGGAGGCAGAGGCAGGCGGATTTCTGAATTTGAGGCCAGCCTGGTCTACAGAGTGAGTTCCAGGACAGCCAGGACTACACAGAGAAACACTGTCTCGAAAAACCAAGAAAAACAAAAAACAAAAAAACAAAAAAAATCTATATATCTATATATCTAGATAGATATAGATATATAGATATAGATATATAGATATAGATAATAGAGAAATTCAAATTTCAATCAAGAGGTCCAATATACACTCACTAAGTAAATATACGTAATAAAGCATTTTCTAAATGTTTTCTTTATTTTGAAGTAAGTATCTCTGGTGGCTTAAAAAAATATAGATAGTAGATGAACTCAAATCTTAAACAAGAGATCACACACACACATTAAATATTCTTCCACATTCAGAAACCACGATTATGAAATTCACCCTGGTACCCCCACCCCACCCCCGGTTTATAGATGGCTTTTCTAATGAAGAAGTCTTTTATTTTATTTATTTATTTTTTGTTTGTTTGTTTGTTTGTTTGTTTGTTTTTTCGAAACAGGGTTTCTCTGTGTAGCCCTGGCTGTCCTGGAACTCACTCTGTAGACCAGGCTGGCCTCGAACTCAGAAATCCGCCTGCCTCTGCCTCCCAAGTGCTGGGATTGAAGGCGTGCGCCACCACCGCCCGGCTGAAGAAGTCTTTTAAAGAGCATTTATTTTCATCTGTCACCCATGAAGCGGTATCAAATCATTTCTGCATAGCCCTCTTGCCTTTCCAGGCTCTTCCTTCCTGTCCCCCTCTGCACGTTTTAAGTCACGTCATTTTGATGTGCAGGACCTCTTCTGTGCCTGAGGCTCTTGGCAAATTCTGTTCCCTCTACCTTCCATTCTGCAGCTTTAGCATAATCTTACTATTTAAACTGCAGAAACTAGATGGGTGCTTTCAATGCTCTCAGTCGATGCGTGGCAACAAGACAGATACTACTCGGCACAGCGAACCAGTTTAGCTGGTTCCAACTTATCAGGGAAGCCTGGCTTCTCTGGAGACTAGACCACTGAGCTCTCTCCTCCTTTGGCCCTTGAGGAAGCACGTCCTGTTTTCCAAAGTCCCATTCTTGAGCTCAGGTCACTCAGCAGACAGCTTTCAGAATCAAAAAAAGGAGACGCTTAGATTCTCGCAGCCCTGGAAGCCCACCATTTTCTCTCCCCAGGTCTTGCTAGAAGGCCTGGAAACCCCACCTACACTAAGGGTGCCTCCCTGAGAGGCACGTTAGAAGGGGCCTTGGCCTTCCTGGTTGGCATGGGAGTTATTTGTTTGGCCACAGTCAACTGAATAATGAGTATCTCAGGAGAAAGGCCTGGCCGGCTCATCAGACAGCCCCAGCGAGCCTACCCAGTGGAAAGCTATTCTCTAGACAGTCAGAGGAGGAGGTGGGGCCCGCTGAGAAACTCTTTCACAACTTCATGTTTTAAGAAGTAGTATTGATGAGCCAGAAGGTAAGACTAACTGACTGAGCATTTACTGTGTACACATTCATACACTTTGTTGGACAGGGTTTTGCTCTGAAGCCAAGGCCAGTCTCAAACTTAAGTGACTCTCCTACCTCAGCCTCCTGACTGATGGTACTACAGGTGTGCACCACCATACAAAACTCCAAATTCGATTGACCTCATCCTTGTACTGTGCTACAAGAGCTGCCTGCTTTTCTTCTTGATACTGAGTCCATCATGAACCAAAACAAGACTGGTGTGTTGATGTAGTTAGTAGCAGTTCCAAGGGTCAGGTTCTTCATAGACAAGGCTCTGCCCAGCACAGCAGTCAAAGGCCAGGGGTTGGGGTGGGAAGGTAGTTAGGAGCAGCCCAAGTGTTTATTTGATTTTGGCTCTTGCATAAATAAAGTAGTCAAATATGGTTGCTGGGAGAGGTCAAACCCTGGGAAGATGAAACAGAGTAGAAGAGGCAAAGTCCTCAGTCTGAGGAGAACAGCTGGTGCCATCTTAATTCACAGACAAGGCAGAGTTGACACAGAGGCATCGCATGATGAGCTCGTGGATACAAATAATGGTAAGCCCTTAAGATCCTATGATCCCCGGACAGCCAGTGAGGGATGGAGCTAGCCTGTGAATTAGCATCTGTTCAAGTCCAAGCTCCTTGTTCTTTCTGTGCCTCACAGGCCTCCCTCTTAAAGCCACGGGGGAAGGTTGTAGTGGTGGAAAACAGGAAACAGAGGGCTGAATTTAGACTCTGGGATTTGATGATTCTTGACTTTCTTGCTTACAATACAGCTAGATAATCTCTGACTCTTTCATACCCCAGCTCCTGCAGGCGTGGTGCTGCTCAAAAAGGAAACCGCAGGCTTTGGTGCTTAGCGCTTCTTCAAATACCCTTCAGCATTTTCTTTGTTTGTTTGGTTGTGGGTTTTTTGTTTGTTTGTTTTGTTTTTCTTTTTTTCTTTTATTTCTGCCTGCTTTTGTGTTTTGTTTGTTTTGTTTTTGAAAAATGGTTTTTCTTTGTAGCCCTGCCTGTCCTAGAACTCACTCCATAGGCCAGGTTGGCCTCAAACTCAAAGGTCCTTTACTCTACCTCCTGAGTGCTGGGATCAAAGGCATGCACCATCACCAGCCAGCGCATCCTTCAGTTTTTACATATGCTGTCTTTACATTTTTGCTTTGATGAGCTCTGACCTTCTCATTCTTTCAGGCCGTCCATCTGTTTGGTCAGTGGGAAAAAAACGTGGATATGTCAGCAGAGAGAGACTCCTCTAGCAGATCCCACACGGGCACAGTTACAGAAGGATTTTGTTTTTCCTCATTAAACTTAAGTGCTGAAATGATAACTTATTTATAGACCTCTAAATGGCTTTCTAAATGGTGACCAGAATGCATTTTAAAGTAAGATCTAAAGGAATAAAACACCTAAGCACAGACAGGACATATGGCCATTAAATTTATAGGGCCACTGATACATTAAAGCCTTGGCTGTCGTTCATTCTTGTTTTAAGGCCAGTGAAGCTAACCTTGGCTACATGTGGGAATCACCTGGAGACCCTAAAAGACCCTGAAGTCCAAATCCCCAGCTATGAAAACCCCACTGCTTTCCTTGGTCACCTAAATAATCTGGCATACAACCCAGACACTCCCTGTGAGTCTAGCTTTAATGGAAGCACTTTTAGTGTAACTGCAACACAAATGAGCAAATAAAATATGCTCATTATGGAGGAACTCCAGCCTCAGGAACTTGGGTCTTTACCCGCACCTCCTCCTCAGAACTGTCCTGGTCCCTACTTGCCAGTCACTTGTTTGCTAGTGACCCTGTGACTTGGATAAAGACAATTAGCCACTACAGTCTCAAGAACTTGTACAGCAAGTTTCACCACAAGGTCTGGCCTTCAGCTCTGAGAATTCACTCTGGGCTGGGGACTGTGGCTGCCTGGGGCTAGGGTGGGGCTTCTTTCAGGGCCTCCTCACGTGGACTTTCTTCCACAAGCCAGTGAAGCCTTGGCAGCCTCCCTGTTGGTCATCTACAGATCTAAAGATTCCTGACCACACTTGTGTCAACCACAATAACCAAACTCTGTTCCTGACCCAAGATGGATGCAGACCTGGGGAGAGAATGCCCACATTGTTTGATTCTGAGATCAAGAGTAGCTTTCCCAGTGGTAGAGGGAAACCCTTGAATGCCTTTAATATTTCTGCTCGTCCCAGCAGGCTCTTTGCATTCTTCACTGAGCCACAGAAAACCATTGTTTCAGAGAACCTGAAAGCGCCCCCTAGTGTAGACAATCACTTGAGCATCAAAAATTTAAAGACCAGTGGAGAAAATTAGAGACTTGAACTAAGATTTGGGAGTTATGGTCATCATAACAGTGGTATTTGACACATAGAATAAGTTTTTAAAAATGGAATAATAATTACATTACATTATAATATCAAGTATGATAGATAATCAAGCCTTTTTAGTGACTTGAGAGAATACCCGTAATAAATTATGTTGATGAACTTGTAGTATAGAAAAAAAATCTGTGTAAGGGTGTGCCTAAGGAAACATTGAAAAGAAAAGTTCCAAAGTGTCAGCTCTCTTTACACATGGGGGTATAGGTGGTTTTAATTTTTAATCTCTATCTGAAAGACCTATATGAAACATGTAATATATATATTTACATCATGCTGGGATGCTGGGACCTCCGCTAGAGGAGCGTCAGAGCTAGCGCCATCCTAAGAAGACTGCAGAGAAGAGGCAAGGAAAGGGCTAGCTAAACCTAGGAAGAGCAAGAACTGTATAAATTAGGCATAGTGAGTGACTGCCAATTGGGGAACCAGCCAGCCACAGGTGATCTCACAGAGTCACTGGCCTCCCAAGTAAGATCTCCCTCTAGGAACTCCTACTAGAAGCCAGCAGGCAGGGAGGCTGTGATGCAGGGCACATAGATCTGCACTGTGTGGTTCACAGCAGAGTGTAAGAGGAAAATGAAGGGAGGAGGCATATAAAAGATATGCAGAGGTGTGTGTGTGTGTGTATGTTGTGTCTGTGTGGTGTGTGGTATATGTGTGTGAGTATGTGTGGTGTATGTGTGTGAATATGTGTGTGTGTGTGTGATTGTGTGTGTGATATGTGTATGGTGCATGTGTGTGTGTGAGTATGTGTCTGTGTGTGGTGTATGTGTGATTGTGTGTGTGTTATGTGTGTGTGATTGTGTGTATGAGTGTGTGTGTGTGTGTGTGTGTGGAGACACATGTATATGTGCAGGTTCTCAGGGCAGTGCCCAATTCTGAAGACCAGAAAAGGAACCCAGATGTCATGATAGGTCTTATTTCCCTGAGGCAGGGTCTCTCACTAAACCTAGAGCTAGGCTGGCAGCCAGCAAGGCCCAGAGAGCCTCCTGTCTCTGCCTCCCTCTGCCCATTGCTGAAGTTACAAGCATCCGTGCCACCATGTCTAATTATATTTTATTTATTTTATCTGCATTGGTGTGAGGGTGTCAGATCCCCTGGAATCAGAGTTACAGACAGTTGTGAGCTGCCATGTGAGTGCTGTGAATTGAACCCAGGTCCTAACAGTGCTCCTAACCACTGACCCATCTCTCCAGGCCCCTGTTCCTGTTTTTTAAAGTGTGGTTCTGAGAATTTAAACTCAGGTCCTTGTGCCTTGTGTAGCAAGTGATTTTATGTACCAAACCATCTCCCCAGCCCAATAAACAAGTTTTTGAAAAGAATTTGTGAGTGCTTGGGGAATTTATAAGTCCACATTGTAATGGCTCTTAAGGGAGTTCTATTCCACTCTATGTCCCATTTTGAAGATTATCACTGGGCGGGTGAGGTGACTTAGTGGAAAGGTGCTCACTGTGCAAACCCAACAACCTGAGTTAATCTCCAGAGCATTCATAAAGGTAAAAAGAGAGAACAAACTCCTCTATTTACACACCTTGGTGTACACACACACACACACATAATAATCAATAATAATAATACACAATTAACATAAGTAAACCATGCCAGAACTATGACCAGAAATTTGAATCCAAATATCATACACTGTGGGACTGCGTAAGGGTATCCTGGTTCTTGGCTGGGCATGGGCCTAGAACCCTGAGACTCCAAGGGAGAAACGCAGGAGTTTGGCCACGTCCCCAGAACTCAGGGTCCTAACAAGCAGTCCAATCTCCATAGACCTACATTGTTCAGTCACGTAGGCCATTACAGCCCCTCCCAAAGTGCACAGGTAGAGGGTGTAACTACAGGCCTCAGGCCCTAGAGATTTACATACTAATGAAGGTCAGAGGGTGGAGCCAATTAAGCATTGCCCCCAGAACCTCCCCCTTTCTCCCTCCCTACTTAACTCAGGTCTGCCCTGAGTTTAGGGGTACATCCAGATCCATCCACCATCCGCCATGACAATAAACCCTTCTGGAACCAAAGACTTCCTCGTATCATGTGGGTCTTCCGCCGCCAGTAAGCCTTTGGAACCCCAGACCTTTCTCCGGTATGTGGGACCCACTGCGTGGAAGCCTCCAGGCAGCCTCCACTGCGCCGGTCCTGGGCTGCTGCCACATGGGCCCGGGGCTCACCACACACCACACACACCACACACAATACCATACACCACACACACATACACTGCACACAACACACACATACACATACCACACACACCATACCACACACACCACACCATAACCACACACACCAACACCACATACCACATCACACACCACACACACCAAACACACACATACATCACATACACACACAAACACACACACACAAACACACACGACACACACACAACACCAATACATACCACACCACACACACACACACCTCTGCATATCTTTTTTATGCCTCTTCTCCTTCATTTCTCTTCACTCTATGTGGACCACACAGTGCGTTTGTGTGCCGGCATCACAGCCTCCTGCCGCTGGCTTCTATAGAATCCGAGGATCTTACCTGGGAGCCAGTGACTGAGATCACTGTGCTGGCTGTCCACCAACGAACGGTTGTAAATATTCTCTTTTATTTGCCAGTGTAATTGTCCACTGAGACTTGGAGGCCTATTCAGATAAGCTCATCCTTTTTAAGTTCTCTGAACTCTAGCGACTGGTAGCTCAGCTGTCTGGCTCAAACTCTCTTTCAAATGACTGGTTCAAACTTTCTTCTCTCGCTCGATGTAAATTGCCTGCTTGGAGAAAAAACACTGAGTTTCTGAACTCCACTGAACTCAACTCCTCTCTTGCATTCACTCATCTGAACTCAACATCAACTGACTGCAAAACTGCACTGAACTATGTTCAGCTCTCTCTCTCTCTCTCTCTACTCATCTCTCCTCTCTTCTCTCTCTCTCTCTCCTCTCCTCTCCCCTCCTGCTCTTAAGTAGCCTCTCTTTTCACTGCTGTTCTCATGAGAAATAGGCAAATCCTAATTGACTCAAATCTTTGACTCATTCTATCAAATCTTTCTCTGATTCGTCACTTTGTCTGCTCTTCAGTTAGACCTTACTTTCAAATATGGCAGCTTCCTTCTACAGACTAACTTTATTTTCATTGTTTGGGATTAAAGGTGTGCACAAAGGGTATATCTGTATTCTGGCCAGAGGGATTAAAGGTGCATCATTCCAGTTGGATCACACAGACCTAGAAGTTCTTTGGCTATCATCCGTTGCCAGAATAGCCATGTTGCTAAGTTAAAAATTCCTCTACACAAGGTCACTCACTGTAATTAGATCTCCACAATTTTTGCTCTTCCTAGGTCTACATAAACACTAGAAACAGAACTACTAAAATACAACCAAAACTAAAAAAACAAATAAAAAAAAAGTTTGAAAATACCATTGTCAAGTTTTGGGAGAATGGCCATTTGACTTCATGGGCAGCTCCCTGGAAATGCCCAACTCTTCACAGAGAAATGATCATTAACAGGGTTGGAGAGGCGGCTTGGTGTAAGAGCACTTACAGAGGACCCAGGTCCAGTTCCTAGCACACACACAGTGGCTCACAGTTATCTGTAGCTCCAGTTTTAGGGATCTGCCACCCCTTTTGGTCTCCATAGGCTTCTAGGCATACACATGGAACACATATAAACATGGAGATCAAACATTTATACATCTAAATAATATAACTCTTTTTTTTTTTTTTATATTTTTTATTTTAATTTTATTTTTATTTTTTATTTATTTAATTTTATTTTTTTTGGTTTTTGAGACAGGTTCTCTGGTAAGCCTGCTGTCTGGAACCATCTGAAGACCAGGTGGCCCGAACTCGAATCCAAGCTGCCTTGCCTCCCAAGTGCTGGTATAAAGACGGATCACTACCACTTTAATTCTTATATCTTTTCAATGTTATGGATTTTGCTCCATTTTCTTACACGAAATATCTCCACAACAGATTATTTTGATGTTTAGGAGATTCATGGTACGGAAAGAAAACTCGACAATATTGGCCAAGGCATTCTGGGTGATCAGCTGAACCTATCTAAATCTTCTCCAATCTTAGAAGCAGGATTTCATTTGATTTAAGCTGGCCTTAACTAGCAATCCTCCTCCTCAGCCTATAGGTTACTGGGATTTTTGGCAAAAGCCACCACACCTGGCTTTTCTAGAAGCTTCTACATATCGGTCCCATAATACCCAGAGCACATCCTCTATGTTTTCCAGGATACTCCTTCTCATGGTGGTTTGAAGAAAATGAAAATACCTTCCCTATATGTTCTCTGCTTCAAGTTAAGCATTTATTCTTCCCTTGACCATTTCTATTTGTTAAAGTGTTTTTCTCCTCTCCAAACAAGGGTCTCACATATTCAGAGTGTCTCGAAGCCTGTCAGACGCTCTTCCATCCTGACAAGAGCTGACATTGACAGACATGTTGTCTCCTGTGTAGCAGAAAGGCACTGTCTGAGAAGGTGAATGAAGGATATGGGACGGTCAGCAAAGTGGAGAGTGAGGACTGAACCATGGCAGTGGAAACTAGGGGACTGTCATTCAAGCCTTCCTGGAATCTGGGAGTCAATAAAGACTGTGTGTCTAAGCCAGTTCCTCATTGGGTCTGAGACTCTCAAATGAGAGAATCACACTGGCCACATTGGAAAACAAGAGTATCTGGCCTTGAGTTCTGAGTCAACTGTAACTGTGTGGCCTCTATCAGTAATATCATTACTAGGACCCCAGTTTCTCCATTTGTAAAATGTGGATGGCATTAGATATCTTCCTGTTTCAGTTCAGGACTAAGAAAGGTTAATACGTGTAACCTTTAGTTCTGTACCCAGTGACAAGTAGAAAACAGATATAACTTTATTACTTCTGAGCCTGGAGCTAATTCAGACATTCACGCAAGCTGCCACAAAACGTCCTTCCCATCCTGAACTTGCACTGACTTTTTGAGCTCCACCCAGTGTGGGATTTTAAACATTTCCCTGCTTGGTCTCCCCTTTGCTAATTCCTGAGGAATTGTTTAGTAGGAATGCTGACATTTGTGAAGGGACAGTTGCTCTGCTGTCCCCAAGGATGTTTCTGACTTGGGTTATTTTCCACGTTTCATGACCAGGGCAATGGTGGCAGCCGTCCTCTAAAGAAGTCTTTCTCTCCGATGTATGTAAGTTCTTGGGCTGTTTCCCAGAAATGACTTCCCTGAATAATTGTCATAGAAAGTTACACACAGGCCTTCTGTCTGCCACTGAACGGCCCCATACTGAGGTCAGTTCATAGTTCCCAACTTCATTTACCACGGGATGTGTAAAACTGTCTTGGCTTGGAACTAGAAGATTCTAGGATTCAAGGTCAGTTCTACAAGTTTCTAGATTCTTTCTTGGGTTTCAGTGCAGGTTTCTCTGGAGGTATGGAAACACGAAGTGAAAAGATTCATTGACTCATGATTCAGTCAACACGTTTTTAATGAGCCTACTTCACATTCCAGGCCCTATAGCTGGTGAAGTTAAAGAGCCACACACCCGCTCCCGACCTCAAGCAGCTCTTAATGAAAGGGATTAGTGACTTACCTAAAATTCAATGTGTGTAGTAGATAGTGTAATAATAATACTGCTGCAACAGGTAGTGCCTCCCTCAAGTCTCAGTGGCTTCTCACAAAAAAAGAAAAGAAAGAAAGAAGGAAGAAGGAAGAAAGGAAGAAAGAAAGAAAGAAAGAAAGAAAGAAAGAAAGAAAGAAAGAAAGAAAGAAAGAAGGAAGGAAGAAAGAAAGAAAGAAAAGAAAAGAAAATGGAGTGGGGTGGACAGGAAAGGCTACTTTGTGTTCATGTCCAGTATAGATTAGGACACCTTTTTTCTTCCTCCAGCCACACCATGTAGAGTGAATGCGTTGTTGCAGCAGATAAAGAGATGTAGGAGCAGCGCTTTGGTACTCAACTGGGCCCAGGAGTAACACGATCACTTCCACTCATGCTGACCAGAGCTGACCACATGGCCAGCCCTGAACTGATTTTGCTAGAAGCTGAGAAACAGAAGGAAGCTCATAGGTACTCGAGATCATTGTTTCTGTCCCTGCAGGTAAAGCTGTAGCCTCGGTGAGCAAAGCCAGTACATTCATTATGACTCTCCGGATGGAAGGAACAAGTTTGACTTAAGATAAATAGAACAAGAAATCATAGAGATTGCAAGGAGATTTGGAGATTGTCTTATACAATTTGTGTGGTGCGGGAGACACATGCTTGTAACTGTACATGTACAGAGGTCATAGGACATCTGCCAGAGTCATTTCTCTCCTGAACCCAAGGGGACTTAGAGACCTAACTCAGGCTGTCAGACTTCACAGCTAGCGCCTTTGCCTCTGAGCCATATTTATAGCCTGCTTGGGGTATCTTTAATGATCAATTCCTAGAAATACAACTGAGCATAGGGAAGGGCTCAGAATCAGGAAATGGAAAGGCAAAAGGCATTGTCTCGGCCTCTGAAGCACTCTGAGAAGGAAAGAGGGGCTTTCCAGAGATATTTTTTATGGAGTTGAGGGATCCCTGAGCAGGAGACTTGCTTTTTATTAAGGAAGGAGGGAGGAAACTCAAAGTAAATGGGCGCCTAAAGCTTTTCCTTTAAATATATATTTATCTTTCTTTATTTTGTTTTTTAGCTCCAGCCATGGCTCTGATATCTGACAGGTGTAAAAGGAATTGTTGTAAATGTGGAATAAAAAGGCTAAGCCACGCCTGGAGATGATTCTCGATGTGTTAGGTCCCAGAATGGCTCGAGTCTACTTAAATGGCATTTGTTAGTTGCAAGGACCAAATTAGAGTTCTCAGTGTTGGCCAAGATGCTGTACTCCACTTATCAGGCATTTGATGCCCTTGCAGTGACCCCTTGGTTCCTCAGCTGATGGCTCACATGTGATCCACTCCAGGATCTATGTCCTTCTGCCTCATTGGCTCCTTACACACATGCACACACACAACACAGGCCCACACACTACAATACACACACACACACCGTGGTCATTTCAGATGCAAAGGTGAGCTCCGTATGTGGCTGGGACGCTGTTCAGTGAGGGGGTTTGCCTACTGTGCTTGAGTCTCAAGTCCCCGGGTTTGATCCCCCCCCAAACCTGGGAAGAATATGTTCCTTCTAGAGTTTTCATCTTTTCTTTCATTTTGTAATCCTGCTCCGCGTTCTGCTTTTCCTCTCCTGCAGAAAAGCTCTCCCTCCCGCCCCCTCTAGGATTTCAGTTTTCATCTTTTATTTACGTCTGAGTTTCTTTTAGCATTCCCTATGGTGCAGATTTGCCCGGAGGGAAAGTCATCTTTTAAAATATAAGAAATGTTTTTTTTTTGTTTTGTTTGGGACAGGATCTTCTAAGTACCCAGGCTGGCCCCAGGTTCCATCCTCCTGCCTCAGCCTCAGGAGAGTTGTTTTTCTTGCAGTACCTGAGAAGATGTTTTTCCACTGTGATGGTCACCATATTCTGCCACCTTTCTAATCTTAAGCTCCCGAGTGTTGTCCTTTCTGGACAAGCTCTCTGGTTGTTCTTTGTCACATCAAGTCCTGCAGCTTGTTCACGTGGGGCAACAGGCCCTGCTCGGGTTAAGAGCACTAACTGCTCTTCCAGAGGTCCTGAGTTCAATTCCCAGCAACTACATGGTGACTCACAGCCATCTGTAATGGGGTCTGATGCCCTCTTCTGTTGTATCTGAAGACAGCAACAGTGTACTCATATACATAAAATAAAGAAATCTTTTTAAAAAAAAAAAAGAGGAGAGAAGGAGGGAGGGAGAGAAAAAGAGGACTCAATATAAGATGTATGATAAGCCCCTCCCCCAATTTAGAACCCATCTAATACTTTGGTATAGAGCCCAGGGCCCTTCAAAGCATGCTAGTCTACATTGAACTATGCCCTCAGACCCTTCATGCCAGTGTCTTCACAAGTGCTTGCTTTCTTAGTGTTTTCAGTTATGAGGACTGGGAGTCAAAGTTAGAGAATCATTAGAGTGAGGTGTTGTTCTCCCTCTCTTTTTGTTTTCTGTTTCTGAGAGACTGTTTCCTGTCAAGTCCAGCTTGCATGACTTCTTGCCCCGCTGATGCCACCTATAAGTGGACTCAAGAAAACAAAAAGCTTTCAGGACTTACTCAGTGGCTGTAGCTTGTAGCTTCTGTGCCCAGCCACCCAGGGTGTCCTTCACTTCTCCACGCCCACTCATCACAGCCCTAGGCCTTCCAAATTCTTCTGGCCCAGGAGGCATGAGGCAGCCACATACCCCATAGGCCTGTTTACACATGCTTGAATGTTCTCCCAAGAGTCTTCTCACTGCATGAGACAAGGGCAAAACCACTGCAGTTTGTGATGCTTCTCAAAGGAAGCCACTGGTCTCCTGTGGCTGTTTAAATTTAATAACAATTTAAATTTTTAAAAAAAATCTGTCAATCATGCTGCCTTTCGTGCTCAGTGACCAGGAACAGCTAGAAGCTACTACCTTAGAAAGAATGGGTATGGGATGGTCACATCCATCATGGGGGAGTACTTGATACCAACTAGTAAATGGAGGGAAGCTATCATATATCGTATATTGAGTCCTCTTTCTCTCCCTCCCTCCTTCCTTCCCTCTCTTCATTCTCTCTTCCTTTTCTCTCTTCACATAAAAGCACTACAAATCAATCATGTGAGTGCCAGGCTCACCCATCACTTTCCAAAGTCCCCAGCTCTAAGCAGTGCAGTTGGAATCAGTGCCCGTTTCAGTACCTCACGAGGGGCTTACACTTCTGTAAAGTTCTGTCTTTTCTCTGTGTTTAGCCACAGGAGTGTGCGTGCGCTCGGTGTGCCTGATGGGGTGTCCAACAAGCACGAGCTGAACGGCGACACATCCACCTCCATTAGGAGGAGGAAAGGAAGCGCCGCGCGGTGGTGTGGCCAGCCTTTAATCCATCACTTGGAGGCAGAGGCAGTGGATTTCTGAGTCGAGGCCAGCCTGGTCTACAGAGTGAGTTCCCGGACAGCCAGGTACACAGAGAACCTGTCTCGAAAACCAAAAAAAAAAAAAAAAAGGGGAGAGAAGGAAGTTCTGAGAGCATGCTACTTCCATGGGTGCAGCAAGTTCCAAAATTCCAAACAGACCTATCCAGCCCTTCCCAGCTGTCATCACGTGTCACGACCTCTGATGGGAAGAGTCATTCAAAGGGCTTATGACTTTCTCCCTCAAGATAAAAGGAACAGAATTGTTAAAAATAATGAAAACTGAAAAGAAAAAGGCATTTATTCCTCAACACGAAGGCTGACACAGGTCGTACTCTAGGGTTTTTCCTTTCCAATCTTTCAATAGAGTGGTTTGTTTTTTTTTCCCCTAAGAGTTGTAAAGTTGCTTTTGAAAATGAACTTTCCAGAAAGTGACTTAGGTCCAAAGCTTTCTTCTTTCTTTTCCTAGTCTTATCAAAAAGTCTTTAGCTCTACAAACACCAGGTCAGTCTTCAGTTCGTGGACACTTGGCTCACTGCTCACATGTGCCAGTGAAGTTCTGAAGGCTGTGTTCTCCACACGTTCTGCATGGACGCCTCACTCAAAGATGATGTCTTAGGAAATGGGGCTTTGGAGGCCATTAGACCAGGAGAGTGGGGGCCAACGAAATACAGCTGAGAAGATTCGAGTTCCTCCCTTCCACTAGTTAAAGACACTGAAAAAATGGGCCTCGATGAACCAGCGAGGGGTAAAAACTGAGGGCTTAAAACTAGAAATTGTCTGTGTGTAAGAGAAGTCCAGCCACAGCTCTGTGTTTGCCTAGCAAGATGGGAGTTGGGAGTTGACTAGGGGCAAAAAAAAAAAAAAAAAGAAAGACAAGAAAAAGAAGTACACATATTTACTTCAGAGCATGTACAGATGCGGTTGGAGTATTTGCTGAATGGCATGGGAATTCTAAGTGAAAAAGTAAAAGTAAAAACTTGATCAGAGCTGATAAACAGAGGACCTGAGGGTCTGTGAAGTCTTAAGATAAGGATGGTGGTTAAAATTCCTTCCCAGGGGAGATGTAAGCAACAGCTACCCCATCTCCTTAGATAAGGGTTCTCTTCAGTGGTGTGGGTGCTCCTCCAACAGCAGGCCAAACCTGGAAAGCCTTTACCCTGCAGGCATGAGGCCCGCCTCTCTCCCTGGCTTATATACTTGAGCCCCTCCCTGAGGCCATATACAATTAAGTCAGAGTAGCGGTTAAAGACCGGGAGTGTCCTATTCCTCAAGTGAGGGCTCATGACTCTCCCCACCCCAAGGTGGTTGTAAACAGTCAACAAGCCCATCTAAGAGGATCCTTTTGCAGTTGGACCTGTCCCACCCAAGATGGTGTTTACTTGTCTCAGAGACAGTCTGAGGACACTTAACCACTGTCAGGGCTTTAGGTACTCAGAAATCTGACAGAGGGCCACTGAGATGGCTCAAGCTGTAAGGGCGCTTGCTACTAAAACTGAAATCCTGAGTTTGATTCCCAGAACTCACACAGTGGAAGGAGCAAACTGACAGGAAGTTGTTCTCTGACCTCTGTGAGTTTATGGAAAACTTCTTTCTTCTCTAGTAAATAAGTAAATGAGAGTGAGGGGGGAGGGGAGGGGGAAGGAGAGGGGGAGAGAGGGGGAGAGAAAGGCTACGATGAGTTTGTAATACATTTACACTACTGTGCAACGAAATAACTACACACAGTTGGTAGCTGCAGCAAACAGCTTTTGTATCTCAAGAACTAGAAACTAGCGTGTTTGAAATCTTTGAAGAGATAAACAGTTCCCCAAGCCTAAGGGGAGAGCCGAACAGTATGAGAATAGACAAGGCTTGAAAACATCCCCAAATTCATTTACATAGAAATTCTAGGAAAGATGTAAACAATGTTCGAAATAAAAGGAGCCCATAAAGTCAGAAACGGGAAAGGAAAGGGAGTCGATCCTTTCCAGGTGGTCTTCTGTTCACGACATCCGCTAGCCTTCTGCGAGCCGGGTGCTACGGCACACTTAGCAAGTCTACAAACCTACTAGATCTGGGTGTGCATCAGCTTTTTGAAGCTTTGTACTCTTTGTGTGTTTCTTTGCCCTCCCCCTTTTTTTGAGACAAGGTTTCTTATTGTGTATGTAGCTCAGGCTAGCCTGGAATGCACAGGCAGAGCATTTTTGATGGATCCGAGGAGCAGTCATCTTCAGGATAGTCATGAAATAATAATACTGTTAACATAGAAACTAAGATATATTCTGAGTTTAGGCCAGCCTGGTCTCAAGTGAGTTCCAGACAGCCAGGGCTATACAGGGAAAACCTTGTCTCGAAAAAACCCAAAAAAAAAAAAAAAAAAAAAAAAAAAAAAAAATAAGGAAACTAAGTATTCTGTGGCTCATTCCGTGGCTCTCAATGGCGTGCCAACGTCAATCATTTTGTGGCTGGGGTATTGAGCTTGCAGTCATTATTTTCAAATGTCTAGACAGTTGTCAGGGAATTCAATCAGTGTTAAATGGAGCAGGCTGAATACTTTGACCAGCGTTCAGAATGATCCTAAGAACCTGTAGTCCTCACTGCGACTTAATGTCTACATTATGATCACCGTTCAACAGGTCAGAGAACTACGTCATAGTCATTCTAGCGGAAGCATGGTGCATGCAGACACGTGCTAGAAGTAGCTGAGAGTTCCATCCATCACCGCAGAGAAAGTAAGTCATGGCTAGCATTAGCTTCGAACTCAACCCCACGTGACATTCTTCAACAAGGCACACCCTCTAAAATATCCTATAGTGCCACTCTTTAGATCTATAGGGGTCATTTATTCAAACAATCACAGATCGACTCAAAACAAAGAAACAAAGAAACAAATGGAAAAAAAAAAAAACAAGATAAAATAAAATAGCAACGTCTGAGGAATAACACCCAAGATGGTTCTTTGTCCTATTCATTCTGTATATCTCCTACATAACCTGCACACATTCACAATCACCTGGCAATTATGTAAAAGAACCTGCATCTCCCTCCAGAGTTACCAACAAATGTAGATGTATTCACTGTTACACATTACTGTAATCTTCTGAGTCCGTGTGCACACACATGTACAAACCCGGATACTCCACGCTACTAGATTAGTCCATTAACTTTTAGAAGAATCATAGTGCTTGTTACAGGGGTCCCAACTCACGAAAACCTTAAAATGTACACCATTGTTTCTTTTCCTTTCACTTAAATGTTCTTCCTAGGTAGCAATTTCAAGATTTCAATAATCTTCTACTCCCTGACCACATCAGAATTGACCAGTGTACATCCTTTTAATAAAAGTAAATA
Source organism: Mastomys natalensis (assembly GCA_021653895.1). Lineage (NCBI taxonomy): Eukaryota > Metazoa > Chordata > Mammalia > Rodentia > Muridae > Mastomys > Mastomys natalensis. The sequence continues at coordinate 2,429,933 of JAJTUV010000391.1, forward strand.
ACAATTCTTAGTTAATTAATCACTTACTTTGTTTTTCAATACATTAGAAGTCTCTGCTTTAAGTGTCAATGTTGCATGTCACTGTTTAAATTTGCTTTATTCCTTAGGTTTTGTTGTGTTGTTGTTGTTCTAGTAATTTGAGACAGTCTCTTGAATAGTTCTTTACCTCTGACATTCAACTCAAATGTGCCTATTAGGATCAAGTGCCACAGTTTAGGTAGTCTTAAAAGTGCTTAATAATTATATTTAATTTGCCCTCCTAAAGTGTCCATGCCTGTAATCTCAGAATCAAGGAAGCAGAGGCAGGAGGATTGCCTCAATTTAAAAATAAAATACAGACAGACTGCTCTCCTAGAAGGTTATGCCAACTATGCTCCAATCACCCTGTCTTCTCACTCACTCCCTTACACTACAGAGTTTTATCAGCTAAAAGTGATTTGTTTGTTTTTAGATGGAGTCTATGTTGCCCAAGATGGTCTTCTACTCTAGCTTAATTGATCCTCTGTTTCAGTCTTCTAAGTAGCTAGGCCCATAGGTATACACCGCCAAGCTTGGCTCCACTGAGTTCTCTGCCTCTGGTAACACACATAATGCTTCTTTGTTATGAAGGCCAATTGTAAAACAACAGACCTTGAAAACACAACACAAACCCTCAGGTAGCACATGACACAAATACTAGCACTTGAGGGATGAAGCAAAGGAATCTTGAGTTTGAAACTAGCCTGGATGATGTAGAAATATCTGATCTCATCAGCAAAACTAAACAGAAAGTAAAATCCCCTCGCCACACAATTATGGTTTAATATCACTACTTTCCAGCTTTTTAAAATCTAAATATTTTCTGTAAAATTGTCATTGACTATGCTTCAAAAACTCGAGTTTCAGTTTTTGCCAAGTCTAAGCTAAAAAAAAAAAAGTGGCATCTCATTTTAATTTGTCATATTGGCTGCATATATTTTTCTCAGCGTCTCGATGGCTTTTCGTGTATTTGTAGTGTTCTGAATGCTGACGCGGTCAGATTTAGAAACCTCATTCTTTTACCTTATTGTGGTTCTTTACCATGTCTTCCAATGGGGCCAGAAGTGTTTAATCGCATTGAAAATGAAGATCATGGACTTGTTTGCTGTGCCTCAGTTAATAGAGTCGATAGAGCTTAGCATGCATAAAAACCCTGGGTTCAATCCCCAGTACCGCACAAACAAAACGTAGTGAAGCAACTGTTAGTGGAGTCAGCAGGATCAGAAGTTCAATGCTATCCTCTGCTGCACAGCAATCTACAAGCATTTGGTAGATACTTATTGATATCTGCTTGGTGTGTGTGTGTGTGGTGTGTGTGGTGTGTGTGTGTGTTGTGATAGAGATGGACCATAGATGACCCTCCCATTGGGAGGGAAAGAAGTTGACTATGAGCTGGTGTAGATACCCAGAGAGCTTCATCTGAAGAAAGTGCAGGCAGGAATAGCTTCCTATAGGAGGAGGCGCCTGAGCTGGACCTAAGTGATCAGGCTGGACCTAAGTGACCAGGCTGTCGTGGGACATGTGGATATGAAAAAAGAAGACACAGCAGAGGGCATCCTGAAGATATTCACTGTCACATTCTTTGCAGGACAGGGGCAAGGAGACACTGTGGGGTACTGGCCAGAATACTTATCCTTAAAATATTGGCAAATATGAGTTTTTTCCACCTTGCAAAGACAGCTAGGTTAAAAGAGGCCACTTGAAGGTATTTGACCTCCAGTCTCCAAACTGAAGTGTTCATTTAAGTCATAATCACATTTGCAATAGGAATGTAAATCAAAGCAGGGCACAGAATGGAGGAATCTGTCCCTTTGGAAGGCTTGTCCTTGGGGTAATAGAATTTGCATTCAAATAATATGGGCCAGGACCAAGGTAGCTCTTGCAACTGGAGAAGAGCCTTCTGACACTCTCCAGGGTCTTATGCAATGAGGACAGTATGCCAAGTTGTTTTGACAGTAATGGGCTCACTGAGGACAGAGCAAAATGTTGGGGCCTTCGGAACTTAGTCCATTTAAATGTGTGTTCCATCCTTCCGGGCATGTCTATCTTCTAGTCATGGTCTGGAGCCCAGCAGCTCACCAATGCCAGAGATCTGATGCCCCCTTCTGGCCCATTTGGAATCCACACACATGAGTATACACACAAACACACAATTAAAAATAAAAGAAGTCAAAACTGTCCTAGAATCATAAGACAAACCTCATAGTTCCCTTGGGTCACAGCCTCAGATGTGGCATTCTTGGTTATAAGTTTGCACTTCTGTGCCCTTTGCAACCACTGGGGCACTCTCTATCCCTATGGACTCGTTTCTTTCATTTAAGAGTATGTGCTTGTGTGTGTGGTGTGCGTGTGGTGGTGTGTTGCACCTTCAGAGGCCAGAAGAGGGCATTCAATTCCTTAGATTATAGGTGGTTGTGAACCGTATGCCAAGGATGTTGGGACCCAAACTTGTTGACTTATGTGTGTGTGGTGCGCATGCATGTATGTGCATGAGTGGAGGTCAGAGAAGGCCAACTGTTTAGCTCCTTCCTTAGTCTTTTAACTGAACCTGGAGCTAGACTAGCAGTCAGCAAGTCTAATAATCCTCCTGTCTCTGTACCTACACAGAGCTGGGGTCACAAGCACATGTTACCACACCTGGCTTTTTACGTGGTCCCTGGGGACTGGAACCAATTTACAATGTCTTGGGTAAGAATCCGTCTTACCCACTAAGCCGTCTTCCCAGCCCTTGATAATGCTTTTAAGGCCAGTCCATATAATAGGTATCAGCATTTCATTGCTCTTAATGACCAGGTGGTGACACTGTCCTGAGTAAACTCACTCCATCTTATTTACTAACGCACCAACCGAAGGACAAGTAAGTAGGTTGTTTCCACTGGGGAAGGGGCATTCATTACAAAGCATTTTCCTATGAACATCTTTCTTATTTCTTGATAGCATGAAGATGATAAAGGAGAGACCTTTCTCCTGGATGAGAAAGGCTTAAAAGTACACACATACACAGATACACAGACAGTTGGACAGACAGACAGACAGACAGACAGACACACACACACACACACACACACACACACACACACACACTCACACACAGACACAGAGGTCTGGGAGGAGTTGCCTGAGGATGGTATGTTTAAGTAAGTAAAGAGAAATACAAGAGGTTGGTGTGGGTGGTGGTACTAATGAAGGAAAGACCAGCTCTGTGGCCTCTGAGCTCCTATGCTTCTGGGTCATGCTGGCCCAAGTCAAAGGCAGCATTCCTATGAGCTATTTATAATTAATCACAACATAGACAGGGCACAAGTGCTTTGGCACTTTCTTTAGAATACGTTTCTCTAGACTTTTCTGTTCATGTTAGGTTTCATAGGATTTTATGGTGGCTGGTAAGTAGTGTGTGTTTTGTTTAGAAATCTGACTTCTGGCCTTGATCATCTGCACACCCCCACAGCTTGCCAGGCAGGCCTCTCTCTACAGTCCCAGTGAAATCTAAGACCACAGTTCCTTCCCCGAGGGCCAGGGTCATGGGCCAGAGTGATGTCATACTGGACATAGACCAGAACTGCCCTGCTCCTGGCAGTGCCCTTCCCACTACGCTTGTCCAATTGCGTTTTCTCCTGGTAATGTCATGTGTATTTTATCTCATGTTTTCTCTCTTTGTCACTGTTTTATCAGCTGTCCAATTTAGTTTATAAAGTACAAGAAAATGAGACAGGATTATGAACAAATAGGAGAACAGCAATCTGGGGTTGGTAGACATTGTAATTGATTAGGTTTCATTGGGTCTTTGGGGAAATGGATTTCCGGTCATATGAGGTTCCAGTCATATGTCAGGTAGACTCATTCATATATTCAGAACCAATAGCCTGTTGAATAAAACAAAACAAGGGACTGTGGGGACATTGGGTTTTAGTGATCTAGTTTTCTGCAACTGAAGAGACTTCCATCCTATGGACAGTGATCACCTTCCACCTCAAATTACAAATGCTGAAATGAGTGTTCAAATTTTCAGCCTCCCTTGCAGAGATGCATATGCTGATGGCAAATGCCAGTCCTCAAACTCTGACCAGAGCTCAGAGGTGACAAGAATCAGGAGCTGTGGCAGCTGTTTAGAGAGAGAGGGCAGATGCTGGGCCAGTTCAAAATGCCTATAGCAAGGTCAGCATGGCGGTGTCTACGGTCCACACTATACTCTGTGGCTAGGGTAGTGGTGTGGGCTCCTCAGAAGCAAGTCTGACATTGTTCCTGGCCACAGAAGTCCCTTCATGGACGTGTCTATTTGGTTTGTGTAGGTGAAAGAGGGAGGAGGAGGAAACAAGTTCTTCATGAATTGGCAATTGTCCACCTGGCACTGAATGATGGAATGCATGCTACATTGCCAGGAATGATCTTGTTTCCCATAGATGCCTACTGGGCTATGGACTTGCTGTGGTCAACTTCTAGTTCTGAAAGATTAGCAAGTCCCAATCAAGCCCTTAAGGTCCCTTCCATTGAGGCTGGGCATGGTGTACAAAAGCACTTGGGAGGCTGAAGCAGAACTGTCACTCATTCAAGGTCAGACTGAGCTACAGAAAAAAAAAAAAAAGAGAAGAACATGGAAGGCAGGGTTAGAGGTGGCTCAGCAGTTAGGAGCACTGGATGCCTCTTTCAGAGGACCTGGGTTCTATGCCCAGCATCCATATGGTGACTCACTGCTACTGTCTATAATCTCAGATCCAAGACATCTGATGGCTTCTTTAGCCTCCTTGGGTCCAGATATGCAGGTGGTACACAAACATACATACAGGAAAGCATTCGCCCACATTTTAAAAATACCAGTTTTTAAAACAAACAATTGAGGGGCCAGGGAGACAGCCATGGAGAAAGCACTGGTCATGCCAGTGACTGAGATTTGGCTCTTCACAACCAACATAATGTCAGCTTGGCATGGTGGCATGCCTGTAATTCCAGTGCTGGGAACGGCAAGGGACAAAGGGTCCTCAGAGCAAGCTTCTTGCTAGACTAGCTGTCTCAGTGAGCTCTGAGTCCGGATGAGAGATCCGGCCTCATTGAATAAGGTGGAGATTGATCAAGAAAGATTCCTGTTACCAGTGTCAAACTCAGGCCTCCACATGGACATGTACACATGTGCTCACATGTGTATGCCCACATACACACAAACATATATACATATTACACAAATAAACATGAAAAAACCAGTGGGGAAAATTGCCTTTCACTAACAAAATGGATGGCACTCTAGCTGGGGCAAAGGTCTATGAGTACTCTTTCACTGTGATCTGTGAGTTCTGGGACAGTTCAGATTATGACTTAGTACCTCTCACAGACTATGTGAGGAAGCTGTCACCTTGCATTGCTCCAGGGGCAGCATTCAGGGTGTTGTCTAGGAGAAATAGAGACGGGGAGAATGGTCATGGGGCCAGTTGTCTGGGATAGTCTGTAACTTAGACCAGGCAGGGGTGGGGCAGGAGAGATGCACCTACACCCCTGCAAGGAGGGAGGAGGTGTGTTCATCCACACTGGAAGCTGAATGTTAGCAGAGAAAACTACACAGAATGCCTATGCCAAGACTGTCAGCCAACAGAGGACATCAGGACCCAGGCTAAGAAGAACCCAATCTACTATCTACTTATGAGCCCTACTTTCAAGCACCTGTGAAGCCTCAGAGTTCTGGTACACAGAAGAGAGAGGTGGAGAGAGAAAGTTCAGGAAGAATCTGGGTCTCTAGAAGTAACTAGGATAAAAGAGAAAAGCTAAAAGACTGATCAATTCATAGGTTGAAGCTATCTCCCCAATTAGATAGCGTGATCGTTTGACTGTGGACATGTAGAATCACATGGGAAGGAGGTCTCAAAGAGAAATTGTCTAGATTAGTTTGACCTGTGTGGGTACATGAGGGACTTTCTTAACTGGGTTGAGGACCCTGTGCTGAGTGAAAAAGAGAATGCTAGGTGGCCATGCATGCATTTGTTGCTTTTCTTTTTTCTGACTGCAGACGTAATATGACCAGTTCCTGTTGCCCTGACTTCGAAGCAACAATGGGTTGTGAACCAAATGAACTTTGTCCCCTATGTTGCTTTTGTCAAGTGGTGAATTTTTTTTTTTTTTTAATCACAGCAACAGGAAAGTAACTAAGACAGATAGGCTCTGGTGATGGAGCCTCTGGGAGGGAACAGGTCGGATGAGTTTGTAGGGTAAAGGGTCTCTCATGATAGTCTGAGGGGCCTTAAAAGAAAAGGAAGAGACAGGCAGGATGGCTTCTCTCTGACATTTAGGGAAGCTCTGAGAAGGCTGCAGTTTGCAGGGACCAATCAGCCAGCATCTTGGTTCTATACTTCCTACCCTGCAGAACGATGAGAAACCAGTGTCTATCCTTCAGTCACCCAGCTTAGTATTTTGGCTACAGCAGCCTCTGAGAACCCAGACAACTACATATCCACTAAAAAGCCTATCTTAAATTTTAAAATATTTTTGTGTATGTGCATCTAAGTGCAAGTGCGTACGGAAGGCCAGGGGTGTTAGATCCCCTGGTACTGGAGTTACAGGTTGTAAGACCACCCAATATGGATGTTGGGAATAGAACTTGGACTGGCTAAAAGAGCAGCATGTACTGCTAACCGCTGAGCCACCTCTCCAGGCCCTGAGAGGCTATCTTAAAGATCTGTTTTTATGGATGTGGGAAGAGGGCATCAGAATGTCTGGAGACTGAGTTAAAGGAAGTTGTGAGCCACATGCTGTGGGTGCTGGAAACTGAACTGAGTCCTCTGGAAGGGCAGCAAGAGGTCTTAGCCATCGAGTCATCTCTCCATCCCCATGAGAGGGACATTTTAATAAATAGATTTGGTTATCAGCACCATTTGAATAGATTTATATATAAATAAGAATAGCATATAAATCAACTACTGGGGACAACTGGGGTGAACACAACCCAGAAATGTCTATAATGAGAGTTCTGTGTAAAGATAGCTACTCCAGAGTCTAGCTATACACGTCTTTCATTTAGACCTCAATTCTAAAAGACGATGCGTCTCTGCCCAATATCTAGTTCTTTTCTGTGGTACCCACATCCATCCAACTACCATCCAGAAACAGTCCTGCCGTTAGCTTCTCCCTCTGAGCATCTGCCAGTCAAGGAGCTGACTATTCATCACTCCTTCCTGAGAAATAGGTATAAGAGATGGCAACTCACCTCTGCTTCTGTCTGAGAACCTTTGCTGCCATCTCCGAAGGGGTCTTTCTATGTTTGTCCTCTGGTTTGGAAGGCTTGGAGCAGCCAGGATTTGGCAGTGGTCAGAAATGAAGACTGACCCTTGAAAGTTTCTGGGAGGGTGGGAAAGAGACTGGTGTTTCCAGGGGAGGTTGCCAATTGTGTCTACATAATCAACCCCCTTTGGCCCCCACCATTCAGCATAATTGAATTTTAGGGCTAGCTCAGCTGTTTAGATGGTTCAGCAATTAAGAGTACTTGCGGCTCTTTCAGAGAACCCGAGTTTGGTTCCCAACACCATTCTTAGGTGGTTCCTATCTCTAATTCCAGTTTCTTGACATTTTCTTTTAGCCTTCAAGGGTAACTTCGCTTATGTGCGCTGAAGCACAGGAGCACAGTCACACAATTAAAAATAAAATAAAAGCGGGCAGTGGTGGCGCACACCTTTAATCCCAGCACTTGGGAGGCAGAGGGCAGGTGGATTTCTGAGTTCGAGGCCAGCCTGGTCTACAGAGTGAGTTCCAGGACAGCCAGGGCTACACAGAGAAACCCTGTCTTGAAAAACCAAAAATGAATAAATAAAATAAAATAGCCCTAAACTTTGGCAGTAGAGAATATCATGCAGAATACAGGCATTTTCTAACCTCTTGTTGCAAAATGTGCAGACTTAGCTTTTTTTTTTTTGGTTTTCGAGACAGGGTTTCTCTGTGTAGCCCGGCTGTCCTGGAACTCACTTTTTAGACCAGAGTGGTCTTGAACTCAGAATCCGCTGCACTCTGCCTCAAGTGCTGGATTAAAGGGTGCGCACCACAAGCCCGGCACAGACTTAGCTTAAGAAAAGGAAGCACATGCTCTCTCCAGCCCCTTTCCTCCTTTTTCTTTCAGCCAGAAATGTGGTATCTATAATAGTGGCACTAGTGTGCCATTTAAAACTGATAGCCATGTGATGGAGCTAACGACAGAAGAGTACACTAGTGGGTCCAGCAACTGTGTTTGTAAGAGTAAATACGTCGCTCACACCTTCTTGATTGGAGCAGAATTGGTATGTAAAATACATATAAACACATCTACAATGTGCTGGAGCCTAACGGCTTGGTGGTCAGCAATGGTAAAATTATACATAGGGCAAATTGTTTCTGCACTACTCTGGAAGATAGGCCACCTATTAAAACCATAGCATCAGAGTCAGTGCGCAGGATGCAGAATGTGACTGTCAGTCCTTGTCACTTTCACAATGTCCTATGAAATGAGGTGAACTAAAGCCAGAGACAGGAAGGAATCATGCTTTGCTCTGGAGTTGGCAGTTGGTAGCCTGTTCTTGGAGTAGATTACCCTCTTCGAGCACTGAAAAGTGCCAAGTCTTTAGTCCTCCGAAGTGCAGCTATCAATAGCAATGGGAAGACACCAGACCAGGGCAGCTAGTAAGGCTTTCCAGTCAAAATGTGTGACTTTCACAGCTTCCAAGCCAGCTCTGGGGGCAGCCTGTCAACCTAAGTTTTCAGGAGGCACCACTTCTAAATTGAAGAGGCACAGCTAGAGGACCTGGGATGAAACCAAGACCAGATCTTTGGCTGTGAATAATTCCAAAGCTTCATGTCCCAGAACTATGAAAGTAGTTGGATGGGCCTCCAAGTCTTCCCCAAGAGTAGGCAAGCTAGAAAAGCTACTGTGGGCCCAGGGCCACTCTTTAGGAATCTCATTCTGAATGTGACCATGGAAAGACAGGAATCGCTCCAGGGGCAGGATTGGACTGTCAGGTGTTGTTCAAGGGACTGGCCACTGCCAGAGAGAGAGAGAGAGAGAGAGAGAGAGAGAGAGAGAGAGAGAGAGAGAGAGAGAGAGAGAGAGATCTGTTGTTCCTGTGAGGTGGTGGGACTGTGGGATCCCAGGCTGCTTGCTTGCCCACCCATATATTCAATGGCTGCTTTCTGTGTCTACAGTGCTACTTACAAATTATGTGAGAACTTACTAGCTTTTAAGTTATCAGAGCCTAAAAAACAAACAACAAAAATCCACACATACCACCTTTAATCCCAGCACCCAGGAAGCAGAGGCAGGTGGATCTCTGTGAATCTGAAGCCAACCTGGTCTACAAAGCAAGTCCAGGACAGCCAGGACTGGCACAGAGAGAAACCATGTCTTGGAAAAAGAAACCTAGACACATCAAAAGAAGCCTGAAAGTCAGGTGTTGTTCAAGGGACTGGCCACTGCCAGAGAGAGAGAGAGAGAAGAGAGAGAAGAGAAGAGAGAGAGAGAGAAGAGAGAATTTTCTTTAGTCATACGACATGATGACATTTAGTTTATGTTGTTCTCATGGAAAGAAGAGACTACATGGGGCCAAGGGGTTCATTGCTCCTCAAATTCTTTCTCAGAAAGAGACCACTTGAAATTTAGTTATGCATACTGTTTTCTCCCCACCCCCCACCCCAGGGTCTCAACTGTCTCTAGCTGGCCCAGAACTTACTATGTAGATCAGGCTGGCACTGAATTCATAGAGATTTGTTCACCTCTGCCTCCTGAGCGCTGAGATTGAAAGCATTCTAACATTTGATCTAGGGATTGAGGCCTCAGGCTTGACAGTAAATGCCAGTACTCACTGAGCCATCTCACCAGGGACTCCTGTCAGGTGGTCCGCTGCCCTTAAACTTGTTATGTAGAGAAGGGACATTGACCTCCGGATCCTTCTGCTTCTACTTCCTGGACTGACCTCAGGGCTTTGTGCGTGCTCTGCAAGCACCTTACCAACTGAGCTTACATCCTTAGCCCCAGCATATGGTTTCTTGGCATAAAAACTATCCCCTTGAACTAGATATGACCCTGGGATTAAGGATACAGGTCTTGCTTTTCTCCTCCCCATCCTGTTATGCTATCTAGCACCGGAATGTGTCTGGAGATCAAGGCAGAAGCTGCATTCTGAGGATGGGAGAGCAAGCTGGGGTAACCTGAGATCCTGTTGATCACCGAGTCACTCAGCAACCCTGTAGGACAAAGGGTAGGGCTTTGTGCAAAACTACTGCTTTCACAATAGCAGAACCCAATTCTAGTCTAAAATTGGACCCCTAAAGTGAATGCTAAGGCCAAATACTGCATGAGAAATCATAACCAGAGGGAAGGGGAGACGGATGGACAGCATCGAGTTGATAAGGGTAGGGGGTACACATCAGACATACAAATAAAAATGTTGACAAATAATAGTGTTGCATAGCTTGAATGCTTTTATATTGATCAAGTTGTTTTTCAGTAGAGTCCCTGACAACAAGTCAGAAAGAGAAACATTCCAAATTTACAGGAAAACATATTGCTGATTAACCAAAGATAACTTTACAAAATATGGCTTAGCACAATCTTATGGTTGCTCTAGTGGTACAAGAGCTATCAAGGAATCGACATAGCTATCATCAGTCTTCGAGGTTTGATTGCTCAGGCTGAGGTCACAAGGGACTTGGCCATCTTTTCTAGGTCTGCTCTAGGATGGCATGTAAGGACCAGGAGGGTGGATATCTTTATCTTTGTAACTCCACAGTGAGAAGGACTGAGACAACCGGGTGTTTCTCTGTGTCAACTCTTCAGATTTGGTTAAGGTTAAATTCTGTTTCCCTGAAACATAACTGTGAGCTCACCTAGTCCACACAGTGCTTTTCAACAGAAACAAACAGAAACTGGCTGAGGGCTGAGGCCCAGGTCTGATCTAAGTCCACCAATTTTTCCCTTCTGATGCCACCTCTTTGTTGTCTTAGGAGGATGAAGAGGCTACTTACTGCCCCCCAAATGAGAATTCTTAAGAATAAAGGTGTGCAGGGGGTTGGGGGTAGGGGAGAGGGCCAACCATGAACAGTGGTGAGAGAACTTATACAAGCCTCAGAGCATATTTAAGTCCCATGGGACCTTGGGAGGAAACTAAAAATACCGCTACACGTTTGAGATCCATTCACCCTGCCGCCCTACCCCTCAAGGAACTTCACTTAATTTTTCTCTCTGGAAAATCAACACATCATGTGTGGGTTCTAGAGAGTGGTACCAGCAGGAAACCCACCAGATGAAGGAAGTACATTGGGGTGTCTAATCTGTCCTTTGGGAAGGTGCTGGAATGTAGGATATAAATATCTTCTCCATTCACAACTAGCCAAATTCCCCAGGCAAAACATTTAGCCTGATGCTGATGCAATTCTTAGGATGAGACACAGCATCTTAAAAGCAACTGTGGAAGTGTGGATGCAGGAAAACAAGAGCTCGGAGCTTTGGTTTTTAATTGGTAATATTACCCAGTTCACTTGGACACTCTACTCTTAGGGGTTATTTTCTTGTCTTGTCCTCCCCAAGATCCCATGGACTTTCTTTCTGGCAACGACTGCTGTGTCTGGGACGGCTGGCGGCCCCATACAATGGCAGAGAGAGGCCAGCTGCAGCTCTTTCAAGCTTCACAGATATATTAAGTGTAACAGTAGCATTTTCACGACCACACTCGACAGCCTGTTTCCAGAAAAATAATAAAACAATCTCCAAGGACATTCAGACTCTGCAAGTGCTCTGCACACAGGGCGGTGATAAACATTTCCATCAAACAACGATGGTTTGTTAAACAGCCTGGTGCCACTGAAATGTACCCAGCACTCTCTCTACCCCTCCTCCTTTTGGTGCTTTAATGAGGGCATTCTCAGAATCCAGGTTGAATAAAGGTATCAGTTCTCTGTCTTCTGTGCTTTCCCCCTCTACAACACTGTTCTATGAAAACCTGGTGGGTTCCACTTGTCTGATGCGCTTGGGGCCAACCAAAGAAGTCAACCTTCTAGGTCTTCAGTGGCATTGGTTTATATATTCCAGAGGCTGGAAATTAGTTTCCATAGTGTGATCTAATTCTGTTCTCAAGTTCCAAGTGTTGTTTCTCTTTATTTTACACAGATGGAAAGAGAGGCACAGATCCCAGGTTCCTAGGCTGAGGGCTAGTTGATGTTGAGCAGTATAGAGAACCAAATTCCAGTTTCTCAGTATACAGGGCACTGGTCGGTGCACTTTCCACTCACGTCATTGAGAACTACTAAGATGTGTGTGGTAAAGGGACAAGCAGGAGGGAAGTAGACAGATAAACTGGCCTGAAGATAAAGAACCTTCAAAAACCTGGGATCCTTTGTACAGGTCCTTACCCATCTTGCAATTAGGAAATGCGTTAATTGGTCCAGTATCTGCTAAGTATCTATGTAGCTTTATCTACATACATGATAACATTAAAGTATCCTTTTCCCATAATACCATTAAGAAACCTGATTTTCTTTTCGATACATAAAGACAGCTATTTAAAAATACCACCTTAAAGCATTCATGTAATTTATTTTCCTTAAATAATAATTCGCTACAATCCTGCCACAAATTAAAAAAAAAAAAATTGACATGGTATTCACAGAGCAGAATTCTTTAGGACAATCAAAATCCCAGAGTACTCAGAATAAATTAACATCAAATTGTGTTTATATTCAGATAGTCTGATTCTCTCCTCTGAAATGAAATGGAGACCATTGTAACCTAGGGTGAATGAACACATTTGTTCTTCTGTACAGAGATGAATTCTTTACATAAACTCAACAGTAATTTGAATCAAGTTAGGAATCCTGAGAAAGTCACCCACCCACAGACACACACCTATGCACAGAGACAGACAGACAGACAGACAGACACACACACATGCACGCACACACACCACCCTTGATTGAGAAGCAGAGTTTCTCATGGTCACTTACTAGAAGGTCATTTCTCAGAAGGGCCCAAAATTCTGAATATTTGGATGCTATCATCCCCTCCCCACCCCCAAGAAAATCGTCTTGTTTCAAGTGTGAGAGCTTGAAGTAGCAGCAATCCAGAGATTCAGTAGTCGGTGAATCCAGTCATGGTGTCCGAGTATACAGTAAAGGGTGAGCAGAGGCTCGCCTGCTTCCAAGCTGAGACTCAGCACTATGCAGAGTCTAGTTCCCAGTCTCAGCTGAGAATTCACCTGAACATACATCATGAAACTGGTTCAGGCACTGGGCGTGATCCTGAAGAAAGGGAATTTGGGGTGGGGAAATGGGGTGCTTTGGATCGCAGAAGGGTAGAGATGAGGCAGAGGGAGGGAGGGAAGGCAGAATAGATCCTGTCCATCCTCCAGCCTGAAGTCCCTTGTGCCCTGCCTGTGGTACATTCATGTGAGTTTTCCCTGGTGTCGGGTAATGGACACCAATTGCCAAGGAAGTTCAGCTCTTGGAGTCCCACACAAAGCAACACACAAGACACCTGAGCAACCACATGTAGCCACAGTCTGGCTTCTGGCGGGAGGGCGTCTACGGCACTGCTGGCATCCCCCCTCTCATTGCTCAAGGATGGATGACAGGGGACAGTAATAAGTAGGGAGAAACACAGTTCCCAACTGGAGATCCCCTGTTGCTTATCTCTGGGCCCAAAGGAGTCATAGCTGCATGCATATCTACAGCGTCAGTTCTTATGTACAGGATATCTTTTCCACAGAAATCTAAAGTGCCTGGGTTCAGATAAGCTCATCCCTTTCCCACAGTGACCAGCATCTCTGGGGGCCTCCAGGGGAATGTGTGTCCCCTTCTTCAGGAAGTCACCCTAGGGAAGGAGGAATGACCACTTCACAGTTGTCCTAACTGGGATCCAGCCTCTGGACTAAGCCTTCTTCATACACTCGAAGAATCGCTTCACACACAAACTTGTATTGGCTCTGGAAGAGAAAAGAGAGCTGTCAAGGCCAGAGCCCCAGGAGAGTTGCCTCACGACCATGCTTGAGAGAGGGTCTATGAAGCACTTATACCCTGTGTGCCAACTCTGGGCCTCGTGTTGGAAAGACTGAGGTGAATGCAAGTCTTAATAGACTGGATAGGTGAGTGGGGTGCCCTCGAAGAAGTGTGGGCCGAGGGGAGCTGGCTGCAGAGCAAAACAGTGAGGTGTGTGAGCTAAGCACCAGCATTCATCTTTTTCTGCTTGATTTCTAAAAACAGAGCTGCCACAGTTCCTGCTGTCAACGCCTTCCTTACCAAGATAGGTCCCTCAAATTATGAGCACAAATAAACCCTTCCCCTCTCTCTGTTAGGTTCTTGGCCACAATAATGAGAAAAATAACTAAATTTGTTCTGAGGCGTATATGTAAGGACCCACACCGTCCTGGCCTAGAACTGGGCATGTATAGGGGCTGGGAGTGGGGTGATGGAGGTTACAGACAGGGTCTGTACACAGGAGGGCTGGGTTTGGGTGTGGGGTGATGAATCTAAATTCCCTTTTTTCTTAAGACAGGGACAGATGCTAATTATTTAAATAGTCCTTCAGTATCCATGGGGATTGCTTCTAGAACTCACTATGGACACCCAGATCTTCAGTTGCTCTGATCTTTCCTATGAGTACCCTCCACATATCATCTTGTATACTTTAAAAAAAAAAAAAATCACCTTCTTGGCAAGGCATAGTGGTTCATCCCAGCATTTGGGAGGTAGAGGCAGGTGGGTCTCTTGAGTTTCAGGCCAACCAGGACTACAGAGTTAAGACCCTGTCTTATGGGTGTGAAAAAAAAAAAAATCACCTTGCGAAGCTGGGTGCTAGGATTATAGCTCAGACCAGACATGAGCCATTGCACCCAGAAAGCTGAGGCAGGAGGATTGCCTTGAGTTCTACAGCAGTTTGGGCTACAGAATAAGACCTTGCCTAAAAGCAACCCCCATTCCAAGTATCACCAAAACCAAAAGAAAAGCAAAAAATTACCTCTAGATATTTCTAATAGCTAACACAGCATGAATAGTTATTCTGTAGTTTGTGTGGAATAACAGAGAAAAGCATTTTATATGTTTATACAGAACACCCCCACCCCCAATCTTCAGATAGGTTATCACTTGAATCCTTGGATGTGGAGCCACAGATACAGAAGGCTGACAAGGTCTTTCTAAGTTGCCCAGGTAGATCTTAAGATTGTAATCCTCCTGCCTCAACCTTTAGACTAGCTGGGATGAGACTCTTGCACCAGCAGGCCTGTCTTGGGGGAGGAGGGGAAGGTTCTGGGATTTTAAACCAGCAATTATTTAGTCTTCCATACTGTACAACAGTGCAGATGATAGCCATACATGGATGGTTTGTTTTTTTTCTCTTCCTTAGTTATCTGTGTGGCGGTGAGAGAACAGCTTGCCTCTCTGGAGATACAACTCAGGTTGGTAACAAGCATCCTTACCTACTAACTTATCTCTATGGCCTGAGTTGGTTTTTCTCAACTATATTTCCCATATACAAACTAAAGACTCATGCCCTGTTAGGGAGATCTTACACCTCTGTCCACCAGCTGAGTTAGAGCTGGTTAGAACACAGACATCCTGCTCCTTGCTTCACTAACCCCTCTCACCTCCCCCTGCCACCCCCCCCCCCCCAAAAAAAAAACACCTCTGGAGGTTTGGTTTTGTTAGAAGGCCACTTCTCTGTCTTTGCCAACTCATTCTTAAATATTCTTCTAGAACATTCTTAGATACCCATCATGCCTGAGATTACAAACTAAGCCTATTCTACTCAAACCGAGAGTGGATGTCTACTATTTAGACAGCCTAGTCTGCTGAATGAATTATCAAAGGCAGGATGGGTCTCATCTGCAAGGTGGGTAAACTGAGGCCTATAGAGGGGTTCATGGGTTACCCAAAGGTTGTCAGTATATGAGGAGGAGGTCAAACATACTCTACTCTTCTTGCAGTTCAATACTTGTCATGTCAAGTGTGCTGGCATGACAGAGTAGGAGACAGCCCATGGTGAGGGTACCCAAGTGACATTGCTTTCATCTGATGGGTAATGACGAAATGCAAGTGGGACTGTTCATGGGCTGGGTGACAAATAGGATATATCAGAAATAAACAGAATGCATGTCTGATGGGCCTGGGCTTTGTGGTCACTGTGTCTCCAACGAGCTGTGTGATTCTGGGCACCTGACTCAGTTCCCCTGAACTCAGCTCTCTTCACACTATTCCTGGTTTATGGCCGTTCCTCTGTGGGAGCTCAGGAAACATAGATCTTAGCCTTTTTGTTATTATTGCTTAGACAGCGTCTTAGTATGTAACCCTGACTGTCCTGGACCGTTTTCTATAGACCAATATGGTCTCAAACTCAGAGATCTACCTGCCTCTGTCTTCGTGTAGGAGTAAAGGCATATGCTACCACACCTAGCCAACCTCTACCACTTTTCTATTACCACCATTTTTTATTAATGAGTTTCTACTTACTGATGTCTGCACCATCATGGCGCGCTGGTCTCTCATTTTCCGGACAATATCCAGTGGGTAAACAGGCAGGTTCCTCTCAATTAAGCACATGGCTGTTTCCATAGTGACTAACACACCTGTCCGACCTATCCCAGCACTATGGAGGAGAGAGAAGTAGACACTCAGGATCTGTCTGGGCATCATGTCTGCAAGGCAGAGTTGAATCCCTAATCAAGGTCTGTGTTTACCCAGGGACAGCCCGGCTGTTGCTTTCAAGAATAGAAAGCACACACATTCAGGTGTGATCTTAAGCTCCTTAAACAAAAACAAACCAAACCAAAACAAAACAGAACACCAAACCAAAACAAAACCATCCCCATAGGTTTCTAAGGCTGGGACAAGAAAGCTATCCAGGAAACGCAAAATCCACTTTCTCTGAATCACGCCTATTGTCAAGGTCAGAAACTTCAGGACAGTGAGGCATGAGGGTTTTCCCTTCCTGCATCTAGCTGTGCTTACATGTTTATGATTTCATTAAGTTCCAAATATTTTGAAATTGTTAGGAAACCAGCATAGTTTTACAGGAGCATGTGACTTTGTGGGATAAGGGTGGGTCTGGTGTCTGCCCATTTCTTCTGGCCTTTCCCAAGGGGTAGAACCATCAAAAAGAGAATGCAGCGAGGCTCAGTACCTGCAGTGAACTAGCGCAGGCTCACCGTCTACCCTCAGGGACCTCACGTACTTCACAAACTCCAGGAAGTCTGAGGAGTCATCAGGCACGCCGTGGTCAGGCCACGCAACATACTGGAGATGGGTCACTGTGTGTTCTTCCCCGGTCTGTGGAGGGTGTGGTGGCCATGGTGAGTCATCAAGCCAATGAGCCCTGCCTTGGATACCAGCCAGGGTGGCCTTATCCTCAGTGTTCTCTTGTGTCCCTGCACCCAGCTCTGTCATGGTCTCTGCCAACTCCCATCAGGCTCCCACCCTCCCAAAACATCATCAGTCTCCCTCCAGACGCTGTCTTCTTGACCTCTTTTGCCTCTGGCTGTTTCTTCCACTTGCTCCTATGCATCTTGCAGTCACAGTCACCCATGCTGGCTCTGTGTACATGCACATTCTTCTGTATGGTGCTGAGGATCTGACCTACGACCTTGCTCATGGTAATTACAGGTCCCAAATGATAATTTGGCTAACCACCCTCCTACTGCTGATTCCTATCCTCAACACACATACCATACAATGAAGTTACATTTTAACTAATTTCACAGGTAAGGTTTACTGGCAGTAAGTGTGGTTACAATGCTGCCCAACTACCATTGCTAACTCCTTCCAGAACCTCCATTTTTATCACCCAAATATAAACTCTGTAGCCATTACAGTGTAACTCACCATTTCTCTCCCTGTCTTCTAACCAGGGCAAATACCATCATCTCCTCTGTGTCCTGTGAGTTTAGTCTTTTAGGTATTTGGATAGAGGTAATCTTAGTACTTATCCTTCTGACTGGACTCTTTCGTTTGGCATGATGTCTTCTGGACTCATCCCACAGTGGGACTTACCTTCTTCTTTTGAGGTTAACTACTACTATATTACATGGTTTACCCATATACCTCTTGATGGGCAGACCTCTCCTGCTTGGCTACTGTGAACGGTGGAGCTATGCACACAGAGTACTGGCTCTCTGTCAGTAAGAGTTTTGCTTACTGACCTACCTACCAGGCAGCATTGCAGCAGAGCTGAACACCAGATCCCACAAGGACGACAGACTGGGCCTGCCCTTCCACTATGCCCCTCAGAGCCCTGCTCACCTCAGTGTTTGTAACTAGCATTTCTCGGGACACGTAAGCAATGGTACAGTCCTCTGCCTGACACTGGATGTGAAAGATGCCGTGGTCCATGATGTCAGGGGGATCCGGCCAGTACTGGTGACATTTGGTCTGTAAGAAACCAGAGAATACATGTCAGGCTTTTCTTAGGGCATAACCAGAGGCAGGTAACTGCATGGCATCCAGTCACATCTGTCCAAAGAGACATGACAGGAGAGGAGAAACTCAGATGAGACCCACATGTGACCATGGCCTGAAGGGAGTCAGCTTACCTTCTAGGGTTTGTTCACTGGGAGAGCAGCAGGGCCTGAATTTGGGGGTTACCTACACCCTGCCCAGGGTGACTCAGGCTCCTTGGGCCTCTTTTCTGTTCTCAGGGCTCCCCTCTCTCACCTCAGGGCTGCTCATCTTTGGCTCTAACTCTGTCAGGAGCCTTGGGACACACTCACTTGGGTATCAGTGCTCTACTGGAAGAACTTTCCACCCCATTTATTGGCCATTTGACTTCCAACAGCCCTTGATCTCCTTGAATCTCAGATGTTCAAACACTGACAGAGGCCAGCGAGGGTGCAGCGTGGGGTCACTAGTGACTGAGGTCAACAGTGGTCATCAACATTACTGCTGTGGAGTTACAGCAACTGAATTAGATTGGTCATGCTCCTCAAAAGTCCTGATTTAAAAATCTCCAGCCTGAGACAAGTATCCTTTTCCATGTGTACTGTGCCTCCTACGACCTCAAATGCATTCATAGAAAATAGGGTCTGGGGCATACCCATTGCACTTGCCCTTCTGAGGGTGATGAACGGCTCAGTGGGTAAAAGCACTTGTTGAGCAAGCCTGATGATGAGTTAACCCCCCAGACCCTGGCGGGAAGAGAAAACTAACTCCCTTAATACTTGTTTATTTCCACATGTGTGCTGTGCTCTAGCATTTGAGTGTGTGCACATGCGCGCACCCCCCCACACACTGATAATAAACAAAATAAAATTGTAAAATACTTTTTAAAGGTGGGTTGGGGAGATGGGACAGAGGTGAAAGAACTGGCTACTCCTCCAGAGGACCAGGGTTCAATTCCCACCATCTACATGGCAGCTCACAATTATCAATAACTCCAGTGCCAGGAGATCAGATTCTTTCTTCTGGCCTCCATGGGTACCAGGCACACAGTTGTACACAGCCATACACACAGGCAAAAATATTCATATACATAAAATAAAATTAAAATAAGTAAAAAATAAACAAAAAAGAAAATTCTCAAGGAGGCAGACCTTCCCATACAGTAAAGGTAGGATTCAGAGCACCAGGCACTAAGTGGTTTGCCCTGGCCACAGAGCTGGTGACAGCCTAGCATTTGTCTCGTGGTATATCAGTGTCTCAATATGGTGCTGTGGCTTTCTAATGTTACTGCCTTCCCATGTCCTATATCCCCCTCCAAACTCTGCAGCCTCTTCCCATAAACCACTGTAGTTCCCGCTTGTGGATTCCACACCAAGTGCAAATGTAAATGGTCCATAGTGACTCGGCCAAATTTTGACTCCTTTAACAATAGCAACATTATTATATTAGTATTGTTGTTGTTACTATAGGTTTCTCTGTGCGGCCCAGCTAGCTCAAGTCAGTTTCTTGCCTCTTGACTATGTTGCACTGTAGGCATGTACCATCATGTACACAGCTTAAAGAAAAGAACATTTCCCCTCAAATTTAGACTGCTTCCCGTGTAAGTAAAAATGACATTTGTTTATAGCAGAGAGGTGGTATACCAACAGACACATGGAATTTGTTGGGGAAACAGCTTTGCTAGCCTTCTTTTCAAATGTCACAGTGAGTATCTGAAATTAAAGTATGCTGTGGGGGCTGGAATTAAAGGTCTTTTAGTGTGGAAACCTCTCTTGGTGGGGAGCTACTCTCTGACTCTCCAAGATTCAGAGGGCTCTGTCTACAGGACTAGGGACAGAGCTGTACGCCTGTCTGTTCACCTGAGCCTGTGTCTATCTCATGTATACAGGAGGAGAAAACAGCTCCCCAGGCTCTCCGGGTCCTAGTCTCCAACCGATCCCCTTGTGCAAGGCAGAGTTACATAGGCTGGTGCTCCCTGAGCATCTTTAAGACAAGGAATCTGCTGTGAACTTGCCTCTTTTTAGGTTATTTGGATCTGGATGCATTGGGGATGCATGGAAGAATCAGAAGTCTTGAAGGTCCTGGCTCTCAATCTTGGCTCTAGAACCCAATATGTGTCTTGGAAGCCTGTTTCTCATGCCTGCTGGGGGAGGGGTGCAAAGGCCCCACATCTTCTGAATGGTATCTGTTAAGCTCCAGGGGGTGCTTTTATGCACTGCGCTCATTTTTGGCTTGAGACCACTCCCTGAGGTAGGGACAGTGACTATCTGCCACTGACTTAACTGAGGCATCCAGGCTGATACCCTCTGAAGGGACAAATGTACATCAAGGCTGTGAGGAGATGAGAGTAAATCTGCCACCATGGGGAAGCGGGTTGTAGAAGGACAAGGGCTGCTGTGGCTGGTTGGTGGGCCATAGGCTACAGGCTACAGGTGGGCCATACTCTGAACACTGTCTCCACAAGATTCAGTCACAGGCTGATGAGACTGCTCTCTTCTACTTCGAGACGAGGGTTGGGGAAGGAAAGGTGACATTGAAATGGCTTTGGGAAGGAAGTGATTTAGGGGACCAGCAGAACACATAGAAGGCTGAAATTGGTAGAGGAAGACTGCTGTTTCAGGAAGAAGGGCCAGACGGGGTTGTGCAAGAGGAGAGCTGTGGACCCAAGCAAGAAGGCTGTATCATCAGCACTTGATTTCTTGCTAACACAGTTGGTTAACAAGCATCCTGGGGAGGGTTGGATGAGTCAGAGATGTTAGGGCATTATCTAGCCTCTGGATGCTCTCCAATCCAGACAAAGTAATGCAGAAAGAAAGGACAGGCACAGGAGGGGGCAGGTGAGGCAGGAGTGGACAGATGTTCTGGACAGAGTGGGCAGGACGCTTGGGACTGAAGGCCTAGGACAGATGAGGCAAGGACAGATCATTTAGGCCAAAGGAAAAGGAGGCCAAAAGTGAAGGGTCACCGGGTACCTAGGGGACAACAGACCATTCAGCAGAACTGCACAAAGGGTGCAAGTTGGTCTGGGGACATGCAACATTTTGCTCTGTGCATCTGTGAGCCATACAGGGCATGGGCAGGAAATGCTGGACCAACTTTCTGGCAAGGCCCAGATGAAGGAGGATGGACTAGCCTATGAAAACTCTAGACCAATGAGCTGCTGCTTTCAATGTGGGAGACAAAGAGAAGGTCCTGGGAATAGTCAGGGCAAGAGGGACACAGAGGGAGTCATGTGTGCCAATGGCACTAAACAGTGAGAGGATGAACTCAAGACAAAGGAGAGCTAAGATCTGCCCCAGATGGCTGGCGTCAGTGCTCAGATAGATGCGTGCCTGTGGCTCAGCCGTGGGCTCATGGTGCTGGGCTGCACATGCGCATATGTGTGTACACACCAGAGGCTGGTTGGTAGCTTTGGGATCATCTTACAAAATGGCACTAGGTAGATGTGTCCAAGCAGAAAGTAAACAGCTGGATTTGGCGTTGAACCTTCCATCACGACACCTGAGGGCACAGGAAACTAACTAGATTCAGAAGTAAGTTCCACGGGGAGGGAGCCATCCATCTAACCTCTGTGTGCACATTCTCAAGCACATACAAGAGCAAGGTCTGTGCTATCCCAAACGTCTTCTTGTTAGCCTCATGGTAGTCATGGACTTTACTGCTTGGTACTCAGAACAAATCCACTGCTCTGGTTCGGTGAGACAGTGGGACTCTGGGGCCTAGTCCCTAGAAATTCATCCCAATACTCTGAACCACCCTAGGGATAGGCATTGTGCTTTGTGATGATGTGGGAACTGGAGCCTTACAGTCCTATCAATGCTTGTACTTTAACTGACTGGTGTGATGGAAAGGAAGATTATAAACATTATTCATGTGTAGATACAA
The DNA here is from genome assembly GCA_021653895.1 of Mastomys natalensis. Classification (NCBI taxonomy): domain Eukaryota; kingdom Metazoa; phylum Chordata; class Mammalia; order Rodentia; family Muridae; genus Mastomys; species Mastomys natalensis. The sequence continues at coordinate 2,452,190 of JAJTUV010000391.1, forward strand.
AATATAGCTCCCCTCAAGGTGGGGGTGGGGAGTAGGAGAAGACATCTGATAGAAGGCACAGGTTTTCCCAATTGAAAAATCGACCTATCTAAGAAGAAACCCCCATGTAGTCAACAGAGAATCTAACCAAAATAAGGACAGAGGTCAGTGACCTTGCAGGCTGCAGACTCTTTGACCTCAGGTGATGAGAGACTCTTCAGGGGGCTGGCTCCCTAAGACTCAGGGCAGCACAGGAAGGGCATGGGACTCTAGTGTGTGCCTGCTGGGAGACCCACTTTCCTTCAGGCAGACACAGGGACAACAGGATGTCCTGGAAAGTTCATCTTACATGATAGGAGAGGCAAAGCCATTCAACTGGAATGACTGATTCGGAAGTGGGCGTGGACTGGGGCTGGAGGACAAAGGGCACAGGTCACTGGAGAATCTGTAACAGGAGAGGGCAGCAGGCACCTGGGATTTTTAAAGAACAGGTTTCTAACTATTGATAAATGACAGAGTAAGTTGCCAGGGCCAAAGACGCTGAAGGGATGGGCAGGCCTCATGGGAACTCTCAAATGCATGGAAGCGGGGTGGTGAGTTACAGTAAGAAGAAAAGGTTGGGAAACAGAGAAACAGGCTGGGTCACAAGGAGGCCTCAGATGACAGGGAAGAAGGGCTGCTGCTGGGAGTTGGAGGGGCAGGCCCTGGAAGAGCGATGGATGAGGGTAAGGTTTCTCAGATCGGATTGTAGAAAGCTTTTTTCCCCTGACCTGGAACAAGGGGATCAAGGGAAGTTGGGGTTGCCACCAGGGCAGAGCATCTGTCATCTGCCATTCCTTCAGGGGCGCCCTGTTCTGAGAAGAATGACTGTCCAGCTGGAAAAGGGAGAGTGAATTATCAAACAGACCAGCAAGCCAGCCGTGGTGCTGAGTCACTGGGTAGATTCGGAACTGTATCATGAGCTCAAAGACTCTGGGGACAGCACAGAGCCAGCTCCACAAACTACTCTGGAGGAAATGTGACAGACGTACCAAAGCTCCAGATTATAAGGCCGAAAAAAGGCAGACAGAGCACAGCATATATCTGCGACCAATAACATACTAGAATCAGAGGCTATGAGGATAGATTCTTTCTCATGGGAGTAAAGTGCCTCACTGTGTCATCAGGAAAGCCTCCGCCTGGGTCTAGGGCCACTTGAAACTCCATCCCTAAGACTTTTGATCTGTTTTCACAGTACATAGTAGAGAACGAGATTAGTATTGCTGGCCTCAGGTGCAGGGCTTAGGAGAGAAGAACACTTGGGCTTTAATAACCTTTTATATTTGTTGGCTCACTTTGAGAAAAGGATCTCAATGTAGCCAAGGTTGGCCTTGAACTCCTGATCTTTGTACTCCTGCTTCTCAAGTGCTGGATTAGGGTGTTTGCCACCGTGTTTGGTTCTGCTTAGCTCTTTTTTGAGACTTTTATGCATGCTCTTTACTTTTTGGGAAACGATACCGGATTTATGTCTAAGAAACATTAAGAGAATAAAGGTTAATAACATTAAAGAAAAAAAAAAAGAGAGAGTTAGCAATTCTGGTAATAGTCTTTAAGGTAACTACAAATGGATGTTACTGGGACTGTTGGCTAACACATGTACAGCATTAATGGTGATCACTTGGGTGAGGTAACACACATGTTCCCTCCTAGCATCTGGGAGGGCTGAGACAGGAGGATTAACACCAGCTTGGTATACAGAGTAAAACCCATTCCCCCAAACAAAACAAAAAACATAAAATAACAGTAACAAAAAAGATGCAGGCTGGAGAGATGGCTCAAGTGGTTAAGAGCATTGACTGCTTTCCCAGAGGTTCCGAGTTCAATTCCCAACAATCACATGGTGGCTCACAACCATCTGTAATGGGATCCGATGCCCTCTTCTGGTGTGTCTGAAGACAGCTACAATGTACTCATATAAATAAAAATAAATCTTTTAAAAAATGACCAATGTACCCAAGCACTCTTCAGAGGCTTCCTGTAGCAGCTAACTCAGTTTCCCACAGCCTCACAAAATGGGTGATATTTTGCACCACTCCTTAATCACACAGGTAGAAGTGACAGCAGGAACTGACCCTGGCTGGCTGGTGGGTCTGCCTTCTTACCCACGATGCCAAGTAACCAGATGGATGCAGGTGCTTTAAGAAAACAGAGGCTACAGCCCTGTGAGCTAGCTTAGGGAGCAGGGAGTCTCTAAGTTCAAAAAGGGCCAAGTAACTCCATCACTTATTAAACAAAACCAGATAAGAATGAGGCTTTCAAAGAGCTGAGCTGAGCTGTAGAGCATGGTAATTTCAGCTGTGCTGCAGACAGTCTCTCACAATGACGGGGCAGACAAGATGGAAACCGGGGAGGTAAGAATAGATGCTAGGATTAGCAAGTGCCCTCCGATGCGTGCTCTCAGCGTGTCCGAGGACCAGCATTCAGGAAGAGGTTTCTACTGTCCCTTGGGCACCTCATACTTTTCTATTCTGATTTATCGGATGAGAAGAGACTCTGGCTAATCTGTGAGTGACAAGAAGCTGGGAGTCAAGACTACAGCAGAGCAGTGAAGTACCTGAAAGTGCTCAACTCCAATGATGATGATGTCGTTTGGGGGGGACACTGGAAACACGAAGTGTTTCTCTGAGCTCTTTATATATACTGTCCAGTCTTCCCTAGTCCCCCCAATGTGGTGGGCACTGTTACTATCTCTACTGCACATTCAACAAAGCCAAGGTCAGACAGGCTAACAACTTACTCAGAAGGAACTATGATTTCAGCGATGCCAGGAGTCAAGGGCATGTATATCAGAGGGACGAGACACTGCCTTGGCAGACTACAATTTTATCGTGTGAGATGAGACATCAATCCCAGGCAGGCAGAAACAAGGCAACACAGAGGTTCTGGGGCAGCTGTCAGGTGAGGATGGGGGCAGGGGTGGGGAGGAGGAAGGGTGGGGGGGAGAAGACTTGGGGGAAGTACTACCTTCTAGCTTGTCTTTTTTAGATCTATTTATCTCATGTGTATGAGTGTTTGGCCTGCATATATGTCTGTGCACTACACATATGCTAAGTATCCATGGAGCTCAGAAGAGGGTGTCCGATCCCCTGGAACTAGAGCTATAGATGGTTGTGAGCTGCCATCTGAGTGTTGGGAATGGAACCCAGGTTCTCTTAACCACGGAGTCATCTTTCCAGCCCTTGTAGTTTGTTTTAATAGATGTACATGAGAGTGTAGGCAGGAAGAGAACTTTCTCATCACTACGGGTGTCCATTGGAGCTTTACAGGTCAGTAAGAGGCCCTTTCCAGTCCCCAGACTCATGTTCCACAACAGCACAGTCTACACACATTTGAACTGGAAATGAAGCCACTTACCCGCCCTCGCTCTGTGAGAGTCGTCAGCATGACAACAAGAGACAACTTCTGATCCCAGACCACTTGCCAAAACTGTGCACAGGTGTGTGGCAGCGGTCCCTGAGTAGCAATGTACTTGTTCACAAGGTCAGCAGCGGGAATCTCCATCTATTGTGAGAGCATAAGGTGTTATCCGTAGGCTGTCAACTGACCAAGGCGAGCAGGATTCTCCATTTACACTCTCCTAATAGCTTAGCTGAACCCTACCAGAAAAAGATCTTATCCTCTCACTGTCAGGAAAAAAAAAAAATTGGTGCAGCAAAAAGCCACTTGCAGATTTGATCATAACGTGACAAGAGTAGTGAGTGGGACTTCTGAGAGGACCAGTTTTTATAGGGGCATTTCTGCAAAGTCATGGTTTAGCACATGAGCGGCCAATTCTGCCACCTGGCTAGCTAAGAGTAGTTTTCAGTGTGGCCCATTAAAGTTTGCTAATCCTGGCTTTAAATGGAGAAATCTAAGTTCAAGTAAGTTGCCCATGATGAGTATGTCTCCATAACAGGCAAACCTTTCCCCTTTTTTCTCTCCTGGGTTATATATACGGAGGAAGTGTTTCTTTGACTTAGAGGCAGAGGGACACTAATAACACAGGGGCAAAACAGAGAAGTTACGAACACACCACCAGCAGAGGGAAACGGCAAGCGGCCGGTATACAGGCAGGTGATGGTGGAATATGAACATGTATGGACCCCTCTCTCAAAGTTTTGTGGCTTTTCAAGTCATTCAGTGACCCTGGCTTTGCACCTCTGTAAAGTGAGACCACTCATAGTCTCACTAAGGCACTGTACTACAGTGATGGAGTAAACGGGAAAATACTCTGTCACGGAAAAAGTCCCCCTTGCTGTCCCCACCCTCATTACTAGGATCAATATGTCCTTTTAAATTGCCCAGATTCCCAGCTTACGTTCACATAACTGGCATTAATATAATCTTCATTTCCCTGCAATAATACCCGGGTGGTGTCATCTGTGGGAGAGAAAAAAATTTACCATTTATTCTGGATGTTATTTTTATCATCCCAAGTAAACAAGGGTTCAGTTCCCCAGCCCCATCTGCAGCTCTCGCCTCATTAGCATAAACACTGTTCCCCAACTGTTCTGAGTCTGAGATGGCTGCAATAAAGACGGTGGTGTTTACAGACACACTGAAAACCATTCCAGAATCCCAGACAATCTGTTTTAAAAAGGAAGCATTCTCTCATGTAGGGGAAAGGAGGCATCGGGCTGGATACTCACAAGGCAGCACATCTTTGTATCGGTTTTTATCCAAATTCTGAGGCAGCTTTGCAAATGTGACGGCTAAGCCGGGCTTCTTTCTGTAGAGTTGCTATTAGACAAATAAAGACATTTTTAAAACCCCATTGCTACAAAAAAAAAAAAAACATGAACGCATATCCTAATGGCAGAGGTCTTCATTCGAGAACACCACCCCCCCAATCTTAACATTTCAAAGTGATCCTATGGTACACAGAAAAAGAAAACCTCAGTAAGAAACTCTGGTAGAACAAATTAACAAAGTCTTATATATACTTAAACTCGAGGATCTGTAGGGGAAGAAGTCAGGCAGGCAGGGGTTGAGTCACAGACAATGGATCCAAAGTAAGTAAAACCTTGTTTTTATGACAGCTGACAAGTGTGGGGGATAGAGGAGAATTCTGACTCACCTAAGTCAGTCTAAAACTACGTTTCCTTCCAGCTCAATGGAATGAAACATACGCACTGCTGAAGAGCAAGAACACTTCATTCACCGTTTCAGTAACACATTCCCACAGCACGCAACACTGATCCTGATATAGTAACCTCATTTAAAGAGACATTTCCCTACCCATGCAATTAGCACGAGAAATTAAAATAAAGCTTTCTAATACACAGACTGGACTGGATATAGTGGCTGATATGATTTACACCACAGCTGTGGGAGGTATTAGTAGGATTTCTGTAAGTGGCAGGTGGAGGTTAATTGCTTGGCCCAAGATCATAAGTAAAGGACAAGCTCGAGTCTGAAGGAAGTGGCCACACCCACTTCTCATTTCTATACAGCTGTTTCCACAGTTTGTACAACTGTCACCAAATTCTCATGCAAGTGCATCTTGACTCCCCAGGAATTTAAACCCGTATTTTTCCTTCTCAATGTTGAAGGAGTACTTTTTTTTTTCTTATTACAAATTTAGGAAACTCAGACTGGCACTAAGTAAAACAAAAACCACAAAACAAACAGAAACCTACTTGTAAAAGTCTGAGGTGATCTTTTCATATACTTTCCCAAGGTTATTATTTTCTGTATATACATGTAACTATACATACGTGTATCTGTAAACATACACAATACACATATATACTGCCTTCTTATACAATTTTTTTTGTGTGTTTGACTGTTCTGCCTGCATCGTGTTTGTGCACCATGAGAGTTTGTTGTCCTTAGAAACTAGAAGAGATCCTAGGATCCCTTGCAACTAAAGTTATAGACAGTTTTGAGCCTTAATGTGGGTGCTGGGTACTAAACTGGATGCTCTGGAAGAGCAGCAAGTGCTCTTAACCACTGAGCCATCTCTAGTTCCAATATTTCCTTCTTAACATCCTAAGATGAGACTGTAGTCCATAGTGGTATTTCTCATGTCATCCTCAATAGAGATAAAATTATCTTAAAGTAATAGGTATTTGTGATAGTTAATCTTGACTGTCAACTGGATTGAGAGACACTTTGACTGGATCAGTACACCTCTGAATATGTGATGTATTTTGCAGGGAGAGAGAGCAACACTGAGTGTTGGTGGCCATATGACAGGACCAGGATGGAACAGAAGGTAAGAGGAGGCTGTCTATTCCAGGCTTCTCCTTTCTGCTTCCTGGCCGCTGTGAGGCAAGCAGCTCTGCTTGATATGCCCCGTGCCTCCATGCTCTGTCTCACCACAGTCCAGAAACCACGGAGTCAGGTAACCATAGGCCATGACTTCTGAAACCATGAGCTCAAACAAATCCTTGTCTCCTTTCAAGTATTTCTCTTGGGCACTTGATACATCAACAAAAAGCCAACAAAGCCAGGAGTGGTGATGCATGCCCTTAATCCCAACACTTGGGAGGAAGAGGCAGGAGGATCTATGAGTTCAAGGCCAGCCTGGTCTACAGAGTGAGTTCCAGGACAGCCCGAGCTACAGAGAAACTCTGTCTTGAAAAACATACAAATAAACAAACAAACAAAGCAAGAAAAGAAAAAAAAAAAAAGCAAACACAAAATTTCTCGGGGGCAGGGGGAGAATATTTTCTTTAACTCTGTGTTCTACAAATCTCTAAGAAGACAAGTGCTATGATGTATCATAAACGTCTTTAATTCTCACCAGCCAAACATTTCACAGGCTAATTTAAACCGAAAGATCTCAGCATCTCATAGGCAGCGCTCTGGGAAACAGCTGCAGTTGTGATGCCTGCTTCATCCTCATTATTAAACAGTATCTGTTTCCCATACTGCAAGCTATTCTCCACATCGATGATTTTTAATGGCTCAGAAATTTAATTATTATAATTTACCTTCATTCTCGGTCTACTTTGCTATTAGTCCATTCTTCAAATTTTCCCCTCTGATAAACATCGGAGAACAGAATCATAGTACCTGAGCATATCTGCAAGAACTGATACATATAACGAAACTGCCCTGCAGGAATGAATACCGGTCTGGTCACCAAGCTGTAGCCAACATCCTCAATGAAGATTTCTTTGCATTTTGAATGGGTAGGCTGAACACCCGCCTCCAGCAGTATTTCTGCGTACTGTATTGTTTTATAAACTCCTCACTTCTATTAGGTCTGGTTTTTTCATTGGACAAACTGTGTAAAACTCATCAGAAGAGAGTTAACGTGGAGACCCTGGTTTTTGTTTGTTTGTTTTTTGTTTCATGGGGCGGGGCATGGCTCTCACCACTTAGCCCTGGCTGGCCCGGAACTCATGCAGATCGACCTACCTCCTGAGTGCTGAGATTAAATGTATGCCACAATGTCTTTCACCTTTCCTTTCTTAATGAACAAAAGGAAAACCAAACCAAACACTGGGCCAGTGAGAGCTCGGAGGGTAAAGCTGCTTACCACAGAATCTGGTGACCTGAGTTCAACTCCCCTAAATACGCAAGATGGAAGTAGAAGATTCCACAAGATTGTCCTTGGCCACCACATGTGCACTGTGTGTGTGTGATGTAATATAATGTATGTGATTATATGTGTGTAATGTATGTGCAAGCAATAGTACATTTTTAAAAGAAAAAAATACATTTAATTTTTTTCTTTTTCTTTTTTTTGAGGTAGGCTCTTTCCTGTAGTCCAATGTTAGCTTTGAACTCATGGCAATCCTCCTGCCTCAGCCTCCTGAAGCTCAAGTATAGGCATGAGGTATGTAACTTAGACTGACCTAGAATTCTCCATCCTCCTGCTTCAGTCTCCTGATTATAGGTGTGGGCCACCACATCTGACAGAAACTAATTTTTTTAAATGCACTCTTTCTAGGGATCAGATCTAAATCTTGAAGGTCCAATTGTCCTTGCTAATTGCAACATGGACTGATCTCAGTCTCTGGTGAAGTGTTGCTCAGCTCCTCTAGTTCCCAAATACAAATTCTGTAATTATCGCAGGAGCCAGTGAGTCACTTGTTTTGACCCTAATGGGCAGTTCCTCGAGTGGCAATGTAAGCACCAATTAAGAAACAGTGGTCAGACAGAGAGGACTGGGTAGGTTTTGGTACAAATGGCTGATGTGAGGTGATACACAAAGTTAGGTGAGGTGGAAAAGACCCTCTTGTGGATACTGCTCTCTCTCCACCCACCCTGCTATCCATCCATCCACTCACCCACCCATCAAATGATCCATCCACCCACCTGGCCATTCATCTAGCCATCTAATGATGCATCCACCCACTCATGTATCCCTCCATCTGTCAATCCATCCACCCGCCCATTCACTCGTCCATTGGTCCATCTGTCAATCCATCCACCCACCCATTCACTTGTCCATTGGTCCAGGGAAGAGGTTATTCCCTTGCAAAGCTCATTTTCTATCAACCGAACTCCACGAGCCTCCCAAGAGGCAGTAACTAACAGTAGGCAAGAGAGAAGCATGGTGGGAAAGAGCTGAACTATATCCGGCAAGTGTGAGCTGCTGACAATGATTGGATTGTTATTTGAGTCAAAGTCTCGCTCAGGCTAGTCTCAAAACCTCAAAACTCCTGGGTTTAAGTGATGATTCTCTTGCCTCAGCGTCCAGAGGAACTTAGACTACAGGTGCCCAATACCCAACCACCCAGGTATAGGTTAGGGTTTTGCTTGTCTTGAAATTCATTTTATTTTTAGTTATGTTTGTGTGTGTGTGATTTGCACACACAAATGTAGGTGCATGAGGAGGCTAGACGATGAAGAGTCAGATCCCTTAGAACTAGAGTTACAGGATGTTCTGAGCCACCCAACATGGGTGCAGAGGACTGCACTCGGGTCTTCTGGAAGCCCAGTATGTGCTCCTAACGGCTGAGCCATCTCTCTAGCCCCAGGCTTTCATTTTCGACATGGTTCTAATTCTAGGTCTATCCCTGACGAGGTGTGGGCACTGGATGAGTTCCTTAACATCTCTGAGCCTCCTTTACTCCATTTCTGAGAGCGCTCTGGGTTGTGGTTGTGGCTCAGTGGCCAAGTGGATGTTGAGTGTGGCAGGGATCTTGGGTTCAGTCTTCAGCACGGAAAGAGAATACAGATTGAGTCTAATATCTCCCGCCACGTCTATTTCACAGAGAATGTGAGCGTTAGTGTAAGATTCGAAACATATGCAGCAGATTGCAAAGCACTTTAGAAATGCTAATTGTTATTCTGTTATACAGGGGACCAAATGCCTTCTGTTTACTGAGAGACACAGAAAAGGATGAAGGAATTCCCTTAATGAATTCTTACAAGAGTGAGGATTGGGTGATCTGCCTACAGACCACAACCCCAAAACTGGCGCTGTGTCATGGAGGAGGCAGCATGGATGCTTGCTGGGGACCAGAACCTTTTTCCTGCACTTGTCCACAGGACAAGGTCCTGGAGGATGGGAGGACCCAGACAGCCAAGACTCTGGAATTGACAACCTAGGGCTCCGAGTTTAGTGCCAAGTGACCATACCTTATGCAGGCTCGGCATGCTGTTGAAGTCTCCCTTGGTTTATAAATAATAACAACTATTAATTTTCATAGTGTTCTTATCACAGACCAGATAAAGTATTAAGCATTTATCTCATCTAATCCAGGAGACACCCAATTTATAGACAGGGAGGCAAGAGTCATAGAGTTTAAGGGATGGTGTTAAGTGGGGAGAGTCAGAATTTAAAGTCTGTCTGGCTCCATGTGGCTAGACAGCCTCCTAGATAGCGGTGACGTGTATGGATCTAATAACAACTTCACAGGTTACGGACATCCATCTCAGTTTCTTTGGCCTGTGTACACAGTGGTTAAAAGAACAAGCTTGAGGTACTGGTACCTTGCCAGGGCTCCAATCACGTTCTGTGACTTCTGTGAGCCCTTGGAACACACACTTCATCTTAGATTCTTCTCCCTTCTGTGTGTTACAGGATGAAACCATACCTAACAGGGAGTTATGAGAATTCTAGAGCCTGATGCCCTTACACAACAAGGGTTCCCTGAAGCGGTCTTTCCTGAGAGTTTCCTGTTTGGTCCGGTGTCCAGTGGGTCCTTCTGCTTGAGTAGTATTGGAAGACACCCCACTCCCCCAGGGATGGTGGTTTCACACGATGCTCTCGGGAGCCCAGGGCTCCTTGAGGGGCAGTGATGGACACAGGTGGAGTTCTGGGATTACAGCAGCTCCATCACAGAGTAGTCAGTATCTCACCAAGACATCATGTAAAAGAGGAGCTTTCTAGAGCATGAAACCATGCACCAGACTAGAGTGCAAATCCCAAGGGTACACATTCTATAAGCTTCTCCAACTACAATCTCTGATGGAGGGCAGGGACAGGCAGCTGTGATACAGTGGGTCTGATACCATCTGTACCTGCCTCTCTGGGATCAATTGATGTATCAAAACCAAGCGAGGGCTGGAGAGGCAGCCCATTGGATAGACACACTTGATGTGAAAGTTTGGCAATCTCCAAAACCACACACAAGAAAGGAAATGACTTCACAAGGCTGTCCTCTGACTTCAACACCATGTTGTGGCACCAGCCCACTTCCACAGCATCCACTAATAACAAATTAATACCCCCAACACACGCAAACCCTTAGGTGACCTTGTAAAGAACCAATGTCTAGTGTTTGTGGGTTAGGTTCACAGTTCCCCAGGTGATTTCCATACGTGTGGCTACAGGCTCACTCTTTAAGAAATACTTTTAAAAGACTTTCAGAAGCCAATGAAATCACTGCAATAAGAACCTTACAGAGGCCCCCATATGGAAAAAGCCCACCAAGGTTGAATCACTGCACAGAGATGGCTTTAGGGAAAGAACACAGCTCAAGTGTTCCCAAGGAGAGCCCACAGTGCCTCCTTGTGGATTCTCAGCCCAACTGGAATTACCAGTTGCCAGGGAACATATACTCTTATAAAATCTTACCCTATTATCTTGCTTGGTCTTACGATACAGCCCCCTAAATATACCAAAATTAGACTGCAAGCTCCTTGTGACTAGAAGCCTCCTTCTCCATCCCTCATCATGTTCCCAAAGCACCTCTGATAGACTGTCTGAGTCAACAAATAATCCACCAATGCCTCTCCTGATTTGCAGCATCTCCAGTGCCAAAAGGAGAAACCTCGCGATGTCTGAGCCTGGATCTGAATCCTCACTTGAATTATTCTAGGGTGTTCGAGTCCCCATTTCTTATCCAAATATCATTGCCACTCAGTACAAGCCTTTACGTTATCTGTCCAGATAAGCAGTTAATAAAAAAATCAAGAATCTCCTGTTGGTGGGGAATAGAAGGGGAGAGAGGAGCCAACCACCTTTGCTTTCTCTCTCATGGAGTCCTTTCCACTGCTGTTCAACTCCCACTGCTCTGGCACCCTTTACAAGCTGGCCCCCAGGCTAACATAAGGCAAGCCTTTTGCTTAAGGCTTTCTGCTTTGCATTCCTTTTTGTCTGCCAGCCCGTACAAGCTTTCTTCCTGAGTCACTCTGCAGTCAAATACATTTGACAAACTGCCCGCCTTTCCTTTCCAGGGTTTTTCTAGTAAACAGTATGTTTGTTGACCTGTTTCTGAAACCAGAGCTCTCATTCTTACATTGTGAGCCCGGACCATGCATGACATTGTTAAAACTTTGATCTAGTTTCTTTTACTACATTCTTTGTATTCTTTTTTCTACTCTCCCTGCCTCAAGTCCCTTTCTGAGACAGCCTCTTACTATGTGGTCTAGGCTAGAATCAAACTTCTGATCCTACTGCCTAGCCTCCAGCAAACCAAGGCGCCATACATTTTTATCTGTTCACTGTATGAACAACTGCTTTCTTCTACCTTCAAACATGGAAGATGAACACATTTGATTTTCATTTGGTTAGTGGTGGATAAAACTGACTTAAAAGCTGGGCCACTTCTGCTTTTGGGGTGGTGTGAAAGGCCTCTTGGGGTGCTGCTGCATCATCTTACATACCGCAGATCCATCTTTCCCGAGAAAACAGGACAGACTTTAAATTTCTGTGATCTGGTGGACTTGGAGGGTCAGATGACACTGTGCCCTTGTAGTATGATATGAATTTGCTAAATTCTCAAGTATACTTAGGGACATGCCCCCCATTCTGTGGATGACACCATTTTCTTTCCTGTGGAGTTCTGGGCTCCTGCTGGCAGCTCTGCAGGATCAGAGCCTCCCATCATCAGCAGCCCCTGCCTACAGACCACTGCTAGGAGAGAGTGGGAGATGTCCCGGTCCTTCACCTGATGCTTTATTGGTCTGAGCCTGGGAAGTGGTCCCATGATATCGTGGTCTTCCTCACTGAGACTCTGCTGCCTGAAGCATGTGAGACAGAGTCATCTTGACCAAGGAGACAGGCCCATGTTCTAGCTTTGCTGCCTGTTCCTTAGCTCACATAGTGTCACATGGTGAGTGACAGTCACTGGTTGGAGACTTCAGCCCTGGGATCCCCTTACCTCAAACTGGATCAACACCGTACCGCTTTCCAGACCTTTCTTTAGCAGCTCCATGGATCCTTCCAGACTGTCCCCACCCTCAGGACATGCAGGAAACATGGCTTCTGGGAAAAGCTGAGTCAGCTCATCTTCCGGTCTGATCTCTGCCAGCGAGCGCACAGCTGTAACAGACAGAACAGACAAGATATTGGGGTGGTCACTCTGCTTATTGGCCCAGGACACCACATGTGGTGGTCCACTTGGCTCATTAATGGTCACTATTTGTACCCAATGTCACTTGTAGGTGAATGACGGTGGTAGGCTATGGGACAAAGGTGAGACGTGGGAATGAACGTTGTTAAAGGAGGAGTTCATGGCTGGGAATACAGCTTAGTGGTAGAGAGATAGCTTAGCATGTATGAGGTTTTAAGTTTGGTTTCCAAAGACAGACATATAGGGACTATTTGCTCTCTGGTTCCCACCTGGCATCTTTAACATAGGCAGTCTTCTGGCAATTTGGGAGACTCAGGCTATCCCACTATTCCCTGCAGTCTACTTTCTTTTTATAAGAAAATTAAATTATGTTTCTATTTATCATTTTGTGTGCCTGTGCGTGTGTGAATGTCAGGGATAACGGAGTTGGTTCTCTCCTACCATGTGAGTCCTGGGGATCAAACTTGGAACATCAGACTTGGTGGCGGGAGTCTTTCTCTGCTGAGCCATGATACAGCATGCCCCATTGTGTTGTCCCAGCTTAGCTTTTAGTCTGAGATTAATTCTACTAAGCGGTTAGCACTAGTGCTAACATCTCTGTATACCAGCCACCGCCCCTTCAAGTTCAATTTCTCCCTTCATGTCAAACTCTATGGGAAAAAATAGAGGCTCAAGGTCCCATCTTGTGTATGTGTCTGTGTGTGTGCGCGCACATGCGCATCCAAAAGTTAACATCAGTCATCATCCTCCCTCCCTCACCACCTTATATACTGAGGCAGCTTGTCACTTGGACCTAGAATTCAGTGAACTGGCTAGTCAAGCCAGCTGCTTGTTCTGGGGGCCCTGTCTCTGTCTCCGATGTGCTGGGATAATGCACCCTGTTTTTTTACATAGGTGGTAGAGACCTGAATTCCTGTTCTCACTCTGAGTGCTGCAGCATTTCTCCAGACCTACCCTTCTCTGTCTTATATGACATTTCACCTCAGATGCCATTCTCAACTCTTACTTCCTCTTCCTAAATTTGAAATTTTAGGATCATTTCTGAATTTTCCCTATAACTCAGAAAGGGAAATTACTCCCTCACTGAACTTTCAATGGCTCCTTACACCCAAATAAGAAAGTAACTAAACAACTTTGAATTTCCCCATATAGTTGAACTGAATCCTCAGAATTCTGAGTCATCTCTTGAGCCTTCCATTTCGAAGAGCTTGTCCAAAAGTCACCCAGCCTGTCTGGGTAGGTCACGGGAATGCAGTTTATATCTTATCTTTAAAGTCCACATTCACTGGCCAGAACAAATCAGTTTTTCATGTACTATGTGGTTTGTCATATTTGCAACCGTTTGTGTTAAATTAGTTGACTTATTTTTCTTTAAATCAATTTGTATTTCTCACACGTTTATGCTAGAAATAGTATTAAATATTACAGTTGCTTGAAAACAGGTGGCCTCTGACAGTTCATGCTGGGTTTCCTTACCTCCAGCAGGTACCAGTCGCTCATGGCCAACAGAGGTGGCTTTTCCTGTGGGCCTGGACATCCAGAATGTCACAGATGGTGGACTGGCCCTTTGGCCCTTGTCAATGTGTGACTATAACAACCATACGGCAGTAAGGCGACTGTCCCTCCATCCCGTGGCTTTGTTCCCTGATTTTTGGGCATGGGGATGAGGTCCTTATAATCACGAAGGTTAAAGGGGATGCCACCATAAAGGGGTCAGCATAACACACACTTTCCTTGGTGTATCCCGTTACTGCTGAACTCCCATGGAGCCTCTGAGTGGCTGGGGTTTGTAGAATGGAGTGTGGATAGGGATGAATGGGAGGCTGGAGGGCTGTCCTAAGGCCTCCCATTAGAGGTGGGGAGAGCATGGCTCCAGCTGGCTCAGGAAAGAAGTCCTAGTTGGAACAGAGAGCAGGGCATTGGGTTGTGCCTACACCAAAACCAGACCTTCATTTATGTTAGTATTGAAAGCTATATAAGGGCCGGCAAGATGGCCCAGTGGGTGTGCGTCCTCGCCGCCAAGCCTGGCAACTGGAGTTTGATTCCAAGGACCTTTGACCTCTCATTGCATGTACTCACAGTAATGGTGCACAAATACATACAAAAATAAAATGGATAGATTAATGTAAGGACTAAAAAAAAAAAAAAAAAAGTGTGGGGAGCTGAGGAAGCCTCGAGTAAATTTCTAGAGAGCAGATGAAGTCCTGAGTGATGTTTGTTAGTGTCACGGGCACAGCCATGTCAAGCCAATTCCTTAGACTCAAGCAAAACCAGACCAGCAGGGCCTCTCTGTGGTCCATGAACTGTATTCATGTATTCATGAACTGGCCAGTGTGTGCAAAAACTAGTAACTATAGCGTCTTCCTCTAAGACGTTTACAGACAGAGACTGCTTGCTTACAGACACTGTCTATGGAGACTAGGTAACTCCACCCTCTGTGCTGCACACAGTAAACACACTGAACATCTAGGCTGTGGAAGTAGGTGGTGCCATCTACCAGAATGGACACAGCCCACATAGCCAGCTGTCCCGTGTGTCCATCTTCATTCTCTTGCTGACTCTAGTGAAGGGTATTTGGCTCAGTATATTAAAACAATAACAGGAATAGGAACAATATTTAATAGTCCTTTCTTCACAAATCTACAGTCCATCCCCTTATCCCCAGGGCTCTGAGGATATCACTGAATCTGCGTAAGATTACCTATGTTCGTGCTATATCTGAGGGACGCTGATTAACCTGGAGGTACCTCTCAGTGCAGGAGGTGGAGTCAGATCCTAGCTGCCCCCTGACCAAGTCAAACGCATGAAACAAGATAGGACTAGGCAAGCTAACAGTGGAACGTGAGCTTCTGGGACAGGGGCTGGTTGAATTCTGGGGCTCTAGGCCTATGTAAAGAGATACTGGGACTGCCTTTCTCCAAAAGGCCAGCAGTCAAGACTTCTGCAGACAGATTTTTTTTTTTTTTTTTTTTTTTGGTTTCTGGCAGTGACAAGGCAGACATCCTAATTGTTAAAAAACAAAAAACAAGAACAACAAAACTCTTCATTTTCAAACGCAAACTACTATATAGAAAACACAGCAAGCATCCCAGTATGGAATTTCACGCTTGTAACTGGAACATCCAGGAAGCTGAAGCAGAAGAATTGCTGCAAGATAAGAGTCTAGCCTGGGCTACTGCGTGGGAGATATCCCAGGAAACAAAAAACCCAACAACAAAGCAACTGGGTAGACAAGCCGCTGCTACTCAGATGGTGACCCTGTGGCTCCGCCCCCAGGAGCCTGTTACCTTTCCTCCTGATCACCAGGGCCAGTTCTCTCGAGTGGGACTCCCGGCTTGCTTTGATGAACATCACCACCTGGTCGTGAGTGTGCTCCGAGATGTCCCGGCCATTGATCAACACGATCTGATCCCCTTCATTCAGCTTAGGCATGCAGGTATCTGCCTGGTGGAGGGAAGCGATGTTGTTACCATAGCACCAGCCCCAAGGGGAAGGAGAAAGCCGCCTCCCTCTGATCGCAGACACCTGAGACTGCGATCAAATTTACCTCCTCTCCCCTGGGTATTGCTGTCATAGTTTGTATAGCTGCTGCTAAGTGGACCTAGTAGCTGGTGGTGGGGTTTTAATGTGGTATAGAATATAAACTATGAGACACTTCAAAACAGGCAAGCCAAGTTTGCTGGAGCCATTTTTCCATGGGAGCCTGCCCCGCTTGCTGATTAGAATGACTCTCTTGATGCCTCCATCCTTCTATTTGTTGGATATACTATTTGAAAATGCTTAGCCAGTTATGAATGAACATTTACTTGTCTTATAAGGGAGAACTACATCATTGTCAGTCCAGCCCAATACAGGGAGCAGAAACCACCACACAGCAAGAAGTTGAACACAATGTTGTAGGCAAGCAAGCCTCCGTAATCCCTAGAAACTACAAACAAAAAGCTACTAAAAGTAGCTTAAAAAAAAACTTCTGTGTGTGTGTGTGTGTGTGTGTGTGTATGTATCTATGTTCATATGCACACAGACATGGACAGGTGTCTTCCTTGATTGTCTTTCACTCTATTTACCAAGGCAGGGTTTCTCCATTATCCTGGAGCTTGTCAATTCATCTAGTCTAGCTATTCATCTTGTACTGGGAATCTCCTGACTCCCACACAGTAAGATTACAGGCTGCCACCACACCTGGCCCCTGACTTTAATGTCGGTACTGGGGATCCAAACTTCAGCCCTCATGCTTGGGCAGCATGAAATGTTGATTACTGAGCCATCTTCCCAGGCCCCAGGGGTTGACTGAGGAGTCAGACCTCTGCCCAAGTCATCCCCTCTGAGAAGGCACAGTGCTCACATGTATGTTTTATTGAAAGCAAACCGTCACACAGAAACCAGGGAAGATGGCGGGGACACTCACTCATCTGTTCCATATAGGCTTGGCAATGCATCATACTACATCTTAAATATGTCCACAGCAAGAAAATAGAAAAGCTGTGCAGTGGTGGCACCTGACTTTAATCCCAGCATTCAGGAGGAAGAGTCACTCCGAGTTCGAGGACAGCCTGGTCTATAGAGTGAGTTTCAGGACAGCTGGGGCTACAGAAAAACCCTATCTTGACAAACCACCTCCCATCCCAAAAGGAAAAAAATAAATAAATAAACAAATAAATAAAAAGAAAAAAAACCAGAAAGAGGCAAAGGATCTCTACTGGAAGCATGTGGAAAGCAAACTCTGCCTTAGTTTCCTTGCCTTGACTAGTACCTGCAAGGATTTTGTTACAACCAGATCCAAGGTAAGTAAGAAGAATCCGGGCCTGTACCAGTGCTGGGGCCAGAGGGACTGCACACATAACAAGACCCCAGTGACATACATGGCGCTGCAGCTTCAGGACAAACCACACTGCACAGCATGGTTGCAGTGAATGGAGATCCCACTCTCTGACCCCATCTGTCTGTGTCTGTATTACCAAATACAAATCCACGCCGCTACTTATCAAACCAAGCAAGCAGCAGATCATCCAACCATCCAACCCATCAACCAAAGAAAAACGAAATCCCAAGAAAACCCAGGAACGAGGCACAGAAATAAAAACTTGTTTGACGCAGGAGAAAGCAAATTCAGGGAGTCACATGGACTATGCTTACTTACAGGTGACTCAGGGTTTATCCTCGAGACCACAAGCGGCATCTTTTGATCCACTCCTCCCTATAAACATTTTTAAAAAGTAAGCGAAAACAAAAATTAAACAGAACACTTGAGTAGTTTTGCTAACAAAGATATGTAGACATAATAAATATGAGCCTTATGGTTCAGGAAGGTGTTATGGGAGGACCAATCACGGGATGGGGACCCCTTTGGAAATTATAGCGCACACTGCTGACCCCTCTTTACACAGAAACATAGCCTGAAATCCCCATCACTTGAACTGATGGTGCCCTTGGAGGACCCAAAAACATTTCCTGGAAAAGAGCATGTGCTTGCTTCTCCAAAAGAAGAGGCACAAGACCTCAGGAAGGGTCATGTGCACTGGGATGCTCCCCGTATGAGCAGAGCCCTAAGAAGGCTGGTAGCCAGCAGGGGCAGTCTGCTCAATGCTCTCTAGCACGGAGTCAGGGTGGGCGAGGGAGTACCGTGGTGGGTGTGAGTTGGAAGTTAGATGCTTCCTCAATAGATACTTAAGCTGTTTCAGAAAGCGGGCCTTGAGGCAGTCATTTAACTCCACCACCCAATCCCTGAAGCTGTAATCAAATGGGTACAGCACCTGTTTCAATAACACAATATACACAAACAGATGGGTACTGGGTGGTGGTGGCAGTTTGCAGCCGCTCCCTAGAGGGATTCATTAGACAAGGAGGCCCAGTGACTTGAGCTAGCTGCCTTCCCGTATCAGTTCAGCAGGGCTGTACAGTTCTCTGAATAATCCCTCCTGGGTGGGCTGTGGCTGCATATGATCACTAACTACACACTCAACCTTCTGAGCCCTGGCAGTTCCTTTGTAAGATGTGCTTAATGGCTGTAGTATACTTTATTTATTTCTTCATTTCTTTTGAGATAAGGTCTCCATAGCTCTCTGGCTGGCCAAGAACTTGATATGCACTCTAGTGTGTATAGCTTCAAATTCATAGTTGTCTCATCTTAGTCTCTGAAATGTTGGAGTTAAAGGCATTTGTCCCTATGCTCTGCTAATTCTGAGCTCACTAAGATGACAGGGATCTAATACAGTGTTGCAAATGGTGGGCACATTAACAAGTACATAATACAAGGCAGTTGAACAACTATATAAAAAGCCCAGTTTTTTTTTTTTTTTTTTGGTTTTTTCGAGACAGGGTTTCTCTGTGTAGCCCGGGCTGTCCTGGAACTCACTCTGTAGACCAGGCTGGCCTCGAACTCAGAAATCCGCCTGCCTCTGCCTCCCAAGTGCTGGGATTAAAGGCGTGCGCCACCACCGCCCGGCAAAAGCCCAGTTCTTATCCTGAGTAGTTTTTTTCTTTTTTTTAAAGATGTACTTATTGGTATGATTGCTCTATCTGCATGTACACTTGTGTGCCAGAAGAGGGCATCAGATCCCATTATAGATGGTTGAGAGCCACTATGTGGTTGCTGGGAATTGAACTCAGGACCTCTGGAAGTCACTGAGCCATCTCTAGCCCTGAGTAGTTTTTCATGAGTGTGTGCACATGTGTGTTTGGTTATGCATTCACACATGTGCACATGGGTATGAGTGGAGGCCAGAGGTCAACCTTGGGGTCTTACTCCTCTGGTGCTATCTAACTTGTTTCTTGAGACAGTGTCTTTTACTTGCCTGGAACTTGACAGTAAGAGCTTGCCAGGGGTGCACTTGCTTTTGCCTCTCCAATACTGGGATTACAGGAGTGTCCCCCACCCCCATGACACACCCCTATCACCGTTAGGGAGATCCTGGGACTGAAACCAAGTCCTCATGTTTGCATGGCAAGAACCTTACCAACTGAGCTCTCTGTAGCTCTAAGTGAGTTTTTCTGGTTTTGTTTTTTTAATGCAATGTAGGTAAGGTAGCAGATTTCTGACTGAAATTCTTTTTTTTTTTTTTTTTTTGTTTTTCGAGACAGGGTTTCTCTGTGTAGCTCGGCTGTCCTGGAACTCACTCTGTAGACCAGCTGGCCTCGAACTCAGAAATCCGCCTGCCTCTCTCCCAAGTGCTAGATAAAGGCGTGCGCCACCCCCGCCCGCTTCTGACTGAAATTCAAAATCTGCCTGAAGACTGTCCCACTGCATATACCTATGGAGTTACAGATGCCCACAGCATACCTTAAGATTAAATCCAAATCTTCCATCTTCATCTGGTGTAATCCGGATCAGGACTAGGTAGCCATCACCATCATCATTCTAGAAAACACGTGAGAGTGCTGTTCACACCACTTCCTTCTGCAGTGGCTGGTGACAAGGTATTTTCAATTTGTGAGAGTGAGTCACCAAGTCACAAGCGAGCATGACAGGACCTGGAAGTCCCTCACCTTATCACAGTAGTACTGGCTGGCATCCTCGATGGAGCCCCCTTTGGTCACCTTGTGGTAGTCTTCTAAGAACTGCTGGTCAACTCCGTCTGGGGAGCAGGAGCCTGGAGCATTTGAAGATGGAGACACAGAACTGGATGACTTCTGGGTCAGGCAGCTTTGGGCTGGGTTGTTTTCGACAAACTCCTTCATGGTGGGGAAAGAAGAGATGTTTTATTTGTTTGTTTTTGTTTTTTCGAGACAGGGTTTCTCTGTGTAGTCCTGGCTGTCCTGGAACTCACTCTGTAGACCAGGCTGGCCTCGAACTCAGAAATCCGCCTGCCTCTGCCTCCCAAGTGCTGGGATTAAAGGCGTGCGCCACCACTGCTCGGCTGAGGAGATGTTTTAATAAGGCAATACTTATTCAATACTATCAGAGTAAGGTCATTGGTTGTTAGGGGCTGGCATCCTGAGATCACCATGGGGCCCTGGAACCTGAGCATTTCTGCTAAAGTCCTTGGGTTACCCATGCTCTCATCTAGACTAAATAAAATCACATCTGACCTAGGGCAGGAGGGCAGGGAGGACCAAGGACCACTGAAAACAGCCCCTCCCCCAGTTGCTTTGAAGGCTGATGGGAAAATGTGTAGAGCTATTCTGGTTTAACATGGGAGTTGTTGCCTAGGCTGGTTTTGAACTTCTGGCTCAAGACATTTTTCTGCCTTGGCTTCCTAACTGGGACTTTGCCTGGGGGCCCACTAATTTGAAACAGAGCATCATTTATGGAATAGTTCACCAGCAGGCGCTATACATCGATAATTGTTATAACTAGCATAGTAGCCTGCAAAAGCCCAAGTGGACGGCTTCTCCACACACCCACACATTCCACCTCTGCTTTTGACTTTCGCTAACTCCCTATCCCAGGTCCTTGCCTCAAGATTGTTCTTTAAATGATGCTTCTGTTCACTAGCAGTTTAAAATTGGGGGATGGGGGTTGGTTTTTGTTTTTTCGTTTTTTTTGTTTTTCTCCTTCATTGTTGAAAACCCAAGGCCTCTCACATGGTAAGCAAGAACTGAGCTATTACACCACCACCCCCCGCCCTGCCTAAATTAGCCTACTCTAAATATAAAATCTGTACCTATTCACACACAATGATTCAGTCATAATTTATTTGAACAAAATATTCACTGGGAGGCCAGTGTGGAAACAGCTATGTGTAAGAGAAGAATTTGGCCTGAGGTTTGCTGGTTGTCCTCTCCTAAGCCTGTGATTTAAAAAAAAAAAAAAAAAGATACTTTCAATAAAATGATATCAATAAATATCCTGTTCACTTACGTTTTAAAATTTTAGTTCATAAGCTTTTACTTCACAGGGTTTCAAAGTGCCTTCTTCTTCCTAATACAAAAGTCTGGTCTAAAACCAGATGGGTCTACATAGTGAATTCCAAGATAGGGGATGTTATATAGAGAGACTCTGTCTCAAACAACAAATAAAACAAACAAAACAACAACAACAACAAAAATCCCCTGATCTAGCTCAAATAGGGAACATGGTGCCGGAGAGATGGCGCAGGGGGTGAAGAGTATTTATTGCTCTTGCAGAGGATTTGCGGTTTGGTTCCCAGCACCCACTTGGTGGTTCATTAACCATCTACAGTTTCAGTTCCAGGGGATTCAACCTCTTTGTGAACTCTGTGAGCATCAGGCACACACATGGTACACATACACACGTGCAGGCAAAACACTTATATGCATAAAATAGAATAAGTCTTAGAAGATTTAATTCTATCTTAAAATAGTCAAGAGTAGTCACTACAAACATGGACAAATTCTAAGACACTCCACACCTAACCCATCTTCTAAGTAGGTTGCAGAGTTAAGGTCAGGCTGGTCTAATGAACAAGTGGCTAGTTTTCCGACCTATCAACTTACACACTAAAGTTCATCCCTACAGAGAACAATGACATTCTGCTTGGTGTTCAGGGTGGATGGACAGAGACTCAAGGAGGACATGGGACGATGAGAAGGTGGGTGGGTGGAACACTAGGATGCCAGGAGAGAAGAGGTCAGAATGCCATGGTTTGGTCAGGGCTCCCTGTGGAACTGCAGAGGATTCAAGTTGTAGAGAGAGAGACACAACCCCGTGGAGTGAGAGATTCACAGAGGTTACCGAGAAAGGGGTGAAGGAAGCAAGAAGCCATCTCTGAGTGGGAGGTAGGCAACCCGATGAGACCTGTCCCCATCCTCCAGGAAAGAGCAGCCAGAGTGGGACAGGCATGCCCCAGTCTCTGGGGAGGAAGGTGAAGAGACAGACTGTCAGGCATATGAGGACTACAGATGTAACAGGCATCAGTGACAAAAGCCATTAGAGAATCATATTTTCTGAAGAGCTGCAATGTTGGAAAGACGAGAAACAGTACTACCCCCATGAAAGACTCACGTGTGATGCTTTCTCTCATTCAAAAGATATCTAGGGGATCCAGCCACATGAATGAGAATGGCAGAAGGAAACAGAACCAAGGAAGACTGAGGTCCCCAGCAGGTGAAAACTGGGTGGCTCTGAGACAGTGGTCCCTCCCCAAGACACACGGGAGCCATAACACAAAGATCAAGAGCAGAGAGAGACTAGGTTGGGAGGTTCCAGGCTCTCTCACCCACAGGCCTGCTCTGCCTCAGGGATAATGGCTATCACCACCACCCTACCTACACACAACGAAACCCTGACCTTGGCTGACTCCCTGAAGAGACAGACTCCCTCCCCTATTTGCTGTTGTGCTGTCCTCTGGTAAGGGGCTTTCGGGTGTTGCCTAAGTATACTGGAGAAGGAAAAGGTGAAGAGTAGCAAGAAGAATCAGACTGCTTAAAGTAGGCAGGGCAGCCAGGAGGCCTGGAAGGAGCCGGCATGTCAGGCCAGCATGAAGATGTATCGAGTAGTTTGAGAAAAATACAACTGTCCTTTAGTATCCCCTGAGGAGCAGTTCCAGGACAGTATCTACCGCAGATACTTAAGTCTCTTATATAAAATGCTCTAATATTTTCATTTTGTCTATGTGCATCCTCCTGTGGTTTTAAGAGCCATCTTTAGGTTACTTACAGTACCCAATCCAGTGTCAATACTGCACAAACACTTGTCCTGTCCTGATGAGGGAAAAAAAAAATCTGTTCATGTTTAGCTATGACCCTGTGACCAAGACAGGCCTTATGACACCGGACATGCAGCTGATTAAGTCTGTGGATGCAGAACGTGTGGAGAGAGAGGGTCAACTGTACCAACAATCCGAGTGCTTAGCAGCGCAGCGGACTGCCTCACTGCTGAGGTGCCTGTCACTGCTGAGGTGCCCGTCACTGGTAGGCTCACAGAGCTCAGGGGCCCAGAAGATGCGCCATAGGAACTTTTCCTCTTTGGCTGTAGATGGAGAGAGATTCCTCCAAGGTTCCTTCCAAAGTATACATTTTAAGATGAATGCAAGAGCTATCTTGTGTCTTATCCAAGAGGAGAGGTCTTCAGGAAAGAGGCAAACAGTCAGTAAATTACTATGACAGAAGAGAAGACTCTGGGGTACCATGTTGGTGACCCACCAAAACAACTATGAAAAAGAAACATCGACACAGTCTTTGGGATAAAAATCCAAGCCGCTGTGACCCTTGTCTCCTGCAGCGCCGAGGGTGAGCTCTGCCTTACCGCACACCTCCTCCCTCATATCTGGGTGAGGGGATGGGGAAATTGGGGGTTTTGTTTTTACCATGAAGAAAAGCTGCTTCTCTGCCAGCATTGCAACTTCCCCTGGAAGCAACGAGAAGTTCAGAGCAGCGCTGGGAATAACAAAAGCGCCCAGCCTGCCTGGGCACAAAGCACGCTGCCAAGGCTTCAAAACTATAATCATAAACTGCGGCACCGCTATAAATATGGAACAAACCGGCAAGTGACTCATCTGCTGGGACGATGTTCCATCCCTGTGCACTGGGGTGGGGTGGGGATGGGGCTAAGCCTTTTCCCCCCTCTTTCTCTTTCTTCTCCTTTTGAATGAGCACAGAACATTACACTTAATTCTTCTCCAAAAGAGTCCTCCTCACTGTCTGTGCGCTCGTTCCTCCTCTGATTTCTTTGACAGAAGGCTTCTTTTAGACTCTTAGCACAAATCTGCTGCAGAAAACATGTCAAAGGCTTCTTAAACATTTTGTAAATACAATGGAACCGGCTGAGTTTCTTCTCAATTAAGTTCAGAGCAGCCAGTATCTCTTGCTTGGGGAATAAAGCCCTCTCTCCCTGCCCCTGCCCCCCCAGATGTTAAGGCTTCAGAAAGCCCAGAAGAGAGTGATTTCCTGCCAATGAGGAGGGTTCCTTGATGCCGTGGAGGGGAACAGGGTTCTGGTTTTCCAACCATATATCACGTGCCAAGCCTAGCCACAAAACAAACTCTTGGAACTGTCAAGAGTCCCTTTACAATACCATCGTCTGTTTCTCCGAATCCTGGGCTGCACAAAGAAAAGCGTTCTGGGAGTCACCTTACAGAGAAGGTCTCATGGAGACATTAAGAGAATCAGCATGCAGTGTGAATGGGGCAGAAAAAAAAAAAAAAAAAAAAAAAAATCACTGGAGTCAACAGAGCCCAGACAAGCAGATGTTAAATTGCACTCCAATCTCAAGAGTTTAAATGTAAGCAGCCTAAACCGGGTGATGGCTGGAAGATCTGCCCGGGAAAGCCTAGGGACACTAACATCCCTTATGTCTGTAAAACAGTGGTAAAATCAGTGTACGTCATGTCATTCCCAACCTTACAGTTCTCCCAAGCCACAGAGTCGCACAGTGTGACAGTGAAGGCAGATGACACAGGTCTGGAGGAACCTAAAAGTGAAGCCTTATCAAATTCCACTTTGTGGTCCCTTCTCCACAACCAGTAATGGTTGTTTAAAGATGAACTCAGAAGGAATGGAGTTCTTTTAAATGTCCACGTGTCACCAGACAAGAGATAACGGTCTTGTACCTCGTCTTGACCTTCGTTATGGGAGGGCGTGGAAACACAAAGGCTCCTAGAGGCGCCTCACCAACCCTACCAATGTACAGCTGGGTGACGGGACGCATGTTCACCCGTGTTGAGTCAGGTGATGATCCTAACCTTGACTGTTGAGTTTGCTTTACTTTCAAGGAATGGCAGAGCCATCCCAGGAGCAAGCAGGGACAACGGGAACAAGCAGAATCTGCTGCCCAGTATGGTGGGGTAGTCCATGTGACTCGACAATGCTCAAACTGCACGTGCACTTCCTAGTTGCTGAACACACATCTTCCTTCAGTTGGCTTAAAGCTAAGCAGCTTGCCCGTGGTGGGTGGCTGCTGCACAGGCCAACGAAAATCTAAATGATCTTCGGTGCCGTCAACAGGCAAAGTGACTGTGGGCTTCGCCGAGCCCTTGGATGAGGTTCCCTGAGCCTCTTTTCTCCTCGTGCCAAAGTGACAGAGTCTGGAGGCCATGGAGGACTGACTGGTTCTAATCGACATCTTCTTTCTTCTGCTTTGCATTTCTAGATCTGCTCATAGCCTGCAAAGCCACAGGTTTATGCAACGAATCTCACACCCACTTACTGCAGCCTTCCCAGGAGTGCAACAGGCTGCAAGCTGCAGGGACAGATAGTGATCACTTCAACTAAGGAATCCTGGAGATTCGGTCACAAGGAAATAACAACTGCAGGGATCATTTAAGCAGAGGTGTTTAAAACACAGATCATCTGAAGACCACGGTTTGTGGTGGGCTGGACCCCAGCATGGATTCACCTGGAAAAGTCTAACACACATGCAGGATGTGCTTCATGTCTGTGAAGCTTCAGTGGTAAATGTTTACAGACTGACCAAAGTGCCTGCTTGCTAATCCTCCTCCAACAAGGAGGCATTACTTTCTTGGTTTAGGCCAGTATTTGGGGCATAACTGTTCGAATATCCAATGGCTAAGACTGACCTTTTAACACCTTACCCTTTCCAATCATGATTTAACTTAAAGATATGGTTTATGATCTACAGTTCACCTGTTTCAAAATATGACTTGAGATAGCTTATCCCCAAACACTCAGCTCTGATAGACTTGTAAAGGTGAAGTATGAAGAGAAGAGACAGACCTGACACTTGGGTCTGGGGAAGTACGAGCAATTGAGTCTAATGATTGAGCTGAGCTCTGGTAATCAAGGCAAAAGGGAGCAGATGCATACTGTTACTGAAAAATTACGACTCAAGCCTCTCTTTCAGAACAGGCAGGCTCTCTGCTGGCCTTCATCAGTGAGAGGGTAACATTTCTTTAGGAAGAGTGGATGTGAACTGGTTGGGGCAGTCCCCCAGCATTTGAGGAGAGGACAGGAGGATCAAGAGTTCAAGATCATCTTCAGTTACACAGCAAGTTAGAGGCGAGCCCAGGCTCCCTGAAGCCTGTGACAAGCAAATATTATACAGAACAGTGGAACAGCATTCAATGGTCCATACTGTAAGCACAGTAGGAAGGACATTGCCTCACTGCTTCCAAAAGAGTGGCCACAGAAGGCTTGAGAAGAAACTGTCTTTGACAAACATTTGACAATTTAAAGCCTACTTTTACATTTTTTTTTTAATGGTGTGTGTGTGTGTGTGTGTGTGTGTGTGTGTGTGCATGCACGTGTAGAGGTCAGAGGACCACTGGTAGAAGCTGGTTCTCTACTTCCACCATGTGGGTATCAGGTCAACAGATTTGGCAATGAGTGCCTTTGCCTGCTGAGCCATTTTGGTAGCTTGTATTGTTTTTCTCTTTACAGTATTAATATGTAATATTAAAATGATGTAGTATTAAAATATGTAGTATTAAAATGAAAAGGAAACAAACCCCAAGGGTGTACTGCTGTTCTGAGAAGGCTCCTACATGTTAGTATGGTCCTGATGACTAAGGTCACAGGGTGGTCAAGCTTATGTGACGCAGAGGAATCAGGGCAAGCATATCCTTTAGTCTGTACTTGTGCTATATAGAAATATCTCAACCCAAGCTCTGCCTGTGCCCTGGGCAGGCAGGGCAGTAGTACAAGACCTGCAGGTCCTCGGAGAGTGGCACCTACTCTTCTCTGAGCTGCGTCACACAGTAGGATTTATGTTCCCACCTCAGGAGAGCACCTTTGGGAGCTCGCTGAAGGCGCCAGCTCCTGCCTGCTCCCAACTGGCACCCAGGACTGAGCAAACTCAACAGGTCAAAGCAGATACAAAGATAGAAAGATACAAAGAAATATACAAAGTCTTACTCCCTGTGTGGGCTGTGGTTCTGGGACACTTCAGAGTCGCTGTCTTTGGGGGACAGGGATCCCTTGTAGGTGTAGAACACATCCTCTGTTTCTGGGATATAGGTCATCTCATTGGCCAGGTTGTCGGCAGAGGAATGGCGGGGTTTGCGGATTTCATGCCGTAGCCGAGGACTTCGCCTGCAAAGGGGAGAAGAGCAGTACACAGAGGTCTGACCTAATGGCAGCTGTGTGACCTTGTGACCTAGCGTCTCTGTGGATGCCCTAACTGGTGCTTAGAAAGTCAGATCCAGAGCTGGGTGTGGCAGTACACATCGGTAACTCCAGCACTGAGGAGGATTAAGTGTTAAGGGCCAGCTGGGGGAATTAATGAGAACCTGTCTCAAAAATAACCAACACAAAGATAAGTCGGAGCCAGTGAGGTCATTCTTACTCCAGCAGAATCCAGCCAGGATGACACAAGTGTCAGGCAGGTTTGGGTCAGTGGTATGGCTCCCAGAACCATAGTTTCTACTAAGAGATGGAAAGAACTAAATTGGCTTATGCCATCGGTCCATGAAGATTAAAGGTAAGTTACTCTTCTAGAAGACTCAAGACATGACTTTTCTCACCAATTCAACAATGTACACCGACAGGTTTAGAAAGAAGGCAGGGTTAACTTCTCACTGAATTTCACTTGATCCAAGAAGGAATAACTAACCTTAAAAAAATTGTGTGCACATGTAGTGTGTATGTGTGCGTGTACGTGTGTGTGGGTTCCTTGCCCATTCATTTGGATGTATAGAGTCAGAGGTTGGTGTCAAATCCCTTTCTCTGTCACTCTCGGACTTCTTTTTTGAGATAGGGTCTCTCTCTGAACCTGGAGCTCGTCAACCCAGCTAGGCTGGCTGGCCGGCTGGCCCCTTCCATCCTCCCATCCCTGCCTCCCAGCACTGGGATTACAGGCATCTACATCCATGCCTTGCTTTTCAAGGTGTATGCTAGCATCTGAACTCAGGTCCTCCTGTTCACACAGCAAGCATTTTCCACAGGTATCTATGGACTGGAGATGCTTGGGGTTTTTTGTTTTTAATGTTCTCCTTTTTAAATATCATAATGTGATGGGGACCAGCATGCTACACAGTAGTCAGGTGATCTCAGATAAGTTCCACCACCCTCTCTGGACCTCAGCTGTACTTACAGGCCCTGAATGAGGCAAATGGGACAGTGTTCATGGAACACCCAGGACTGCCCCTGGGTGTCAGGCCTCTATCACATAACCTCAAGCTCCCTTCTACGGAGCTCCCAACTTCCATTTGTTAGCTATTTCTTTTTGGGACTCTGAGACTTGCAATCAACCCCTGTTCCTGCACAATCAATACTGTGTGTCCATTGTGTAAGCAAGATGGCTCTTGGGACTCCTGGGAGAGGATCTATAATTAGCAGTAAGAGAGCCACGGCAGTGATATAGTCATATCCAACCTTGCTAGTTCCTGGAGCTCACCTGGGGCTCTCTCTGCCTCCTTGACAAGTTTCCCCATAAACTAAGCTGGTTCTTTAGAGCACACACGTCATCATCGTCAACACCACCGTTGCCCAGGACATGTGGTTCCCTGTGGAAGCTCCTTTCCTAGCAGGTCTCTCTCCCCATATCCCTTAATCCCATAGATCCTAGCTAGGAAATGTCCACCTGTCTTGCAAGCCACAACGCTAATCCTGTGGAGCCAGGGTACAATCTTTTCCTGCTTCCTTTCTCCTCTTGTGGACACTCAGACATTCACAAAAACGGCCGGTGTCTTTGTGGACCATTAAAAATAAGGAATAGAAAATTTCGCTTGATCCTTTTCTGAAATAAGCTCATGAAGAAGCATTTATACGTTATTCCATCTGTGGTAAACTTAGAACCCTGAGGGTATCACATCTTTCCATCCTTTATCCTTTTAACTTCTTTACCCTGGGACTTCTTAGAGCTTAAAGATGCTATTCTATGCTACAATTCTAAGGCAGGCATTTCAGGAGGCCTCAGGTCAAATGTTATTATTCATTTATTTTGCAGGGTTGTACAATGAAACCAGGGTCTAAACATGCTGTATAGGTACTTTATCACTGAGCTAGGCCCTCAGGCCCATCCCAATTTATTAATTTTCCAAAGAAGCAGTTCAAGAATGTAGTTAGGTGGAATAATGTCTACTATTCTAGCACAGCAAGGTAACTCTGATGCACAATAATCAATTAAAAAATCCAAAACGGCCAATAGAAAGGATTTGCTTGTTTATTTATTTATGAGAGGTTAGGTCCACGTAACCCAGGCTAGCCTTAAACTCTTTATTCTCTTGTCTCAGGCTACTGACTGCTAAGCTTGCCTACCTACCCAGAGGGAATTTTTAAGTTCTCAACACAAAGAAATGCTATTTGTCTGATGGATATGGCAGTTAACTTGATTTAAATACTATATATATATTGGAATATAACAATGCATTTCATGAACAGATAAAATTATTTAGGTGAACTTATTATAATTTTAAGGCCACCTTAGCAGTGTCAGGAGACTGACTCCTGCAACATGTGGAATGCACATGGGAAATCTGACTCTATGCCATCTCTGTGGAAGAATTTAAAGCCAACTCTGTTTTTGAAAGACAGAAGGTATCTATCTGCTGGTGTATGGCACAAAAGAGGACATACCAGTTGGGGGTGATGGGAGGGGAGCGGGAAGGCAGGCTCTTGGTTTCTAGCCGTTCCACTGATAAGGACCTCCTCATGACTGGGTTCCATACCATCCCTCCAATCACCTTTTTGCAATATTGGTTATTTACAGACCTGAAAAACAGACGCGGGGTCATTGTTCACATTAACTTCTCCAACAAGAAAAAGCAAGTACAGCATCTATAAAATGTAGTCTTCCCTGGGGAGGGCGCTTACTTTCATCACAATGACACCAGCCCTGCTCCATTCAGCTGGGCTATGACCAGTGGAGGCAGTCAGTTCCAGAGTGGTCTTCCAAATTTTTAAAGATTAGATTTATTTAGTGTGTGTGCGCGTGTGTGCGTGCGCGCGCGCGCTCCATGGTGTACTTGTGGAGCTCAGTAAACAACTTGCAGGGGTCAGTTTTGTCTTTCCACCATGTGGGGTAGGGGACTGAACTCAGTGTGTCAGGCTTGGCAGCAAGTGTCTATCTGCTGAACCACCTCATCGGTCCTGGACTTCCTTTCTTGTTCTGATTTTTCTTTAGGTCTTTTGGTGAAAATGCTTCTGTGTTTCGACTACTTTAAATAGTTGAACTGCTTCTAGACTGTACCAAAGCTACCAGGTTAGAAGGAGTGTCAGAATAGCACAGATAGCACAGACCAGCACAGCTCTGGTAACTTCAATGGATCAACCTCACTTGCCTCTCACTGGCATAAACAAAAGCAGTCATCCTTGCAGATGATCTCCAGAAGCGGCGACCATAAGTCACTGGGAACTCTTTAATAAAGAAGCAGAGGATGTGCTTAGAACAGCTTCAGGTCCTATCCTCTGACAGAAGGATATTTCTGAATTTTATTTATAGTTAGAGAACTGACATCCCGAGGAACAGAGTGCCTTAGTAAACTGTTTGAAGTCTGGTTAGCAGTAACAATTCTAGCATTTTTTAATTTTACACCATGCTCTAATGTCTTGAACATTCCATGTATTTCCTTACTCCCCAAGACCAACTGATAAAACCAACAGAACAAAGAAACACAACGAAATTCAGGTTCTGGTTACAGTAATGACCGCGGCTGTCACTCTGATCTGCTGACTTCACCTCAGCATCACTAGAGACCTTTTCCTTGAGGTCAGTTATATCAGAAGCCACATGACCACTGATTAAGGCTGTAAATTAAAGTTAGGGAAGCAGGCAGCAAGGCTCCAAGGCTTAAGCTGTGGCAGATCCTTAAAGCACATGTCACGGGTTATTAATAGAAATTTGGAACTGTTCCATTGTCCCTGGAAAATAATGAACAAATTCTTTCACAGAACCTATCAGAGGACCCAACACACAGACCTACAGATATATCTCTAGGGCTGAGCTGACCATGGTTTCCTCATCTGTGAAATGAATGGAAGCGATAAGGGCTGGGGAGATGGCTTAGCTTGGTGCTTGCCACCAAGTCTAATGACTTGGATTCAATCCCTGAGACCCACAGGACAGAAGAAGATAACTGACTTCCATTGGACTACTACATGTGTATCATGGCAGGCATGTGTTTCCCCCCATACCACTCACCCACCCACACATACATACATACATATATACATACATACATAATAAATAAATGTAAAAAATAATTTAAGAGTCAAAATTAGGTGTGTATAGTCTAAATTAATAGTATACTAAAAGACAGTACCAATAAGAAACCAGTGACTTGTACCCCAAGCAGCCACACAAGCACATCAACAATAAGGAGGCCCCCTGCCAACTTTATGTCATCTCATTGTACTTCTGCAACTAGACTGTCGTGGGATTCTTCTTTACTTGTCCCATCTGCAGCACAGATGCTGTGCACAGCAGAGAAGCTCACTGGTACGTCTATGCCTTATGCTCAACTATTCATGTTCATGCTAAATTAACTTTCTGTTTCTTCAACCTGACTTCCTTGACTGTGCAAATCTGTCTGCAGATCTGACCTGCTGAAGCCCTTGAATCCGATTCTGGAACTCTCATAGCTGCTATGGCCACTGCTGCACAAGCTAGGTTCTCGAGGCTCCTAGCGAGGGATGCCAGACTTAGAGTGCTCAGTATTACTTCCATTAGGCAAGTCCCCCAGGAGGGCAGGACCCAAAGAGTGTTCAACCAAGATGCACCACCTCACCAGCTGCAGCGATCTGGGGTGCCAGCCGTGAAACAGCAGCACACAGTGAGCCGTCCGCCGACAGCCGGGCTATTGCTGGTGGCTGACTGTACCATGCTTGGGAAACAGCTCTCATCCGAGGCCTCTGGCTGGCTAAAGGGACCACCATGCGGGAAGAGGATTCGGTTTCCATGTGGTATCATGGGGACAAGGCTCTAAAGGTGACCCCACTACATAATTCTTGTGGCCTGCTCAGTAGTAGAATCTTGAATGCACAGAAACAGTGGACAGAACTGTAAGAGCTAAACACTTTAAAGATGTTTGTTCTTCGGTCATAAGAAATAAAAAAAAAAAAAATAAATAAATAAATAAATAAATAAATAAATAAATAATACCACCCCTTCCAGGGGCAATTTGCTACTTACTAAATCATTACATTAATTAAAGACTAACATGTAATAGGAAAGCCACAAGAACATTCTTACAAAATTTCTTATCAAACAATAGCTTGTGCCTGAGCTTCATTTAGAAAAAGCCACATTAACGATAGTCAATCACAGTTTTGAAAAACCAGCAAATGGTTGAGAAATCCTAGCAACCTAATAAACATTTTCTACTGCATCTTATACAAAGCTGGCTTAGAATAAACACAGTTAATTCAGAGACCCAAAGGATATTATTTTAAAAATTATAATGTACATATGACATATATATGTAAATTTATATTACTGTTCTAACCATGAAGTATTTTGAATATCATTCCTTTAGGTAGCATTTATCTCTTAGGTTCGTTACAAGAACTAAATACAATTAAGTATGTGCCTTTCCTGATTTGATTTAAATAATTAATTAAATAAATAATAATAATAATAAAGTATATGCCTTTCCTTTATAAACACTAGGTAATTGTCAATTATAATCATTATTTTGTAACTATTATAGGTAATATATTCTGAAGTCACCTGACTCTGGAAACCT
Organism: Mastomys natalensis; assembly: GCA_021653895.1. Lineage (NCBI taxonomy): Eukaryota > Metazoa > Chordata > Mammalia > Rodentia > Muridae > Mastomys > Mastomys natalensis. Next base: position 2,485,365 of record JAJTUV010000391.1, read on the forward strand.
CTGTTCGTTTTTATAGGGTGCCTTATGGATTAATATCATGGGGGAGGGGCTGGCTTAGTGGCCTCCAGCTGTGAAAAGCCTAATGTGTTAGCACCAGAATGACACTCAGTGTCCTTTACTGGATAGGGTGTGGTGACAGCTGCAATATTAGCTGTCTGGGAACTCAGACGACAGCAGGGTTGAGGGGGCAGAAGCTAATGCTGGGAAAATAACATGTACCTGAGCATGTGTACAAAGGGCTCTACCTCTCCTGGAGAGATTGAGGCACCATCCAGGGATCTGCAATCCCCAGAGCTGCCTCTCTGCCCAAAGATGTCCACGAGCCAGGGGCGACCAGCACACACTAACATTTCAGGAAAGCATGGATGGTCCCCCGAAAGTATACTCACTTTTTGGGGTTCCTGGAGCCTAGAGTCCAGTACTGAGAGAGAACATTCTTTTCCTGAGGTAGTAACTTTTTTGCCTGAAAGAATGAATGGTGCTCGACGCAGGATTTCCACAAGTTTTTGCAAGATCGGTAATTCAGCATGTTGAAGGCCACAATATGTTCCCTGGATTCAGCCTGGGAGAAGGAACAGTAGAGATTTCACTGTGAAAAGTATAGGATGGTAAAAGTGTGTCAAGCTTGCTACCCATATGTAACAGCCAGGGAAGACGTGAAAGAGGAAGGGGGCAAGCTTCCTTCAGACATACCCCAATGTCCTAGGAATATTTTGGAGCAGGACTGTGAACCCTCCGTGGGTGTGATAATAGAAATAGCCTGAATCCAGGTCTCTTCACCATCTGGGCTTTCATAGTCACTCTTTGCTTATAGTTCAAGAGAGGGCTTATTTGTTGCTACCATCTGATAACTTAAAACTCAGCTTTGTGAACGTCTCTTTCCTGAAGAACTACTCTTTCACCAAGCAGGTAGTAGAAAGATTAGAATCCTGAGGTTTCTCCATTTCATACCCCAGAGTAAGTTCCAGTGCTCATATATAATAAGCAATTTTGTCCTTAGTTTTGCCTTCAGGCTACTTGTGTTTACATTTTCGATTCCATATGCATTTTGGTACCACCCTGGCCCTCCTTGCACTAGAGGTGGGTGGGGGCTGTCAGACAACATAGATTCCAGTCCTTGGTATTCTGAGCTTTAGTGATCCCATTTCTAAGGGCCCATTCTCTGTGTGGGGCCAGACTAAGGGCATATCATATTTGAAAAGCTGGGACACGGACACTGCGACAGTCGGTGACAACTATGCAGCATAACAAGACAGGGCGGGGTGTGGAAAGGGCAGGCGCCTTGCTTGGTTCAAATTCCAGCTCCTTCACTCTGAGGCTGTGGGAGCCTTGGCTTCTTTACTGAGTGTACTTCTGCTGTGGCTAAGCAAACAAACAGAGTTGTCTAGGATCCTGCCGACTCCTCTTGTAAGACACAGTCAGTAATAAGCTATCACCTTCGGAACTTAGCGGTGTAGACCCTTCCTGCTGTGCTTTGCCAGGTGCCCAAACTGGGCCCTTTTGTCTGATCCATACAGCTCTCTAAGAAGTGGGCATTCATTACTTGAGCTTCTAGAAACAAGGTAATATGGATTAGAGGGGGTGAAAGAAAACGCCCAGCAGTTAAGGGGGAAGAGGCAGGGTCTAGACCTAGAGTCTAACTATAAAGCAAGTTCCGTTCTCCACACAGGTGCCGACAGGCTCACGGAGATGACCACAAGGTCTGAAGACCTGACAGCCACAGTCTTTCCTTCCTAAGACACAGAAAGCAATCACCAAGGAGCTGAGACTGGGACAAGCCTCAACAACGCAGCAAACACAGCAAGTAGGGACAGAACTCACCTGTTTTTGCCGCTGGTGTATGAAGAACTTTTTCCTTTTGAAAGAAATTTTGAGTATGTTCACCCTGTAAAAAGCAAAGCAAAACAAAACCACGCATAGCACAAAAAATAAAGCAAGATGCAAATCAAACAAAGACATCGGGGCTCAGCCGGGCTATGGCTGACCCTCTTCTGCATGGGTCCTCTATTTTATGATCCAATGCAGGCAGGCTGCTGGAAATGTGTCTTGGCCGAACTCAAGGAGCTGACCGAGCTGGATCTCCACGGGGCCTCTGGACTGTGAGGCAGCTTTTAAATAACTAGGAGCGTGGGCCATGCGCACTCTTTGCTGTAAGTCTCTTTGTGACACTGAAGCCCTGCAGGAGCTGGTGCCTTCATGGGGGAAGACAGCTGAGGGCAGTGTGGAGCAGAGGGAGGACAGGCCTGGGTTGCATCTCAGCCCTGTTACTTAACAGCCACGTGTGCATAGTACAGAATAAAAGGCACTCGTCATCACCAGATATATTTTCATATACCAGGCTACTGCCAAGGGCTTTATAAACACTGTCTCTATTGGGTTTTGCAACAGTTCAGAATAGTATGTAGTTATCCTCTAGAAGAGGAAGCTGAGGTAGAGAGATGTCACTGCTTGGAGCCAGGCTCTGAGCTTGGGGCTCAGCCTCCAAAGCCTAGGATATTGGACCCTATGATATCTGCTGAGTGGTGGCCCATGACAACCTTTCTCACCACTTGTCTTATGACAACTTAGATGGAGTAAGCACACCAAATTCTTACATGATTATGGTATACCACTGGCTTGCAGTGTTAGCTGTCTTCATTAAACCTAGAGAATGAAACCAGTGAAACCAGTGTGTGTGTGTGTGTGTGTGTGTGTGTGTGTGTGTATGTTTTCAGATGGGTGCATACGTGGAGGCCAGAGGTCTACCTTAGATGTCTTTCCTCAGGTGCTATCCACCTTATTCTGAGACAGGGTCTGTCTCTCATTTGTCCCAGAGCTCACCAATTACATGAGGCTAGGCTGGCAGGCTGGTTGGCCAGCAACCTTGGAGATTACCCTCTCTGACCCATCAGTGTTGGGATTACAAATGTGTGCCATCAAGCTCACCTTTTAAATAGATTTTATTCACTATGACAAGCTACTATAATCTACATAGTACTGGGGAAAGAAAGAAAGTCTACTATTTTCTAGGATCACATCAAGACCTTGGTAAGAGCATTCTAGAACAGAGACATTGAGCACATAAAGTGAAAGTTTATTCAAGTGATTTTTCCCCAGTGGAAGACAAACGGACAGACACACACACACACAGAGCACACAACAGCACATTTGCATTATATATTAAAAACAAACACCTATCTGCTGCAATCTGCTGGCAGATACACCTATTTAACTAGTGAATTTTGGGATGACTGGACGCTAGATCAGAAGGCTCTTATGTCCTGTTCCTTGAGGTGGCCACCACGGAGCATGCTACACCCTGAGGTGGCCAGGTCTCCTCCATAAGTGGGAGGGGCACGCACAGGAATTCTTATTTCACAGGAGTCTGGGCAATCTATTCATCAGTGGGTGAGTTCCCGCCTTTGTCTTTCTGGGCACAGACTGCTTGTGTGCTACTGGCTTCATGAGGGTCCCCTGCTTGTCTCCCTGGTTCAGAGGGTTCTGCCCCAGTGCTTCCAACTCTCTCTTTGACTGTGTTTTTCACCAGAGCAAATCTGAAGAACGCAGACGTGATTTCCAGGCTGCAGGTTCTACATCGGGTTGCCTTCTGCCCTTCAGTCACAGGAACTATGAAATGTACTGTGTGTCTAGAGGGACAGTACTGTGCCAGGTTCCAGGGACAGAAAGAACAAGACAATGGGTACTGCCACCTGGACATGTCTAACCTAATGAAGGAGACAGGTGCCAAATGATGCACACAGCCATATCCTTGTGACCACTGCGTGCAAGACAATCTAGTTCCCATTAAAGCATCGATGATCAAGTCTTTACTCTGGTGTCTTGAGAGGCTCTCCATGGCCAAGTCATTCACTAATCAGAGGCCACAGCACAGTATGCTCTAGCCTTAATCAACCATCTACCTTGGACTGACCACTGTGTTCTCCTTGTTCCTGGAGATACACACTCCTTTCTTTCTAGAATGTACTCCCTGAGGTCAAAGCCTATTCTCTTTAGAGTCACTTCTATAGACTCTGGGCCCTTCTGCACCCTCCCCTTGCTCAATCTCCAGGGCTGACCTCCCTACTGGTCTCTGAGGTTTTCACTTGTTACAGTTGGAGTCTGAGGTGCTCATGTGTTTGAACATTCCATCCTAGCCAAGTGTCCACACTTCACCTGCCCGGCATATGGATCCTCTGAACCAAGAGCCAGCCTTGCTTCCCTTAAATTGCTGCTTTCAATTATCATGTCACAGAGTTATAAAAAGTAAGTAATACAGCACTGGCATCAGAGACAGGTTTTAACAGGAGCCAGTCTGAAGTTGAAGAATAACCAAGATTATCAGAAAGAGCCTCTGAGGAGGTGTGCCAAGAGTCCCTGTCTGGCCTACCTGAAAGGTTTCTGTTTATCTTTAAGGATAATCTAAATGTGATGTTCAGAAACTGCTTATGGGACCTTCCTAGAACCAGCCACAGGTGAAGCTAGTCTCCAGTGGCATCTGGGTTACAGAACTAGAGGATTAGAGGCATTTAGAGAAAAATCAGGCCTGTGCCCACTGCCTGGTCCTTTGTTCTAAACAGGCCAGAGAACTCTGAAGGCCACCCAGCTAGCCAAGCCATGGCTGGGGTTTCCTGCTTCCAGTGAGGGCCCAGGAAGGTCTTATCATCTGTCATATCGATTCTATGATGAAACTAAGCAGGACCACTGTACGCTTTGTTGAAAATCAAATGTACGTACAATTAATTGAAAACCAGTGTCTCTAAGTGTACATCCTATTTAAGCATGTTCCCACAAACACAACTATTAGTGGTAGAATAAAAACGTGTCTGGAGTGACAAACTGGATGTGAATTTCTCATGCACCATTATTAACTGCATGAGCCTGACAGGTCTTACAAACTTCCTTGCTCTACAGCTTTCTCTGCTGAGAAGTCAGGGATAAGAACGGCTTATTCAAGGTTTAAGTGAGATAAGTAAAATACAGAGTAACACGATTTGGATATTGCCAACACTTAATAATACGACAGCTGCTATCACGGTCAATGCCCCTAGAACTTTATTTATAGGTTTTTATCCCTATTATAAATAATGCTGTGATAAACATCATTCTGTTTTAGTTTGTGATGTTCTAAGTGGTCAAACTAAGGAACAGGCGTAAACCCGAACGCCAAATCTGGCCTGCCACAACTGTGCCACCCAAGTCTCCTCCGCCCTGTCTATAAATTTCCGTGTGGTCACTTTTCTTTGCATGTGTGTACTTCCGCATCTCTCACAGCACGCAGCACTTGCTCTCCTCCACCTGCTCCACCCCTGCCTTGCACTCGCTCATGTTATCATTTATTAAAATGTTTGGTATAATGGTTTCTAACAGATAGCTCCCTGTTGCCTGGGTACAGTAAACTCAAACTCATCTTGAAAAATCCATGGAGTCTCCCCTCGCCCATCTCTGTTCTTGTTTTCTATAGATTCAGTTGCCTGGAGTCAATCACAGTTTGAAAATACTATGGCCTTGACTCTTAAGAGAGAGAGAAAAAGAGAGAGTGAGTGAGAGAAAGAGAGAGCGGGGGAGGGAGGGAGAGCATGAGCATATCTACATACTTTTCATTAGAGTATAAATCTCAGTGGACTTAATACATAGATTAAACTTTACCACAGGCATGTATGCAGAGGAGAAAAAAGAAAACCAACATACACATATTTAGTACTATTGGTAAGTTCAAGGTTACCAGGATCTAGGACTGATTCCATACACATATAAGAGGACGAAAGAATTCTCAACAACAAGACCTGCCTCGTGTCATTTATCCACCAACTAGCCCAACCACAGGATGACTGCTGGAGGGAAGTTAATAAAAACCAAAGGTGACAGGCAGTGGTGGCGCATGCCTTTAATCCCAGCACTTGGGAGGCAGAGGCAGGAGGATTTCTCAGTTCAAGGCTGGCCTGGCCTACAGAGTGAGTTCCAGGACAGCCAGGGCTATACAGAGAAACCGTGTCTCAAAAAAACCAAAAAATAAAATAAAAAAAAAAAAAAAAAAACCAAAGGTAACTTTTCCAAGTGCCAAATCTGGATCAAGTTCAGAGTTCAGAGCTTAAAACTTGGAGGACTGGGCGGGGAGGGGAGAGAGAGTGCGGCGGAGCTCCAGCCATTCTTCAGAAATAAAAGTTTAAAATTAGAGCTAGCATTACTTTTGCTCGGCATATTTTTATAGCATGATTCAGACAATATGAAGTGTTTGCACTTACCAAGGGTAGAAGCTTGTGCAAATGTATTTTCGGTAGACTGCAATGCCTGCAGACGCAATTCCGATCATTAGATCTAAATTGTGCAGATCCTGGGGAAAAAAATAAAGCGTCCAGGTTCACAGTGTGTTACTCTGCTAACTTTAAAGCACCCACGCTTTTATAAATAGCAGTGTGCATCCGCTCAAGAGGGGGAATGCCCTGAACACAGGAAAAATCCTCGCTTTGCAGCCACTTAAGAGCAAGTAGTTGGTACCCAGTTCTTCTAAAGTGAATACATACACAGCACATCATGAGCACACACACACACACACACTAAACATGTCACTATACCTGGTTTAGGAAGTTACCAGATATGATTACGTACTCCACATGGTCACATATAAACACTCATAATTTTCAACCATCAGCTTTTGGGGGCCACACGAGACTCAAACAGGCCTCTTCCCCATCCAGCTCCGTACAAACCTCACTTTCAATTACTGAAAAGGCTTTAGCTATTATGAAATGATAAAGAAAAATTATACATGTAGACACGACTCTTAAATCCAATTAAGAAACAAATGTTACTTATGAATCCAGTGGAATTACACTGGCTAAGGGCTTGTGTGCTTGGCACTGCCATATATCATACAGACACAGACGGAAAACAGAGAGGATTAAAGCTGTTTTAAATCCACTTGAGTATAAGCAAATAACATTCAAAGGGGTGGAGTTCCTTCCTTGAGTCGCACATAATTTGTTTCCAATCAGATATCCTTAAGTACAGTTACGAGTGAGTGTGAGTGTTGGCCTTCCACTCATAGTCTATGTTATGTGGGGCTTAGGAGTCCCTCCATTTCCCCTTTTCGCATTATATACATTTGGGGATCCCCCTCAAAGGTCTGTATCAGGCTGGAAGTACAGAATCTAAGAACCCAGGACAGATCTACCGATATGGATTAGCGAGTATAACAAATGTTCATTTTCTGCTGGGGTGGGGCCATCACTTAGGAGTAACTAAGGAGCAAGGGGAGGCACAGAGACTGGACAGGGAAGTCCTGAGTGAGTACTAGGACTAGGCACCAGGCTACAATCCCACACGTAGGCAAAGACAGAACGGCGGGCGTGGTGAAGAACAAGGTAGCCACAAGCATGACTCAGCAGCACCTTATAGGAAGAGGGACGAATCGGCCAATGGTACTAAGCGAATGGCTTGGTGGGCTGAGACTGAATCTTATCGGGTGTTTTATTGTCTTTCAGTGTGCACCTTTTCTCCAGATAACTGTAGTTTACTTCAGTTAGCTACTTCCTGAGTTCTCACACAAGCCCCACATGCCAGCTTCCTTTGCAGAAGAACAGATCATGTGACCAATTCTGGCCACCATGCCCTGAGCATTAGTGACACGATTCTTCTCGTTGGAAGCACTGAAAAGCTGTGTGCCACCTTCAGGCTTCTGACAACGAGCAAGCCACATGGGGAAAGCACGAAGCTATGGAGAAGGAGCCAAGACTGGGTGGGGAGTTACTGGGTGGTTAAGAGCTGCCTAGAAGTCTAGACCGAAGGATCTACTGAAAGCTACTCTGTGTGGTACTAAGCTACTCAGATATGGGAGTGTACATTCAGTACTGCCTGGTGGAAGGCAGTCCCTCTAACAACTGGAGGGACTGAGGTTGGATTTCAGCTGATTATCTGCCTCCAAATTCAGAATGGCTCTGTGTGTGTGTGTTAAATTAGGTTTATTCATTTGATTTTATGTGCAAGTGATGATGTAAGTGGACCCTGTTTGTGATTGGTGCCTTCAGAGGTCAGAGGAGGGCACTGGATCCCCTGGTACTAGAGTTATGGATGGTTGTGAGCTATCACGTGGGTATTGGGAATCAAACACTGGTCCTCACAGGAGCAATGAGAACTTTTAATCACTAAGTGATTTTTTTTTTTCCTTTTGAGATAGGGTCTTCATATGTATGCCAGGCTGGCCTAGAACTCACAAAGTAGCCCAGATTGGCCTCAAAGTTATTCATTCCTCCTGCCTCTGCCTCCCAAGTGCTGGGATTAAATCTAGCAGTGCCTGGAAGGATAGATTTTTAAACAGGCAAAAAACCTTAGGTCATGTAATCAATTTGTATAGTCTTCATCTGTAGGTGGAGATGATTAGGAACACCAACTTGGCAAGGTTTCTGTGACCCTAAAATGAGACTCAAGGGTCTCCTAAGGAAGCACCCAGAACAAAATCCAGCCAGCAGCCTGTAGTGTGTGTGTCTGCATGTGCTCTCACAGGCATATGTGTGGATTCTGTGAGTACAGAGGCCAGAAGCTCATCACCAAGGGAAGATGGTCTAGCAGCCACTGTGGCCCAGGGTCTCCTGTCTCCACAGATCACCAGGCCTGGCTTTTGACAGGGTTCTGAGCTCAAGTTCAGGTCCTCTACTTTTCCAACAAGAATTTTATGAGCGAGCTATTTCCCCAGCTCAGTAACTGCTTCTTTGTGGTACAATGTAGGTCAATGGCAGCAGAAATGTTAGTGTGTCAGGGCTAAAATGTTGAACATGATGGTGTGGTTAGAGTGAGAATGGACCAAATGGCTTGCATATTTGTTTTTTTGTGTTTGTTTGTTTGTTTGTCTTAGGACAAGGTCTCTCTCTATGTAACCCTCGAACTGGCTATTTAGACCAGGTTGATCTCAAACTCAGAGATCCTCCTGCCTCTGTATCCTGAGTGCTAGGATTAAAGTCATGTACCACCACACCCTGCCCACGTTTATATATTTAAACGCCTGGTCCCCAGTTCAGTAGAAGAGTTTTGGAAGGATTAGAGGGCGGGGCCTTGTTGGAAGAGGTGTGTTACTTGGGGCAGGGCATGCTTTCAGGTTTCAAAAGACTGGTACCAAAACCAGTACCATTCCCAGTTAGCTCTCACACACTCTCTGCCTCATGCTTGCTGATCTGGATGTAGCTCTCAGCTACTGCCTGAGAGCCATACCCGCCTGCTTCCGTGCTCCCTACTGAACTCTCTGGAACCATGAGCTACAACAAATGTTTTCTTTATAAATTTGTCTTGGCCATGGTTGTCTCTTCACAGCAATAAGAGTGAGTAAGACAGCCAGTGCTGAGGCCATGTACTGACCACCTAGGTGCTGAGAGAGCACTGGAATACCAGAGAATCAGTCTCCCATCTATAAAGTGGGAAAAGTGATAATCCCCAAGGTGATGGAATTATTGGAAGAAATTGTCTACCCAGACACAGAAATCTGACGTATTAATCTTCTAAACTAATCACAATGTAAACTATCAATTTCACAATCACACCACCATAATTTCTTCTATAAAACTATTAAACTTGAACAGGACGGAGCAGGCTCAGCCAATCAAGTGCCTGCTGTGGAAATATGAAGATCAGAGTTTCAGCCGGCCAGTGGTGGCGCACCACAGCAGTCATTGCATTCTGGAGTGCTGTCAGTCTGTGTCTCCCAAGTTCGAATCCCAGCCTGTGCTTGTCAATCAATCATGGGGGTGGGGTGGGGGAAAGAGTTCCAATCCCTAGCCTCGAAGTATGGTCTTGCATGACTGTAATCCCAGCACTGAAGGGAGACTTGTGTGGATCCTTGGAGCTCACTGGGCAGCCAGGCAGTGAGTATCAGGTTCAGTGATAAATGTTTTAAAAGATAAAGTTTGGGGGAGCTGGAGAGATGGCTCAGCAGTTAAGAGCACTGATTGCTCTTCCAGAGGTCCTGAGTTCGACTCCCAGAAACCACTTGGTAGCTCACAACTATCTGTAATGGGATCTGATGCCCTCTTCTGGTGTGTCTGTAAACAGCTACAGTGTAGTCATATACATAAAATAAATAAATAGCTCTAAAAAAAAAAAAAAAAAAAAAAAAGAGGATACGAGAAGTGAGGTACTCCTTAAAAAGAAAAGAAAGATAAAGGTAGAAAGGGACTAACATCTGGTTTCCACAGGTAAGTGTGTACCTTGCATCTAGCTATACCTACAAATATATACATATGCACACATACACACATAAGCAGCACACACATAACTTACACACACCATACACAAACATATACATGTTACTGTATTTGAGTAACCAGCTCTAATCTGAGTACTGCTTAAGATGTAGTAGAAACCTTGGCTTAGAAAATTGCCACTTAAAAGCAGATTTATAAAGTTGTGTAAATGTAGAGGGGGCATTTGAGGGGAAGAAGTGTGGGGGGGGAGACAAAGGAGGTGATCAGTGGTTAAGCATGAACAAAATACAATGAAATACATCCATATGCCGGGCAGTGGTGGAGCACGCCTTTAATCTCAGCACTTGGGAGACAGAGGCAGGCGGATTTCTGAGTTCGAGGCCAGCCTGGTCTCGGAAAAAAAAAAAAAAAAAAGAAATACATCCATAGAAATACACGCCCCCCTCTGAGATGAGAGCACACACCTCACTCTCACTACGTAGCAGAAGATGACTATGAACGTCTGATCCTCTTGCCTCTCGTATGGGAGCTGAACCCAGGGCCTATGAATTGAACCCAGTCAAGAGACATCCTCAGCCCTCAATCCCATCATTCTGTATGTTTACTAAAAAAAAAAAACTTTTAAAAGACAGAAAAATTGGATTTTCCCTACTGAAAGCTTATAAGTCTTCTATGCCCCGATTCCTCAGAAGTGTGGGGAAACATCAACTGAACGGCCAATAAGACCTGGATAAACTCAATAAACTTCTCAAGTATCTCTCTTAAAATAATTTAGATTTTTCTTTATTATTTCATGTGCATGAGCTTTTTGCCTGCATGTATGTCTGTGCCCGATTCCCAGTGAGGTTTTTGAACCTCCATGTGAGTTCTGAGAACCAAACCCCAGTCCTCTGCAAGAACAAGTGCCTTCAAACCCTGAGGCAACACTCAGCCCCTCAGTATTTACTAAAAGATCTTGTTTGTGATAACAGGAGGGAAACAATTCCCCAAGGAAGTTTTCAAACTTGCATAATTAAAAATAAACGACAGTTTCTGAGCTAAGGGGTACGTACTCTGCCTCCGTGAAGCTCCACTCCGTAGAAGTCCAGGGTTCGAGCTATGTTGATGTAGCAAGATTCGGCTTCTGACTGCTTTAGCCCACTGCAGAGAAAAAGAGAAAATGCAAAACTCATCCAATAGGTGGAGAATATATAACCTTGAGCTTTTAAAAAATTAGATACCTGGAAAACGTTGTAATAGTCCTCTGTAAGTTATTAACAGTTACTAAGCGCCTTGGGCCAGTTCCCGTAAGCACGCTACCTTTAAATCCTAATGAAGCAGGTTTTTCTTCTTGTCCACGGAACCTGACCTCCTCTGGACCCCTCAGTTTTTACTAAGACACCCCCCACTTAGTGGTCTCTCTGGGAGGTCCCGCGACAGTGAAAACTGTCTATCGCCTTTCAAGATGCCTGCCCTCTCACCGTGCCATGTTGCTCAATTAATAGGTAATCTTTGATCATTCTGCCCGTCTATCCTCTCTACAGTGGCCTCGTGCTTCAAACGCCAGTGGCCCTGTGCTATTTTTAGGATGCTGACTTCTGTCCCAGGAGCAATTCCGAGAGAAAGGGCTGTCGGCACCCTCTGAGAAGGTACGCTGCTAACTTGCCCTTTGTTTTTATGGCCCTTCCCAAGAAATGAGATGTCTCTGGAGGACTAGTCTGGGTCAGCAAGGCTCTCATTTAATGGGCACAGAACAGCTGCCACAGTAGCACTGGGTCACGTGAGGAGTGGAAAGTATTTGGTAGAGGCAAGGCTTGTCCCAAGGCGACTCCCTATGTGGAGGAAAAGCAGTCTCAATCCAGGACCACCCACCCGTCAGCTCTCCAGTCCAGCCGTCTCTCCACTCAACAACACCAGAGGGAATGGCCTGTTTTATTACATGGGGTAAATGGCTAAAAGGTACGCCTGGCTCAATCAGCTTGGAGGCCAATCAATCAGATTGAAAACAGGCATCTCCTTGAGGAATTAATCAAGGTCAATGATATCTTGGAGGAGGAACGGGCCTGCTAACGTCCTCAATTCCTATGGTATTTTTATGCTTCACAAAAAATGCAAGTGATGCTAAAGATACATTTGCCACCATCCCAGGTTAAACGTACAGAAAACCACAGGAAGGCAAGGGAGGGGGCATCAAACACAAAGTGGTGGGTTATCTATAAATAAATACCCAGCCTGAGTTCCTAAGCCCCGGCTCCACCAGACCCCGCTCCACACACCCCAGTTCCTACTCCCCCAACCTCCCCAGTCCCCGCACCTGTGCTGTTCATGGAGTGATTCCACCTTGCTTAAAAAGTCATCATTTTGATCTGGTATGAACTGGCAGTCGGCAAGATAGCCTGGATGATGTATGGAAGAATTAAAGTCTCCGAAATGAGCTATTAAGATACAATGAGGAAAATCAGGATTAGACTCGACTCTGCTGTTCAGTCCTTATCAACAAGCACCGATAACATCGATAACATTGCAAGAGATACCTCTGTGGGAACAGGTCTGATAAGCTCTGAGCCACGTGAACCAGCTCTTCATTAGCTTTCAGTTCCATGCTTTTAATCCGAACCTCTGCTTAGGGCTAAATTCCAAGTAAGTACAGGGGTGTGGCAGGTGAGAGGCGGAGGCGGTTAAACTCACAATAGTGTGCTTAAAAAGACACCACTGGGATGTTCTACAGGGCGCATAGTGAGGGTGCATTAATATTTTCATTAAGGGTTCACATTAAAGAGGAAGAAAATGAGACCTAGGGAGAAGGGACCCCTAACCCAGGCTATTTTCAGCAAAGAAAAGACCTCGGTGAGAGGGATCTAGGTAAGCACCCTATTTCACGTCTGTCTGTCCAGTGAGCTGTTAAGTCTTCTCTTGATGTCCTAGAAAGGCCAACAAGGTGCTGCCAATGCTTTTCCTAAGCAGAAATCTCTTTAATTTTCCTGTTGGTTTCCTTAACTCAAAGGGAGCCTTCTGAATCATTTATCTGCTCATCTGTCCTGTTAGCTACTCATACTCACTCAGCTTCCACTCAAGAGGAATAAACTATAAGCTCCTTGCTTTAGCAAAGTCACTGACAAACATTTTGATCAATGTGAGAGCAGCGAACCTTGCCCTTGGGGTGGTTTTTCACTTGAAATCTCATGCTGCTACCCTGCACAGGGCTCTGGGGTAACCACTAGGGGGAAACAGTTAACAGCCACAGCTATACACATTTGCAAGAGCCTTGGGGTCTGGGGGACTGCCAACGGTGTCAACGACATCATATCACTCGAGGGCTTGAGCAAATGCCCCTCACAACCCACACAGCATGGATGACTCTTAATAAACAGACAAGAAGACAGAACAAAAGGTAGTACCCGTGTACTACCACACATTTTACCACATTCTTACCACAGGGCCTGTCTTATCTGTCTGTGAATACATGCCCCAAGTTTGAGGTCCCGGGTATCCATGTTTCAAGTGATCCAGTGGCGGGACCTCCATTTGCTATTCTTCTAACTCTAACTTCATCTTGGAGCCTCTTGTTGGGGCTCACTTCTCTGATACTTTTCTAGACTCCCTTCCCTTCCCCAAGCAGGATAGGGCACACACTGTGTGCTCTTTCTCAACCCCAGTAGGCCCGCAAGCTCCCTTCATCCTGAGGCTGGTACAGAGCCTGCTGTGGCAGAGGCTCGGGAAACATTTAGAGTAACTATATATTTCCCAAACTTTTTTTTGTCTATGTGTGCCTCATAAGCCACTGACTAGCCAGCAGCAATCTTCAGCCACTGGGCTGGAAATATTTTCTCTTCCGAACATTGTACTTCTTGATCTAATAAGAAACTGCTTAGGTTAGCAGATCACAGATAGGTCTTAAATACTAGACACCCATCTTGAAACAACCTGGCAAAATGAATCAGACAAAATGTACTTAGTATACCTCCCGAGCCACTAATTTTATATCTAAGAATTAGTCCGGTAAGAAATGTATGCAAAGCATGCAATACATGTATATTCATTTATCAAGGTAGAGGAATATAAATATATCTAAGAATCAGTCCTATAAGAAATGTATGCAGAACATACAAATACATGTATATTCATTTATCAAGGCTAGAGGAATATAAAGAGCTTAGACTTCAAATGGTCTGTATGATGACCCATGATTTATTAGTAGGACAGCAATGTTGAGTTTCAGCCTCAGCCAGCTTCTACCTTTTAAGGTTCTGGGACTGTCTTCAGTGGCTCTTCTGTCAATCCTCCACAGTGGGAAGCCCGACAGGAGAAGCTTGGAACAGGATGTCTTGAATGTAGGCCTTTAATTTTCTCTAATTTTAGCTTATTGCTTATCATGGCCAACTTTTACATTTAATTTTTATTCTCCAAGGTATGTGTGGGGGTCAGATGACAACTTTCAGGAGTCAGTTCTCTCCTTTCACTGTGGGTTTCTTGACTGACCTCAGACTGACGGGCTTTGTGGGCTGCGGGCGCTTTGACGCAAGGAGTCATCTCTCCCACCTTATACACAACTTAACACAGTTTTCTTCTGGACTGACATGAAAAGACACCAAGAGTTAAGACTACCATAAGAGTGCTTCATGTTCTCTCCCCTACAGCCCTACAAAGTAGAACAGACCCTTCTAGCCCTGCTCACCACATGAGGCTTGGAAGGTCAAGACATGCAGATGAGAGGAAAAGCTAAGACCAGAGGACGTGGCTTCCATCCCTGTTCTCACAGATTCCGTCAGTGTAGGCTCAGTATTAAGGGATTTTTTTTGGTTATAGGCCACCTTCAAATGCCCTATTTAATCAGCCATGTTGAATAAGGACCAGAGGCCTCCATTCACAGGTGGGAAGCCTGAGGTTCAGCCAGGTAATCTCACAGGGACAAATGAATAGGACAAGGTTAAACTGAGCATAATTCTCTCCTTCCTCAAGTTCAAGCTCCAGCTGTGAACATCCAGGCCTGGCTTCAATGTGAGAAGGTCCCTGCCTCTGTCACCCATCAACCCAGAAGAAATGGGAGCCACAAATCTAGAGATTGATGAGGACACACTGACTCTGGCTATGTGTTACAGATCACTGCCCTGTGTCATGACATGGCAGACACCATCTTAATCACAGCAGCTGTGACTATAGACCCACAGCCTCACAAGACAGAGTCTGACTTTCCCTCCTAAAAGGAGTGAGGAGAATTATTCCAGCCACTCATTCTTACTGTCCCAGCTCTTCCTAGTCTCAAAAGGTTCTGAAGTACACAGTAGGTGGAATGTTAGCTGAAGCAGTGGCTCCATTTGTGCAGCTTGGGGAGGCCATCCATGTTGGGCGGGACTCTGTAATGCAGTTCTTTTTGAAGTCAGCCACACTCTTTTAAAGTATAAACCTAGCATTTTTACTAAGCTAGACTTGGATCGAATCGTTTTCTTGGTCGGTTGTTGGTGCCCTATCTCCTGGTTCATGTCTTCCCAGTGGATGCAACACATTGATCTGTCCCAGAGGACAACTTCTGAGTTTTTCTGTCATGTGAAGAGGAGGCTGGTGAGATGGAGTTGAGGCTGAGTGTGTCTTACCAGTGAGGATGCTTGCTGTATGCGTGACACCATGGGGTCACCTCAACATCCTCGTTCCTCCACTCTCTGGCTCCATGCAGTGGGCGGGTAAGCTGTGGGCCCAGCAGGCTTGCTCTTCATCTCTCTTGTTTCTGTCCTTGTTGCTCAAGGAGGAAATACACCTGGGGCCTCCTCAGTAGCCCAAGTGTGTGCCTGTCTGACTTCCTTCCTTCCTTCCTTCCTTCCTTCCTTCCTCCTTCTCCTTCCTTCCTTCCTTCCTTCCTTTCCTTCTTCTCCTTCCTTGCCATATTGCTTCTGAGGCCACAGCAGGAATGAGTAATTTGGCCTGCACCTGCTCTGAGACTTGATCATCTTACTTTCTTAGCTACCTGCCATGCTGTAGGCTGAGACTTCTGGAAAGGCAGAGGGGACTCTTCAGTCTTATGCTAAACTATATGACTCTATACAACCAACAGGGCACTCTGGGCAGACACCACTCAGCTAATGAATGGCAAAGTGGTGTTTCACCCTGCAGGGGATCTGACACCAAGTATGCTTAATTAAGTTCTGCTGACAGGATGAAGAGATTTCTTCTGGAGTTTTAAAAAACCTTGGTCAGAAAACTCTTACCCAGTGTGGCTTGTTCAACTGGAAAAGTGTGGAAATTGCAAAAGCAAGACTGGATCCCAAAGATTTAGTTAAAAAGCAAAGCAAAACAAACAGAACAACACCCCCCATAGCTCATTCGGTTTTTTATGCTGATTATATATTAAAATAATATTTAAATGGGCTAAATAAAACCTTCAAATTAAATACACACACACACATATGTATATATATATGTATGTATATTTTGTTTTGTTTTTAAAAAGGAGGGCCTCATGTAGTCCAGCCTGGCCTTGACGTTACCACGGAGCTGAAGATGACTCGACCTTGTGATCTTCCTGCTTCTGAATGGTCATAGACCAGTGTATAACCCACTAGCTACACTGAAGCTCTGAATATAAATTTGTAAGCTCTCAGTAGCATTTCAGATAGGTATCAAGCAAGCAGCAGGAGTGCCTTCCAGCAAATTCCTTAACCTAGCCAGGTCTTGGTTTCCATGTTCAGAGAGGGGAGGGATATAAATATTGTTCCACCGGGGTTTGTACGGAGACCAGATCCAAATACCTGGGCAGAGGCTCTGGAAAAAGCTGGTTGTAGCTGTCTGCTGTTTCATAGCTCCCTGGGGGGAAATTACCACACCATCCTCCCCCCCACCACCTCTGTCCATCTGATCTCCCACACGAGAGGAGAGTGTGGCTCAGGTTAAACGTTTTACTATTAGGATAGCAAGAGTTATACTCCGTCCCAGCATTCTGGGGAAGAGACTTTCTCAGGGAACAGTCAGTGAATAGCTCATTTGAGCCAGCCACCACCTAGTCAACCTTCCTCAGGACTTACATTGTACTGCATAGGATGCTAGAACCACTGCTGAGTTGAGAGGGCAGGTTAACCTGTCAGGAGAAAGAAGAATTAGCTCAGTCAGAAGAACCACAGACACTCATAAATCACAGACGGCCTGTGGCTTTCTTTTCTCCATTAACTGTTAACGAGCAACGTGAGTGAGTCTTAAAGGCAACTCAGATACAAATCAATCTTGAACGGCACATGGAATACAGTAAAGAGGGTTTTTTGGGAAATAAAAAACACAACTTTTGGTTTAAAATGATAAGTGTCACCAATACCAGGAACCTAATGGTCTGGTATTGGACAGCACGTTCACACTGTAAGAGAAGTGAGAAAATAGAATCTGAGATAAGTCTGCAGCCCTCTGATCTTTCTAATAAAGATCTGAGACTTTCTCTAGGGCTCTAACTATGTCCTAGAGTCCTAGAGACTGGAGGACCCTTAGATACCTCCTTCCCGGAATGGTGCTATCTTAAAAAAAAAGAAAAACACAGGATGCTGAGGGAGGAATTCTGTATTTTAATATTCATAATTCTGTTATTAAATTACTTAATTCACTAACTACTGATTATTTCTAAACCCACTGACCTTGCTGAGGTTGACGGGGTTCAACCATCTCTGCCTCCCTCCCTGTCATCCATTAGAAATCCAGACTTGGCCTGGACTTGTTCTTATTGCCTCAGTCCTCCCAAATGCCTGTTCTCAGTGATGCTACCAGTCTTTATTGCTCTCTTTTCTCCATTCAAACCTGACTCTGTTCTGTTTAAGCTCTGAAGGCAGGCCTGGAGCAAGGGCCACTGCTGAACTCGAGAATGGACTGGGAAAGGCCTGGGGCAGCGACTGGGAAAGTGAGCCGCCCTTACCAGCAACACCGAGACAAGGAAATTTTAAAAGCGTTTCCCAGTCCCACGGCAAGTTGGGAGAGCATGTAGTTTCCATGGCAGCCCATGAAGGTCCCACATGAGTCATCCCATTTGCCAGTGTAATTTGATTGGCCCCCAGCAGTTTCCCTGTCAGTCCACTGTACTCTGATGGTTCTGAAGGTTCATCTGAAGGTAGCAGTCCTTATCTGAAGGCCTGATGACCACGAGTAGCTCTGTGTGGCCCTGCAGACATCCGTGTCTCTCTGAGTCTATGGATGTGCCCTAGGGTTGCTCGTTATCTATCTGTTTTGAGTGACAGCATCTTCAGAACGGGTGATAAACACAGGCTACCAGTCTCCTACTAAGACGAGCCTCACCTTTGCTAGAGGATGGACAGCTGGGTGGATTTGGGGGGACAGCCTAGAAACAGGCTATGAAGGCTCACACTAGACGGAAAGAGCCTACGGAGACTAAAGAAATTTTCAAAGAATGTTTACTGTTCAAAATACATAGTAGAGGACAACGGCAGCCTGTACTCCCCTCTCAGCACTCCATATGCTCCTGTGCACATTTCTTTGTCTCTGTGGTTCAGGCCTCTAGGTGTCAAGTCGGGGGGGACTCCCTTTGATGAGCTATCTCTGCAGAGAAGAGATAGATGCTCCTACTGCACTGGCTACCAGAGACTATTCAGACAAGTCAGAAGATCTGATATCTCAAGGAAAATGCTATCCTCACAACACTACCCTTGGAGCTGGAGAGCAGGTGGAGACATGACAATGACAAGGCTCTAGGGGGATCGAATCCAGGATGTGGGTTCCTACCAACTTAGCTGGAAATTCCAAAGGGCATCTTGTTTGGAAAAGCAAAAAGGAGGACAGTGTAGTACCAGAGTATGGAGATAGGGGAAGACTGAAGGGGAGGCCCTGGCCTGGTGTCCAGTACAGGCTGGAACCTGCCTCATAATGGGTTCGAGAACAGTAAATTTTTGGAAAAACAAAGCATCTGCCTACAAGGGAGCCCTGGACCAGGTTTCCATGACTACAAAGCTCCAGAGGGCTGGTCATTTCAACAAAGGGTTCTCCTGAAGTGTAATGAGGCTATCTCACCAAAGAGGAGCCTTCAGCTGGAGGAGGGATGCACTACCTTGGGGAAGGGATACACAGAATTCATGAAGATCCTAAACTCTGTGATCACCAAGTAGTCAACTGTTCTGCCAGCCCCTTCACAGAGGTGCTGGCTGGCAGGACTGTAGCAGAGGGAAGCCCTGGTCTCTTCCAGTCTGTCCTGGTGCACACAGACACCGTTTCTCCAGACGGATGTCTTCTCACAACCGTCGGCCTGCTTTAATACCCTGCAGCTGCTCTCTTCCGTTCAGTGGGTGTGAGACACACGCCTGCAGTGGGCATGAGGAGCCCTTCTCTCCCTGTTTTTCTGCAAGTCAACCACATACGGCTTCCAGCTGGAATGGGGGAGACTTCTTGCTGTCCAGGGAAATCTCCTTTCTCAACCCACAGTAAACTTGGTTTATCCCCAGCACCCCACAGAGACTTTTCTAGGCCGCGTAGCAGCAGAGCTCCTGAAACCCTGGGCCAGCTGTGATTCCCACTGCCCATATGGGTCTCATTTGCCTCGTGGGCTTCCTCCCTTAGGTCCTGAGTCACAGCTGCCAGCCTCCTTGTGATGCAGCAAGCCAATGGCCTCTGATGACCCTCTACAGTAGAACTAAAGTCACAGGAGGAAGTGGGGATGTGGAGAATTGAAGTAAATGGGCCCTTTTCCTGCTGCGGTTTTCTTCATGAGGTTAAAAAAATGGCTAAGGGCCTGGCAGGCAAGAGGGCTTAGCAGGTAAGGGTGCTTGCTGTAAATGTCTTAGTGAGTCCAGTTTAATCCCTAGAACCCATGTAAAGGTGCAAGGAGAGAACCAACGCCACACATGTGTACTACTGTGAATACGTGTACACATGGGCAAAATGCATATACACATATACACTCATCCATTCTATCTCTAATCATAAATTTTTTTTTTTAATCTTTTTAAAAAGAAAATACTAAGGATTTGGAAGATGGTATTTTGTGGGATTGGAATTTTAATTCTGTTTCTGGCCTCTCAGATACTTTCCAAGCACTGAAATGGCCTGGACACATACACCCAGTGTGACTCACAAGCAGATGCTCATCTGAACACAATTCCTCCTAGAGAGAAGACAAATCACCCATAAATACCAGGGTCTCAGAAGCGGTTCTTTTTTTTTTTTTTTGACACTTTTTTTTTTTTTTTTTTTTTTTGATTTTTCGAGACAGGGTTTCTCTGTGTAGCCCGGGCTGTCCTGGAACTCACTCTGTAGACCAGGCTGGCCTCGAACTCAGAAATCCGCCTGTCTCTGCCTCCCAACTCAGAAGCGGTTCTAACTTACACCTAAGCCTATTTTACATTCAGAAGCTTTCTTTCCCTTTTAAAATTCCCCAAGTCTTTACCAGAAAGATCACTGTGTGTTTTGTATAAAATTGTGGTAAAGTGGAATGGAGTTTCTCGATCATTAGCCTCTATAAACCACAAGGGAGTTGAAAGCAGCCTAACATACAGGCTTGGTTTAAACTGAATCCTGTTGCCAGGAATGCATGTTCATTAGATTAAAACCAGGAATCTGGCTAGTCTGACAGGAAAAGAAGAATTCAAAATTCTCATTACCTTCCTTCACAAACATCCATCTTCAGTTGTAAGAAATACAAATGCCTGGGAAACAAAGGTGTTCATTAGCAAGTGCTCAAAATTCGATAAGCGAGCAAGAACAACAAAAGCACACATTTGAAAAACAGAGTATATGCAAATACCATCTTACCTATTTGTAAACTGCCTGGGTGCCTCTGTGCTAGGGAGGGCTGAGGGGATAAATGGGGTAGGAGCTAAGGGTGCTCCCCTCCCCCAGCTTGCTGCATGGGCTTTCAACTAGGCACAGGGACCCACAAGCTGCCCACACATTCACAGGCCACTGTTCTAAACATGGGCACTTACACACACATATACACACACCCATTCCTCTGTGAAACTGCTAAGAGGGGGTGGGTCTGTGAAGATCACAGGTTGGCTGGAGTGCAACACCCAGCTGGGCTTTTCCTTGGAGCCTAAGAACCATGGGAGCTGGAGGAAAAGTATCGGTAGCCTAGTTACCAGGACCTGCAAGCATCAGAGTTAGCTTTGAAAGCCTGGAGCTGTCCTGGGGGCAAACTATTCCAGGCCCCTGAGCCCTGCAGGCTGCATCTTTGTCCTGGGATAGAAAGAGGAAAGGAGGCCAGCATCAAGAGCCCTGGTAAGGCCAGGAAGCACCATGGAGGCATTTATATTTAGGGACGCGGCATACATGTGACGCTTGGCTCCTATCTTCCACTCTTTTTTTAAAACCCAGATACAAGCGGGATTGACATTCCAGGGTCTGGCCAAAGATGACAAAAGGGAAGCCTCTTGAAAGCTAATACAGATGGCGCAGAAGTGCTGGGGCGGGGTAGGATCATTCTGGCGATTTAAACAAACCAGTCTCATATTCCTTGGGGTTGACAAAGGTCACGGAGCTGGCTGTTTTGAGACCTAGATGTATCAAACAGCATTGCAAGCTCCTGTGTGCAGTCTGGGGCTGGGTGCCTGGTACTCTGTGACTTTCCTCCTCATGTCAGCCTCCCATCGAATCTGTGAGACTGGAACACCATCTCTATTTTAACTTATTATTAAACTTCTATGATAAAGAAGTTGCAAATAAAAAACATCACACTACAAAATTAAGCAGGCCTCAAGAGTATACGCCTCAACAAACTCTACAGTCAGAATTGGCAATCTGAAGAAAAGCCTTCCTTTATCCTGGACAGACATGCAACAGAAACAATCCGTGTGGGCTGCAGAAGCCATCACTAGGCTTAGGCTCTATATCATAACTCTGACACAATTCTCACCAGTTTGTATTGTGTTGAGCATTGGACACTAATGATGGTATTATTCACATGGGCATGAGTGGTTAACCTTTTGTCTACTTGACCGGATTTACAATCACCATGGAAACACACCTCTGGGTGTATCTGATGGCATTTCCAGAAGGTTTAAGTGAAGATGGAAGACCCACCCTCAACCTGGGAGGCATAAACTCATGGACCAAGGGGGAAAGTGAGCCGATCAGGTATTCATCTGTGCTTCCTGACCGTGGGTACACTGTGATCAGCAGTCCCACACTCACACAACCACGCCCTCTACCGTGATGGAAGGTAGTCTCTAGGATTGTAAGCCAAGTAGCTTCTTGTTTAAAAATTTGGTCACAATAATGAAATACTTGTGCTAATTCATGCCCACTCAGTAGTGGGATCATCTTTTCCACCTAGGAGAACATAACCAGTTCTTTCTAGTTGGTTTCTATGTTTATCCAGGCTAACATTCAACCAGAATTAAGTGTTCTCTCCTCCTGGAAGGATACTGGGGGAAAGAGAGGGGCGGGCGGTGTTACAAACAATCCACTGGTAAAACCTGTGCTTTCACTGACAGCACAAATGAGACCATGAACATTTGGAGACTCTTCACCAAATGCTATCTGGTCCTTTGCAGAGCACATCCGAACCAACCCCACAGAATCACATGTAAAGAAATGAGAATCATGGAGTGCGTCCCAAACTTAGGAGGCTTTATTATTTTCTTCAGGGAGCTCAAACTGTCATTAGAGATTGTCGGTAAGTGGAATGCTGCTCAGAAGGATCTAAATTTATCAGTAACAGCAGTTGTGGAGGCTCACAATAAACAGACATGTAAGTACCCTTGAGAAGAAAGGAAAGCTATCAATAGGAGAAACTCGGCATGTCTAACTTTAGAAATGTTTGACCCCTTTTGAGAGTACTCCATCCAGATCCTGAGACGGCTGTC
This sequence comes from Mastomys natalensis, assembly GCA_021653895.1. Taxonomy (NCBI): domain Eukaryota; kingdom Metazoa; phylum Chordata; class Mammalia; order Rodentia; family Muridae; genus Mastomys; species Mastomys natalensis. The sequence goes on from JAJTUV010000391.1 coordinate 2,508,286, forward strand.
AATATGACACGAGCTACAATCACCTAGGAACAAAGCCTCCATGGGGTATTGTCTACATCCGGCTGGCCTGTGGGCATGTCTATGGGACAGCCTTAGTTAAGTTAATTGATATGGGAAGACCCAGCCCATTGTGGGCAGCCCCATTCCCTAAGAAGTGAGGAAACTTATCTGAACACAAGCAAACATGTGTGTTCTGACTGTGGATGCTGATGTGACCAACCACCTCACGCTTCTCCCTTCACTTTCTTAAAGTGATGGACTGTAATCTGGAACTGTGAGCTGAAACAAACTCCTCTCTCCCCTATGTTGGTTTTGGTAAGATATTTTACCACAGTAATAGAACTTAAAAATGGAACAGACCTCAGCTTCAGAAAGACAAAAACAAAACACTCCAATGATTTGACCCCCTTCCTAGATAAAAAACAAAATAACCAACACCACCATCACTGCATCCCTTCTTTGAACTTTTGGGAGCCAAGCTTCCTTCAAAGGAAAGTCCTCTTTGGACAGGCTACAAACCTAGAGCATAAGCCAGGAATATAGGTAAAAACCTTCATATAAAACAAAACAAAATAAAACAAAACAGAAATCAACCCAGTGTGTGAATTAAGGGAGGAATCCAAGCCCAATGCTAAGAAAAAGATCAAATAGTCCCAGAGGCTCACCAGCTGTAGAGCACTGTGCTGCCGCTGTTCCTGCGGAGTCAGAGATACCTAGTACCTGCTGCTCAAGGGGAAACTGCTATGGTGGACTGACTGTCCACTGTGCACCTTAGGGTGGAATGTGGGCCATGGAGTAGGGGTTGATATCAGATTAGAACCAGTGACTTGGAAGAGTAACACAGACAGACCTAACTGACTTGTAACTTAGGTTAGAACAAATACTAGTCTACTAGGTCTATACTCATCTCCAGCTAAAGTCTGCTTCCCATTGTAAGCCTGCTTGCTCCCCATCCCTGCAGCTACTCTGGGGTTTTGATGATGGCCTCACTTCTCCACAAGGCTTCTCTCCACGCTACATTTCCCTGGAGGTTCCTTGGATGCACTTGGAGTGAGTGATGCTCACTCCACAGGTCTCACTTCTTTCCTAAGGGGTGTAGAAACTGATGGATGTGAAGGGCACTTGAGGAGACCATGAGATGAGGCTGGCCCTGGGGCATCTCCCTCAAGCCTTTCCACCTGAAAGCTTGAGTGTGCATACGGGTCCCATACACCTGGGGCTCCATCATCCCAGGGAATGGGATATGGAGGACCGTTGTCAGTGACCACACATTTTCATCTTGATTTTTTGAGATTGGGTCTTGCTAGGTTGCTTAGGCTGGCCTAAAACTTCTGTGCCCAAGGGACCCTCTTGCCTCTGCCTCCCCAGTAACAATTAGAGATGTGTACCATTCTGTCTGGCTCTTCATGTAACTATAAAACATCCCTCAACCAAACTATTTCATATTGTTCTGAGGAACTTAGTGAGGTAGTTTCAAACACATACTGGCAGATGATGTCACCAGTTTTATGTCAGTTAACTTATGACATGACATGCTGGGTTGAGTGTCTCCAAACTGTCCCTAGTCCAGAGCAATATGGTGTGTGAGTGTGCATGTGGGAGCCGGGAGGGGTGAAGGTGGACAGTAGACACCAAAATGATTCAAAGCAGCATGCACGTCACTGTGGTTTCCCAACGAGCCACCTAGGCCTTCCTGACACAGACTTCACATTTACCGAAGTGATAAACACAGTCCCACCCCAAGGCCTGCCTCTGTGGAGAAAATCAATACATACAGAAGCAGGAAAAACAGAGTAATAAACCAACAGCTGGCCTTTAAACATATCAAAATCTAAAATATGATGTGTAATTATCATTAAAAGAGAAGAAACTAAAAACTGAGAGATCTGTCTCTGAGCTAATGGCATCTCTTTAGTAGGATTTTCAGATAAAATGGGACTCAATAATCTAGAACAACAGCTTTTGCTTCTTCCCAGGGAGACAGTTTCCCTCCTTTAGAACAGCAAAGGGATACTAAAGAAAGACTCAGCATGGCCTGAGGCAGGGGAAGCGGCTGGCCGGGTCTCCCATCCTGAGGTAACAGCTTTCTCAGTGTACCCTTCCCACCCTGTATACTCCAGTTTCCCCACCCAGAAAACCCACTAGCCAGGACCAACCAGAGCCAGCCCAGCCTGCAAGACCTGCAGGGTAAACTGCTCCTAACACAGCCTTCCTTCTCTTATCTGCCTCACAAACTTCCTATATCAGCTGATTCACCCAGCCGACAAGCTGGGTCCAGCCAGAACCGGTTCTCCTTCCTCAACACTGCAAACGGGGACCTAGTGAAAAGTTCTGGTTTCAGCTAAGCCTTGTCATCCCCAAGGTACTTCATTCCAGCCCCTCAAATTTCATACCATGTGACCCGTGGGTGACTGCTCTACTCCAGGCCTGCATTACAAGAATTGACTTAGCAACCTTGGTATTCACAATGCTTACCAGATAGAGGCAGGAAGAGAGAGGGTGCCCACATGCATTATACCAGACTGGGGCTAAAGGATGTAGGCCACAAACTGAAAACAACCTGTGATTATAATTTCAATCCAATTTTTACTTGATTTCATGATGGTTGGAGGTTATACCCAATTATGTTACTTGTCCATAGCCAGAAAACAAAGAGTACATTTTTGGCAGCTACTAATTTGTATATACTGGACAGAGAATGTCAAGAGGAAAAAGTTATTACCTGGTTTGTTCCTGCTGCAGTGTGTTGGGATCAGGTATAAAATATCTTACTCGAAAATGCAGGGTACAGGGGAAACCTCCTACAACATTTTTCAAAAACAAATTAGGTTTTCCCTTTAAACAACAAAAAAGTCCATGAACATAGCTGCTACTCTCCCTAAGGGAAATACTTATCACTTCACCACAAGCTATCCATTATAAAAGCCCCAGTTTCAAATCCAGAATGTTTAACTGTTTAGAAGTCTCCAAAAGTATTTATATAGCATAGCTACCACCCACTTCCGGCTGTATGTTTGCCTTAGGGCCTTGTACAAACAATGATATCTGTATTAAGAATGTTTAAAAGTCTTAAATTAGCATCTATACATAAAACTCACAAAGAACTGCAGCTGCTTACATTTCCATAGTGACTTATGCTTTCCCAACGTTTCCAGGCAGCATCTAGAACCTTGACACCACCATGGTTACCTGTGTGCTAAGTGGTCCTACTTTACAGATGGAGAAATGTAAACAACCCTCTGGATTAGGTAGCCAGTGACAAGACCAGAACATTTGGTAGCACTGAAGTTTTTGACTTGATGGTTCTTTTTTTCTTTTTGAAACTGGAAACCATTTTTACAATTTCAGTTTGGAGTGTATTAAAATAGTCACCAGGATCTTGAGCGCCACACAAGTCACTCAGATATTACGCAGGCATCAAAACCAAGTGCCAGTTTGCTTGTGGCTAAAACTAGCCACGTGTCTGATACAAGATCAGACCAGTTAGGGTTAGGGCACTGGAAGATCAAGACATGTTGCCAAGACATGGGGAGACCTTTTGACTTCTTGGTAAATATGCCAAGGTTCTGTCTACTGGCTCATGTAGCACTTTCGGCTCTCTGAAATCCAAGTCCTTCTGTGGGCTGCCCAGCTGGCTGATCCTTCTGCTCATCTTGCCTTCTGCCTTGTTCATCTTGGCTCTACACCTCCCCCACATCCCCAAATCTCTTAGTTCCTTCCTTTGTCACCTCTGGGCTGGTACCAAAAGAATCTTTAATGGTAGGTGTGTGCCTCTGTATACACACCTAGCTGCCAGTGGGTGGTGCTAGCTCTGTAGCAAAGCTTTTCCATGGCCTGTCTTTGTCTTACCTCCTCAGTCTTCCCCCTTCCATCACTGTTACTTTGGTGTCTCAGGCAAGGTCTCTCTGTTTTTCTGGTTTCTTCTGTGGATTCAGAGCGTGAGTGAGTGTGTGTGAGTGTGTCCATGTGCGTGCGTGTACAGAGTACTATCATGGAATTCCTCTTTTCTACTTCTACACTTGACCATGATAGGAGGGTTCAAATGTGGTTTGGACTGCATTTCTCAGACTCAGCACAGTGCTTTGCCTTGGTCTGAGCACTGGGGATGTATCTGCTGCAAGGATAAGCCAGAGAGAGAATGACAAACAGTTGCCTCTCGTGACTGGCCACCTCCTGTGTGTCAAGAATGGAGCTGAGCAGAACAGTCCGGAGAGGCAGTTAAAGCACTTCACTGTGAGGGGAGACAGCAAGAGTGCTCAGCCACAGGGGCCAAGAAATGAGAGGGGAGGGGAGAGGTAGCGTTTCCCTTCAGATAACAGGAGGTATCTGAGGAGCCCTGAGGAATAGCAGGAGATGGGCTCAGGGACAACAAGAAAAAAGCATCTACAACAGAGACAGGAGACTGAAGGGCGGTTCAGAGTCTTGCAGACTGGTCAAGTTAGTCTGGGACACTAGGTACGTATGGGGCCAACAAGAGCCATGAGGGAAACCAGGATGCGAAGGGCTAGCCAGGTCAGGCATGGCTGGAGTTGCTGTCTCACTGGGAGCTGAGAGCAATATAGAGGCCCACTTATGATGGATGATGAGCCAGCATCTGTGCTGCTGGAAATTATGAGAGTTTGTGCCGGTCTCCCTTTATGTGTGCGTTTGTGTGTGTGCAGTGTACAGGAGGGCACAGGCTGACGTCAGGGGTCTTCTACTGCTCTCCATCTTCGTTTTCTGAGACAGGGTCTCTTACCAAGCCTGGAGCTCACTTTCTGGCTAGACAGTCTGGCCAGCAAAATTCAGGAATTCCTGTCTCGTCTCCAGCGCTGGGATTGTGGGCACGCTCCACAGTACCCAGCATCTTAAGTTAGTGCTAGGGATCTGAACTCAGGTCCCCAAGGTTGTACAGCCATCACTTTTACCATCTAAGACATCACCCCAGCACTTTTATGTCTCTCTTATACTAGGCTAAGAAAGATTAGCCTTCATCCACTTGCTCCCTTGTCCTGAGCCGCCTCCTCTCCCCTCACCCTCAAGGCTGCTCTGAAGCATCTCTCCCTGACCCTGACCCCATCGCCCCCTTAAGTCCCCAATAAGGAGAAGACAGTTTGCCATACACCCATGACCAAGCGAAGCGAGATCATACCCACCTTTCAGCTGCTTCCTGAGGGGTTTGCTTGCCTCAAGCCATCTCTGTTGAGTGAGAAAAATAAGCTATGAAACCAACCCAAGGAGGGAAGCAGCACATCTTACATGTGAGCACTTACAGGAGAGTCCACTGGGTCGTCGCCATGTTGCAAGCCAAAGTACTCCTTCTCCGTCACGCCCAGGTGGCCATAGGCCATATCCAGAAGCGATTGGCCCAAATCTTGTTTCTAGATCAAAACCATCAAGCATTAAAATGAACCAAGAAATAGAAGTCACAATTATTTTAACAGTAGGCAAAAGAGAAAGTAAAATTTTCGGAGATTTTACGAATAAATATTTCCCGCAGTAACAAAAGCATTAATAACTTTCAAGTTACAAGACTGTAAGGAGGGATACGGAAGTAGGGTTAAGACAAACTAGATTAATATGTTTTCAGACATTCTGGATTTAAGGGACTGAGGAGAGAGGTTGGTAGACTCCCTGCCTTACAAGCATGAGAACCTGTGTGTGTGCGGGGGGAAGACACAACCCTGGAACTTGCTGGCCAAGCACTCTAGCTAAATATGGAAGCTTCAGGTTCAGTGAGCTCACCTCTCAAAAAACTAAGGCAAGGGCTAGAGAGACGACTCCGTGGTTGAATGATTCCGGAACTTGCAGAAGTTCTGTTCCTAGCACCAAAGCTGAGCAGCTCATACTTGTAACATCAGCTAAAGGAGGCCTAATAATGCCCTCTTCTGGCCTCTGATTACATGTACACTATTTAACACAGAGACACGAAAATAAAAATATATCTTAGTGGTGGTGCACATTTTCAATCCTTGTACTCAGGAGGCAGGGGCAGGCAGGTCTCTATGAATGTGAAGCCAGCCTGGTCTACATAGGGAGTTCCAGACCAGCTGTGGCTACACGGTGAGACTCTGTCTCAAATAAGTAAATGGATTAGATAAGCTAGGTGATAGATGGATAGGTGATAAGTAGACAGACAGACAGACAGACAGACAGAATTTTGAAAAACATAAAATAAAGAATAATGAAGGAAGATACCCAATATTGGCCTCTGGCCAGTTTGGTCAACCTAACCAATTCACGAAGCTCCAGGCCCATGAAAGACTGAAGGCTTCTGGGAAATAATATTGCAGGTTGTCTTCTGGCCTCTACACACACACACACACACACACACACACACACACACACACACACACAGAGTGAGCTTTACTTAGCTTTTTTAGGTTGCTTCCATCCTTAGCTAAGGTTCTCCAGTGACTTCTAAGTTGGAAACCCCACACATTATGCAGCAAAGACGCCATGCCCTGCTGCGGATTACCCACAGCAAATGCTAATCCCAGGTCAGCTCCTGTTGGCTGCTGGGGGCCCAGCTGCAGCTCCTTCCCCTGAAGGAGCCCAGAGAGTGTGCAGGGAGGAAAACTCTCTACTAATAGCTAAAAATACTCGAAGGCCATCCAGAATACCCTCAAAGTGACCTGGCCAGTGTCCCTTGTGGGATTATCTGCCCTGCTGCTTCTCATCTGAAGTGAGAAGCCGGTGGGGACGTTTAGCCACACTTCACTCCAGAGCGGGACTCAGCGGCCTGCACCAGTGTTTATGGGGCAGCCACATGTGGGCACTGGGACAGTGCCACAGGAAGCACCTCTTTCCTTGCTTGGCTGCAGGAGGGGTGACTAACATGGAGTGTAAAACGCTGTCAAGTGCTTTGAACCGGTCAAGGCACAGGAGACAGATTTCTTAGAGGACACAGCATGGACAGTGGGGTACACCTGGGGACAGGGACAAGGAACCCTTTTGTGTTTAGTAGGGTGACAGGGTTGAGTGTCACCCCTCCCATCTTTCTAGTGGACCCACCCAATCTGAAGCTGACTGCCCAAACAAAAGACAGCTGGGACACTGTGAGACAAGCACACAGAACAGGCATGGAGCACTTGGGAGATTTCAAATTCTGTTTTCAGAGGTCGACCTCCCAGGAATGCTTTGAACCCAACCCATTCAACTCAGGACAATGCAAGTCAGAAATAGACAGGTACAGAAGAGGCTCTTCCTGTGAGCTTCTGAGAGCAGATAATGTGCAGAAAGTGGGTCGCAGAGACCAGGGTGGGGAGAACCAGGTATCGTGTGGACACTCCTGCAGCAACTTGCATCCACGTGACTTCATGGAATCTGGTCCGCTGTGTATGAACTTGGCCATTTTCAGGAGGCGGCACCTGTCCACCCTGAAGGCCTCTGGACCTGCCACCATCCATCACAAGAGAGTCTTCATGGGTTTTTAAAAAACAATCCAGCCCACCCATTCCCCCAAGTTATCAGATACGTGTGGTGTGTGTGTGTGTGTGTGTGTGTGTGTGTGTGTGTGTGTGTTATGTGCACAATTATGGGTACACTCACCCCTAGGGTGTGTGGAGGGCAGTGGTTGATGCTGGGATATGTTCAATCACATCCCCCTCATATCTGGGACAGAATTTCTCACTGAACCTGAGGTTTACATTTTCAGCCACACTGGCTGCTCGGTGAGCCTGAGGGCTCTTCCCATCCCAGCCCCTGTGCTCTGTTACAGCCACATGTACCATCAGCCCTTTTAACATATGTGCTGTGGATCTGAACACCTCATGCCTGCAAAGCAAGCACTCTACCTACCCACTGAGCCATCTCTCCAGCACACGAGACAGTCTCCTAATTCATCAGAGCTATCTTCTCACTTACTGTAATTATTACTTACATGTTTTGGGATATCGCTTATGTAATGTGTCATTAGTAACTGTAATTCATTGAACACCTGCAAAGTAGCCCAACATTAGCCTTGCCATAGAGGACCAGACACTGAGAGGTGCCATGCCTGGCACACCCACACCATCAAGCAGTAGCTGCATGACCACCTGACTTGCAGTCTGTGCAACACCAAAGCCCTGTGTTCTTGCAGGGCTGAGCCTCTCACCTCTGAACTAAAGAAACGTTCAGGTGTCAATTCTGCTCAATTCTAGTTCCCAAAGGAATTAAAATAGAATCCCATGTGCGGTGGCACACACTTCATCCTCAACATCCTGGAGGTGGAGGCGGAGGCAAGTGGATCGTTATGAGTTTGAGGCCAGCCTGGTCTACATATCGAATTCCAGGCCAGCAGGGGATAGCTATACACTGAGACCATAAATAAATAAATGAATGAATGGATGAATAAATAAATAAAGTGGGGGAAGGGAAATACAGAGAGGACAAACTAGACCAGAAAAACAGAACAGCGAGCCCTGCCAGCAGGTCCAATTGGCTCTATCTTTCAGGTACCACCTTCTAGTCAAGCACTCAAAACTGCTCTGCCCAGCACCAGAATCTCTCTCAGGGACTGCTGTTGTAATCTCTCAGCCCTCTCCCTCCCTGGCTACTTCAGACTGAGTGACTCTTAAGTCAGGCTATGTCAGGCTGCAAGTCAGAGCTCTCCACATTATCCCGTGAAGAAGCCAGCGTGCCCAGGCTCCAGCTGGCCTCTCACCCCATCCCTACTTGGAACCTTCTGACTCCACTTATCTCTGGCTCTCCTCCCCCAGGGCTCATGCCGTTCCAGTGAACTGGCCTTTCACCATGTGGGTCTCAAGCCTGTCAGGCGTGGTGGCAGGCACCTTCACGCCCTGAGCTATTTTGCCCTTCTCTTTCTTGATACAATAAATAACACTCCCATCTTCAGAAGAGCAGAGCATGGCCTTAGAGACGGGTCAAGAAGAGAGCTGGGCTAGGGGGAGGGAGGCTGGGAAACAAGACTGTTAATCACTGCCACTGTCTGCACACCTGGGTCCGTGTGCTGCTGAGAACATCCTCACATCCACAGTATGGGGCAGCTCCTCTGGCCATGGTTTGGAAGAACAGAAAACTGTCTTTTGCCTGCACCAAGATCACGAATGGTGGTAAGGAGACAGAGACAGAAATGGGGGAGAAAGGGAAGGAGAGAGGAAGAGAGGGAGGAGGGAGAGAAAGAGAAAGAGAGAGAGAGAAAGAAAACAAGGTGACTAGGTAAAAACCCCTGCAAGTCATTAACCCTAGCTCTTAGTAAGCAGAGACAGACAGATCTCTGCAATTTCCAGGGCAGCATAGTCTATATAGTGAGTTCACGCCAGCAAGGACCACATAGTGAGTCTGTCAAAGGAGAAGGTGGGGTAGGGGAACAGTAGCAGCTACAGCAGGGGTCTGTCAGTTTTCGTTAAGGTTTAAGTGCTATGGCCTTTTCTGGTCACCCCCTCTCCAATTTAATTTGTTGACTTGAGGCCCAGGCTCGCCTCGAACTTCTGCTCCTCTGGAGTCCACCTCCCAAGTGCTGAATCACAGGCCTTCACCATCACATCCAGCCCGGCTCCTCTACCACCTTTCTCTTTCTCGGCACATAAAACTGGGGCACAGGTGACTTGGGGCTGGAGTTGATATTAGGCCTGAGAGACACGAGAAGCCCTGGGCATAGGTGGTGGGTAGGTGTGGAGCCAGCTGAGGCAGCTGCTGTCCTCGCATCTCATATAGCTGCTTACGTGAAGATCTGAGATCAAGGGCTCCGAACAGGACCGAGCCAGGACCTTTAGGACTCCTGCCACTATCTCACAGAGCACAGCTGTGTGACCAGTCCTATGCCAGGACACCCATCCTGTCCTCGGAGGGCTCACACTTTAGTAGGACACTTCTAACCTACTTTTTTTTTTTTTTTTTTTTTACTATTTTGAAAAACAAAGTCACGTGGGCTCGAATAAATCACGTACAGAACATAGACATCCAAGGACCAGCTCTGCCTAGGAGGAGTTTGGGGTCGGGAAAGACATCCCAGACATAGCAACAGTGGAAGACATCAACAGGTTCACATCCCTAAGAAGAGATAGGAGCACAGGTCCCATGCACGGCTCCGTCCCACCAGTTCTAAAAGCTCAGGCTTTCCTTGTTCAGCTAATCTCTTTTTCGTTTTGTAAACCAAGAACTTAAAAATAAGAGGATTTAGACAGAAAGAAAAAAATTATGGAAAACTTACATTAACTTTAAAGGTCTGTACCAAGCCATCTAAAAAGCGTATGCTGCAGATGACCTCGGATCGAGTTTTCTCTTTGGGCAATTCGGAGGTTCTGTGTATTATTAATTCTTCCACCCAACGCACGTAACCGGGAGGTCATAACGGCCGCCGAGTAACCTGTAAGATGAGACACGTGTCAGTGCTTCCCACGGCGGAAGATCAGGCCCTACACTGCTCCTCACAGGTTGGCTTCGATCCTCACAGCATCAGCTACAGAACCTGTAGGTAGGAGAACAGGGTAACAAAACCATCTTTGCTTTTGACTTTTGAGGTACGCTAAGCAGGTGGTTCTCAACCTGTGGGTCGAGGCCCCTTTGGGAAGCTGTCAAACAACCTGTTCATACGGGTCACCTACGTCACTGGAAAACACAGAGATTTACATTATAAATCACAGCAGTGGCAGAATCATAGTTATGAGGTAGCAATGAAAATAATTTTATGATTTGGGGTCACCACATGAGGAACTGTATAAATGTGTCACGGCATCAGGAAGGTTGAGAACCACTGTTAAGCAGAATCCGTTGCTCAAAGATGTAATACCATGTTAGGTCAAGGAAAGACATACGCGGCTTATTTATCTGTTTGTCCTCTTATCTCCGAGGTAGTACCTTCTAATTACCCAGAGCATAATTCCTACCTTAGGTATTTGTAAGTTTTGCAAAACTAAAAACTAAGCATGAAATAAATATGATGTAAAACACACAAAAGCTGGTTAATAAGCTATATTATATTAAAATTTAGAACTTCTACTTCTTTGTAAAAAGAATTTTTTTTTAAGGATTTATTTTATTTTGGCAGGAGAGATGGCTCAGCGGTTAGGAGCCATGCAGCTCCTGCAGAGGAGCAAAGATCGAGTCCCCGAATCTACATCAGGTAGCTCAGGACTGCTTGTTAACGCCAGCTCCGGTGGAACCAATGCCCTGCCCTCTTCCGACCTCTGAGGGCAATGCTCTACTCACACTCAGACATATGGGCATACCAACAATCAAGGAAAAGCATTTTCTTTTTTAAAATGGGAAGAAATGTAGTTCTTAGGCAATCACTTGTCAAAGAAATGCAAAGTAGAGCCGTAAAACAAAGTCCCCCACTGCAGGACTGACAGACTGACAACAGTGTGGAAGGGGCTCAGCTGTCCTACTCTCTCAGCCGCTGCATAGAACACAAATTAACTACTTTTGCCAGGCAGTGGTGGCGCATGCCTTTAATCCCAGCACTTGGGAGGCAGAGGCAGGTGGATTTCTGAGTTCGAGGTCAGCCTGATCTATAGAGTGAGTTCCAGGACAGCCAGGGCTACACAGAGAAACCCTATCTCAAAAAAACAAAACAAAAAGATTGTGTGTGTTTGTGTGTGCACATGCCACAGTGAGCACAAGGAGACTAGAGGACATCTTGCAGGAGATGGGGGTGGCTCCTTCCCCCACATAGGTGGGTCCCAGGGACTGAACTCAGATTGTCAGGCTTGAGGGCAGATGCTTTTGCTTGCTGTGGCCCCTCACCACAACACCCACCCTCTACCTTTATGCTGGTTTTACTAGAGAGCTCAATAGCGGGACAGCAGAATAAGGAGACGGATGAGATTTACAACTGAACACATGGCCCAAGGGCGCAGCATCCTGTGGATGTGCTGAGGTCTAGGCCTCCACAGAGAAGGCCAGAACTGTAACTCAGTATGGGAAGGGAGAACGTGAGACTAAGGGGTTCCGTGGAAGAGCAAATGCAGATGTAGGTTGTAGGAGGGCACACCTCCCCCTACCCTTCCTTTCTGACTATTCTACTACTCTCTAGGGGGAAGCCTTCTTGGGTCTCTCAGCCAGTCATACAGGGTATTCGACTCTCAACTGTGCCCACTGTAATTTGGTACTTAAAAGTCATGGTGTGTGTTTCTAGCAGCTTTTCCCACTACACATCACACTCCATAAGGACAGGACTAAGGTCTGGTTCGGCTCACTGTGCCTCTGACACTCAGCTCTGTTGGCCAATCCTTAAGTACTCCAGTAAACCAATAAATGGATGAAAGAATGAAGCAGAGTGAAGTATCTCCTAGTCTTCCAGGTGATGCTCAAGTTATCCATCTAGGTTCCATCTGCTCTGGGAACCAAGGCAGAGACACCCAGAGAGATAGCACCAAACACCAGGGCAGGGCCAGAGGTAAAGACCTAGGCAGCACTCATCTGTGGGAAGGAGGGAAGAGCAGACCAGAAACTGAAAAAAAAAAAAAAAAAAAAATCAAACCTCTGGAATAGCAAGGACCACAGACTAGGTACAGAAGATGACAGAAGCTATGCACTGAGTCCCTCGAAATAAATATAAGGTGTTCTAGGTAAAGTTCTCTAACTAGCTAGGGACAGGAAACCTCAAATATTAATAAAAAATAAAAATTTAAAAAAAAAACCCTTTCCCGGGGACTGACAGTACCAAGAAAGAAAAAAATGAAAGAAAGAAAAAGGAAAAAGCCACCACACACACACACACACTCAACCACAGAAATTTCCACCCACCCACCCACCACCTCCACCATGCCCTTTTCAATAAAAATGTCACAGGAATCAGGGATGCATTTTCTGAGTAATACAAAAAGTTATCAAAAGACAACAAATGTGTTCTTGAATGCTTTATCCCACACGCAACTGAAAATGTCAGTTCTGTTGCTTGCTTCTTCTTTAAGAATCCCAGGTGGACTATGTTCTTTTAAGATACAATAGCAGTTATGAAGGACATTTTTAATGGGCGCCGGCCCTCAGAGCTTTCTTGGGAACTTCTGGAGATGATTCTTGGTCCTACCTCCCATGGGCATTCTGTGCCCTGGGCCTTTGGGAGCCTCTTAAAGGGCAGTCTGGGAGCTGAGGTCGCTGAAGTCCAGACAGTGGCTCTTCATGTGGCTAGCCTTGGAACACAGCTAGGTCTGCCGAGCAGATAAAGTGTCCTCACACAAACCCTGAACAGAAAACCAACGAGGTCTTCAAGGAGGAAGCCGGAAACGAAAGCAACAGGAGCCAGCAATGCCAACCACAGGCAGGGCTTTGTAAATCCATTTCTCCCAGGCAACCTATTCTTCCTGTGCCAGCATCGGAGATCCTAGCACTGAAAAACTGAATCGTGGTTGATGATGCTTCCCAGCATGGCCGGCGTATATTCAGAGAGACACTTCCGTCCTCCCTGATTGTCACATGAAGTGTCATTGAAAGGACAGTGTCATTGAAAGATTTTTCATAAAACTGAAGAATATTCTTCCTGCAATTGTCCCTAAAACAAACCTCGATAAGAGCTTGCTTGACATTGACGCTGAACTACATTATTTATCAAGCCAGGAGGTGTTTCCAGATTGTCTTGAAATTGTATCTTAAACAATCTGGCTGGACAATAGATGCTGACTAATTGCCCTGTTTCCTGTACCACAGCAATTGGGGAACTTGGGGTTTCTATGGCTTCCTTTATAAGCCTCTTAATTCTAAACAAAGCCAAAACCCAAACAGGAACACACTGGCCTCAGTAACCACGGACATCACAGCTGCAGATGAAGCCTCTGACATCATGGGAGCTGAGCCTATTTGCACAGTGTTTCAAATCAAAGAGCTCTGGGGAAGCTGGAACACTGGCTGTGGGTTCTACTGTGATTCAGATCTTAATCAAAGATGATATTCCGAAAACATATCATAGAAAAAGCATGATCTCATTATGCACACAGCTGGGGCTCAGTAAATACTGCAGAGTTAGAGATGGAATACACAGGTGCCTAGCATCCTGTAGGGGACAAGGACAAGATATGCAATAAAAGGTGTGGTTTATTTATTACCACTAAGGTGGGCTCTCATGTAGCCAAGGCTAATTTACTACATAGCTGAGGTTGGGTGTAATCCTCCTGCCTCCACCTCCCAAGTGCTAGGATTACAGGTATACGCAACCATGTCTGGATACAAGGCTCTTTATTAATGCTAAGTTTTCGATGTGGACAGGAACTGACTATAGAATCCAGATTTTGTAGGGCTATCTTAATGTCAAGTATCTCACATATTTATAAAGGCTTCACGTCTATAATGTTAT